>CM073562.1:4335000-5585000 GCA_037074615.1 Leucaena leucocephala | reverse complement strand
TCACCTAGGATTATCACCAGACCCCAAAACCCATCTTCCTATTGAACCCTTAATTAATTAATTGGTTCCACCGTCTGGAATTCTTGGATTGATTCCACCTCCATCAATATACATTGTCGGTTTGCTTTTTCCTTCTACCTTGGTAGAAGGAAGGCTTGAGTTCTTGGATTGATTTCAACTTTCTTTTTGTGATCTTTAGTTCTTGGATAGCATTGATTATTATAGAGTTTAATTGAGTTGTATTTGATCAAATATTAAATTCGAGGGTTGTAATTGTGGTTTTGATACATTGGATTGATGTGGGACTTTCTATTAGCATATTGAGTCCTCTCTTCTTTTATGAATTTAATTGTATAGTAGCTTGTAAGACTTGACTGTGCATTGTTGATATGATTAAATTGGTACATAATGGAAGGCTAATACTATTGGCTAGGCTTCCATAAGAGAGGTAATCCATTGCATTAGGCTAATACACATTAGGGGTGCTTAGAGTGCTAATTAAGGGGCTAGATGCTTGCTAGGATTATAGAGGTGTTTTAGGGTCTTAATTGCATTAACCTAGAGGATTATTTAGGTTCATTTACACCTAACGAAGGGGCTGACTTAATTAAAAGAGGAACTAGGATAGCCAACCTAGTCATCCGCTAGGAATTGTTCATCATAGATTACAATTCCATTACAATTTCCATTATCAAAATAAAAAATCCATAAAAATTACTGTTGTCTTTTAACTTCCCAAATAGATAGAAATCCGAATCAATTTAGACTTAATTAGATTTGACTCCAAAAAGAGATCAACCTAGGTTGTCCTATACGCATTAGGGTAGCAAGAGGGAGGAAGGGAAGAACTCTCCATCTTATGATAACTCAAAATCAACAAAATTACTAAACTTCTCTCCATCTTCATTATTTTCCCTGTAAGATCTTTCCTCCAACTGGCTCTCTAATTCAATATTTTTGTTATCTATACTATGTAATATAGTTGTGGTTTATTCTACTTCTTCTACCCTTGAACTTTTTGTTGTAGCTATGATGCGTATGGTTTCAGATAATCGCTTCGGTGGATAGGTTGAGACCCTGTAACTGATAAATGAAATTTAGAAGTAGGACGACGTTATGTAAGATCTATCCTCCTATAGTTTGTCCACTCTCCTTCTATACCTCTATTTTCGTGTTTCTCTGTTTTTCACTTTTTCTTTTCAAAGCATATATGATGAGCATTATTTCCTCATGTTCAATTTTTTCATTTTTGCATCCCGATGTAGTCTTTGGATGAGGCTTATTTCACTTGTCTTGGTTCATGAAATTTTGAATAGGACGTAGCTCTCAAGTTCGCCTACTTTTGAGTTTTCCTTTTTCCATCTCTCTTATATTATTAGCAACTATTTCGTCATGTTCCATTTTTTATCCATACATCGCGATGTAGTATAGTGAATGCATTCTTCTAGTAGTAAGTGATTCTTAGTGTTGTGATTAGTATTTCTTGACTGTGATAGTGACTAGATTGATGTGCTTTTTTTTGTGATTACTGTTTTGTTTGTTACTCATATTTTAGTTGTTATTATTGGACTGTGTTTGTTACCAGGTTAGTGTGTTTACTTATTGTAATCACTATTTTACTTGCGGTCTACTTGAAAGTATGAGTGCCCTCAAGGGGGAGGGATTTTGTAGTTCCCCCTTCATTGATGTGTGAATTGATTGTAATAGTGAATATACACTCTGTAGAAGTCAGCTTTCTGAAATGGATTAGTTACAGTGTTGCCTTCCTCTTCATTCTTTGTTTTTAGTTGTTTGTTGCATAAGACATTTGTTTTCATGTTACGGTTGTTATTGTTGTATTGTGATTGTTACTAGATTGTTGTTTGTTTATTGTAATCACTCTTTTGCTTACAGTTTGTTTATTGGGTGCCTTCAAGGGGGAGGGATTTTGTTGTTCCCCCTTCATTGATGTGCGAATTGATTGTTCGTTTGAATGTAATGGTTACAGTTTTTAGATTGTGTTACCCGGTTGTCTCCCACTTCAAGGTTGTATTTTTTATTTTCGATTATACAATTTTTTTGTGTTGTTTTTTCCTTGACTGTGATATCGACTAGATTAATGTACTTGTTTGTTGTGATTACTGTTTTGTTTATTATCAAATTCTGCTTGGAAATTATGGATGCCTTTCAAGGAGGATTTTGTGGTTGCCTTCCTTAGCAAGGCATTGTTCTTTGGTTTTACTTGTTTGTTATGCCATGGCTTTTTATGTTGCGCTTGTTGCTTCTAGATTGTGCTTGTCATGTTTGTTTTTTGTGGTTACTTTTTTGTTTTCGTTCTTATGGGTTTCCCTTCAGGGGGAGGGCTTTTGTGGTTCACCCTTCATTGATGTGTGAATTGACTGTGACACTGAATATACTTTTTCAGTAGAAGTGAGCTTTCTGAAATGGACTACTTATCGAGCTACCTTCCTCTTCATTCTTTGTTTTTAGTTGCTTTTTCATAATAAGACATTTATTTTCATGTTGGGGTTGCTATTATTGGATTGTGTTTGTTTGTTGGACCTGCTTGAAAGTCTGGTTTCCCTCAAGGGGGAGGAGGTACTTTGTAGTTTGCCTTTCATTGATGTGTTAATTGATTAGAATAGATACAAGTGAGCTATCTGAAATGGATTAGTTACTAGGTTGCCTTTTCCTTCTTTGGTTTTAGTTGTTTGTTGCATAATATGTTAGTTTCCATGTTGTGGTTGTTCTTTATGGACTGTGTGAATATAAATTTAACGTATTAGGTTACATTATACTACTCTTTACGCTTTGTCAAGGAGATAAGCTTGTTGAAACTGCTTGAAAGTCTCTTGCAATAGAGTGCGCAGGACCACAACTCATTGCAAAGAACTTATGATTTCTAGAGACTGCACGTCTAACAGGCTCTCCAATTCAAATTGTCAATATTTCTACTATTATCTAGTGAATTCCTTTGATGGACTTGAATCAAAGTAATCCTTTGATGTTGGACAAAACATAATTTCTACAGTTGTACAGTATACTTCATTTTTTGATAGAGCAAGAGGGAGGAATGGACGAACTCTCCATCTTGTTGCAACACAAAATCAACAAAACAGGTAAGCTTATTTCCATCTTCACTATTTTCCCATTAAAACTTACTCCTACTTTCTCTCATTTTTCTGTGACAGTTTCTGCTAAGTAATTTTCTCATTTGTTTGTTTCAATAATTGTGTTCTGGATATTAGGTAATATAGTTATGATTTATTCTACTCTTCTACCCTTGAACTTTTTTCCGTAGCTATGAGGCGTTTGGTTTCAGAGAATCACTTCAGTGGATAGGTTGTGACACTGTAACTGATATTTAAAGTTTGGAAGTAGGCAGACATTCTGTAAGATCTATCCTCCTACAGGTTGTCCACTCTCCCTCTCTACCACTATTTTCGTGTTTATTTGTTTTCCACGTTTTCTCTTCAAAGCATATATCATGAGCTTTATTTCATCATGTTCCATTTTTTTCTTCTTTGCATCCTTGTGTAATATTTTGATTATTTCACTTGATCTTGATTCATGAAATTTGGAAGAGGATATCCGTCTCAAGTTTCCCTGCTTTTGATTTTTCATTTTTCCATCTCTCTTGGTTCTTATATTATTAGCAATTATTTCATCATGTTCCATTTTTCATCCATACATCCTAATGTACTATAGTGAATGTATTCTTACTTTAAGTGATTCTCCATGTTGCGGTTGTTATCCATACATCCTTGTGTTTGTTTATTGTAATTTCTCTTTTGCTTGCGGTCTGCTGAAAAGTCTGGGTACCCTTGGGAGGGATTTTGTTGTTCCCTTTTCATTGATGAATGAATTGATTGTTAGTTTCAATGATATGGTTTCTGTTTTTGGAATGTGTTTGTGCAAATTCTTTTTCATGTTGTGTTATTTTTTTTCTTTATTGTGATAGTGACTAGATTGATGATTATAGAAGACTGCACGTCTGGCTCTCCAATTCAAATTGTCAATATTTCTACTGTTATTTAGTGAATTCTTTTGATGGACTTGAATCAAAGTAACCCTTTGATGTTGGACAAAACATAATTTCTAAAAGTGCATAATATAGTTAATTTTCTTGATGTGGTACAAAATATAAAGGGTAACTGAGCAAGAGAAAGGAAGGAAGAACTTTCTGACTCGTGGCAACTCAAAATCAACAAAAATGTTAATTCAGAGAGAAAATTGTTTATTTTATTGATATGTTAAATCCATATATATACACAATAGGGAACTCTAGATATTAATAATATAATATCATATCAGTATCATATCGTATCCTATGTACTAGTTACAGAATATTCACATATTGTATATCTCTATACTCCCCCTCAAGTTGAAGTATAGATATCAATCATACCTAACTTGTTATAAAGATATTCAATCAGAACCCCGTTAAGGGCTTTGGTGAAGAGATTGCCTAGTCAATCACTAGATCTGACATGTCCTGTAGAGATAAAATTTTCTTTGAGTTTGTCTCGAATAAAATGGCAGTCGATCTCAATATGTTTCGTGCATTAACTGATATATCCAGACTATCTCGCATACAGATTGTGCCATGACTCTGTATTCCACTTTTGCACTCGATCGTGACACTATATTATGTTTCTTACTTCTCCAAGATACCAAATGTCCTCTCACAAATATACAGTATCCTGTAGTGGACCGTCTTGTGGCCTTTGATCTACCATGATCGGTATCACAAAAACACTCAATATCCATATGTCCATAATTCTTATACAATAGCCCAAGACCTGGAGATCCCTTCAAATAATGTAACACATGTTATAAGGCTTCCCACTGTTGAACAGTTGGAAAAACCATAAATTGGCTAAGGACACTCACTAGATAAGTGATATTAAGACGGGTAACTGTAAGATAATTCAATTTTCCAATCAATCTCCTATACCTATCTGGGTTCTCAAACGGCATGCTCTTAGTAGTTTTAACGGGATTGTCATATGGTATATTACCATCACCATCAAGTAGAGGATTATAAACCATATGAAAGTTAGTTGGGGTAGCTCCTAGTTTGCCAGTTTCTTTTAGCAGATCAAGAACATATTTTCTCTAAGTCAATAAGATGCCCTTTCTGTTCCTCATAACTTCAATTCCTAAGAAGTAGTTTGATGAACCCAAATCCTTCGTCTGAAAATGGGAGTTAAGAAATGACTTGAGTGATGAGATCCTCGAGGTATCGCTCCCTGTAATCACAACGTCATCGACATACACAACTAGTAGAATTATACCAACACTTATTCTCTGATAGAACACAGAATGATCACACTTACTCTAGCACAAGCCAAAGTCTTTCACAATAGTACTAAATCTATCAAACCATACCTAAGGACTTTGCTTCAAGCCGTATAAAGATCTTTTAAGAGGACACACTTTACCAAGCTCCCCCTAAGCAATAAAACGGGGTGGTTACTCCATGTACACATCTTCAAGAAGATCACCATATAAGAAGGTATTTTTGATATCCAGTTGAGAAAGATCCCAACAATAAGTAGCGGCCAGAGAGATAAAAAGACGAATAGAGGAGAGTTTAGCCACGGGAGAAAAGATCTCAGAGTAGTCAAAATAGTTTAAGCCAATTTAATAAAATTTTCCCTAACATTATATATTTTCAATTCTTTCTCTAATTGATGAACACGTTCTAAGATAAATCATATGAATATATATACTGCTTATATACTAATATGTTTGTTGGTTTTTGTTGTTGTATCCCAGGTTTAACTGTTTAGGGAATATAAATGGATAAAAGTTGGCTATATATTAAAGACAGAGGCAACCTTTCATATATTAGAGGAGTTTATGCTTTTCTAGAATGGCATTTAGTCAACCTGGCATGATAAATCAAATACGTTGCCTTTGTAAAAGATGCATGAATGTTATATTTAAAGTGAGAAGAGATGTTAGGACAGACTTATTGAGCAAGGGTTTCTGAAATAGTTATACGGTGTGGGAGTTGCATGGGAAAATTAGAAGATTTCAGACAGATTGTAGAACTTCTACTTGTGATCCTCGATCATTTGCAGAGATTGAATATGCTACAGTAAGTTCAATCTATCACCACTATAATTTAAATTTTTAATCCTTTTTTATTTTAAAATATATTATTTGTATTTTCTTGTATATTATTATTTTATAGAGAGATCCTACTACTGGATGACCTATCCCTCTTGACCAGTTGTGGCAGATAAAGCATACTAGGAAGGCATTAGATAGACAAGTAGTATGGGCTGATCCACGCTCTGAACAGTTTCATGAACGTATTGTTTTTTAATATATTATTTTGATTTAGTTTTATTTTTAATCTAATAGTTTTATATGTTTTTATTATAGAGTCATATGCACAGATTTTCTCAACAACAAGATCAAGATTTAGAGAGTGATGCTCGAATGACGTTAGAGAAAATATTATCGACAGTTCTTGGTGAGAGGTCAGGGTATGGAGCAGAACCTTCAAGGAAGAGAAATCACCCTCAATCTACTGATAGTTCAGTTGTGAAAAGTGTGCGTGCACAATTCCAAGAAGAGTTTGATAAAAAATTTCAAGAGGAGAGAGAGAAAATAGAGGCTGAGTGTGCAGTAGAGTGTGCAAAGATAGAAGAAGAGCGTGAAAAGATGCAACAGGAGCGTGTACAATTTGAGCAAAGACTAATAGAACAAATGGAGAAAATGATACAAGCTCAATTCGCTGTCTTGATGCAGAAGAGGCAACCATATGCGGCTATCTCTTATAGTCATAGTATTCGTCCTTCTATATAAAATTTATGTATAAACTAAACAATTTTATTTTAAATATGTTTAAGTAATTAAACTAATTTGATATTTTATATGATGATCAAAATATTTATTAATATTATTATATTATGGTTTATTTAGTTATTTATCATTTTTTATTTGTTATTAAATTATATTTTTTCATATCATAGAAATTACATAAAAAAATTTAAAAATAATATTAAGTTTAGGCGGTGACTATTCTGTCGCCGCATAATATCCTTTAGGCGGTCACCGCATAATACTTTTAAGGCGACGATACTTCTATCGCCGCAAATTATACTTTAGGCAGCGATTTTCAATTGTCATCGTCAATATGTACAAGCGACAGTCTTATAAGCAGTAACTTGGCGGTAACAAAATGTCGCCACGACAAGGGATTCAGTGATGACTTTTAAACATATTGCTGCTGAAAAGCTATTTTTTGTACCTAATCTTGGGGCTTCCTCCACCATTAAGGATGTGTAATTTGATTGTGAATTTACCCAATATAAATCAAAATATGATTGGCTAAAACCCTAAAGAAAGTTATTTATCCTTAGCTAAAAAAAGTACACAATGAGTTGCTTAGCCAAGTAACAAGATCACAAAATAATAAGTAAATAGGGAACTCAAGTATTTAAACTGGTGCAATTTATCTTTAGTGGGTATAACTTTTCTTTAATTGTATATAACATATATTCAATTATATGCAAATATATTTCGTTTTGCACATTAAAGATAGTTTGTACTCATTTAAGATAGATCGCACCTAGGTTTAAACAAAATGTCAAGTACTTTTAGACAATAAATTTGTTCAATAGGAGATTCTTTAGTAATATTCATAAGTAACGGTTCAACCAATCAAACCGCACGATCTGGTTCTAATTCATACATTTTTCAAATAACAGTTTGACCAATAAAACCGCATGACCTAGTGTTTAATCACGGTCTTTATCTATGAACAAGTTAATTAATAGAGAAAAAGAATTCTCACAAAATATCAGTAGTGTATCAATCAATTAATTGGCATTGAGCGGGTGCAATTTATTTTTAGTAGGTGTAACTCTTATTCAGTTGTATGCAATATGTATTCAACTATATGCAAATGTCTTACATTTTGCACATTAAAGATAGGTTGTACTCATCCAAGATAGATTGTACCTAGGTTTAAACAAAATATCAAGCACCTTTAGACAATAAATTTGTTCAAGGAGAGATTTTTTAGCAATATTCTCAAGAAACAGTTCAACCAATCAAACTGTGTTCTACTTCATACCTTTTCAAATAACGGTTTATACCAATCAAACCATCCAATATGGTGTTTAATTACTGCCTTTATCCATGAACAAGTTAGTTATTAGAGAAAAGGAATTCTCACAAAACATGAGTCGTGTATCAATTAATTAATTTCCTTTTTATTTTGAAAACCACTAATAAATATGCCAACTTTAAAGACTCAAAAAGGTGTTACGAAAGCAAAAAGAAAAACGCAACCAACATAATATTATGCTATTTTTTCTTTTTCTAAAACCTTCTTTTATTTATTCTAGATATTAAAATTAAAATAAGAAAATTAGAAGACTATATTTCTTATTATTCAACTTGGTAAGACTATATTTCTAACCCTAAATGATTTAAAGATTAAAACAAATATTCATATATATAAAATGATATAGCCCTAAATTTTTTTTTTGGTACAAAAATTTTTAGAAAAGGGTTGGGTTCACCTAAGATCTAAGGGCAAGGTGAAGTTTCCTTTCTTACTAGGCAATACCAATATCGGGTAGGACGAGCCGTCAATTACCCTCAGATATAAACCTAAATATCCATGAGCTAAAATGCCTCCCCAATTACCAAAATTGAAACCGCAATAAAGTGGAATTCTTCATAGATTAAATACGCTCTAAATAGTTATATATCTCACCTCTTCACCAGCTGAACCTCCTTTCATTTCAAATGATTTCAAATAATGTCTCTGTAGCTCCAAGCAAGCCCCACCATTAAGCCCACTAAAAGTGTCCCATACACTATTTAATTTTATGAGATTATCTATTGTGCATCGCAATGTAATATTAATTTTTTAGATTAAAAATATATATTAGGATTGTCTTTCTATCAAAATAATTTAAATAAATTTAATAGGACTTTTCACAACATTATATATCATTAATCATCCTTCTAATTAATGAATGTGGGATTTCTTCTAAATATTCTAATAATGCATAGATATGGCCCTAAATAAGATTTTAGTTCAATTTGTCTCATCCAAGAATGTATATATATTTGTATTTTGGGCCTCTAATATGTTGACTTGGGTTCCAATAGCCTTTTGAATATGAAGCTCTTTTCTTTACCTCTCCCCACTTGACCGGTATCAGCTAGTATAATACTCAAGGGCTCTAAAATCTTATGCACTGGCATTATAAATCAGCTGATTGCACTTGGAAGATCACAGCCATTGAGGAAGCAAGAGGAGCTTCTATGAGAGCTCAGTTGCTGCTATGTAGGGCAGTTTGGCTGAACCATGAGGGATATATCATTTGCTGCTATCATATCCACTCGCATTATGAACCAGCTGATTGCACTTGGAAGATCACAGCCATTGAAAAAGTCCCTAGCTTTCAAAATGTTCTACATCCTCAGCTATTACTACATTCTCGGCTACATCAAATGGGAATGTCCACAGTTCCTCAAGGAGCAAAGAAGATAGGGGAAAGCCTACATATCCTCCATATGGGTGATAGTTCAAATGAGAATACCGGTGATGAAGAATAAGCTAATTTATGTCTAATGACAAAAGGAGATGAAGATAAGGTATATGATTTTGAGAAGCCAGTGGCATTGTCATTTATGGTGATATATGGTCATTTGCTAGCCATTTATCATTTGGGATACTATTCTAGTGAATCATAAAATTTGTTATTGAACTAACGAGTGTTTATGACAATAGTGGTCACTAGCTCAGATTGTATGGTCATTTGCTAGTTAATTGTTATTCGCTATACTGTTCTAATCATTCATGATTAAACTCATGATTGAACCAATGAGTATTTGTGAAAATAGGGGTCACTCACTTAAATAGCATGCTTATTTGCTAGTCAATTGCTACTTGTTATTTTGTTCTAGTCATTCATAATTAAACTTGTAATTAAATTAATGATTATTTACGACAATAGTGGTCACTCCTTGAGTTGGTATGGTCATTTGCTAATAATTAACTTGTAATTACTAGTCAGTTGCTGTCATTCGGTTTAGGCATTTCATTTATCACAAATATTGATGATTATCTTATATACTAGTTTCCACTATATTACTTAGCAGTTTTAGTGGTGGCTTAATAATTGTATATATTTTTGGTTCCCAAAAGAAGGTAGGATCAAATCTCACTTTGATCAACCTTTGCAAAAAAATTTCCAGTTGTCAGTGCCAGATCACGGCTATCAATGATAGTAAAGTAAATTCACCAAATTCTGGAATTCCATGAGTACTTTTGGACTGATTTGTGATTTTGTAAATTTCGAAAGTATTTTAGTTGGCTTTTTCACACACATATAATCAATTAAATTGCATAAGATATATAATTTAATCTACTCAATAAAACTATATACATAGAAATTTTAATAAGGAAAAACTTATAGTAAAAATATTAAAAACGGTCAATTCACACTATAATTACTAGCGTTAAACTGTTAATCCTTATCACATGGAAACAATAAGTCAGAAAACCAAAAGCAGAGACCCACAAGTTAATAAGTGTTTCTATAATTAGCAATTTAGCAGGACTTTAAGTGGCTTCCTGGACCATTTCATAATTCCACGCTGGCTAGAATTGTTTTCCATTTTGAGGTAACTTGCTTATTAATAATTTACAATGATTTGACCTACGGGGGTTGGTCTGAGTGTTAAGTGGCTCAATATCGTTTAAGTGAAGTCTCGATTTTGAGCCTTTGTGTATACAGAAAATTCCCGTTGGGAGACTCACCTACTATAGCTAGGTGCGCGACATAGGTTAGATTCAGATATAGTCGGGCAAACCTCCAATGAATCGAATGGGAAAAAAAATTACAATGGTTTGACTTTTTATAAATTTTATAATCTCTCTTTTTCTAATTGTAAGGGGCTATTTTATGCTTGTGATATCCCTAAACATAAAACACCATTTACAAATTTTTAAAAATAATTAATCCAATCAAAAAATATTAATGAATTTTTCCTTTTGGCAAAAAAATTTGAGTTTTCCCTGAAATTGTCCTAATAAATTATTAAAATTTAAAATTTGAAAGTAATTAAAATTGAGAAAATGATGACATTTAATTAAGGAAAAACTGAAAATAAGCAAAATAATAATAATAATAATAATAATAAGACACCAACTAAACTTATGCCCGTTTGAATAGACTTTTGGAAAATTGTTTGTGAAAAAAAAAGTTTTTGGATAGCTTTTGGAAAAATATTTCTATAAAAGAGTTTATGGAAAAAAAGTAGTTATGAATAAATGAATATTTGGATAGTTATTACTATAAAGACTTTTGTGATTGGTAAAATTGTATATTTTTATTAAAAAAAATCAATTTCTTCCCTTTTCCCCCCCTCTCTCTCATGTTATCGCCCACCATCGGCAGTTGATGCTATCTTCTGCCATAACGACATCGATGACGCCAATGCCTATGCCGACTCCTGTCCTTCGTCTTCCTCCTCTCCTTCTTCTTCCTCAATCGTCCACTTCTCCTAGTTCCAGATCCAATACCCATGACAAACAACGACTTCCAGATCTGAAGGGAGGAGCACGACCCATGACCCACAACAACCCATGACAACGTTGAGAGAAGTGACAGAGGAACTTCTTTGATGACGGCGAAGGAGAAGAATACCGAAGACAGGAGAAGAGGCAAGCAACAGAGAAGAGAGGAGATAGAGCAGGAAAAATGGAGGTAAAATGGTAATTGGGTAGTCTATAAACTCTTCTACTATTCTAGAAGTTATTCTTAGAAGCTTATCTAAAACTATAGTTTTAAACCATGATTTGATTTATAAGTCCTTTTAGACAAATATAACTTTTTATTTTAAAATTTCTCCAAATGAAGGTTTACAACAGAAATCCCTTTTAAAATCTCAGTTTTAAGGCAATCCAAAACACACACTTAATTGTTTTCATGGTTTATGAGATTAAGTAAATTATGTCTTTCTAATAAAAAACAGCTGGAGGATTATAATACATTGATTAAAGTATAATCAACCAAACGCTTTGTCATTTTGGTTTGAAGATTTGAAATAATCGCATTTCTTAATGGAAGCTCAAATCAATAACATAGAAAACCGGATGGCAAAAACAGAATAGCATAGAAAACAGAGTCTAATTCAAAGTTATGGTTCACTGTAGTCAATACAAAATTATATAAGTATGAAATTTCTTTAACGTCAACCAATTTAAACGATTGCCATTGTTACCAATTTATAAATGAGGAAAGTTCTTGTGGCCGGAACATGGAAAGACATTAGTTATGGGACAAAATGATGAGTTCATCACCATTGCATTGAGTATAATATTGATATTTTTTAAAAAATTTTGGAACAAAATTACGAGTTCATAATTGAATTTTGACTAAAGCAATTATAGTAATTTTTATGCAAAATTTTATTTGAGAATTCAAATTTACAATTTTCTTCACTTCGTTAACTATCTTACTCCATTATAATTTATTTATAATAATAAATATGAGTGAGTGAGTGTGTGTTTGTTTGTTTGTTTTACAATATCACATAAATGCATTAGTAATTTTGCTTACACAATTGACTAAAATACGACATTTAAATGATTTAAGAATTATACATTACTAGGTTTATTTCACGCTTAATATGAGCAATTATTTGATAGTATTAAACAATCATTAAACAGTTGTATTCCTTTTATAAATTTTCATAAACTACAAAGCCATTTGACAATATTTTTCTTAAACAACCGTGATCAAATAGTTCAAGTTTATTTAATGGTGTTTTTTTAGATATATATATATTTCTGATTTGTTTTTAGATATATAACCATCAAGTAGTCTTATTTAAAATGTAATATGAACCACCGCGCCTTTTCTTTCTTTCTTTTTCAAGACGCAATATCTTCTTAGCTGCTAATAATAAATGAGAAGCAACAAAAATTGAACTTGAAAGCGAAATGAAACTAATGACGAACTTAATATAATTAATCTGCAATGCTTTCAAGTAGAATTTAAAATCTAATTAATTGACGATAAGCCGACCCTTTCCTTAACCCGGCACGGTCGTTTCATATTCCTTTCATGCAATAAATGATTCCATTCTCTTCTCTCAACTCTCAACAAACCCTTTCTTTCTTTCTTTCTTTCTTCTACGATTCAAATCAATTCATCTTCTTCCTTTGTATCTCACCACTTTTACTAAGTACCATTAATTATATCATCAATTATCTCTCCTTCTCTCTATTTCTCTCTCTTCTCTTCTACATAACCAAGATCTGGTGTGCGTATAATTTTCATTTGTGAAGCCTTCGTTTTGAATGAAATTATTTGCAGACGTTCTCTTTAGAGGTAAGGATTTCTCGTTTGCTTTTATATGTAATCATCATCATGCTTCCTTATCTATCTATGAAGTTTAATCCCACAATTGTGCGCTTTTTCCCCCTTTTCTTTAAAAGAGAAAGCAATCCCTAGGCTGATATTCACACAGTTAATTTCTAATTTCTATTTAAGACTTCAGTTAAATACCCAGTCGTCATTTCAGTTCAGAAATATTATGAAATACTGCAGGATATATTTTATTTTTAAAATATGTATCGTTAATTTATTTCAAGGGTCGAATATGTATCAAACTGCAGGATATTTTTTTTTGAAATATTTTCACAATAATTAATATATGTTGGACTTAATTAGAAACGTGCCTGCAGATCCCCATTGAAATAGCTCAAAATGAGCAATGCTCTTCTATCAACACTGCATGTCTTCACATCTTCAATATGGTAAGAGTTTCAAAACCCTAATTATTATTATTATTAATTTTCCTTTGAAGATTTAATCTATATGAATTAAATTTAGAATACTTTTCAGGAATCAATGAATTTCTCTTGGAGAATTTTACAGCTAATCTTATGCAGATGGAGGACCTAATGTGAGTAAAATATAATAAGCCACTTATTAGATCATTTTATGCACTCTGAAACATCCTAAGAGAAAGTGATATTTACACACATTTTATGCACTCTGAAATTTATATTTAAATCTTGCATGCAATAGTCGTACACGAGATGATCGAATAGGATGTAATCCTTCTGTTGTTGTTTTTTTTCAAATAATTTTCAATAATTTATCCTGGGTCAATAAATATGGATATATATATATATATATATATATATTAAGAACATTAAAAGAATAGTACAAGTGTTCTATACGCGAGACTTAGTATTTTATTTCTTCTGACATGTTGAATAAAGGAATCATTGACTACCTGTCTTTAAATAAAGTGGTTGTTGATGACATTAAAAGTAAATAATTAATTGGATATATTATTTTGAGGTAGATGAAGTGATGAACAAAATAAACTAAGAATATGGCCTGCTAGCTTTTCTGTCCATATATGTGTGTAGGGCATGCATACATCATTTTGGACTAGGCATTTTTATGTGAATGTACACGAGTTCAAGAAATATTGAGATACATTATAAATTTTGTACAAGGAAATTAATTTTTTTATTCCTGTAATTTTAATTTAATTATAACTCAGTCCTAACACTTTAATTCAATATAACTCAGACTTTATAATTCTAATTTAGTTGTAATTTAATCCCTAAATTTTGATCACTTGATACAATTCAATTTCTATAGTTTAACCATTCAAATTATCAGACATTCTTATATTTTAGAATATAATATTATATATTTTATGAAGATTAGATACTAAAATTGTAAATAGTTAAAACTATAAGGACTAAGTTACAATGAGTTAAATTTAAAGATTAAAATTTTTCCATTGCATATTGATAGAAAATATCATTTCCGCTAACTTCACTTAAGGCTTCAATTTGATCCCTTAATGTTATAAAATATCTTTTTCAATCCTTTAACCCTCACATCATTAGTTTCATTAACAAAAAAAAACAGCATGAAGATATTAAAATTTTAAATATTGACAAAATATTTTTAACTGGCATATTAAGTTTAATTTTTTTTCAAAATAACAATGATTAACAAAAAATAGTCATTTAATATTAATGATATTAGGGTTAGAGGATTGAAAAGATATTTTATAAATATAGATTTAAACACATATATAGGTTGGGCTATCTCATAAGTTTCGCCCTTCAAATATTATTATACTTTTTAACAATTAATAACGAAGACATGAAATAGTTCTTGTTTTAATATATTAATAAGAAAAAAATTAATTTGAATATATTTATATACACTCTAATAGTTCTTGTTTCCAATATTTATTTAGCAGTCAATTTCACATCAACGGACTGTACATGGAATCTACAAACATGCCTACCCAATCTCAGTCTCTATCCCTTATTCAACAAGGTTTGCTTTATTTTATACACATACACGAACAAAAAAACAAAATAATAATTTCAGTTTTACCAAGTCTTCTAATTTTAAAATGGCATTAATCCAATTGGTGAATAAATAAAGATTAATTCCAGCAAAAAGAAAATTAATAAAGATTAATTTCATGTAATAATTAGAGGTAAAAGTGTATATTTGATTATTTAATTTTATATAAAATTTTAATTTTGATCTTTTAATTTTATGAAATATCTTTCTAGGCTTCTATCATTGGCACTGTAGTTTCATTAAAAAGGTATGTTAATACTGCAATTTTAAATGCCAACAAAGGATTATCAAATAATATTTTAATCCTATTATTTTTATTTTTTAAAATTAAACTTTATATGTTAACAATTGGGAAGAATATTTTGTCAATATTAAAAATTATAAGAGCAGCATGGTATGAGGATTAAAGGACTAAGATAGCACTTTTAAAATTAAGAGAGAAAACTAGAACCATGTGTAATGTTAGGAGACGAAATTGCACTTTTATCCATAAAGATGATAAATATTTCCCTAATAATTCAAACTGAATTAAAATTAAAATACTTAAAAAAAATAAATTATATATATATGAATCAATCCAATAATTAAAGAGTAATTAAGATGGGGTCTTGTGGGCAGGAAGCCTAGATGGTACATCAAGCAACAAAGGCATTTCACAGCAGTTGCATACCAAGAGACCTACAGATCCTTCATATGATATGGTAAGATGATATTTACTTATCTGGAGGTAATTTTTTGTTAATGAAATCCCTCATTTTGTGATGAATAAATAATGCTATTTTTTCAATTCCAACTAATCTGATCATTTGAAGTAAAATATTATCTTTTAATTGAGTTGGATCATTCATATTTATTTGGAAAAATAATATATTATAAAATGTGAGAATTGGGATTTTTATTTTTTGATACAAACAATTTATATGCAATTATATTTTATAAATTGTTATTTCAAATTACGATAGGAGATTATTTTGCATGGAGATAGATGGGAATGATGATTTTTGTTTAATGAAGACAAGATTAATGGTAAATTTTTATTTGAAATTATTTAATCATCTAAATATTTATATATACACTTTTAAATTAGAGATCATATTATTTCAAATTTCTATATTAAATTTTAAAAAATATCATTTAATCTTTATAAAATTATTTTTTTCCTCAATGGCACAATGTTCATGAACATGAAGATTCTTGATCTTGTTGATTGAATAGAGGAGAATTCAATTTTCACATATGATGAAAATATTTTAAGCTCATTTTTATTTTTTTTAAGTTGAGCTTTTGCAGTTAAAAAAAAATTGTTTAAAAGGATCAGAATCTCTTCAATTTTCTTTACGGTGTGACCTGCAGGCAATCAGAGGAAATGCAAGAAAACGTCCGTTTGAGGAAGTTGACAACATTGAAACTAACATTACAAATTTGAAAGACACTGATCACAAAATTCTGAAGAACAATGTAAGTGCATTAAAAAACCAAAATAAAAAAATAAAAATTTAAATTGATATTAATTACAACTTATACAAACAAAATATGCAAACTAATAAATATGGTCTTATTCATTACATATTGTGTGAGAAATAAAATGCACTATTTTTTATTTATTATATTAGTCTGATTTACCAAACTCTTACATTACATATATAATTAACTGATAATTTAGTTAAATAATTATTCCTATTGATAAGTTATTCTATTGAAACTAAACATTTTTTTATGAATTGATACATAATGTTTATAATTTATGTATAATACAATTTGTTTATACCTTGTATGTTATATATTGATATTGAAAAATTGTTATTATTATTATTACAAAGAATGAAATTAATAAACTATATATTAAAAAAAGGCAAGCTATTGTTGATGTGGAAATATATGTAAGAATGAAATAAAAAACAATTTTAAAATATATATAATCTAAGAAGTATCTAAATCAAAATTATAAGGCATCCATCATTGTGTAAACAACAAAATTTATGTAATAAATTAATGAAATATTGGTCAATTTGTCAAATTGAATTGTAAGATTTTGTTCCATTGCTTTCTTTTATTATTATTATTATTATTATTTTTAGTTGCATCCACCTGTGAGGAGAAATCAAAAGCTCAGTGATAAAATCACAACTCTACAAAAGATGGTTTCGCCGTTTGGCAAGGTAAGTCATTATTGAATGTTAACCTCAAAATTAGCAAAAAAGAAAGGGAAAAGTATTCATTATTTTAATTTCTTGTTAACTTTTTTCTTCTTAATTATCATTTAAAAATTTAAAACTGACAATTGGGTGATTTGTGGATAATCTGCAGACCGACACTGCTTCAGTTCTTCAAGAGGCATCTCTTTATATCAAGCTTCTTCATGAGCAAATCCTGGTAATATATATATATATATATATATATATATATATATACTTCAAGCAAAGAAAAATATATATGAAACTATGAATAAAATAAAAAGAAAATATAAGTATATACTACTCCTGTCTTTAATATAAGATTTAATTGATTTTCTCATAAAATTAATGTCCTATATAATTATATTGCTTGTGGTGAAACTAAATCACAAGAAAAGTTTGGTGCAAACAATGCAAGCTTATGAGATTACTTTAATTCATTTTCATTTGGATGGAGCAGAATTTGTGTCAAATGCTGAGTTTCTCATACAGCAAACCTGTCAAAGTCAATCATCATAAACAGGTAACTACAGTTTCTCCTACATTATATGGAGTATATGTTCATGATTTATTAGTAATGGGGCCAGCTATATATTGGTTTTATATGATATAATGATTTTTAAAAAAGACTTGATAACTCCAATAAAAATGCCATTCTAAACTTCATTAAAAAAAACTTTATAAACTTGAAAAATTAAGTTGATAAGATGTTTCAGCATTTGTTTGGCTCATCAATTATTTGCAAAATATATTCAGATGTGTTATGGGGAGAGAGAGGTTGGCCTAAGGAGCAAAGGACTTTGTTTGGTTCCTATTTCATCAGTAACAACTCAGAAAGTAATAACCAAGGAGGATCAGATTCATCCAAATGCTATCTCAAGGAGATTTGATTATAAGCTTCCCACAATTACCTAACCTCATTCAAATGTATGTTTGATTTCATCTAGTATGGAATATATATATATATATATATATATATATATATATATATATATATTATATTCATTTACAGCATGTTTTTTGAATTATTAATTGTGGTTTATGCCTTGTCTGGAGCTTTTCTCTAATATTTAATATCAAGACATCCTCCAATCAAATCGTAAATTCTTTCCATTTATATACACAATGCAACCACATACATATAATAGCATGTTTGGACCTTGAATTGTGTAAAATATGAATTTATGTTTAAACTTGGATTGTAATGTTGTAAAAAGTCAGGCTTTTATGTATACAAGGGCTGGTTACTCCAACCCGGCTCAGTCTTTGATTATCGAATGGCCAGCCCTTAAGGGTCAGTTCTGCCCTAATTAATAGCTATATCCACATAACATTTAGGATGCGTTAGGGTTAGATTTATCAAATGTGAATTTAGCTTAAATACAAAATGGATAATCATGTTCATGGTTGTTTCAAACCGAAATGGAGGTTTATGGGCAAATTTTGTCTTGCCTAAAACTAGCATGGACGACTCCTTGTGATGCCCAGGGAGAATTCATTTCAAGGTAATCAATAGCCTCAATTTATTGCAATTTCCATCACCACAAACCATCAACATAGGCTAATTACACTCTATGTATAGAAAGGGAGAAGGTTGGATGTGAAATATTCCCCCAGCAATGATAGCAACAGACAAGACAACAGAGAGACTGGAGGAGGAAATGGGAGAAAAATAAAGTGGAAAGAAAACTAATAAAAATAATAAAATGCGAGTTTTTCATCCAAACGAAGGGTTAGGTCCATAAATTTATTGACAAAAACCTTGACTCATATGGGTTTGTTTGTTTGTTCAATTTCTGACTTTTTTAAAAAAAAAAATTGTAATGTCTTCACCAATCTAAAGTCTAAAGTGTAGTTAATTTGCCAATAATTTTATAATTTAGTGACATTAAAGACCCTTTCATAAATGAGAAATTTTAGTTTTAATTATGTTTGTAACTTCAAATGATTAATGTTCGCATTGAAAAATTAGTTACTTTAATTTGTTGGTTTGATTCAACATCATATTTTATTAACCTATGTAGCATACATACATACATACATACATACATACATACATACATACATACATACATACATACATACATACATACATACATACATACATACATACATACATACATACATACATACATACATACATACATACATACATACATACATACATACATACATACATACATACATACATACATACATACATACATACATACATACATACATACATACATACATACATACATACATACATACATACATACATACATACATACATACATACATACATACATACCTACCTACCTACCTACATACATACCTACCTACCTACATACATACCTACATACATACCTACATACATACCTACATACATACATACATACATACATACATACATACATACATACATACATACATACATAGATGGGTGTGTGTGTATTAATGTATGTAATATTAATATTTTAGGCAATTGTTAAATCAAAGATCATTTCTCAATCATATCATATCAAGAGGTCACTGGTTCGAACTCGGTAGCGCCCTTTTGTTTGCAATTATATTTTTACTTGGGAAATATAATATATTGATATTATTATTATGTTTTGAGTATCCAGGGTCCTTAGCTCAGTGGTAGAGCATTTGACTGCAGATCAAGAGGTCACCGGTTCGAACCCGGTAGGGCCCTTCTGTCTCAATACTTTTTCCCTTCTTATAAATCACAATTTGTGTTGAGGCTTTTATTGTCAATTTGTCATAAACTTTGGAACAAATTTACCTTCCTCTGTTTTTGGAGAACCTGAAAAGACAAATCAGAATCTTGTTCGTTTAGGTAATATAAATGAATGTATCAGTGTTAAGCAAAAATATTAATGGTTTCCAACTAATCAAATCCTCTTACTTTGCTATTACTGGTGTTGTTTCTTCCATAATATCCAACAAATGGTCCCAAAAATAATTCTCCAACACATACTTCTTCCCTCACCTGTTTCTGCAGATTGGAAGAAAATCCCAATGTGATTCACGAGCAGGACTACTTGCCATACAATTTTAGTCACATTGCAGTCTCATTACATATACTGATGTTTTATGTTTTATGAATCCATTGACTAGATTGGATTTTATATTTTTTTTTTTTTATTATTGAGCTTGAAATGACATTATTTTAAATTTTAAAAAGAAAGAAAAAAATATTAGCCTAACATATTTGTACTTTATTGACTAATTATATGTATAGTTTATATATGAATATTTCTAGTTACTTGTGAATTAATACCTTATTTACATATTTCTTTTTGTATATTACAACTAAATTATATTATAATCATGATTGGTCCGACTTGACCATAGTTTAAATCATCGCCTATGTCTTTTGACTTCGGAAAAACAAACTGTGACGAAAAGCAAACAGCCCATCAAACAGCATGTTAACACCTTTATTAATACACCCAATCTTTTATAACAAATCATTTATCTCAAAGTTTCCATTAATTAATTAATCAAAAAGATCATTACAACAATCACCAGACCCAGAAAATATAATGCCAATTTTTACAGGGGCTCAAAGTACAAAACAAAACTTAAACAGGCCTGCTTCTGACCAAAAACAATAAGCAACATGGGCAACATAATATGTATATAACACAATCTAAAGTTCTTATAAAAAAGAAAAAAAGAAAAAACACAATCTAAAGTTACACCACTACTCCTACATAAAACAATGTTCTTAATCCCCAATGCATAACCCAGTGAAAGCCTAAACATATATTAACTTATTGACTTGCTGATAAACAACCAATAATCCGGTTAATGTTTGCTAACCTTGCTGATTAAGAAACAAAAACTTTAGCCCGCCAAGAGAAAGCCTCTGAATTTTGCATTTCCGTTCTTACTTTTCGTGTGTAATGCTCTAAAGTATGTGTATGCTCATTTATTATATCATTGGACATGGTGTCTTCAGCTAATCTAACTGCAGCCATCTGAGACAACTGAAAGTTATCTGCCATGTGTTGTAGCTTCCTAGCTGTTTCTCCCTCACCAAACATAACAAGGCAAACCAACAAAGATTTTAGCTCATTCCTAGATTCCACTGTCAAAGCCATGCCTTTCATATGCTCCACTAAGGCCAGCTCCTCCCCAGGACTACAACAGAAAGTATAATAACATCACTTCATTTTTCACAAAGTGACTAAGTAAGAACTTTAACAAACAGTATATAAGGATCATCTAGAATTCTTAATTATATAGTCTTAATAGAGGCCAGAAAGAGAGCAAAATAAAGAGTAGAAGTGTGTACAGGGCTGACCACCCTTTTTTTCTCTCCCACTCAATTCTCTCTCTTTTTTCTGGATTCTAATATCCCTCCTGTCTTTAATATAGGAGTTAGTTTAAGGGTTAGATTTAATCTTAAATATAAAACCTTAATCGACTTTATATCTAATACTTATCATTTTACCTAACTTACAAACTAATATATAATATAATATTATGTAGGAATATTTTGGAGAGATCATATCACATTTGTTATAATTAACTGATTTATTTAACTTCCTTAATCTACCTAAATTAATTAATTAGCTCTTATATTAAGAATCGAAGGGAGTAATAAAAAACTTTAGAGGAGCCAAGACTCTAATAAACAAGAGGAAGGGAAGGGATAGGGATCCTGAAGATATCACATATCACGGTGGTTTTGCTTCAACCTCATCATTTACTTTCAATTAAAAGCAACTCAATGGCCCATTAAAGGACGAACAAAATCACCAATCATAACTGAGTAAAAAAAATAAATTTTGTTTTTAATGTTAATATTGGAGATTTTGTTTGTCACTGAAATGACATCTTGTTAATTGTCAATTTACTTTTAGTTGAAAAGAAAATGCGAGATGCAATAAAAATGGCAGTGTTATGAGACTTTCTCATGTGGGAGGATCCCACTCTGAAGGGAAGGGAGGATATAGGTAACTTTGATGTCAAATTACCTCCCTGGGCGGATTTTTCCACTTTTCCTCTGACGCCTAGAGTCTCTTGCCTTGCTAGTTGCACTTGAGGTAACAGAAACAGCATAACTTCTTCTGGTCCTGTTTGTGAAATGAAGAAGACCCGATTATACCCAAAAGATACGGAAAGTATAACTCAACAAAATACACTGTTCTATCTTCCTCTATCTTCAATGTAATATTTAAGGATTCTCCAGTTATGTTAATAAAATTATTCATGCTAATACAAGAGAAATGATTCAGAATGAAGATGAAGCAAACTCTATTTCAATGATTTAATAATCATGAATCTGACAGTATTAACTGATCATAGTTACAAAAAGTGAAAATTGATCTCAATGCTAGTCCTCACAAAGAATCAAAACATGGTAATTATAACTGATATACCCAAAATGAATGGAAGCAGCATGATGCATCATCAGATGAAATTGATATATAACATGTTATAAGGACGTATCCATCATCACAGAATCTAAGAAAACTGGTTCAGAATATATACTGCATAACATGTAGAAAATACTAGCAACATAAATCATAATAGATACATGTCTGTCTATATATCAGATAAATTGACATGCTACACCTACTAAAACAACAGGAGAACACCTGAGACAAAAGTAAATAAGCATACCCTGTTGTGTACATGCTCATTGCACTAAAATTACTACTAGCTTCCGACGCAGTGTCATCATCAATATCACTAGGTGCCTGTTCCTCTGCCTGGATCTTTGCCACAAGAAGTAATCTTCTCTGTCTAACAGCCAGATAACGTGCCAGGTACTTACCCACTTTCTCCAAGCCTTCCTCATATTCACTGATTAGTGCACCTGCACATTCCCAAGAAGCATCCTTCACAGCTTTAATTAACTCCTGTCTTCTATGCATGAAAGCAACCCTTGTAGCCTCCTCCCAGTCCCGTGCAGAAACCAACATATTCACACCACCATTAACATCTCCACAGTACTCCAAAGCAATTTTGGCAGCTTCCCCGGGTTTACCAAGTGCTTGAAGTTCTTCACAAAGCTCAAGAGCAAGATGCAGTACCTCCTCTTTTCCCATGTTAAGGAAGCCACCGACTATAAACACCCCACTCCAGTTATTACAAGAACGATAAGACTTTAGAGCCTTCTCCAGATGGAAACAGGACAAGTAAATTGTGGCCGCATCTTCAAAGCATTTTTCATCACTAAGATAGTCCCCCCATGCCTCAAGGATTGGCATCCTCTTCGCAGGATCACCAATAAGTTGAAGTCCCAATGGAAAGAGTTGAGGATTTTCCTTCATGAGTGTCATACAATCACCAAAATGAGCATCTCCTGCAGAAGTGATGTGTCTGAGTGCCTTTTCAAACCTTTTTAGCTTAAGGTCAATATTGTATTGCATTAATAGAGTGGGCATACGCTCCAATTCTTGTAATAAAGGAAGAAATTCCTTTGGATCTCTTTGTGCATTCAATGCCACAATAGCTGCAAGATTTAAATCATAAAGACCTAAAGCAGCTTCATAGACCGCATCAGAATCAGCTAGCCACAAAATATGCTTCAGAGCTTCTTCAGCAGAAGGGTACGACAATCTTCCCTGCTCATCAGCATGTGACAATTCCATTTCACGGATAACTTTAATTCTCTTCAGAGCATCCTCAAGCAGTGGGGGATCACTCCGAGCTAGAGTAGTCAAAATGCAAAGCTCTCTACCTGGACTTTCTGTTATATGATCTTCAAGGGCTTTTCTTATGGCCATCAGAACAGAAGAAACCTTGTTATCAGCAGGGCAATGCTGGAGGTCTCCTACTTGCATACCATCAGCATCCCCTGGACAACTAACAGTTATATAGTTCTTGTAGAGTTTCTCTATAACATTTTCATTCTTTACAGCACAGACGAACTCTGTTATGTAACTTAGATTGCCAACCTGACTAACAAATTCAGAAGCTGATTGTGAAAATGTTTGCCAACCACCGTAATCGACAATCACATTGAAATCTATCCTGTGACGCCTTACCATATGTAATGCATCTTTGAAGCGCTTTTGGACCAAGGCATTAATGATAGAAACCACAACCAATTTTCGGGGGTAAATACATTCAAGGTTTCCCCTAGTAGTTTGCATAATAATAGCAGCTTCATCTCCATGAAGAACTCCAACTATTTTAGCACCTCTTTCCCATATATTTATGCAGTTTCGACTTTCTGCTTCTCTTTTTTTGGTGCCAACGTGGACAAAGTTCCCATACTTCGTGTTTAACTCCCCACTCAATATATCAACAATGTCAACAAGAAAAAGTAAATCTTGCTTAGTTGTCAAAATTAAATGTGTGATCACTTCATCTGCCAGATTTGAGTAAAATGAGAAACTGCTGCAGTTGTTGCAGACTATCCTCCCATTGGCATGCAGCCTACCAATCTCATCCAATCCAAAAAGCAATGGCTTTGATGCCACACCATTACCAGGTAGAACTACATTCATCCAAGGGCATGATGAAGAAAATTTTTGAAATTCTTGCTCTAGAGAACCACTACTGGCACCAAACTTTGTTACATACTCAAAGATTTCCCCACCAGAAAATTGAATATATACAGAATGTTTACTAGCAGGATTAGGGGCAATGCTAATAACCACCTCTTCAAGGGAATTTTGCTTGGAAACTTTTGCATGCCAACCTGAGCATGTCAATATTCCTGGAACTAGATCCTCAGAACATTCAAGCTCAATTTCCTGCAAGTAGAAGCCTCGAGATCCTCCCTCATTAAGGGAAGATTTAGAAAAGTCCATGCTATGACTGAAACCATAATGTGAAACAGCTAATAGTGTATGGGAATCCATCCATACAGCATGCAAAATAGATCCAAATGCCATCTCAGAATGAGAGGCTTCAACATTGAATTCTTTCCCCTCTAGTTCTTCCCAGGTTTCAACAGCAGGAAGCTCCACAATACATAAGCTACCATTTGACAAAAATGCAGATAAATGATACTTAGAGTTTCTGCAATATACAGACATGCCCTGAACAAGAGAAGGAAACTTCAGGCTGAATAAATACATAGGAGGAGGCATTAACGATAAAGAAAGTGGGGTCACATGTATATTGGATCCATCAATAACTAGTGCAGTTGAGTCCTCTGTAATAGCTCTGACCCAGACAAAGTTGCAAACTGTGATCTGACCACCAAGGGTCCAACAAATTAACTGCAAAGGCTTTGTTGGATTCCACATGAACCTGACATTGTCTTGCTTTGCATATCTAATTTCATGCTTCACATACCAGTGGTTGTTGCTGAAAAACCATATCTTTATAGCATCATAATTTTCATATTCAACAATACTAGCAAGCAAATCTGAACTGCAATTCCACATCAGCTCTTTTACTTTTGCATTATTTCCTTCATTGATGCTAAACTTGCTCCTTTCTAATCCATTTTTCTCAAAGAAAACAATTGAGGGACATTCATTTTCTACTTTTCTGTCATAAACTGCTGCAATTTTTGCACCACTGGGAATCCATTCCAAAACAGTTCCAGCAAAAGCTTTTGGTTCTGAAGAAGCATGCAATAAACCTGAATCTCGTTCCCAAACTTTGAGCTCCTTAAGTGATGCCATTGAATTGCATACCTCACTAATTGTTGCAAAGTATTTTCCATCCCCTCTCCAACAAATATTATACTCAAACCTATCTGGCAGAAAATGTTCATTCACCTGAAAAGAAAAATCCATCACTATATAAGACAATCAACAGGACAGTACTTCTACACCACCAAACATGTAAATAATATATAAGACATTACTATGCGTGATGGAGAAAGTGAAATGGAACCAGGTAACAAACATGAAAAAGTAAAAAAGTAACATCTCATTATAGATAAAATGCCTTTATATAGGCTCAAGCAAACAAAATTTCACAAGGACAATCAACCTAAACATAAATCCAAAGCAATCTAAAGTTAAGGCTCAAAAAATTCTAGTTCAGACAGGAAATGAAACAGTAATCCTACAATATGATATAACATTCCAACATCCAAACAACTGGATTAAAAATTCAAACATCTAATAATAAAACAATAGTCATGATTGCTAATCTTTCATACTGGCATATGCTTCCAAATCAAACATCAAACTATGAACCATGAATTGCATCACTGATCTATGCCTTCCTATCATATTAAAAATGCTCAAAATCAGCATATAACAAAGGAAAGAAATAATTACTAGCACCTCACCATGAAAAAAGTTCATCATTTGTGAACACATGCAATAAATTAAGATCACCAGAAGAGTCCTTATAATTACTCACATCAAGACCTTCAGGAAGATCCATAAGTGCTGTTTCATATAACAATTCCCAGTCATGAGTCATTACTAATATCTGTCCGAAACCAGTAATTATGCCCAGCAGTTCTCCATCTGGACTAGGGGAGATACACTTGACCCCACCATCCACCTTGCCAACAACTTCAGTTGTGTTAGTATCCACACTGTGGAGCAATAGAAGGCCATTTAAAGTACCCACAATGAGGGCTTCTTTCTCCATTAGATAATCAAATGAAGTAATAAAGTCCGCTGGTTCCAGATCAATAATGTCAACATCTGCAGATGCCAAGGCCTTGCTCCAAGCTCTTTTTTCCTACCAAAGACCCAATTTATGTTAGCAAAACCACTTAAAAAATAAAAAATGTGAATTGAAAACAGAAAGTAGCAACTATTAAATAAGTAAATTACATACTTCACATCTTGTCTTTAAATCCCTATTCAGATCAAGCTTTTCATAAAGAAAATTCAACCACTGCTTATTTAAATATGCTTTCATTACTGAACCATCATAAAATTGAACTAAGAAGCATAGATACTTGCTTCTAAAGGCTATACCGATATGGTACAAACATTCCGTGCATCTGTATTTGACTCACCATACACAAGATGAAATGTGATTATATTATAAGAAATGTCCTCAAATGTATTTACGCAGAACAAAATAGACTGACAAAAAAACGTTCCAGCAATCGAATTTTAAAACACCAGACAGTGAGTAATATAGGACATGCTTTCTTAAACAAGTAAGATAATATTATTTGTTATCATGATGAATAAATACAATATTATATTAATAACGCCCGTCAGACTTTTTTCTACTTTTGTCAAACCCTTATATTGCCATAATATTATACCATTCAAATATAACAAGGTTTGCACATTAGGGCCAAAGTTTACTAAGATTTTTCCATTGTCATAACCGTACCATTATCCTAGAACATGTGGATGTTTCATATAAGTTACAGTGTCAATTTTTCCTTGATGACTATGAGACAGTATAATTTAAATCTAACAAGTAACGTCATCATTTATAAAATGGAACTTAGATCTAAGAGCAAATAAAACCTCATAAATTAAGTTGGGCAAATGCTCAAACATAATGGTGGGAAAAACACCTGGTCTGAATCACTTATACAATAAAAATCATGAAAACCTACTCAGAACTTGCTAAATCCATGAAAAAGAAAATGATGAACGATACGACAGATATTGCGCCCCATAATCCCCATAATCAACTAATCGCTTGCTAATGAAAACCAACAATCTTCTAATGAAAGAGAAAAAATCAAAACAAGCCAATAATCACTGATTCACTCAAACTCTTGGCAAATCCCATTTTCAAAAGCGCATTTAATTCCAAGGTTAGTTCTTCAAATATATATCCTAAACAAGTTATTCACTCGGACACATTTCCTATTGTTAATTTACAATTGCATTGTTGTCTTCTTTCAGTTACTCAATTCTCAAACCTATCAACATCCAATGCCAATACTTCAGCAATCACTTCACAAGAACTTCCTGATTTTCTAAGTAAAACTCTCGGGCACAAAGAATAAGTTTATATTTAACTGTTCAATTACTCCTTCTCCTGACTTCCCCAAGTCAATAACACTAAAGAAACACCCGAAGATTTGAATTGAACCGTTCATTTCATTCTCCTTCCCACATCCTTCAACACTCCAATGGGCTTCCAAGCCTAAGAAACCATTATAACAGAAAGTTTCAAAATTTCAAACTCATTATAACAGGGTAGAACATACATGGAACGAAGACAGATGAACGGTATACACTAAGTTGTCGGAAGACACAAAGAAAAGGCGGTTCCGCTCGATATCAAAGGCCGAGAATCGAAGAGCTTCAGAGTTGGACTGCAATTTAAGACCCAAAGGGACCTCGGAGAATAGCTTCAAATTATTCATTGGGAAGGCTCAGAACTATGCCAGAGTTTTCTTCTCCCTTTCCGATACAAGCTGAAGCTGAAGTGGCCCGCCCTTTGTGTGCGAGAGTGCTCCTGAGACGAGAGTGTTTAGTAGGGTTTAAACGGTGAACAGTTGACGTATCAATTTCAGAGGTGGCGAAAACACAGAAGGAAAACAAATTGTGAAAATCAAACTTTTGGCCCCTGTAGTTTTGAAATTTTAGAATTACGTCCTGTTTATCTTTCACTCTTGCAATCAAAACCTGATCTCATTAAACCAATAAATACTCTTGCTTAAAGGAAAGTAGTTTGCCCATGGTTAATTAAATTAACCAACAAACTATTAGTTATAGTAGTAAGTAGCCTTACCCCGTGAAAAAGAAAAAAATATTAATTAAATTAAAATAGTCTTAAGTTTCTTTTAGTTATTTTATAAAAAATAAAGCAAAAAATGTTTTAAATTAATTAGCATTAATACTTAATAAATATTCATTTATTAAAAATAACTAATACAATTATGGTAGATGTGCATTTTTCACATATGTATTGGAATGGAATTTTTTATTTAGAATAAGGGGGGAGAAGAGAAGACTACCCTAAATCAAATTGTGTGCATGCATCCTGGGAAGCTATTTTTGTATCTTGGTTACTTGTACATGCAAATTTCATAATGGCATCTTTCTATCTGACTGAATTTGAATTACTCCATGTCTTTCCAATTTTCATGCCATATCCTTTTTTAAAAAAAAATATTCAATTGAAGGAGTTAAAAATATTAGAATTAATGTCCATTTTATGAAAAAAAAAACTTTTGGTTGAGTCCAAGGAAGGCGTGAGGATGATTGAATGATTTTTTTTTTTTGAATGCCTTGAAGCTAAGATATATTATGTTAATCTTTTAATTCTAAATATAAAATATAATTTATAATATAAATTATACTATAAATTAAATTTTATATTTAAAATTGGAAGAATATTTTTTTCTATCATTTATCTATTTTAACGAGACTACTTAGTGAAATAAAATTGTTATTGTTGTATTTTTTTTCCACCATGGAATTAGTAGGATAAACGGAGAATGAGCTTTTGGTTCAATTCTTGGTAGATTAAACTGGTGCAAGTGTTAAAAGCTTTCTTGAGCCTTAGATACTTTATTATTGGGAGATTTTATAAATTTGGAGTTGAAATACCAATTTGCGTTTGAACTCTAAGGGGTAAAATCGTGGAGTCAGAATTTCTTATAGAATGGATGTAGACTTTTACCAATGACTGGGTTGATTAGGAGTGGGGATATCAAATATTGCATAAAAAATTTTCATCTTATTATACTTTTCTCTCTAAAAATGCCGCACCATGTCTTTTTTATACTACTGGAACTGATAAAACGGATTTAACGCATTTTATATAAAAAAAATCGGTGAGCTCGGGCAAGCAAAATACTAATCTATTTTAGGGTAGGTTAGCTATTTTTTAAGCAAGTAGCCTACCAATTTTTTTTAATTATTAATATTATTATTTATTTTACTCAAGTATTATTTTGAATACTCTCATTATCGAATACTAGTAAAAATAATTATTTTTTTATTAATATGTGTTGATATATTATAAATTATTAATATTATGGTAATATTTATTTAGATTTATAGTTATAAAATTTGAGTATTTTGATAACAAAATAGAAATATTTACGAATATAATATTAATAATTTTTTATTATACTAATATAACACTTGCTATTTTTTATTAATATTTTAAAAGTATAGAAATAATTTTTTAAAAATATTAAAAAATTAAAAAAAGTAGCAAACTAGGGAGCCCGTGGGTTAGCCCACCACAGTGGGGCAGACCCATTTTATGGTGGGCTGCACAGTCGACCCCTCATAACCCGCAGATTATGATGAACTTATCCACTTTCTCATGTCTAACTATATTAGCTATTTCTCTAAGAAAATAAAGAATTTAATAAAAATTAGTTAAATACAAAAAAGTTTATAATTTGGAGAGATATTCTAATTTCTGAGTGTCTAGATTTACGCTTGAGGGTAATAAATAGCTCACACTACTCGATATTGGTATCGTCTAAGAGGAATGAAAATTTTACTATATCTTTAGATTATAGATGAGTCCAACCTATTTTAAAAAAAAAAAAATTGTATCAAAAATAAATTCATTTTACAAGTGGAGAGACTTGGAGAGCTGGATTTTTATTTTTGGCCCAACACAAGGTTGTGGTTGGTTTTATTATCCTTCAAGACGCCTTGCATAATTTGTACAAGTGAGAATGAGGGGTTTTTTTTAGCAACAAAGAAGATATTTTTAAAAACAATAAACAATATTTAAAAAGTTGTTTTCGTTAATTTTTGTACGCTTATTTTTTTCAAAAAATGTGTTTATATTTTTTATTATATTGCATTTTAACTATTTCATTTTTTATATTATATTTTTATTATTTTTAATAATATTAGATAATATATAATTTATTTATTTATTTATTATATTTAATTTTTAAAAATTATCAATTTTTATTTTTCTTACCTAAAAATAACATTTTTATTAAATTATTTTGTTTTAAAATATATATTTATCATTTTAAATTATTGGATGATGTTAATATTAAAATAACTTGGTCATTGTGATGTTTAATTTAATTTTAAACATAATACATTTTGATGGAGGTAATGGTATTTTGGTCATTCAAATATTGACTTATTTTCTTTCCCAATATGTTTTCTCTCACCCATCCAAGCAACATAAGTGATTATATTTTTCCTATATTTTTCTCTTCTCCTATTTTCCTTCCTCCCAATTTTTCTTACCATCCAAGGGGAGAGTAATTGATGGGGTTTTATAAGGTTAAATATGGTTGGCGGTGAGAGTGGGCCAACAGAACTAATAGATTCTAGGAGAGAGGTGAGGGAGGTTACAATAAATATATACACATGATATTATACACGATGATAATAATAATAATACTTTTGGATTATTCTCTAACATGCCCCTCAAACGAGATGGTGTAACCAATAACCTGAGTTTGTTCCTAAATTGTGGGAATTAAGACCACGAAAAAGGCTTCGTTAGATTGTCTTCCACTTGATGAGTCCAGATAAAACCATATCACGAATAAAATGTACATCAATTTCAATGTGCTTGCTTCTTGTGTGGTGGATGGGATTGAATGCGAGAGCTCGAGCACTAATATTGTTGCATCGCATAACAAAGGGTAGCCTTAGAGAGAGACCAAGCTCAAACAAAAGTGAGTCAATCCACTTAACTTTGGTAACTCTATCAGTGAGAGCTCTATACTCAGACTTCGTGCTCGACCTTGCCACTACTCGTTTTCGAGAGGACCAAGAGACTAGTGTGCCACCTAAGTACGTGCATAGCCCAGCTACATATTTTCTATCTTCAATGTCTGTGGCCCAATCTGCATTAGAGTATACATGTAGCTGTAACGACTTCAAAGGCTTCAAGTATAGGCTGAGTCAATATGTTCCCTTCAAGTCCCTTAGAATTCCCTTTGCTACTTGAAGGTGAGTGGTTCGTGGCTAGGGCATGAATTGACTGAGTTTGTTGATTGAATAAGATATGTCAAGTCTTGTTGTTGTAAGGTACTGTAAGGAGCCGATGACCTGACGATAAAGAGAAGGGTTACGCACAGGATCTTCATCATGTATAGAGTTGTCGACCAGTGACCATGGTAGTAAGTACAAGTGCACAGTCGAGCATGTTGAACCATTTGAATAAGTCAAGGACATATTTGACTTGGCTGAGATATAAACCTATATGATCTCTATGAATCTCCAATCCCAGAAAATAATATATCGGACCTAGATCTTTGAGAAAGAACATGGAATTCATTATGTGAACAAAATCACACAAGTACGTTGAGTTGTTATCTGTCACCAATATGTCATTGACATAAATAACCACTAAGACAGTGAGGTGATTGTTTTGAAGCATAAACAACAAGACATCACTCTTGGCATTCTTGAATCCCCATTTGAGCAATATCATCTTTAGTCGATCGAACCAAGCCCTCAAAGCTTGCTTAAGACCACATAGGGCTTTAACAAGCTTGCATATATGAGTGGGTTTCTATTGATCAACAAAGCCTTCGGGTTTCCACATATAGATGTCCTCTTGTAGATAGCCATTCAAGAAGGCATTGTTCACATCAAATTGCCTTATTTCCCAGTTAAGCGTGATGGTTATAGTAAGAACTAGTCGGATAGTTGTGGGCTTAATAATTGGATTGAAAGTTTCTCTGTAATTGACCCCTGAAGTTTGTTGGCGACAAGACGAGTTTTAGGTTTTAAAAGAGAGCCATCATATTTATATTTGTTTTTGAACACCCACAGGGAATCTACCAGTTTTTGGGACACATGGGACTAATACCTATGTCTGATTTCTTTGTAGTGCAAGAAACTCATCTCTCATGGCATTGCGCAAGTATAGGGAGGCAAGAGCAACTTTGGTGGACACGGCAGTAGCAAACTATTTGAGCAAAGTTGGGTCTTCGGAGTGCATGATGCCCACAAATGGGTATTTTGGTTTATAAATGCCAGCCTTAGACCTTGTCATTATGTGATTAATGTTGGTTGGCTCAGGAAGTGAGTCATGGCCACTTGGCATCATTATATCTAGTTAGGTACTAGACAAGGGTTCACGTGCTTGATTATTAGGATTATTATTATTGTCACTAGTTATGCACTCATGTGTATTATCATCAAGGTCCTCATAATTTGTGACTCATGTGATACACGGTCATTATGTTCATCAACACCATTAGACGTATCAACGCTATCTCCAGTGCTCACCCCACTACTCGAAGGATGTGAGATTATTAGGGGAACAATGCACTGAGCATTGCTACTATTTCCTCACTGGCTTAGGAATCCTATGGTAAAAGGAAAGAAAAATGGATCAAAGATTACATGTATAGAGATGAATACTTTCCTATATGTACTAAGGCATCTATGTCCTTTTTTATGAGAAGCTGGTCCAAGATAAATGCGTCGTTGGCTATGATATTGGAGTTTATACTCGTTGTAAGGTTTGAGGCAGGGATAATAGGCACACCTAAATGGTTACATAAGTTTATAATCAGGTTCAAACTTGTTTAACCAAGACAATAGAGTTTCTCCATTAGGAATTGGTGTGGGCAGACGATTAATGATATATACTGCCATATTAAAGGCGTCAACCTAGTAGTTAAGAGGCATTTTGGCCTAAGCCAGTAGCATTAGTCCCATCTCAACAATGTGTCATTGTTTACATTCAGCTCTTCCATTTTGTGGTGAAGTATAGGGGTAAGTGATTCGAAGGCATATTCCTTCTTTTCGAGCAATTGGAACGAGTGGTTTGTTTTAGTACTATGGTCACATTGTATTGCTTTGATTTTAGCATTAAACTGATTTTCAACAAGAGCACAAAAGTGATTGAAGGCGTTGATGATTTTTCCCTTATTTTTTAGAGGATACAGCCAAGTGAAGCGTCTAAAGTCATCAATAAAGTGAACATAGTACCTACAACCACTAGAGGATTGAACAAGAGCAGGACCCTACAAGTATGTGTGAATGAGCTCCAATGGAGAAGATGCATGAGAAGTGAATTTTTGGAAATGTAATAACTTGGATTTGCCAAACTAACAGGCCTCACATACAAAATTTTCATTGACAGTAAAGTTCAATGTACACATATTCATAATGCTTTGTAGCGTCTTATTGCCAAGATGTCCAAAGGTATGGTGCCACCTGGTTGAATTCCTCCTTGGTGCTTGGTGTGTATTGGGTAGCTTGTATATGAGGCTTTGGCTGGAATTTATTTGCCATTGGATAGAGACCGTGTCTGGGAGTTCCCTGTATTAGAAGTTAGAATGTTCTCTTGTCCTTCACAGTGCGCCCAAAATTAGTAAAATTAGCAGTAACACCATTATCTTTAATTAGCCTATTCACACTCATGATACTTTTAGTGGATGATGGCACGAGCATGACATTCTTAAGAAAAAGTTTAAATTGAGAGGTGACATGATAGTTAGCACCGTTATGCATGTACCAGGAGGGGTTAGCCACTATATCTGGAGCAGCATAGAGTGCTTGAGGAGGAGGAAGTGGATAGGTGGGCTATTCAAAAAAGCGATCAAAGCGTCAAAAGTAGTTAGCTACCTTGTGTCCGTGACCCTCACAAAGGCCACAGTAAGGTCAGTTGCTATTATTGTTGGGAGTACCACGACCACTACCATGTCCGTTGTGTGAGTTGTCGTTACAATTGTACGTTGAAGCATTAGTTGAAGGTTCGATGGCCAGGGAAGACAACTGGTTCATGTTCGAGATGGCTCTCAAAAGCCAAGAGGGAAGCCTGTGCATCAACATAGGAGAGACAGTCCTAGTCAGAGAGTCTGATCACAATTAGGTTGTAATCAATGTCAAGCTCATTCAGTGTGTGAAGGATTAAATCATCAGTAGCAACTGGAGAACCAACGAGAGAGAGAAAGTCAACTATACTCTTCATTTTCGCCAAATATTCAACCATCTTCATGTCATTTTTTTGAGTATTATGGAGCTCTATTTTGAACATCATAATGGGTGCTTTGGTCGATGCACATGTTAACTCCCAAGCACTGGACTAGAGCTCCTCCATAGTCGTGCTATGAAACAGCTATGCTCCCATATCCTAGGACATTGTGTTGCATAACTAATCAACAAGGAGACGATCAACAGAGTACCATTCATCAAAGGCAGGATTTAGTTGTGTCCCTATACCATCAGAGACTAAACGTGGTGGTGCCGTCTTGAGATAATTGATATGAGATTCAAGGTAGCTCCCTTCCATGAGAGAAAGAACGACATACTCCCATACAAGAAAATTAGTGCAGTCCAACTTGATAGCGGATGTTTGTGCAGATGAGCTAACAAATAGTAGGATTTTAGAGTGGGAGTAGAGGATGTATCAGTTTCATGAGTTGAGGAGACGTGAGACATGGTGATCTTCCCACTCTAATACCAAGAAAGAATAAAAACTGAATGTACTGAATGCAAAGGTATATTGACGGCACACGGAATTACGTGCCTCCCATGTTTCATATATATACATGCATGTAGGGTTACATATAGTTGGCGGTGAGAGTGGGCCAACAGAACTAAGAGATTCTAGGAGAGAGGTGAGGGAGGTTACAACGAATATATACACGATATTATACACTATATACCCAATAATAATAATAATAATGCACGATTATAATAATAATGCTTCCGGATTATTTTCTAACAGTGACCCACAGAATAACTACCCACTAACCAAATTTATATGATACTTACATAATGCTGTGAAGTTAATAAATGCATAAATACTCAATGGTCAAGCCAAGCTTCTCGTCTTGCAGGAAACCAGGTTACCACCCATAATTGTTCTTCTAACTTTGTCCACAATCTTACTTCTGGTTTGACTGCTAGCCAACTGCAACTCGCAACTCTCATCCAATAAAAACCTGTACACTTCCCACTGGCGTTTCTCTGTTGAATGTCTCACAACTTCAGCCTACAGTCAAGTGGGAAAAAAAAAAGATTTTTTTAAGATTGTTACAGGACTTCCTCCAAAAAACCACAGGAAAATTTCACAATAAGCTGAAGAACTTAAAATCTCTCACCGAGAAGATGATTATTCCCAATGCTTTTAAAGCCAATGTGACGTCGTAGAATACTCGGGGCCTTCCTTTTCCTGATAACTCAACGGGATTAGCAACTAGTAGTTCTGTATCTGGACCTCGGTTCACGATACTCACCCGCAATGGATGAAGCATCTCTTCTTTTAAGCAAGAACACAAAGCAGCTTGACTTTTAGCATCTATGATCTTTTTCCCATCTTTTTGCTGGATAAACAAGTCAATGTTTCGAAGGCCGTTTGCGCTTGAAGAGAATCGACCATAAGTGACCTGGTTTTTTACGACAAAAACAAATTGGCATCAGCTATTAACTGGAAAATCAGTATATATACATGGCCAGAAAAATATCGGTATGCTTGACCTAACCATAAGGCAACAAATGGATATAGAAAATGAAAGTTAGAACTATTGAATAGAAGATAATCAATAACAAACAACTAAAAGTATGTTCGTTCTACCAAATTCAATGCTAATTTAGCCACAAGGTTTCTTCCTTTTGGTGTACTAAGTATGCTGCACAAAAGAAAGTTCTGATATAAATGAATACTTATAAGTGAATACCTTAATATCAGAGTCCTTTGATATTCTCATAATATCATAACACAAGCACTTCTGATCAGCACACTTTATCTGAAGCAAGGTATGAGCTGGGCTCAATGAATTGTCGACAACAACTGTGGGTTTCTTCAGTGTGCTCATATCTGGGCTCAGAGGATGCAAGGACCCTTTGTCTGACAGCTCAGGACTAAATAGCTCTTCAGCAACTACTGATGGAAGGGAAGAAAACCCCTGCAAACCTTCATATTCAGGCCCTGCCAACTGAAGTTCACAGGAGATACAACATTCTCCTAAAGCAGCCATCAGAGAATCACATACATCATCTCGTCTCTGTTTTGTATGCAATAGCTCCCTGTTTTAACAAGAACTTATTAGATGCCGTACAATTAATCTGCATAAGCTACTGATATACTGTTGACTGCTGATAAGAATGCAGAAGCAAATTGATATTTAACTTTGATCTATTTTAGTGGATAACTAATGGGGTGTTAAGATACCACTTTTGATAAACTAACTTTCACTAAACTGATATTTGGGCAGAAAATTTTTTAATTTTTTAAAGCTCATCCTCGTAACCTAAAAGCCATGAAAAACTCCATTTGGGAAACCCAATTGGGAGTTGCTTTTACTGTTTTGAAAGTCAGTTTAGCAAATGTACTTTTGGTAGACTGTAAATGAAACACACACTTAATGGCTCCGAATTTCTTCAATTCTTAAAAAGTCATTACAATAATGATGTGACATAACACAATTTGGTTCAATGTTCTACTCTTGTACAACCCAAGATGTTTGCTTATTCAGAAGAAGACAGAGAATCCAATATCAACATATCTACTTATACAATCCGACATGTTTGCTAATCTAGAAGATGACAAAGAAATCAATATTAATATATCTATAAAAATAGTAGCAAGCCTCATTGTTCACTAATTGTGAATGATGTGACTCATTTCAAGCTTTATGCAAATGCATGAAATTCACTCTAGTTAAAGAAGGATATCAAGCAAAATGCCCATACCAATATCACAGTTTTATCCAATAAAAAACCATCGAATCAATTTTCAAGTGTCTTGGTATTCAGATAACTCAACTGTGTCAAGGAATTAGACCTAAAGGGTGAAGAGCCTAAACAATGGGTACAGGTTGACCGCGTCCAGAAAATCAATTGAACAATGTACACCATTGACAAAAAGGAATCAAAGCATGTATTCAACTACACGCTAAAACAGAAAACAAGACCGATATGCATGTTTGTTTGCATGATAGTGTGCTTGTAATATGGAGAGGACTGTGTTATGCAGATGGAGTTAAAAAAACTGGTGCTACTCTGATAAATAACAAACTTATACTCACATGCCATCAGTAACAAAAAACAGGTCTAGGGCCCTTCCATCTGGTGTTGGCATCACTTTCACCCTTTGAATAGTAAGTTCAAGGTTGCAGAGGATTTCAGTAACATCTAAACGAAGAAAAATAGCATCAGCCAATGACGTTCATATTCGATAAAAGGAATGAAGCGAATAACATTCTCTTTGCAAATTACCATGTAATAGTCCTTTCTGGTCAACAACCCAAACCTGCAATAGGTATATTGGAGCTGGTGAGGGACTACCAGAGTTCTGATTAAAGTCGTAAGAAAAAAGGCATGAAGGGCAAGATGAAAGGAGCCGGTTCTTCAAGCTTTCCCAATTAACATTTTGTGATTGAGGATCTGGAACAACCCAAAATATGATGTAGCACCATCTTCCATCGGTTGAAATATCTACAACCATTAGAGTCAACAAAAGAAATCCCATCAAACAAAAGACACGACTCCAACCAGAATGAAAGGAAAATAAATGAAGTGAACCAACAAAAGAAGCACGAAGTTTTAAATTAATGCTCTTTGCAAACAGATTCTTGAAGTAATTATTTTATCCGTTCAAAGGGAAAAAATGAAAAACAATCATAAATTGACACTGTTCTTAACGTATCCTAATTATTCCATTAAGTCTAAAAAATTAGATTCGCAGATGCAATAGACACATGCTTCGGGCTTCAGCTTCTACTTGCGAGTTTGTGAATCAGGCATCAAAATTTCACTATCTCCTGCATGAGGAAATACTATAGATTGATCTGATTTGCAAGAGTTCCAGGTAAAATTAGAACAATGGAATGAAATATATCCAAATCACCAAAGTTGCTAAGCCAACGATCATATTTATGATTATTAGCGAGCAATAGCAGCGCAGCCATCCCTATTTCCTGCAAACCTCGAACTATTAAATACCTGCCCTAGTAATGCGAAGTCCGAACTCGAGGATGATTCTACAGAGATCACAACCGAGACCAGCCTTGTCAGGACAATTCACAGTAACGACACAGGGCTCATCGTAGTTCTTCCCAGGCTGGATCACGACGAGGTCGTCCAATGGTACTCCCATGGCGAAAGAAGTTCCACACGATGTGATGAGATGTGATGTTCAAGGCTGCCGGAATCACATCGCGGGAGCTCACGGCTGCCCTCCGGCGAGGCTTATTATTGGATAGAAGAGGAAGGGATGGTTCCGAGAAGGCCGAAATCTCAACTGAATTTGTAAATGTGGTGGCAATTGATAATATATAGTGATGACGCCTGGGGTGGTGGGTGTGTCAGGTGGGCCCATGAGTTCTCACGTCCACGTCAGACTTCAATGGTGGCCACAATGCATCATTTTGTTTAATTCCCACGAAATCATATTTTCTTATAAAATAAAGTCATATTGATAAAATAAAAAACACAGAGTGTACCTTCATATTCGTACAATAATTATAAAAATATTTTTTTCCTTTTTCTATTTCACTCAATCTAATTTCTATTAAAAAAAATAAACTTTACTAATTATATCATAAAATTTAACTAATTTTTTTACTTTATCTCTATTTAATATAGACTATACCTAATCAACATAAATAAATAAAGAGTATTGATATATTTATATAAAAAAATTTATCTCTATCCTATAAATTTTTTCTTTCTGTCTTATCAATAAGACTATTTTTTTTATTAAAAAAACTCTTTAAATGTGACTTATATTCAAATCTAAAGAAAGCATCATTTAATAAATAATAAAATTATGGATATAATGAAGCTACTTGTAAATTAAGATATCACCATTTGTTGCATTTTTATATTTATATTATTTCTAATTATTATGTATTAATTTTTCTAAAATATCATATTTAATTATATGTATTTAAAATATTTTTAATAAATTTTTTTAATATATGTAATTATATAAGAATATTTTAAAAAAATTATAATTTTAATAAATAAAATAGATTAGGGTCTTATATTTAAAATTAAATTTATTATTTTATTTAATTTTTATAATTAAGATAAAATAGAGGATATTTTAATATAGAAGCTATGTGCTGCAAATGACTGAGAGGAGAATAACGTTATATATTATTCACACACAAAAAAACTAAAAAAATATTAAATGCAAACCCAACTTGGCAGACAAAACCATTGGGATTCCACAGAGACAAAACATCTGACATTGACAATAACGTTGTCTTATTAAAGGACATTTTAAAAGTGAAAATAAATTAATTTATTTATTTATTTAAAAAAGGCCAACAAACGTAATCATGAAAACTTCGTTAGTGCCAAATTTGAGCCTTAATTCAGTTAACCAAATTCAAAATTCAAGCTTACCACCAAAACTTCAGTTTCACGTAAATTTCATTATCTATAATCAAATCTTATTTCAAAACAACTATGCATTATTTATAACTGATCTAGAATAACATATTTCACAATTTACTTGAGAGAAAATGACGGTTTTGGACTGTTGACCAGAAGGAAGTAAACACTGGAAAGAAACACTATTATTAGATCAGACAAGTTGTTTTGTTAAAATGAAATTTCAAAACACAATCAAAAATAATCTTTTTTATTCCAAACGTCATGAAATTCATTTTGGTTCATCCACCTTTGCTCCTAGTTTATGGTAATCGTTGTTATGGTTCCCTTTGTTTCTCTCAAGTGCATGTTCCATATATTGAGGGATAAAGATGTTTGTTTATAGGGTTTGTGCCTCTAGTTGTAAAATGTAAGGATAGAAATATACCAAATTAAACTTTAATTAAATAAACTAAATTAAATGTGTATTTGGCACTATAGTTTAAAAAAAAATTTAGACAAAATTTTAGTTTAGAAAAATTTTAAATAAACAGTCATATTTATCTAAAAGTGATTTTAGCCAAAAATATAGTTTAAAATTATAGTTTTAAATAAGCTACTGAAACTAACTTTTAGAATAGTAAAATAACTTATAGACTATCAAATCACTATCTTACCTCTATTTTTTCTTACAGTATCTCTCATCTCTTATCTCTCATATCTCATCTCTAATCTCTACCATATCTTCTTTCTCTTCTCTACACTCTTTTCTCTTTAATTGGTTTAATTAAATTATACTATTTTTGATAATTTACCAATATGAAAAAGTGATTCTACTACTAATCATCTAAATATCCCCATTTTCAAAATCTATTCTTCTTAAAATCTATTATTTTTTGAATTTATTCTTCAAAAATTAATCCAAACAAGCCCTAAGACACTATGAGAGGTTAATCTTGAGCACTGTGAATCAGCCAACTCATGCAGATGAGATATATGGGAGGTTTGAAGTATTTTTAAAAATATGCTTATAATATAGGCCTTTGAAAAGATATTATATTTCACGCTTTAAAAGTTATAAATAAGCTTTAAACCAATTAAAGAGTAAACTTTAAAGTCTGCATTTAGTATACTTTAAAGTCTACATTTGGTATACTAATTTAATTTTATGAATATATATAATTCCATTAGTCATTAATATACTATATATTTAATTAATTTAATTAAATTAATTAATATAAAATATTTTTTAAAAATATAATAATAATCTTCTTTAACTTCCATCTTAATTATTGTTGAGACAATATCAATAATGATAATTTAAAAAAATTAATAAATATAAAAAAAATTATATTTAAGTGTAAAATTAACTTTTTAATTAAATTTTATGTTAAACATTAAAGGAGTATATATTTATATATATTAAAAACAAATTTGAGCCAGTTTTAAATTAAAAAGTTTATCATGTTTATCGTAGGAGCCCTCTAATTAATAAGCATTCGGCCTAGCTTTCTTTGGAGCTGATCAAAATAGGCATTCATCTTCCTTGGCACATTCTTTCATATTGGGTTGTGTTTGTTCGAGCGTTGCTGGAGGACTCCATCAACCAGGGGTTCTAATTTTCTTTCAATATGCTTCAAGTTAGTAATTCCTTTCTTGTACTTGTTCTATTTTTGTTGGGCGCTTCTCATTTGGTTTCCTTTCTGCTAATTGTGAGATTCTTTACTTGCACTTGTTTTCTTCGTTCTTTTCTTCACAATTGTTTACCTTTGATTTATTGGCTCCCAAAACCTTTTTTATATGCATCATTTTCTCTAGTTATTAATAAAATTGTCTCAAAAAAGAAAAAAAGGAAATACATTCAAGACATTCCGAAGATAATCTTTAAAGCTAACTTATGCAAACAAATCACCACAATATTATAATTAAATAGATAAAAATCACGGTAAAACTTTGGAAATTATAGTATTTTAAATTGAGAGTCGTAAATGATAAAAAAGTTTGATATTTTGAAATTTAGAGTCAAATGTCTAAAATACCCCTTGTTTAATAAAAAATAAAATCATTGCTTATTTTCTCGTGAGAGCCGACAAATTAAAATATTTCACTTGCTCTGCTGGGCGAGCACTTACTCAATGGTCGACGTTGACGACGATGAAGTTCATGTTGAAAATCGTGCTCTAGGGGTCAATCATTGTCTTATGAACATTATTGATTTATGAATTTATTAATTGAGTTATCATATTATTTGCATGTTTACTATCATGACCATCCTTAGATAATTCATGATATTATCCTAAATGTCCCTGGTCGATCATCTATGCGGGAACACAGATGAAATAAGACCAGTATGACTTTGAAGATGTATAGAGATATAAATCAAAGTCATAAGCACATGTAAGAGTACAAGGTACAAGGTACCGCTATGAGAGAACTGCATGGGTAACGTCATAAGCTTTTCTCATATACAAACCATGTCAATACGTCCTTTGACCTGAGATCATCATGGATTCCTACATGACAAAACGCTCAGCTTTGACCTAGTCAAAAGTCACTTTTGACCGAGTGATCATAAAGACTATGTTCGGCCTTAGTGGTTTTTCATGCGGGGGAATGTGAATGGTCAAGATGGAATTTGTCCCTCACATTCGTAGAGAGATATTACTGGGCCCCTCGATGAGTGAGTCTGAGAAATGTATGGCCATACTGTAATGGAAAGGTAGTTCCATTTCTATAGTCAGACTACTCAGGAATCGAGAAAGTAACGGTCAGGAATAAGAGGATGACATTATCCATGCCTCATCCATGACCAAAATATCGCGTGACAGAAGGGACATGATATGGTTGTATAAAAGGTTACATCGTTTATCGATTCTCATATGATTTGGGTAGTCGTTATGTCTTGCTAGAGACCGCTTGCGACTTGTGGGCTAGTATAGCAAATGGCCCACTGCCAACTTCATATGGGCCTACAGGGTCGCACACAAAATAGCCCAACACGAGCTATGATGTCCAGATTCATTGAATCTAAGACATGTCCATATTCAATGAATGATCCAGGATAGATGTATATATATTTATTTATATTTATATTCGTGTATATATATATAAATTCGTATATATACATTATATGTATATATGAGATTTAATTTATAAGGATAAATTAAATCTCTATCACGTTTGAAATTCGAAATTCAAATTGATAGGATATCTCATATAAGAGATATTTATAAGATTTAATTTATAATGATAAATTAAATCTCTATCATGTTTGAAATTCGAAATTCAAATTGATAGGATATCTCATATAAGAGATATTTATACGATTTAATTTATAAGGATAAATTAAATCTCTATCACGTTTGAAATTCAAAATTCAAATTGATAGGATATCTCAAATTTGATTTATGAGAATAAATCAAATATAGTTCAGTCTCATCTTTATTTAAAATTAAATAAATGGGTAATTAAATCTGTGGGACGGATTTGATATTATTTATTTAATTAGTTTCTTATAAAATTATACAATATATGATATTGTATTAATTTTGGAATTAATATAAGATTAACTCCAAAATCTAATTCGCTTGACAGAGAAAAATGCATAACATCCTATATATCTGATTTTAGGAGCTGCGTTTTGCACAGAGAAACATATAGAACATAGAAAGGCCGAAGGGGACTCTGCAAAAGGTTTGCAGATAAGAAACTGCCGAAATAAAGACAGAGGACGAACTCTTGAGAAAGCCCTAGAGGGACAAGAGACGCTAGTACGTCGTTCGTGGTTGGAACACTATTCGTGTGGATATCAGTAGAGGAAGCCGACCTAAGTCGTCGACTTCTTGTGATTAGAAAGGGAGCATGAGCCACAGAGAGAAGCTGTGAACGTCGTGATCGAAAGCTGTGGAAATCGCTGAGACACACTAAGAGTAATACTTCTTCCCACTTGACTTAAACACATACAGTAGCTCCTAGCAAATAATAAAAAAAATTTTAAATTAATTTCCGCTGCTTGTCTTCCAATTCCTTAAAATTCAAAATTTTTTGAAGGTTCACAACCTTCTTCATTTTAGTCTCTGCTTGCGCTCGCAGGAGACTTTTTTTAAGGTAAAGATCTTGCTCAAAGACCCAAACCCATCTTGCCGTTCTTGATATCCTCACCGAAAATCACCGTTCGCCGTTGTCGTCCTCTAGATCTGTTGCCGTCACCGTCTCCCTTCAGCTTCTTCGTCCGTCGGGCAGATTGGTCGCCATCTTCCTAGTTTGCTTTGTCCTTCCAGATCCGTTGCCACTAAAGTCGCCTCTCTCTCTCTCTTGGATCTGTGTTGAAAGTTGCCACTGAAACGATCCTGCCATTGTGGTTCAGGGCTTTCCATAACAGAGTTTCGATGGGTGGCGTTGATGTTGACGCAGAACTAAGATGGATTACTTTTATCTTTATTAAAAGGGGATATTTTGAATTCAAAATGTCAGATTAAATCCTCGCGCTTTTGGTATTTATAAATATTAAAATCTCAATTTAAGCTATTGTAATTTCCGTCTTTTTGATATATATTTAAAATTAATTAAATAGATATTTTAAGCTATTAAAATCTCAATTTAAACTATTTACATATAATACATTAGTATTTTAAATATATTTTAAAATATTAATTATTCTTCTAAAATAAATATTTTAAATACTAATTACTCTTTTAATTAAAATTTTACCCAAATTATATACAAATTTAACCCATATTACCCATCTAACTATAATAAATAAATCTTTTAATAAATTTTTTTATATATATTAAAATTTAAATTTAAAATTTTATTTAAATAATATTAAATTATTTATCACTCAAAACAACCTCACCTATAACCAATATCACTTGAATTCTGGACAGAGCATCAGTCCTTTGTAACTTAACCCGACACGGCCCAAATTCAATTGGACAAATTGAGCTCAACCCAAACCCTAGAAAGACCACCTAGCTAATTTGAATATGAATTAAAAACAAATTGAATAGCCACATTTATTTCCGTTCCGCCCCACAAAAACCAGCCCGACAAAACAACAAATCAAAGTGAGAAAAATTATGATGAAAAAATCTCTCAAATTTGAAAGATCCAAGATTCAGATAATTCTATACGATTATGAAAAACTCCTCATTCCTCAGTTATATAACAACCAAAACTCAAAATCCTAACCACAATAAAGAAATTTCATACCCAGAAACCAATAAAATGCCTAAATACGCACAAATAGGTAATTGCAGCACAGAAATTATACAAATTTTGATTCAACAAAACTGACAGATTAAACTATCAAATTCTACATTCATTCATATTCTTAAACCTAAATCCCAAAAAATCACTACAACCAATACTTCATTCCTCACCACAAACGTACTTATAATCCTAATTCTCTATCCCAGACCTTCACATTTAGATTCAGCAGAAGAAGGAAAACCTTATTTAACCTCCAAATCCGTACAAGGTTCGTCCCTGTCTCTTGAGGGCATAGACAACATCCATGGCGGTAACAGTCTTTCTACGAGCGTGCTCCGTGTAAGTAACAGCATCACGAATCACATTTTCCAGGAAAATCTTGAGCACACCACGAGTTTCCTCATAGATCAGACCGCTGATTCGCTTGACGCCTCCTCTTCTTGCCAATCTCCGAATCGCAGGCTTCGTGATTCCCTGAATGTTATCGCGAAGCACCTTGCGATGCCTCTTGGCTCCTCCCTTTCCCAATCCCTTGCCTCCCTTTCCACGACCCGACATGGTTGATTGATGAAAAAGATGATGATTCTGAAATTGACACAACAGGATTCAAGAGACTTTTTTATTGTGGAGATTTTCCAACTGAAGGTTAGTATTTATGAGGAAGCAATCTTGAAGCGAAGATTGTGAGTTTTGGGGAATGTGAATGTGGTGTGATGAGGACCGTTGGATCATTATCGTATCAACGGCTGTTTATATTGATCCGTGGCTTTGACATTAGGTTGTTGTTGGACGTTGATGAAGTGGAATGGACGGATGTGATGTATTTGTTGGTGCTACTTAGGATCAGCAGGTGTTTGCCTTTTCTTTTCGTTTTTCTAATTATCCTATGGAGTATTTTAATGATTCGGAAAAATTAGTTTAAGAATTCAAATATTATAGAAGTTTAAATAAAATTTTAAAAAATAATTTATAAATAAAAGATTTTTGGATAACTTAAAAAAAAAAACAATTAGAGAAGAGTTTATAAAAAAAAAATAGTTTAAAATAAATAAGTGTTTTGATGATTATTATTATTATAATAGGCTTTTATGATTGGTAAATTATTATAAAGAGTATGTGATAAAAAGAAAAAAAATTATCTTCTGTGTATAGAAACAATGACATTGTCCATTTCCCCTGTCCAACGACCTCCAGCCAACGGAGTATTGAGTGCCAATAACGAGTACTGACTCCCAAGTAGCAACTAGCACCGAGTGTTAAGGATGAACACCAACCTCCAACTAGCAACCAGTATAGAGTGCTGAAGATGAGCACCCATCCCTAACTAGTGACCAGCTCTGACAATGAGTACTAACCCCAAACCATTGATTAGCATCGACTATAATTATCACCGTCTTCCTCTTGTCTTTCTTTCAGGGAGCAGCAGAAGACTGTGGTTAACAACGAGCAACAAACGTCTTTGTAAAGAGGACATATGAGAGAATGTGTCAAAAAAATATAGGTAAAATAGTAATTAGGTAATCCATAAGTTCTTTTACTATTCTAAAAGCTATTTCCAATAATTTATCTAAAATTATAGTTTGATTTAGAAATACTTTTGGACAAATATAGTCAGTTATTTAAAAAAAAAAATAAACTAAAATTTAGATTATAATCCTTAATAAAAGTTACGAGTTCTCAAAAAGTATATTTAATTCATAAATTAAATATATTTTTATATTAGGATAAATTCAAAAACATAACTAAATATTTTCAAAATATTAGTAAATGTTTTAAAGAAAAACTTATGATAAGTCCTTATAATTTGATAATAATTTTTTATATTTTTTTAAAAATCTATTGTAAACAAAACATGCTTTTACCAAAGACTAACACAAAGCCTAAACAATGAGATAAGAATTGTGAATATTTTAATTTATATATAGATTAGTTGCATCATATTTTAAACTAGTCCCTTATTATAGAAACTCAATTGGCCTAGATTAATCTAGATTTAAAACATGATAGGAAATATTAAAGTTAGTATCTTTAACTCTTAAAGTATTACATACTAATGTCTCAAATTTAAGATCCATAGTTAAAGTAGAACAATTCTAATCAATTCATCTAACTGTAAAATAAAATATAAAGATATGGCTTCACCTTTAGTATCAGAAAATAGAAGATTCTACATATTAAAAACATCAATATAACCATTATAAAAATATTAATATTATATATTACATTTATTTTGAACTTTATAATTAGATTACTATTATCTTCTTACAAATACAATATACAATGATAGTCAATATACTATTCTTTTTTTTCTTTTGAAATTTTAGCATAAATTATTTTTCAAGCGCAACAAAAACCCCAGAGAAATTTGGATCAAGAATTAAAAAAAAAATTGGGCTACTACCCTAACATTTGTCATGTAGTCAGATTTCAAACTCAAGATATTTAATTAATTTAATTAAACTAAATAAATTCTTTAACTAGTTAATCTAAACACATGTGTACAATTTTAAATTATCATTCATAACCTTCATAGTTTGATGTTATAACTTGTATTTGTATCAGTTCTTTCCAAGGTCAATTCTATCTTTATTATTGTAGTTATTGATTCTCCTTTAGTTTACCTTGAATTAAAATACATATGTAAAACTAATACAAAATCAGAAAATATTAAATTTATAACTGATTTATTTTTATTTTTATACTTTTATTTTGCCTATCAATTGTATTTGATGTAAAATTTTTCTTACTCTCAATTTTTAATATAAAAATTAATTAAAAAATTAATATTTATCTTAAATATAAAATCTATTTATTATATTTATCTATTTTTCTCAAATTACTCTTATTAATACTCCCCTAATAATAATCAAACAAGAGAGAGATAGAAAAATTAAAAATAATTATAATATTTTAGAACAAATATATTATATTAACTAACTTAATATAATCAAATTAAAAAATTAACTACCTTAATATAAAAATTAGATAACTAATTTATAAAAATTAAAAAATTGAGTTAAATTAATTATTTACAAAATACATATTAATTTTTATAAAATATTCTCTTTAATCATTTATATTAAAATTAATTTTGGATAAAAACTCAATTAAAACATACATTTGATATATATAACTTCAGAAAAACTTGTAAATTTAGAAGATAAAATAAACTGAAATCTTAGATTTAGAATTAAAATAAATTTTTTAACTAACTCTTAGGTTTAGTTTAATACAGGAAGAGTAGCAAAGATCAATAAGACCCACTGTGATAGTGCTAAGAGAAAAAACTCCTGTTTGATAGAAGACAAGTGAGACTGTCTTTTCTCAGTTATTTAATAGTCTTCAATAACTAAGTTATGCAGTATTGATAATTTTTTCAATAAAAATGCAAAAAGAAAAGCAAAATCAGAGTGCAAAAGTTGAAATGGTAGAGAACTATAGAAAGCTCTATTATCAAAGAACTATAGAAAGCCCACAACCTTACGCAGCTTCAAGCTCATATTTCCTTTAGTCCAAGGCTTGAGAATAACAAGTATTTTTAATCAGAGTAACAAAACATGGCTACAATCCACTCATGACAAAACAGGATGCTAGAAACTGTAATGGCATGATTAAAATGTATAGAAGTTCATGATAATTCTTGAGACTTCCTCACACAGCGACTTACCCTCTTCCTGAACTCATCCTTTCTGTCTCTCCACATCACCTGCAAGTAAGGTAGTAAACAAGATAAAAATGTCATCCAAGAATTTTGCCAAATTGGTGCCTAAAGAATGCTGATATCATGCGTATAAAAGCTCAAGCTCAACCAATCAATCATGCAAATTTGAAGTATTATCATCTATGAAAACCAAATATGGCTCAACATGGGCTTAGCTGTTAGTTGTTTTCTCCAAAATACAAATGTTAACATTAAAAGTAGGGAAAATGGGCTATGGTTAGTGGGTAGTTATTTAAAATTTCAAAACTCCTCTATTTTCAAAGTAATGATGCTGAAAATCTTATAGGTACAAGAACAATATGGCGAATAAGAAAATTGAACAAGACTTAAAGCCAACAATAAGCAGAAACCACCTCAAGTTTCTATTATTTAGGCATATAGAAGATAAGATCATATATCTTGGTTAATCTCATCCTATTCCCAGTCAAGTATACTTTATAAGGGTCCCAAGTTTGTAATCTTCACATTTCCAGGTTTCACATGCAATAATATTGGGCATGGGTAAAAAAGAAAATTATTATGAAATTAAATGTTACTTTGCTTATTACATTAAAACATACCGCAGCTTCTACATTTGCAGGAGATTCATCATTGGGACTTGAAAGCATTGATATAATACTTAATACTATACTCTCAACCTGCATACCAGATCAGATTATTACTAGTAATGTTCACCAAGAGTAGCACAATATTATATTAAAAAAATATGATATAAATTTGCAAATGAGACAGATTATTGCTGGCATTAAATCTATCATTGGTTTCTTTCTATCATATGCTATCAGCCAAAAACAAAAATGTTTAAATGGATTACAATATCCCCAGTGTAGGAGCTAGGAGTGAGCAACAACTCAGAGTCCAAAGAAAAAAGAAAAAAAACCACCCCAACCTGACTGAGATGGCCCGAGTTGAAACTTAAAGAACAGCCCAACTCAGAAGTGATGAGGCCGAAGTCATTGAACTGGCCTATGTTGCAGGATGGCTCAACAACTCCAACCAATCCAGACTGTTACATTGTTAAACATACGCACAAACCAATGCACCCCCTAACCCAAATCATTCACCCCTTTTTATCTTGCACCTAAAGTCCCTTCTAGGCTCTCTCTCACATCACACGTTGAAGTACCATGTCCAGGAAGGCTTTGCTTCAACTCTCACATCACATATCCTTTCCTTCCATCACGATCAGATTTTAGATCCACCACAAAAGCAGGTAAGCCAGTGGCTATCAGATTTCAGAACCATGGCGATGATGGATAGTTCTCCTCCTCTTAGCTTCTCATTGCCTCTCTCCCTCAGATTTTAGTTCCTAGGTGATGATCAGAACTTCAATCGAGGTTGCCTCAATCTGTTGCAATTTTGTGATTTTCTGTTTCCATTTTAAGCTTCTTTGGTCTTTCTTTGCTGAGTTTGGTTGATTTGTTTTAGTATCTTTGTTGGATTTGTTTTCTCATCCTCTCCTCCTCGTCCTCATCCTCGTCCTCCTTTCTCCTCCCTTTTTAGTCTCTCTCTTTCATCTTCTCCTTTCATTACCTTACAAACAATAGAAAACCAGACTGACCCGAGGCAAACCAAATGCATCCTTTCATCTGTTTAATATTCAGATATAAACGGACAAAGGATAAAGTGTCCCAATTAAAGACAATAATAAATGCAGGCTATCCGAAGGTTACACACCTACACTCAACTATGACCTGAGAACTTTAGTAATTGTTATCTGTATTTATTATTTACTTTAATTACTTGTGTTATTATTAACACAAATTGTTAGGAATTACGGTGAAAGTGGTGTACTAATCAAGCACCTTGGAATTCCAAACTACATGCATGTATAACAGAATCATATGGCAATTATATACTGAATAATGCAGGCGTGCCTACCCACACTCACAAAGCTAGCATAAACATATGAACCATGAGCAAATAGGTTGAAAACATATAGTTTACATTGAAAACTAGGTGGTTCAATTATATTTGACAGTATTTCAGAATACAAGCCAAGGTATTATAAAGTAACTCGGCCGTCAGTAATTATTCAAGTAAAATTAAAGAGCAAGAAAAATCCAAGCCTCATATCATCATGAACAAATGCATCTTTGATCGTCTAAACCATACCGTATGGACAGGACTCCAGCGCTCACTTGCGAGTTCATAGCCATTTGGATCATCACCAGGGGGATGAAGAATTGAAATGCAGACTCTTCCATCTGGGTAAACTGTAGTCCATATAGAAACAACAAAGAAATTAGGCAAAACTTTATGAAAGCCACACAATTTTAATAGCTGTGATGGGAGCATGCAATCACCATTAGGATGCCACATCTCGGAGACAAATCTCACTGTTGGTGGACTAAGTGGATAATTGGGAGGAAAAAGCATGATGGCATTGAAGAAACCTCCATCACTGCAGAAAATGGCCATATGAAAAAGACACAAAGGTATATAATAAGCACCATGATTCAAAATTTCAAATGACAATTTATCTAGATATTTCCCCAAAAAAAAAACCTCTATAAGGAGTTAACCCAAAAAGGGAGTTGATAAAAAAAGCCTAGCGTGCAGTTAAATACTTAGATACATAGAAGTGTCCATATTGTTCTGTAAGTGTACCATGGTTTAATTTGCCAAATAAATTACAGGGGGAAATAATTTTCTTTTGGAAAAAAAAATACAAATGAACACTAGTCACCTAGATAACTTCACCATATCTATGGTGTTCCATGCACAGCCTTCTCGTTGCGACCCACTCTTTGATAATATATCTATACTTACTAATGCTGGGAACAAAATCATGAACCTCATAGCTCATGCATAAAATGTCATTTATGCAGCTATGACAATAAAAGGGTTTAGACACTTCTAAATCACACACAGCAGAATATAAAGAGATGTTAATTGTACAACTAATCTCTATAGTTTATACTCTGTAAATTAACCTTATGTCAGTTGGATGTTCCCCTCGATTTCTTTTTAAGAAGTGATCAAAGAAAATTTCAAATTATGTGACTTAAAAAAAAATCAGATGCAGCCATGTCTGAGTATTATTATTTGATAACCTTCAACAAACCGCGAAGAAAACTCACAATTGGCCCCAAAAGAAAAGAAAGGAAGGAATCAGCTAACTAACTAAAGAGTATCGGGTGGCCCAATGATGGTGACTCGCCATTCGAATACGTTGTTATCGTTCACCAAACCCGCCGAAAATCCATCGACTGGATTTTTATAAAGATCTGCCAATAACAATAATGATCATCAGTTGATCAATTCAAAAAATAAGCAAGAATCAAAACCCTAAAGGGTTTTTGAAAGGGGAAAAACACAAAGAAGAGGAGAGGGGAAAAAGCCGAGATTTCGGTTTCAGTAATACTAATAACCTGTGAGTTGCTTTTGAAGGAGAAGGCTGGCTTGAGACGCAGCCATGAGCTGCAGGAGGAGAGAGAGGGAGAGAGGATCGCCGAAACAAGAGGGGGAAAAGCAAAGCAAGGCATTCCATATATTTATTAATTCATTTACCAAAAGTTCATATCTAAATGTTTTTAATTTAGCTCAATTTTGATTCAGATTCATATAAATGTTTTTTATTTGAATTCCATCCTTATTATTTATTAAATCAATATTAAAGGAAACGAAAGAAATTAAATAAAGTGCAAAATATTCTATAAAATAATTTTTTATTAAATATAAATATTTTCTTATTCAAAACAATTTTATTAGACTCTCTTAGTTAATTCTATACTTAATGATTACTAAGAAGATTTAATTCAAATAAAAATAAATTTAATTTAAAATTGAGATAAATTATAAAAATTTGTAAATTAATTTTTTTATTTATTTTGGATAGAAAATAAAAGTAATTTTCATAATTGTCAACAAAAAGAAAAAAGCAAAATGAAACCCCAGTTGGCCACGAGGATTTGTTTTTTACAAAATTGGCTAATAAAGTGTAATAAATAGTTAATAATGAATTGTTGTAAGTATCCTGAAAAAGTAGCATTTTAGATTAAATTCTCAAAGTGTAATAATTTGCTAAAACCTATAGGCATGGTAAATACTAAATAGCTAACAAAAATTTAGTAATGTGCTAAAACGTGTTTTCTAAAATTTGAGTGAGTTAGTGTGTGTCTAGAAGTAGCTTTTAGAAATTAATTTTAAGTAAAATTTTGATGTGAAAAAATTTTAAATAAATAGTTATTTTTATCTAGAATAGATTTTAACTAAAACTATAATTTAAAATTATGGTTTTGAATAAACTACTGAAAATAACTTTTAAAATAATAAAAGAGTTTATAAACTATCCAATTATTATTTTATCCCTATTTTTTTATATTCTCTCTCCTCTTTTATCTCTCTCCTCTTTCCTCTCTCTTCTCTCATCTCTCTTCTCTTTCCTTTCATTTCTTATCTCTCTTCTTTATACTCTCTCATCCCTCCTATTTCTTCTCTATCATCTCTCCTCCCTCATACTTTAATCAAATTGTACTTTTTTTTATTAATTTATCAATATAAAAAGTAATTTTACTACTAATTATCTAAATATCTCTATTTTTAAAAATTATTTTTCTTAAAATCTATTCTTTAAAATCTATTTTTTCTTCTTTCATTAAAAAATACTTTTAAAATTACTATAGTGAATTGGAAGTTAATAGTTAACGTCAATATCCAATAGCCAAAAGACGACATTGATTACAACAATTTTGACACTTTGACAGATAATATTGTTTTAATAAATACTCCTATGAGTTACGGTGAAAAGTTATTCTTAATTTTAAATATAAAATTTTAATATATTTTATTTATAATATTTATTATTTTTTAAAAATTTATTTATTTAATTTATAAATTAATATATAATTTATTATTATACATACAAATTTTAGTTACATTTAATTAAATTTATTATAATTAAATATTTTTTTATTTTTTTTAAATTAATTAAATAAATTTTAAATTAGAAGTCGGAGCAATATATAATCAATACTCCTTGCAAAATAGTTAGGAGCAAAAAGTAACCTTTAGGCTATGTTTAGCTCAATAGAGGGGAAGGATTTTAATAGAGGGAAAAGGAAGGAAAGAAAGGAGAGGAATTTTATTATTTCCTTATTTAGATTAAGATTAAAATTAAGGGAGGGGAGGGGAAAGGAAAGATTTTTATATTACCTTATTTGATTCAATAAGGAAAAGGAGAAAAAATATTTTTATATAAATAAATTTATCTTATATTATTTTATAAAATATTTTAATAAAATATAATATAGGGATAATATTGGGATATTAAAAAATTATGAGTATATTAATATTATAAAATAATAATTTCATACCTCCCCTCCAAATTCCCCCAAATTTGGAGGGAGGTAAAGTTGAGGAGGGGAGGAAAAATTTTAAAAAAATTTCCCTCCCCTCCTAAATATTTTATAGAGCCAAATAAGGGGAGAGGAGCAAAATCCCTCCCTTCCTCTCCCCTCCCCTCCCCTCCCCTCTAAATTTCTCATACCAAACAATGTCTTAATCCTTTATCATTTGGTATTACCCCTCATTTTCTAGACACCACAAGGTTAGAGCTAATCATTAAATTTGTGAATAAGTAATTATTAACAAAATGGTGACCATTCACTAAATTTTCGTCAAGAATATGGAAGAACAAGATCATGAATACATAATTATAAAATAAGCTTTTTAAAACCTAATTTTTAAATCAATTCTTACAAAAACGATTTAAAAAAAGACTAATAATATTTTTATCAATAATAGAGAAATATTTACACCTGATATATATGTTACCAGTATTAAAAAAAGAGCGATAATATTTTTGTAAATAAAGATAAAATATTTACACATAATGAACCAATGACCATTATAAAAGAAATGAGTGGGTGTCTTTTTTTGTAAATAAGAGTAAAATATTTATACCTGATGTATACGTGACTATTGTAAAAAAATAAGTGGTGACATTTTTTGTAAATAATGGTGAAATATTTACACCTAATGAACATGTGATCGGTGTAAAAGATGAAATATTCTAAACCTAATTGAATGACATCCAGTGTAGAATGTCTTTATTATTAAAACATCTAACAAAAAGTCCTAATTTTTGTGTTTCCCTATATTTACAAATTATCACCGTACATGGAGAAAATCAAACAAATGAGAACATATGGTGACAGGAAGCTCTACCTTCCTAGCACACCATCTAAAACTCGTTGAAGAAAAAGACCTAGATATGCGATGTCCCATACTTGTGCTTGTCGTTCTCTATTGTTGAAGTCTATCATTCTTGAAATATCCTTATTTTCTTACGTCTTAGGGATCAAACGGTAGTATCTGGAACTACTTCTAAGGTTATTGAAGTCAAATTACACAATCTGAAATTTTACTCCACCGAATACTGTTCACTATGCAAATTCCAGAGGAGTGACCTGACTTCAAAAAAAATCATAACTAATTCCAGAAAAATTGAAATAAAGTGGTTCAAATTGCTAAACAAAGCTAACTTAATGCTATTTCAGGGAAAAATAACTCATTGACCACACCTTGACTTAGTCAACGTCAGTCAATGCTCAAAATTTACTATTCATCCAACGTCTTCCCCTGATTCCAGCATTTTTTATCCCAACTTTAAAAAATCATATCTCCATGTGTAGACATCCAAATGAGACGTTCTATATATCAAATCAAAGTTTGACATGTCTACTATTTACTGGTAAAATATCATACATTTATACAATCGTTTACTATTTTTAATTATAGCTTAAATATCATTGCCTCATCATGAGTTACTGTTCACAGTGGCCAATTCCAGTAATCAACATTACATACATACATACATACATACATACATACATACATACATACATACATACATACATACATACATACATACATACATACATACATACATACATACATACATACATACATACATACTTACTTACTTACATACATACATACATACATACATACATACATACATATATACATACATACATTAATCACATATCAATCATGCTAAATAATTATTAACTTCTCTTCATGCATCTTTATTTCCTCTACCTTGAGAATACCTGCTGTAATTGGATTGATATGGACGGGGTGAGATTTCTAGGGAAATCTCAGTAGCAAATGGAAACCATACAATGTATGCAACTATATACTTGATATTACTATGTATACACTTAATGATCATGCTTGCATAATGATAACTTATATGCTTCTGTGTCCCTTAATTATAACATATGGCCATAGTATAAAAAGAAATAGAGCATTACTTAATCATGCATGCTTCACATTATCAAAGAAAGTAACAATCACATAAAACATCCAAGTAATATAAGCATACAAGTAGGTAAGTTTACTACTTGGCGAGTAGCCTTTCCTCTAACTCCTAGCTCCGCCACAACTCCTTTTTCTTTCATTTCTTTCTCTCTTTCTTTCTCTCTTTCTCTCTTCTTTCTTGCTTTTCCCTTGGCTGGCCGTGAAGTGGAATGGAAGGGGGAGTGCCTATTTATAGGTGAAAGGAAGTGGAATGGATGGTCCAAATTGAATCGCGATGAGTAGCTAAGATTGCTTAACTTTCTCAAGAAGCCTTGTCTGCATCATCACAATGACATCATCATCCTAGATGACTCATCAAAATGAAATCATCCATGGGACACCTCACATGCTAGGTGGCGCAAAGGTGGAGCCCTTGGGACACCTCACCAGCTGACTCAACACTTTCAAAGATTTTCAGAGTATTTTCCTAGAATGAATGGCTGAGATTGTGCCATGTATCCTTAGCTTTTTCTTCTTTTTCTAGACTTATGACATGTGACACCTTGTGGGTCTCATGAGGACACCTTTTATGCCACCTCATAATTCCAGATCAGTCTAAAGCTTTATCTGATCACTTTTCCCAGTTTTATCTTTGACCGGGTAACTTTACTTTATTAAAAAAGTACTAAACTAATATTTTAATGCTACTTGAGTCCACATCCCTCTTGGGCTACGTTTTTAGACCTTTAGAATGCTATCTTGGCCTCTAATCAAGTTCAAGCATTCTGGTGGCTCAATTCCCAAGAAACATCCATTTCTTTTTCAAAATGACCATTATGGCCCCATGGACTTTCTTTTTCTTGCAGTTTAGTCCCTAAACATCATATGAGACTTCTGCTTAATAGGGCCTGGTAGTATACCTTTTTGAGACTACATATTGGGCTTCTAAACCTAAAAATTAGGATATGACAATTCTCGCCTCTGAAACTCGCCAGGGAAAAAGGCTCAGATCTACGATGATGGGTATCTATTTTTCTTGTTTCTTTCTTTCTGGGTTTTTTTAAATATATTTATGTTCACTTTTGAGCAAGTAAGTCAGAAGAATTGTGACAATATTTCTATGATATCTTCAATTAGGTGACAACATTTTTGGGTTTTTATTTCTATGTATATATTTAAATTTTCATTTCTGGGCTCCCTAACTCTTTCTTTCTTCCTCTTTTTTGTTCTCTGTTTACGTTTTACATGTACCTATTCTTCTTCATCATTTTCCTCCTCCTTCAGATTTGTGATGAAGAAAGAAAAAACTTTGATTATGGATTTTTTTTATTTTTACATTACTTAAACCGGCTATACGAAATAACTGGTTTAAAAATGCTAATTTTCTACATTAGTTGTACAACCGGTATAGAATATCATATTTTTTATACGGGTTGTTTCTATATCGAACTAAAGTCTGATGTAGAAGCTTTTTTTTAACCGGTTTAGAAAATATATTTTCTAGTAATGATAGGTATTACATCCCATATAATTAAAGCTTGTTTAATTAATTAAATTCAAAGTGATTATAGGTTTTCCCTCACTTAGGCGTGTGCATAGGTAGGGTTGAGTTAGGTTGGGTAGGACAGCCCCCACCAGTGCCCTGCCCAAAAAAAGTATGGGCTGCAACTACCCCAGTTAAAGTCCTAACAATTTTGAGTTAGGCATGGGTGGACTGGGTATGGACAGGCTAGGCATGCCCAAGTCGTGATAACATGCTCATGTTGTGAAAAAAATATGCAATTATGAACTTCTAAAATAATACCATATGCATGTATCTTCAAGAGTTAAATAATATCCATAATCAATAATATCTATAATCCACTAAGAATAAGGCAACAAATATAATAATTAAAGTCTTGAGATCCGTTATATATAAAAAATAAGCCTTGAAGTCTAAAGTAATTTGTAATTACAACTTTACATCAATTTCCTCAATATTGACAAAGATGACGCATCTAAAAAAATAAAATAAACAATTATAATTTGTAATGTAATCATATGATATACAAAGTTAAAAAAAAATTAGTATAGTTATAAATAGTAAAATATACAATTTACCTATTTAATTACTTATATTTCTAAAATGATATTCTAGTCACTAGTAGCTATCATATTCTCCTTTCCAAGTATAGCATACTAACATATAGAGAAAAAGTAAAAAAAAATAAGAAGATGTGCTCATGGGTAGGGCAAGACAGCCTCTATGCCTAGTACCCAGCCCTAAAAATGCATAGGCTATATTTTACAGCCCAATATCTAGACCTGCCCTATTTTTATTGAGTTGGGCAAGGCATTTTTATTGCAGGCTCAGGTGGATATATCGAATCACGAGCTTTATGCACAACCTACCCTCACTTTTCTTACCATGTATTGGAATTATGTCAGGTGGATATATCGAATCACGAGCTTTATGCACAACCTACCCTCACTTTTCTTACCGTGTATTGGAATTATGCTATAGTAGTTTTGAAAGCCTTAAATTATCATATACTTTTCCCTTTGGTAAGGGAAAAAATCATGCTTTTAGAAATCTAAAAACTAAATTATGAATTTTCAAATAGCTTTAGAAAACTTTCACATTAAATGACAAAGACATACATAATTTAGCCACAACTAACACATATTTGGCTGCCACGAAATATCAGAAAGTTTTATAGAGAAAAAGCCAGAAATCATTTCAAAACATCAAGGATGGATGAAAGGGGGTTTAATTTGGGAGAACTTGAAGGATAAGTGTGGTTTAAGATATTTGGAACATTTTCCTCTCAATTTCTTACTTCAAATTATCAAGGTAAGTGTATAATATTCTCGCTCTCCTTTTTCACTTTCTTCAATTTAATTTCCACTTATTGGAATCTTGATTTGAAAGAGATTGGGAAACCTGGCCCATGATCTTTCAATTTCCATGGTTTGGAAATATGATCTTAATCTTTGATACATCTAGAAGCATAGGATATATTTATAGCAAAAGATTTTTTTTTTCTTTGAAGTGTAAATAATGAGTTGTTGGGCTCATGTCATTTTTGTATTTGGGTTCTTTTCCAAGAATAAACTATGTTACCTATTATCCGTGGATTCAACTGGTGAAGAGATGATACATGCGATTATTTAGAGTATATTCGATCCTTAAGAAATATCAATTTGTTGTAATTTCAGTTAAGGCACTTGGAGAGATATTCTAACTCTTTGGTATCTAGGTTTACGTTTAAAGGTAATAGACAACTCATCATATCTGATATTAATATCGTTTAAGAGGAAGGGAGACTTCGCCCTATCCTTAGATCGTGGATAAGCTCAACCCATTTCTAAAAAAATTTATACAAAAAAAAATTATATTAATGAACTAATGGGGTTGGGCTAATTAAAGTAACTAATCCCATCAAATTAAAGTTCGAATTTTCAATCTCTGTACAAGAAATTGTATGAGATAAAATTTCTCTCAACTGAGTTTGTTTTTTGTTTTAAGGGGGCTGGCTTTTCACTTGTACCCAAAAAAACCTTGGCACTCGGATGTATCGTGGAAGCTCTCACATTAATTATTTGTTGTAATAGGCAATCCTTGTGCATGGTGATAGATGTAGGGCTTTTTTGAGAAACTTAAAAATCATGATCTGGACTCTTTCAGTTTCATAGCATTTTATAAAATTAAATATTAAAATCTTCTAAAACGTGTCTTATAAAAGTTAAAGGAGGGGAGGGAGTAATAGACTATTTAAGTATCCACATCATTTATCATAATAGATTAATACTTGTTAGAAAAATCTTACTAGTGGCAACGATTTTATAACTTAGCGATATGTAAGATCTCTTAAAAATGGAAGATTTTAAATTTAATTTTTATTTATAATTTTAGGCTGTTAATATTACATGCCCCTTTAATTTAAAAACAAAACAAGAAAAGAAAAAAAAAACGCCTACCAATCCACCCTAATGGAAAAGCTTGAGGCCATTACAAGCAGGGCACAAATAGCAAATAAGGAAAAAGAAGTATGGGTGAGAACATATGATTTACCTCCTTTTATTTAAAAATTAGTTAAAACAGCGAATATATATAAGAGATTAATATATTATAATATAATAAATTAATATTTAATTTTTTATTTAAAAATCTATATTAAATATCATATAATATGCCTATTTGGAACCATAGGAAACTGTGGTTTTATAAGCCTTTTAAGATAAAACTTAAGTTTGAAGAAATTTTAAAACAAACAATTATATTTATTCAAATAGGCTTTTGGATCAAATTATGGTTTAAAATTAAAGTTTTAGATAAATTGATCAGAATAATTTATATATTATATAATAGTAAAAGATTTTATAAACTAACTAATTAATATATTATCTCTACTTTTTCTTACACTCTCTCTCCTCTCTCTTATTTTTTTTACATCATCTCTCCTCTCTCTCCTACTTTTTTTTACACACGATCTCCTCTATTTTCTTACATACTCTCTCCTCTCTTTTTTTACACCCTCTCTTATCTCTCGTCTCATCTCTTATCTCTCATCATTTAATACTCATACACATTTTCGTAATTTATTAATAATAAAAGTACTTCTGAAAATAACTATCCAAACACTCATTTATTTAAAATTATTTTTTTTATAAGCTCTTCCCTAAAAATCCTTTTTTATAAATTACCCAAAAGTTATTTTTTTATAAACCTATTTTTAAAATCCTATTTAAATAGTACAATGGTTCAAATAAAATTATTTTCTATTGACATATTCTTGTTCTAGTAAAATAAAATTGGTCGGGACATGCGGTTAACAACTACAAAAACCGTCTCTATGTAAATGTATGCATAGGTGATCAAAGGGAAAGACGCGGAAGTTAGAAACTCTTTTCTGCATCTCTCTCCTCATTTTATAAACTGGGTTTGAACCGTGTTTCTTTTTGGCATATTGGATAAATTAAGGGTTTATTTGGATAAAATTTTAAAAATATGATTATAAAAAAAATAGCTTTTGAACAGTTTATAAATAATAACTTTTAAAAAAAAATATAATTTTTTTTGAATAAATAAGTATTTAGATAGTTATTTCTAAAAATATTTTTATTATTAGTAAATTACGGAAAAGGGTATGAGTATTAAATGAGGAGAGATAAGATATAAGAGGAGAGAGGAGAGATAATGTAAGAAAGAAAATAGAGAAATTGTAAGAAAAAATAGGAGAGAGGACAGAGGGTATAAGAAAAAGTAGAGAAGAGAATGTAAAAAAATATAGGTAATATAGTAATTGATTAGTTTATAAACTTTTTTACTATTATATAAATTACTCTGACTAGTTTATCTAAAATTTTGGTTTTAAACTATAATTTAGTCTAAAAACCCATTTGAATAAATATGGCTGTTTATTTTAAAATTTTTCCAAATTAAAGTTTTATCCTAAAAAGTCTTTGAAATCACGTTTTTGTAGTTTCCAAACACACACTAAATTACTCCATCATGTTCAAGGTGCGCTTATAATATTTCTCTTCAGCAAACTATTTAAGTTTAATGCAACCCAAAATTATTGTAATTAACTACTTATACTTGCTTTTGGGTTTTTAGGGATATATAATGTGTGTTTGGATAAAATTTTAGAAATGAGCTTATGAAAAAAATGAGTTTTTGGTCAACTTATAGAAAATGGCTTTTGGAGAAGAGTTTATGAAAAAAAATGGTTCTAAATAAATAAGTGTTTTGATAGTTATTTTCAGAAGTACTTTTATTATTGGTAAATTACGAAAAAGGGTATGTATATTAAATGAAGAGAGATAATATATAAGGAGAGAGGGAAGAGGGTGTAAGAAAAGAAAAGAGAGGGGGTATAAGAAAAAATATGAAAGAGGAGAGAATGTGTAAGAAAATGTAGGAATAATATAATAATTAGTTAGTTCATAAACTCTTTTACTGTTCTATAAATTACTCTGACCATTTTATCTAAAATATTAATTTTAAACCATAATTTAGTCTAAAAATCTATTTAAATAAATATAGTTATTTATTTTAAAATTTTTAAAATTTAGATTTTATTAAAATTTAAGTTTAAAACTTAAATTTTATCAAAATTTAAATTTAAAATTTAAGTTTTAGATGTTTCTAAACATACTCATAATTGCAAATTAAAGCACGCTCGTGATCTTGTGTGACAACCCAAGAGCACAAGGATAACAGTAACCACAAGAAGTAGACAAATGATGGGTTATTATCAATCAAAAAAAGTTTATTAGGGAGAGAATAGAAAATCTTCAAAGAGATTCATCATGAAGCTATAATTACCCAAGCAGGGAAATCTTTCTTTATCATCATCAACATGGTGATTATTATCACTTGTCTCACTATAGCTCCGTACGAATTAATCAGAGACAAAGAGCTCCATTATTGCCATTGCCCTGTCACCCCCACTTCTTATCTTTTGACTCGTACAAACACCTTAGATTCCTCTCCTTTTGCTAATCAAACGATCCACTCTTGCAACAATAGTACCGTGTCGGCATATATAGTTGCATTGACCCCTAGCCTTGCTATACACACACACACACACGCACTAGCTAAAACTATAGCTGAACATATCAACAAAACCCGTTACATTTGTTAGATAAGTAGGTCTTTCAAATATAATATATTGAGTTTAAATTAATCTTTATATATGTTAGTCTTTTTATTTGAAGAGAATTAATCTAATTATTAATTAGAGAATACCGTGTGCACCCTACCTGAAAAAGCTACAGTTAGATATATATCAAGAACAGTTCATTCCACTGACGAAGATCTTGACTTCGCCTCTAAGTTCAGCAATAAGAGAGTTTAAGTTAGATTGACATGAGTTTAAATTGGGGACACTAATTTTTATTAAAAAAAATTGCATTTTAACTAATAGCTGAAACTTTTGACAATATCAATTTTAAAATTAGTATGAGACGAGTGGTTATCATAATAAATTGAAATATAAGAAAAATAATGTTTTATTTAAGATATACTCCCTCTAGGCACAGGAGTTAGTTAGTTGAGTGATTTATTTTAATTTTAAATATAAATTTTTAATTATTTTATCTCATAAATTTATAATTATTTTCTTAAACAATCATATTAATTGTAGACACTTTTAAAAACAAATTCCAAGGAAGAAAGATGTAACACTTATTGTGAGTCATAGGGTCGTTTGGATAATAATTTAAAAAATAGTTTATAAAAAAAATAATTTTTAGGTAACTTTTAAAAAAGAGTTTTTGGGGAAGAGTTTATATAAAAAAAATAATTTTAAATAAATGAGTGTTTAAATAGTTATTTTCAGAAATATTTTTATTATTGATAAATTATAAAAAAATATATGATTATTAAATATAGGAGAGATAATAGATTAGATAGGAGAGAGGGTATAGAAGAGATATGAGAGAGAAGATAGGGGTAGAAGAGAGAAGAGATATGGTATAAGGGTATGTTTAGATTAGCTTTTAGAGAATAGATTATGGGATGAATAGATTTTAAAAATAGAGATGTTTAGATGATTAATAGTAGAATAACTTTTTATATTAGTAAATTATTAAAAAGGGGATGATTTGATTAAAAGTATGAAAGATGAGAGAAGGTAGAGAAGAAAGAGAAGAGAGTGCAGAGAAGAGAGAGGAGAAATGAGATAGGGTGGAGAAGAAAGAGGAAAGATTGTCTAAGAAAAAATAGGGGTAAGATAGTAATTGGATAATCTATAAACTCTTATACTATTCTAAAAGTTAGTTTCAGTAGCTTATTTAAAATTATAGTTTTAGCCAAAATTACTTCTGAACAAATACGCACACTAAGAAAAAGTATGAGTAATATAGTAATTGGTTAATTTATAAACTCTTTTACTGTACCATAAGCTACTTTAACTAATTTATCTAAAATTTTAGTTTTAAACTATAATTTAGTCCAAAAAATCTTTTTAAATAAATATAATTATATATTTTAAAATTTATTTAAATATAAGTTCTGTCTAACCCTAAATCTTAAAATGTAGGTTTGGGAGAAACTAAAACACACATATAGAATGATGTTTTCTTGGGGAACCGTACGTATTCGAAGCTGCCATGACAGAGAGAGGGTTGCAAAGAGGAAAGACCATTAAAGAAGCGCTACCACACCCTTTTTAAAAAGAAATTAGTTTTAATATAAATAATTAAATAAATATATTTTAAAAAATTAAGATACTTATTATATATAAATAGTTAATTTAATTAATTTTTTTAATTTTTATAAATTAATTATCTATCTAATTCTTAAATTTATATTACTAAAAAAATACTTATTACATTGCTATTTCATAAAAATTATAAGTAAAATTATCATTAAAAAAGGCATAATCACAATTTTATAGATAAATTCTATTTTAAATTTATGATAGTTTTTATTAAAATTATTGTAAAAAATACTTTTAACAGCAATTATATAAAAAATTACTATAAAATATATTTTATCATAATTTAAAAAGCTCAAGTAGAATAGAAATATAAAAAATACATTATTTTTAACAGTAATTTCTTTAAAATTAAAAGAGGTCATAAAAGGAAAAAAAAAATAACATGATTAATGTTCTATTAAAAGTCATCTCAGCCACCTTATAACACACTCCCCTACTTCCTATGCACATTCTTGCACACTTTACTACCCTTTCTTGTGTCGTCTTCATCCACTTTGTGCTATAGTGTTCATACAAGACGACTCACGGAGAAGCTTTTCTTTCTTTGCGTATTGTTTAATGCACAGTTGACGAGACCACTCATGTCCTGTGATTATATTTGATTTGATGAGTGCGTGATCTAAAATATATATATGAATAATTAGAAATAATAAATTTGTCAAACAACAGTTCTTAAAAGTAATCAATTATTGTGCCTCTTTGAAAATATTTCAAACCTAAGATTTTTAACAAAAATTGGCTAAAATTTTAATTTAATTTTTTTAAAATAAATAGTTATATTTATTTAAACTAATTTTTAAATTAAATCATAGTTTAAAATTAAAATTTTGTATAAATTATTGAGAATAATTTTTAGAATAATAAAAGAATTTATAAATTATATAATTATTATTTTACCTCTATTTTTTCTCACATCCTCTCTCATCTCTCATATCTCTTTTTTACACCTCCCATATCTCCTCTCCCATCTATCTTATATATTTTTCACTCCATCTTTTCTCTCTTTTTCACATTCTCTCATCTCTCATCTCTCATATTTTTAATTAAATCATATCATTTTTAGTAATTTCTTAATAATACTAGTATTTCTAAAAATAACTATCTAAACACTTATTTATTCAAATTTTTTTTAAAACTCTTCTCTAGAAACCCTTTTCTAAAAGATGTTTAAAAGTCATTTTTTAAAAACTTATCCAAATAGGTCCATTTTAAAGTGATTAGAGTAGATTTTTAACAGTGGTTGTGCATAAAATTGTAATTAAAAGTCCCCTAAAAATTTAAAATCCTTGACTTGATTATAATTTTATTTTCATTTTTTTATAGCCGTTTAAGGTCCTATTCCTCTATCTTACATAAAAGTTATTTTTTATCAATTTTCTCATATTTTCAGTATCTATCTCTATCGTTTTTTATTGTCTCTATCATCTTCCTTTGTCTTAAAAGCCATAAATCACTGTTTAATTTCTCATTTGCTCATTGTTTTTAATTATTTACTATTTATAAACTATAATACATCATATATATATATATAGGCAAGTATCCATGTATTAAAAATTTATAAGTTTTTTCTATTCCCTATCTTTCTAGATTTTCAACTTTTTGTTTTCAAATCTACAACTTTTTCTCTAGATTTAGCTCAATACTTTTAGTGAGGTTGATCGTGGTAATTAACAGTGAGTGGTGATAGATGAACCTTGTCGGAAAAATCTCAAAGAGTTTTAATAAAAGAAACTTCTAGGTTTTTAGTTTTTCCACTATATCTTTGACTTCTTCTCTCTAGATCTTGTCTAATATTTTTGATGAGTATGACCAAGATGACTGATAGTATTTGTAAATTGAAAACAAACTAAAAAAAATAAAAAAAAATTATATATTTCAATAGACGTTTAGCTAGAACTGCCATGGAAAGAAAACAATTAATCCTATTAATTGTTTTACCTTTTATGACAGTTTTATGGGGGGAAAAACACCATGAAAAGTTACCTTTTAGTGTAGTTACAAAATAGCTATTAAAAAATAGATTTATAATAATTATAGAGTTTACACCGCTGTCAAAATTACTATAAAATATTATTTTTAATTATTATTACAAACTTTTTTTCTAACAGTATTAATACCTATGGGAGCATATATTGAAGAAGAATTTGGATTTATGTCAATATGATCAGCCCCTATCAAATCGTCTAAATTTATGGCACACCGGTCACACGGTTTATATAGTTTATTCATAAGGCTGTTTCTTAAAGTTTTATATTACTATAATATATATATGAGAAACTTTTTAAAAAAGGCTTTGGAAATTAATAATATAAATCTTAAATTTACACTCTAAGTTTTACAAATGTTAAAGAAGTGTTAAAATTTAAATTTAAATTTTTAAAATTTAGAGTCAAATGACCAAAATGTTTTTATTTTATTTATTTTTAAAAAAAGGTTAATCAACTTTCACTAGAGATCAACCTTTGTGATGCCTGGCCCCATAGGCCCCACCCGCGCTGGAGCTCCATCGTTGGCCACCGACAAGCTAGAGAAGGGTAGTCTTCGATGAGAGTTGGCTAATTTTTTTAATAAAAAATAGGTATTTTAGTCATTTAGTTCTAAATTTCAAAATCTCAATTTGGATTATGATATTTCTCTAGTATTTACAATATATAGAATCTCAATTTAGAATTTACTTTACAAGACTCTTTTTTTCAGGAATTTTTCCTATAGATATATGTATTTATTGACTAATGTGTTGGATCTAATCAGTATAATTTTTTACATGATAACATACATGCGCTGGATTGAATAAGAACTAGAGCAGATTAAGACAATGAAAAGACACATTTTCAACTTTTGCAATCAATATTGTCCGAATCTGTGGGCATAGGATTCCTGGACATCTCTTGCAAGAAAACACCCAAATTGCAAACCTATACATGAATACTCTGAACATGTATATATGTGTGTGTGTGTGTGTGTAGTCATATATATAAGAGAGCTCCAAAACCAGATTTAGTAGATTAAGAAACTCAAGAGATGAAGAAGGGAGTGAGAGAGAATATTGTATATATTCACTGGGGAATCATCACAATCCTCTTGGTTGCTGAGTGTTACTGCTCTCACGCTGTTAGATTTGTTGCTGCAAAACCAGGCAAGTACTATTGCTGAATTAAATCTGGGTTTGCTTAATTATCTTGGGGTGATATATATATATATGATTTTAATTTTAATATATTGTATTGCAGTTAAAGTTGCCTTTGAAGATCATGCTAGATCACGAGGAAATGATGTCAACATGCAATTTCCAGTGCTTCATAAGATGCAAGTAATTTCCGCATCATTAATTTATTGCATCCTTTTGTGGTTCTCTCTCTCTCTCTCTCAAACACACACTCTTTTCTATTGAACCCATGCAGAGCCATGTTTTTTTCCCTTTCTATCTTTCTTTATTTTTTTTCCCACTACTAAAAAAAAATACTTATCACAAAAAGGCGATGATATTTTCTTAAATAAGTTTAGTTTTAAAAATTTTTAACAATAATTTTTATAAAAATCGATGTTAAAAGTCATCAGGTAGAACTTTTAACAGCTTGTTTTTTTTAAAAGCTGCTGTAAAAAATCCTCATAAGATTTTAAAAATCATGAGCCTGATTTCAATTTTAATAGCTGTGTGTATTTTAGTTTCTCTTCCCCACTACTATAGTCTATAGACTTTGAAGAATGTCATCTTCTAGCATTTTCCCCTTAGTTTTGGTGTCTATCTTTATTCTTTAATATTGTTCTCCGTCATTGTTCTCCATCATGAAAGTTGTAAATCACCGTTTAACTTTTTCATTTTCTTTCTTTTTTGCCATATCTATAACTTTTTTCCAAATTTTCAACTTTTTTGCCAGACTTTTAACTTTTTAGTAAGGTTGAGCATAGTAGCTACTAGTAGATAGTGGTAGATAAACCTTATTGGAAAGAGTTCAAAAAACTTTAATGAAAGAAACTTATGAATCTTTAGTTTTTTCATTATACCTTGTTTTCTGATACTTAAGAGGCTTTATGAATGTTTATAGACGATACTTCATTTGTGAGACTTTCTAACGTAGGACTTAGATGTGTGCATATTGAGCTTCAAGTTATCTGCATCACACCACTTTTGTTTTATTTCTCTTGTGAGATTAACACCATTTTTTTCTTCTGCTGTTTTTGATGTTTGTTTAAAAGGAAAAGAGCAAGTCAGGAGGAACAGTGGCGAACGACAATGCTCACAAGTCTCCATCAGGACCAAGTCCAATAGGAAATTGGCATTGAACATTATGCACGCATATATAAATATAAATATAAATATAAATATATATATGTATATGTATGTATGTAACTGATACCAACACCAACGCGGTTGAGTTTAAAAAACATATATTAATTTTTCATAATATAATAAATTATAGTTTAAATTTTATTGAGAGAGATACTTATATTTAGTGCCTGACAACATTTTAAATATGGTTTGTTTAGTAAAAAAATAATTGTTAAGGGTTTATTTATTGAATGATTTATAATATTCTCTCTTATGTTGAAAATGGCTAAATATATGCAACGATTGGAGGTGTTTAATCCAACTTTGCCATTTTTTTTATTACTTTGTGTAATGAATTGTCTCGAGTTTGAGTGCGGTTGATAGTATTGAAAAAGAACGACACAACACGATTTCAGGGAACAAGGATTTATTTCCTTGAGAGAGTATCTTGTTAATCAAGAAAAAATCATTTTAGCAAAATATAAATAAGCATATTTTTTTTATTTAATTTGTTAATTATAAGTTGTATGAGATGAGTTTATTAGATTAAGAGTTAACCTTTTTTTACCTTGAGAGTTAACCTCAAATTTAAAAAAGAGAATTACATTGACATCTTATATAATAGATTTAATTACCGTAAAATCTAATGACAATTGAATAATTTGTTATGAAAAATCATTTTTTTATGGGAAAAGTAAATTTCATTATGAAGAAAAAAGATATAAATACCAAAGTATCAAGTAGATGCAACAAATTAAGTAAACAAAAACAAAATCAGAAGCTACTAACAAATATAAACAAAGCAAAGTCAAATATAACCTAAACCCCATGATTGAATTGAAGAGGGCAGTGAATAATTTCTATATGCTATTATCAAAGAAAAGGCATTAGAGAGTGGTAGTCCAAGGATTAACTGTTGGTTATTTATTATTATTATAACGTATTTAGATATTAATTAGGATAATTAATAAATAATTTTGAGTGTGGCCCGTAGTCATTGAGCCCAGTCCAAGGAGGGTTATTGACTCATTTTATTTAAGGTTAATTTTCTGATGGTGAAAATTAACAACAACAATTCATTGAGTATGAGATCTCTTTTCTGAGTCCAGAGCGAAATCTATTTTCAGCTCGCTTCTGAAGGTTCCCCACTGGTGACGACTAAGAACAAGTTGACATCGCTGTGCCTAATCACCAGTTGGAAGAACCTGTTGTTTATCTGACAGTATTCTCTTTTGACATGTATCTTATTTGATTCCAATTCTCCTCAGATCAATCAAGTTAATGGCAAGAGGTAACTTTAAGTCTTCCGCTGCATCTCATATAGGTTTATATTTGAGTATGATATAATCTGGATGGATTATAGTATTTTAGAGATGTTTATTTTCTAATATGTGGTATCAGAACCTAGTTTGAGATCACCTTGCCTTACCTATTGATAATTTTGTTCTCATAAATAGTAATATGAGATGAATATGGGATACACATGAATTTATTTTATTTTTTTTATTATTCCTTTAACCCCCTTTCTCTTCTGCGACGGCGAGAGAGGGAAAGAATTTGGTACTGTAGTGACAGAGATGCGAGAGCTGCCGTGACGGTAACAATAACTTTGGGAATAGGAGCAGAAGCCGCCGGAAAACACCTGTCAAAGGCTGCTAGCGTCGCTGCATATAAGGAGACTCATTACTGTCACTGCAATTCTGAGAGGACGCTAGGCTATCGGGCAGCGATAGTGTCACTGATTCACCGTGAGCATCGCCGTGAATCACCGTCGGAGGAGGAAAGGGATCAGCCGTCTCATTCGCCGACAACTGGAGCCCGAGGTCTCTGTGAGAGTCGTCGCTTATCGCCCGTGATGAGTTGCCGGCGTCGCGCGACGCTGTTCTCCAGGAGAAGTCACGATCGAGGGCTGATCGCTGCACTGTTGGGTTGCTGGGTCACTGAGCCGGGTTGACCTAACCCAACTCAGTGACTGTGAAAGGGCGAAACGATGCGTTTCGCCCAAAGCTGAAACACGCTGTTTCACTAATGTGTTATAAAAAAAAAATCAAATTTCCCAGCGTTTGGGCCGCCTGCTTTGGGCCAGAGGAAATTTTTGTTTTCGTTCTAGGTCGCATTGAGTTTCTGGGCCAGCAGCTTTTGGGCCGCAGGTTTTGTTATTTTATTTATTATTATTTTTTTCCTTTTTCCTGCTGGGCCGACGGACATTGGGCCTTTTCTATCAAAAAAAAAAATCCAAGGTTCTAGGCCGTACTGTTTTGGGCTGTCAGAATTTTTTTTTAAAACGTTTTTGGGCCTGAATTTTGGGTTTTATTTCCAGAAAATTATTTTTGGCCAATTAATTTGATTTTTTTAAAAAAAATCAAAATTACTATTTCATGCATTATAAATGTTTAAATTAATTTCTTTATTACTTTAATTTTGGGAAAAAGGAATTTATAAATTTTAATTTTTATGTTATTTAATTGCCTATTTTTTTTTCTCCATTGGCAATTAAATTAACTGTTTAATTTTTTGTAAAAACTTTTTGAATTGAAATTAATTTATTAGACATTTTTGGGTGCATGAAATAGTGGGAGCATTTTAATTTATTAAATACTCAATTGTGTTGTGCATATTTGGATTTATATGCACGTTATTGATATTTGTGATTAATATGCAGTTTTGTGAGGAGTAGCTACAGCATCCTCATTTGCTTGTGTTGCGTGTATTAATAAATCACATATGGATTTAAAATATCAATAATAATTAAATGTATAGTTATGATTTATCTTTACCCACATGTAGATATATCATAATTGTACATTTAGTTAGGGGAGAATTAATTTCTCAATTAAATTGTACATATTTGGATTTTCAATGTACATGAATGATATTTGTGGTTAGCGTGCAGTTCTTTGAGGAGTAGCCACAGCATCCTTGTTTATTGAATCTGTTGCATGCATTTATTAATCACATCTGGATTAAAAATATCATTTGTAATTAAATGTATAGCTATGATTTATCTTTACCCACAGGTATATATCTCATAATTGTACATTTAATTAGGGTGGGATAGAATAGCCTCGTTATTTTCTAATTAGCCCACAGACATTGGGAAATTACGAATGCGTTCTAATTCTACCATTTGAGATAAATACTTGGTTATGCTAATATCTTTGCCCACAGGTAGACATTAGTGATACGTATTTATATTGCTTGCATGCTACATTTGAGTTAAGCATGCATACATGGCACAATGACTTGTGATTGCTTTAAATTATTAATGTGAGCTTATTTGTGTGTTTGTCTGTTCTCATTTTACAGATCCAATTGCTGCTCCCAGGATTATGTATGATGTTAGTGACAAAACAGTCTTAGATGGCAGCATTAACTATGTTGACTGGAGAGACGATGTTTTATTGCAGCTTGGTTTATTGGACTTAGATTATGCCTTGAGGTTTGATAAACCTCTGAGACCTGATGATGCCTCCGATGACAGAGAGGCAAAGGAAAGGTATAATGTATGGGAGCGGAGTAACCGCTCATCTCTTCTGCTTATAAGACAAAGGATCTCTAGGAGCATTAGGGCAGCAGTCCCAAAGTACGACACAGCTAAGGGATACCTGGAAGCCTTAGACAAGCAATTCAAGCTAACAGACGAGCAGATGGGTGGTGCTATCACGTCTGAATTATGTGCTGTGAGGCTTACAGGTATTGGCAGTGTGAGGCAACATATTATGGGGATGAGAGGTATGCTTTCATCGTGTGTTACTTTTGAGTCTAACTTTTCTAGCGTTAATGATGACACTTGGTGGATTGACACTGGTTCGATGATCCATATTTTGACTACCATGCAGGGCTTTCTGTCAAGCAGGTCTCCACATCCCAATGAGAAAACTGTTCTTTCAGGCAGTGGGAGAGGAGATCCTGTGAAAGCTGTTGGAACCTTTCGCATTCATCTTTCAAATCAAAATGTTTTGGAACTCTATGATGTTTTCTATGTTCCCTCTTACAAGAGGAATTTGATTTCTATGTCAAAGATCATTCCATTTGATTATCATCTAGTTCTTTCTAAGAAACGTATGACTTTGACAAAGAATTCATTTTTGATTGTGAATTTGGTTATGATTGATGGCTTGTTTAAAATTGTCTCTAACTCACCTCAATCTCTTTCTGTTTCGCGTGGTACCAAGAGAAGTGTCATCGATGAGAATTCTTATAGCCTGTGGCATAGGAGATTGGGTCATATCTCCATTGACAGAATCAAAAGGTTAAATAAAGAAGGAATTCTTCCATCTTTAAACCATTCGGAGTTTGATTCTTGTGTGGATTGCATAAGGGGAAAGCAGACCAATAAGTCACATAATGGGGCTAGAAGAAGTTCTGAGTTGCTAGAAATTGTACAAACGGATATTTGTTGCCCTGATTTGACTGCGCATGGTCAAAAGTACTTTATCACCTTTATTGATGATCACTCACGATTCATGTATGTCTACATGCTTTATAATAAAAGTGAGGCACTAGATGCTTTCAAGGATTATAAAGTAGAAGTAGAAAAATAGATTGGAAAACCAATCAAGATAGTGAGATTAGACCGTGGTGGTGAGTATTATGGCAGATACACTAGTGAAGGACAAGCAGCAGGTCCATTTGCTGAATTTCTTCGAGAGCAAGGTTTAGTGGCTCAATACACTATGCCTGGATCACTTGACATGAATGGTGTAGCTGAGAGAAGAAATATGACTTTACTGGACATGGTTAGGAGCATGATGAGTAGCTCCAAACTGCCATCTTCTCTGTGGAAGGAAGCACTCAAGACAGCCACATACATATTGAACAGGGTTCCAACAAAGGCAGTGTCTAAGACACCCTTTGAAATCTGGAAAGGATGGAAACCCAGTTTAAATCATTTGAAGGTATGGGGTTGTCCTGCGGAAGTAAGAGTGTATAATCCACAGGAGAAGAAGTTAGATCCTAAGACCATCATAGCTTACTTTGTAGGCTATGCGGAGAGGTCTAAGGGTTATAAGTTTTATTGTCCTCCACCTTCTACAAGGTTTGTAGAGTTTAGGAATGCCAAGTTTCTTGAGAATGATATGATTAGTGGGAGTGATTGTCTATCAGATGATCATCTAGAGCGAACCACTAATATCATTCATGAAGGGACGTCAATAGTCAATGTTTATCCCACTGTTGGTATTGACATTGAACGTGATGTAGACCCTGTGGCTCAAGTTGACGGTACTGAACAAGACGGATACATACCTGATGGTCAACCTATCACACAAGTGGAACCGCCACAAGATGTGATAGAGGATGTCATTGTTCAGCAACCTGATTCAACCCAAGAGATTGAATTGAGGAGGTCAACTAGAGAGAGAAGACCGACATTACCTGATGACTATGTAGTGTATTCTGCTGAGATTGACTGTGATGTAAGTGTTGAGAATGATCCTTTATCGTTTACTCAGGCTGTGAGGAGTGTGAACTCCAAGTTATCGCATGATGCTATGATTGATGAAATGAATTCCATGGCAAACAACCATGTTTAGGAACTTGTAGAGTTGCCTAGTGGGTCTAAGGCCATTGGTTGTAAATGGGTTTACAAAACCAAGAGAGACTCTTAAGGCAACATCGATAGATACAAGGCTAAGTTGGTTGCAAAGGGATTCACTCAAGTGGAAGGAATCAATTACAGTGAAACGTTTTCACCTGTATCTAAGAAAGATTCATTCCGTATCATCATGACGTTGGTTGCCCATTTTGATCTGGAGTTGCACCAGGTGGATGTTAAGACTGCTTTCCTCAATGGTGAACTGGAGGAAGAAGTCTACATGAAGCAGCCTGAGGGTTTTGTTGCAGAAGATAAAGATCAATTTGTGTGCAAGCTGAAGAAATCAATATATGGTTTGAAACAGGCTTCACGGCAGTGGTACTTGAAGTTCCATGAAGTGATCACGTCATTTGATTTCGTTGAGAACATCATGGATGATTGTATATACCATAAGGCTAGTGGGAGTAAAATCATATTCTTGATTTTGTATGTGGATGACTATTACGTGAGGTGAAACAGTTTCTATTTAAGAGCTTTGACATGAAAGACATGGGTGAGGCTTCTTATGTCATTGGCATAAAGATTCATAGAGATAGAACCCAATGTCTTGTAGGCTTATCTCAAGAGGCTTACGTTGTCAAAATTCTTGAGCGATTTAGGATGCAGAACTGTTCATCTAACGTGGCTCATATTGAAAAAGGAGACAAGTTTAGTCTAAGTTAATGTCCTGAAACTGAGCTTGACAGAAAACAGATGGAAAGGATCCCATATGCCTTAGCAGTAGGAAGCTTGATATATGCGCATGTTTGTACAAGACCTGACATCGCTTTTGCTGTGGGTATGTTGGGAAGATATCAAAGTAATCCTGGTGAAGCACATTGGACAACTGCAAAGAAGGTGTTTAGGTACCTATAAGGCACTAAACACTACATGCTCACATACAGGAGAACAGACAGTTTGGACGTGATTGGATACTCAGATTCAGATCTTGGGGGATGCGTAGACTCGAACAAGTCTACATCTGGTTATATCTTTCTATTAGCAGAAGGAGCTATATCGTGGAGAAGCGCTAAGCAAACTCAAACGGCTCCTTCTACCGGTGATGCTGAGTACATTGCGTGTTTTGAAGCAAGTTCACAAGCTATTTGGATAAGGAATTTCATTACTGGGCTTAAGATTGTGGATTCAATCTCTAAGCCAATCAAAATGTACTGTGATAACACAGCTGCGGTGGCCATAGCGAACAATAAAAGGAATAAAAGTCGCAGCAAGTTTGTTGAACTTAAGTTCCTTTGCTTGAGAGAGAGGGTTCAAGATGGCCAAGTTTCAGTTGAGCGTATCAGTACATTGGACATGTTGGCTGATCTTTTGACGAAAGGGTTGAAGCTGAACATCTTTGTCACACATGTGCCTCATATGGGACTTCGTCCTACTTTTGATTAGTGGAGGTATGAGTAATGAAATTATATTTTGTGGTTTATCATTTCAATTTGTGATTGTATACATTTCGTGTTATTGAATTGATAAACATTGAGACAGGAATCTATGAACGTTGAGTTCATGTATATTATGATACCCATTATGTGATGGTGCTACATGTAATACTTGGAAGGTAATACCCAATAAAAGGGGACTTATCGCCTTGATTCTTGTAGCGCGATATCAGTTTACCTAGACAGGGTGATGACATTGAGTATACGGGCCAAGTGGGATAATGTTGGTTATTTATTATTATTATAACGTATTTAGATATTAATTAGGATAATTAATAAATATTTCTGAGTGTGGTCCGTAGTCATTGAGCCCAGTCCAATGAGGGTTATTGACTCAGTTTATTTAAGGTTAATTTTCTGATGGTGAAAATTAACAACAACAATTCATTGAGTGTGAGATCTCTTTTCTGAGTCCAAAGCGAAACCTATTTTCAGCTCGCTTCTGAAGGTTCCCCACTGGTGACGGCTAACAACAAGTTGCCATCGCTGTGCCTAATCACCAGTTGGAAGAACCTGTTGTTTATCTGACAGTGTTCTCTTTTGACAGGTATCTCATTTGATTCCAGTTCTCCTCAGATCAATCAAGTTAATGGCAAGAGGTAACTTTAAGTCTTCCGCTGTATCTCATATAGGTTTATATTTGAGTATGATATAATCTGGATGGATTATAGTACTTTAGATATGTTTATTTTCTAACATTAACTTCAAAGAAGTCCATAATCTTCGATGCCAATGTGTAAAACAAGCAACTTAAACATCCCTGCATTGATAGGAGGAGAAGAAAACAACCGAAAGTTAATAAGAGGGCCCCAACCTCCGCAACTCTAAGAAGCCAGACTCATGATTCGTGGATGGCTGTAACCCAGTCACCAAAGGTCGTTTCAACAGCTTTTAAAGGATATTTTAAAATGGGTTATAGCAACTTGAAATGGGGATCCATGCATCGTCTTCATCATCTCTCCCCCGTCAATCTCCTTACCGATTGCCGCCATTGGCATCACCTTCATTGAAAACCCATCATCGAACCACCAATCGCTTGCTCCTAGCCAATTCCCAAGCACCATCCTAATCTTCTCTATCAAATGCCGCAGAGAAGAGATGATAAAAAAGAAAGAACAAAAACTAAGGGTTACCTTAGGAGAATGATGGAGAAAATCTCTCCAGAAGAAACCCTAGCTTAGGCGGTTAGGATATGTTTGTAATGATAAATTATACTTTAAAAAATGATAATATATTTATACTATTCACTTATGATTGGAATTTTCTAAGGATTAAATGTCCTGCATTTAAATTCATTGTAATTCTCCCAATTTAAAATCTAAGTTGTTGAGTTGACTACCAGATGTGTTTGTCACATTTTCCCCCCTAAAAAACATGAGAAAAAAAGTCTCTTAAATTATGGTCCATATACCACTTGTGGTTTAGTTCTTTAATGATAAAATTATTTTCTAATACAAAAGCCCGCAAAAAAATTAGAATTGTGCTTAGAACACTATAATACCACAAAATTAACCTAATTGGCCACAAAATATTCAATCTAAAATATTGAAGAATAGGTAATGGAGACATAATATAAGAATATGATACACTATTAGGTGCTAATATATATATATACACACACACACACACTCTTTTTTTAGTAGAGATTTAAATTTGAGTTTCAGAAATTGTAATGTATTAATTCTTTTAACTAAATCTAACCTACATTGTAGAAAATACATGGTTAATTATTTTGAACATGTGACCTATGGGTTTTTATATTTATTATTTTTTTCTAAATTATTTTTATTTGATTTATAAATTAATATATAATTTAATGATACTTAATATATATTATAATTAAATTATTTATTTAGTTTCTTCAATTGTTTAAAATTAATTAATTAAGTCTTATATTAAAAAACTAAACGAAGAAAATCTAAGGTGTCCAGTTGACTATGAGATGTGTTTGTCACATTCTTATTTTAGAAGAAATGAAAGAAAAAATGCTCATAAATTTTGGTCCATTTAAAACTTGCCTCTTTTACTTCTTTAATAAAAAAAAATATTCAAATGTAGAAGGCCGCAGAAAATTAGAATTAGGGTAAAGTAACACATAATATTTTAATCTTATTCTCATAGGTGTCGAGTATCTTAATCTTATTTGTGGTATAATTTTATCTATAATTCTTTTAAAATAAATAAAATTATACCATAAATAAGATTAAAATACTGTCGACATATAAAAAAATAATATTAAGATATTATGTGCTATTTTATACTTAGAATTATGCTTAAAACACTCAATAAGATCTCACGATAATACCACAAAAATAACTTGCATCGCCACAAAATATTCATTTCAAAATACTTAAGAACAAGCAACGGAGACATAATACAAAACCACTATATGCTTACATATCGATGATATCGATAATTTGTTGCAAAATTCGATGGCAATTAAATTTCTTTATCATTAATATCGATGTCATCGTTAATATAATTATCAATGTAAATTATAAAATTTATAAAAGGAAATACACGGTAAAATAAATCAGCGTGAGATCAAATGCGATCTATCTATGTTATTCGATAACCCAAACGATAACAATGAATTTTATAGAGAATCCTCAATCACATCAGCAAAATATAGTACTCAAGGAAAGGATGAAAGTTGGTGTAGCAACTTAACAAGCAGATAACAGAAAAGAAGAGAAATTTCAGAGAGAAAACATGGAATAATAAGAAAGAAAACTTCACGAATTTTTTCTTGATTCCTTCTACTCTTCCCATTCCATGTCTTGTTCAGTCTTTTCCTGTATTTTCCATGTGGTCCTGCACATTCTGTTACTTCTAAGTGGCAGCAGCTGTATCTCTTCATCATGCTCCTCACTTGGATTCAGGTCCATTACCTCTTGGGCCCTTGCAACAAACACCATTATACCAACATCAGGATACTGTTATGTAAGCCCCCAAAAAAAAACATCAGGATACTGTTGACTGAAAGAAGCTAAATTTTCCCAAGACGGTGAATCAGAATTTTTCCATTGTACCAACAACTATGGAACCCAAGTATCTCTGATCTGGCTGAAGCATGACAAAAACATAATCACCAACGTGAAATTTCATATCAGTTTGTTTCTGGTCGGCATAAAACTTCATACGATCCTGTGCCTTCTGTAAATTTTCTTTCAATTGATCACGCACTGTAACAGGAGTATTTACAGACTGATCAATGCGAATAAGCATAGGGGGATCTCAACCAAAAATAATTTGATAGGGTGTCATACCAAGAGAAGTATGAAAGGAAGTACTGTAAAAATATTGTGCCCAAGGTAAATAAGTAGACAATAACCTTGGTTGCTGATGTAGAAAACATCTCAGGTACATTTCTAAGCAACGGTTTAAAGCCTCAGACTGTCCATCAGTCAGCTTGAGGTTGATAAGAAGAACTCATACAAAGAGTAGTGCCCTGTAATTGGAATAAATGCTTCCAAAAGGGACTAATAAAGACACGATCACGATCAGAGGCTATAGTTCTTCGTATACCATGCAAACTCACACTATGCTTCACAAAGACCTCAGCCACAGATTCAGCCTTGTAACGAGTTTTCATAGGTGAAAAATATGCAGACTTTTGAGAGCCGATCAACAACCACAAAAATAACAATAAATCCTTTAGAAGAAGGCAGTCCAATAATAAAATCCATTGCAATATCCTCCCATACCTTAGTAGGAATTGGTAAGGGCTGTAGAAGTCCATAAGGAGTTGTTTGGACTGATTTAGCTTGCTGGCATATATTACATTGTTGCATGAAGTTTATAATATCTTTGCGCATGCCCTTCGACCAAAATTTAGTAGCTACTAGAGCATGAGTGCGGACTGTACCAACATGACCATCCACTTTGGAAAAAGAAGGAAAAAGTTAATTAGACTGAATGTTTTGTGCCTCTACTAAAAGATAAATAGGGTCATCCACAAATCTTAGCACAACTGATAACTAGGCTCTTTAAATATAATATATTGAGTTTGAATTAGGCTATGTATATAGAAAAAACCTTTATTAAAAGAGATAAAACCTACTTTAGTAATTTTAACGCCTCGGAATGATTAATATTTAAGTTATTAATTAGGAAATACTAACTGGTTTCTAAAAAAAAAGAAGATAAATGGGGTTACTAATAACCAACAAAGCCCAGCATAGTTAATATATGACCGTATCCCCTAAACATAATGTTATGAGTTTAAATTTAGTCGTATGCATAGAAAATACTTTGTTTAAAGAGATAAAATTTATTTCGATGATTTCTATACCTCGAGCGAATTAATTTCTAATTATCAGTTGAACAATACCACCTAGACTCTACCAAAGAAAATAGGGTCATCAATTATGGATTTAGCAGTAAAAATACTCAAATTTTTTTCAAGCAATTATTGAATTCGAGCTTTATGAATTATAAAAAAATAAATTGTGACTTTCCCATCAATTAATGTTATTGTTGAATTTATATATTGTACAAAATTTAAAGAATGAGTTATTATCTTGATAACTTAATTATTAAAAATATGGTTTGATATAACATTTAATTATATAAAGATTGATATTAATTTAGAAAATTTATTGAAGGGTATGCTTAGAAGACTTAGAACGTAATAAATCTTTATTTTTTCTAACAAATATGCTTCTTAAAACTTAAACTTATATTTTTTTTTATAGAAATAAGATTGTTTACTATATTAATTAGCAGTTTGTTGGTCCCATTATTGCTTAGTTTTGTTGATGATCGCTCATTTCATATTAAAATAATGGTAACGAAATACAATTCCCATGATTGTCAATTAACACAATTATTTTACGATACAATAAGAAAATGTAAAAAGAAAAAGAAAAAAAAAAGAAAATATTCAAACAAAAAATATCTTTCACATGAAATTTTTAAGTTTGAACCAGCTAGCACCACATGGTCATGTCTTTCATTGCATAAAGACAGAAAAACAAAAGCCTCTGCACCTTTTACAGTTGAATATAATAGATCGTTTGAAATAAATATTTTATAAACTAATTTATGTAATTATTTTTTATATTCAATACTTTCAACAAATTTTACATATTATTTATTTTGGAGAACCGCTTTTTTTAGCAATAAATTAAATATGTGAGGCTCTCTAGTAAGCTCTTAGCAAGGTATTAAAAAACCCTTTCAAGTTTATATATAAAAAAAAATCTTTTTTTGACCTGACAAAAAAAACTTTCGAGGCCGTCCTTGGTTTTGTAACTCAATAGTAAACAAAATTATATAATGTAATTAAAATATATAAACATATTTATATAAATTTGAAATAAGTAATACGAGTATTAAATAAAGATATTAGTGTACAAATAAATAAAATACTCATAAGGTATAAACCTTTTCTAAATTGGATGTTTAACTCACATAAATTTTAAATTTTATAAACGAAATAAAATAGTTATATATAATCTACTAAAAAAGAGTTACTGAAACCTAATAAATCTGATAAATTTATTTTTTTTGTTTTACTTAAAACAATATTATTTTAAGTTTAATAAAAAAGAAAAAAATATAAAATCAAATCCGATCAATTAGTCTAAAATTTTTGACTATATTGGACAAAAAATTGATTTATGATTAACCTAAGTTAATTAAGTTCTAATTTCATAGTTCTTAATTACGATACAATGTACCGTTATTTTTTTTACCCGGAATAGACAATTCACAAAAGCTTTATTAGTCAATAGAAAAACAATTTCACCAATATTTAATAGTAAAATGACATAAGAAAATAAATTGCGGTTAGAGCGATAGTGACACCATTCATTTCACGAGCAAGTAATTCTCTCACCTAACAGCTTTTCGTACAGCTTACAATCTTGAAAGCAGAATGTTTTTGGCCAAATTTCTAATTATTTTATTTTTTAAATTTTCTTTTATTCTAATAAATAGTTAATAAATTTTCTTGTACTTTTTTTTTAATAAATGATGATTCATTAATAGTAAAAGATTACATATAAAGATACTATTGATATGATAAAAGAATTTTTAATAGCAATAAAAGTAAAAATAGAGATAGAAATAGAAATGTAATTATGTTGAAAATAAATTTTAAAAATTTATTTGATATGTTATAAATGATTATAAAATTGATATATATTTTTTCTATAACTTAAAGTAAAACTATCCAAAAAAAATTTTAGAACTTAGTAAAGTTAAATTTATCTAAAAATTTTATAATTTGAGATAAAATAATCTAAAATATTTCATTTTCACTTCTTCTATCTCATTTTCTAATTTTTTTTATAAACCTAAAATGGTCTAAAATACTATAAATATAAATATAAATATAAATATAAATGACTTCCATTATACTAGACAATAGAAATATTTTATTTTATTTTTATTTTTATTTTTATACTAGTAAATATAAACGAGTGATTAAATTTTTTTTTCTCTAGCAACAAATATAAAGAATTTTTTCATAAATAAAATCTATGAAATTTAATTCAACCATTAGTTTTTTTTTTAAATTTACCTAATTTTTTTAACCCATATTATCGGGTCTATCTAATAGTATAAATATCTTCAACCTGATATTGTTCTCTGAGATCCTTATTGTTGCTTAATTTCCAACGGATTCATGAAATTTAGGAAGCAAAGTTGCTTAGCATTTAAATGATTTTTGGGGTCAAAAAGAAAATCATGCAAACAAAGTGTTCAAAAGAGAACTCATGCATCAGAAATTAAGATTATGAAACTTTCAGACATAGAATGATAGTCTCGTCCTTTATTATATTATGTGAACTTCCTACCAACCAATTGAGTTAGGAAAGGAGTCTTTTCTAATTATATCCTAAAAAAACTTACTTCATAAGTTATATTAAATATTTAATATAATATAATATTAATTCATATAGGTACTAGCTAGAGTACCTATATACAACACACTAGTACAATTGTAATCCAATCCTAGGTTTTCAAGTTTTTTATAATAATATAATATTCACTACTATCATATTCAATTATTCTTAATATATTTATATATATATATAATATTGAAGTGATAAAATATAAAAGGAATTGTTAAATAGTAAAAATATAATTTAAAGTATGGAACATTAATATAATATATAATGATGATTCTAGTTCTCTTCCAATATACAGTTGAGTTAGAGATAAATTCTCTAGATGTATAATTAAAAAGGTAAAGTATATATTTAATTTTTTATATTTAAAATTTTATTTTAATCTCTTAAATTTAAAAATTATATTTTTAAATTTTTAAATTTAATACCATTAATTTTACTAACAGAAAATATTAATTGAAAAAATTTAAAATGATAATTATTTAATTAAATACTGACTGTGAAATTAAAATTAAAATATTATATTAAAAATATTAAAATATAAATATATTTTGTCGACATTTAATTGCATAATTATTATTTTAAATTCGTTGAATCAGTAATTTTTGTTAGTGAAATTAATGATATTAAATTTAAAAGATAAAAAGTACACTTTTTAAATTTAAATAACTAAAATAAAACTTGATATAAATACAAATATAAAGGATCAAACGTGTGTAATTTAGCAAATAAATTCTTAAAATAGCTAATTTTATATTATTACTTGTTTGTACCAAGCATATGATTATAAAGACTAATAGCTTGTTTCAATATGATGTCATATAACATCTTTATGAGCAATTTAAGGAAGGAAAAATGACATAAAAATGCTGAATGTCAAAGATATTGTGTTAGTCATATTTGGTCTATTGTTAGTAACACTTGATCCGATGTTAGAAACATATTAGATTTAGAATTTATCATTTTTTAAAGTTTTTTTTTCTGTCATTGTTTTAAGGAACATGTCTCCATATATAACTCCAATGTTCCAAAATTATATTCACTTCCTTAACCAAGTGGTGGGTGTTTAAATATCATTACTAGGCATAGAAAATATCTCGTAGCCAACAATTTATCATTAAGTGAAAGCTTTGATATGAGAATATTAGTCACTACTATTAGCAGTAGTTACTTTGATTTATATAGAAAAAGGAAAAGTTAAAAATTAAAATGACTTCATTTAGGGGATTGTTTGAAATGAAAGATTTGAATGTCACGGGAGGGGAGGGGAACTTTTTGTGTGTGTGTTGAATTTAAATATTTTTGAAGAAGTAGGGTTTAAAATTTTAATAAAAACAACATGTAAGATAAAATAGAAAAAAAATTAATAAAAAATTATTAACCCCATTTTACTTAATATGAAAAATTATTAACCCCATTTTCCTAATCTTTTTTAAATCCAACTTAAAATTTTTTCCCCTCCCTTAAACTTTTAAATAAATATTTGTTTATTTTGCGGGTTGGTTTTAAATTTGACCTGGCCCTATATTTAACTCAATTTATTTATAAATGAAATTTAGATAAATCAACTAGCCAATATAAATATGGATTGAGCAAACATTCTATTTTAAGTATTTCAAATTTATAGGCCGATATGATATTAGGGGTGTGTTTGGATTAGCTTTTGGAGAATAGATTTTAGAAATAATAGATTCTGGAGAATAGATTTTGGGAAGAATAGATTCTGAGAAAAAGTGATTTTAAAAATTGGAGATGTTTGGATGATTAGTAGCAGAATCGCTTTTCCATATACAATTTCCTAAAAATAACATAAACTAATATGATAATTATATAAAAAATAAATTTGATTTTAAATTTTTTATTTAAGTGATTAAAAAATAATACATATATATTTTTATTTGAATAAGATAAATTTTTATAATATTCATTTGAATTTTATTTTTTTTCTCACTTAAATATTATTTTTTAATTTAATTTATGTAGATAATTTAAAAAATATATATAATATATTAATATATATATATATATATATATATATAGAAATTGGGCAACGCAGGGAAAAATTACTGACAGGAAAATTTTTAATGTTTCTTCCAACGGAAAAGCTGCACACTGCTCGATTTTTTAAAACCATGGTTTGAAAAACTCAAACCATGGTTTTGAGTTTAAAATCGATTTTGAAAAAAAAAGTAATGTTTGGCAATAATTTTTAAAAACCATGGTTTTGTGTATAATCTATTTTTAAAATTGATTGTCAAACACACACTAGATTCTATAATTCTGCTTGAGTGTTATCACACAATTCTAGAAAAGGGATTAGATTGACAATTTCAAAATAGCATAACATTTTACTTTTAATAAAATATATTATTAAACTACAAACTAAATTTTATATTAAATATAAAAAGAATATTATATTTAAATTTTATTTTAAAAATAAATAAAGTTTGCATTACATGGTATTTATCTATTACAATGAAAACAGTTATTAAAATTTTCAGTTACACATACATATATGAATTAGGAAAATTTTGTTGACCTTTTTTTTTGTAGTAGAGAAAATTTTGTATTTTAAAAAGAAAATACAAAAAATGCTTTCTTTATAAGAAAAAAAAAAGATTAATTTGCATTTATTTTTGGAGGAAAAAAGAGAAATACTTGAGACTACTACGTTATTTAAACTATCTAATTAAAATATAATAATTTAACACAATTTAATTTTAATTAATTGATGATTCATATAAAATATTTAACATTTTATCTAGTTTTTTTAAAAAAATAAACTTTATAATTTAGTTTAGATAATTTTTTCTAAACATTAATTTCTTTTAGATTAGTTATTAGTTAAATTATTATATTTTAATTAAATATAATTTAGATTTTATAGTACTCCTTAAATATGTCTCACAAAATAATTGGTCATGGGATAATTAATTTTCTATGTTAAGGAATCTGGATCTCAATTTGCCCACATCATTAAGCAGTATGGCATTATGCTCTCACGAAAAAAGGGTAGAAACCAGAGTAAAACAAAACAGAAAAATCTATGTAACAAAAAACAGAAAAATCTAGTGACACGTTCCTTTCCTTTTCTTTCCGAAGGGAAGCCATGTGAGCTTCTCTCGAAGGAAGCGACCTCCGGCCAACTAAAACCCAGTGAAGTATGTGCTGACCCTTTCTTTCTTTCACTCCGACCCCTTTTGTTTCCTTGAACCTCCTCAAATCTCTCATTTTGTTTCTTTGGGGATCTTTCTTTGTTCTCTTTCTTTTCCCTTTTTATTCTTATACTGTCTTTGAGACTCATCATTTCATTAGTCTAATCCCACCACAATGTGTTTCAGGATCTCTTGTGGGATTAAAGTAAAAGCCTCTCTTTACTTCTTATACCTCATGATTTGTTAGTTTCGCTTTCCCCAGAGAGAAAGGTTTTTGGTTTGTGGTTTTTGTAGGCCATTCATCGGAGGTTTTGCATTTTGCTGCTCAAGTGTTTGTTGATATGCCCAGCTCCTTCTTCTGGTGAGAAGATATATTCATTTCATGACATTACTCAGAATTCTTTTGGATTGAGTTTGAGAGTTGAGACTTACATATACATCTTTTAGATAAGTTTCTCTGCTCTCGTATTAATTTGTTTGGAGATTGAGCATTCTTAGATATACTGCTTTCGATGTGATTTTTGTGGTCAAGATGAAATCTCTGAGTAGTGTAGGTCTTGGTCTGAGTGTAGTTTTTGGCTGTCTTTTGCTGGCTCTTGTAGCTGAGGTTTACTACTTGTTATGGTGGAAGAAGAGGATAACTCACAGATCAGAGATTGAGAATGATTATAGCAGCCCCGTGAAAGAGCTATTCTATATGTTTTGTTGGAAAAAGCCATCATCTTCTTCATTGAGGCACACTCAAGAGCTTTACTCTTCTGTGAGAATCAGTGAAGCCCTTGTTCATACTGAGCAAGCAGGTCAGGGTCAAGGTCAAGCTCAAGCAAACAAGAATTTTCTATTCAAACCCTATGGAGAGGATCAGCAGGACCTGTTTGTTCCTCCAAGGTTCTTGTTCACAATAGTGGAAGAAACAAAGGAGGATTTGGAGTCTGAGGATGGGAAATCAAGGGGTAAGAGCTTGAATGATTTTCTCATAGTGGAGACTCCATATTTGACACCTATGGCTTCTCCATCTCTTTTCACTCCTCCTCTTAGTCCTCTTATGAATCCTTGTTATGACAACCAGCGTGGAGGATTCAACCCTCTTTTTGAATTAGCGACTGATGCAGAGTTCAATAGAATAAAGTCATCTCCACCACCAAAATTCAAGTTCTTGCAGGATGCAGAGGAGAAACTAAAAAGAAAATTACAAGAGGGTGGTGAGGAAAAGGAAAATGATGTGAGTGGTTCTTTCATCACCATTGTTGTTGATAAGTGAAAGAACAAACAGAGAGAGAGGGGAGGGAGGGAGGGAGGGAGAGCTTAATTGTTCATAACTCTCTTTTACTTCAAGCAGGTACTTCTTCCCTTAGCTTCTTGACACTGATTAGAAACCATTTAACACCAGAGTTCTCTTCCTTGACCTTTCTAATTAGATTGTGATGAATTTCCCCTTTTTTGTATTGGGGTTTAATTAGTTTTAACCCCTTTTGGGTTGTTTTGGGATGAATTTAGAGTTTGATCTGCCGACCCACTATGCACTGTAACTGTATTGTCCGTGTTTAAAAGTTGTGGTCCATTACACAACAATGTTCTGCTGAGAAATGTCTGAATGGTGGGTCTGATGATGCAAACAGGAAAAATTGTGGGGTTATTGTTTTTATATAAAAAAGAATCTCCATTTTCCTGATGTATCTCTGATACTGTAGTTATTTCTTTGGAGTGAAGAAAGAAAAGGTGGTCCTACTCCACAACTCATGCTGTCGTCTAAAGGGCATTGCAAGAACACTTTCCAAATAGAGTTTCACTATTCCTTCCCTCCTTTTGAATGCTTATGAATGAGACGACATATCTGAAACCAGCACTGTGACATGTCTTATTTTCTTTAACTGTTTTTTTATGGCATGTTTTTAGTAGAAGATGAATTGACATCCACCGTTTGTTCAGAATCAGACGAAGAAGACATTAAGTGTAGGGTAATTCAAGGAATATATAGAGATTTTTTATCAGCTTTCAAAACTAAATAGTAATGCCTCTTCAACTAATATTCTTTTGTCCATTATCCTGTTCATGGAGATGCCACTTTCAACTGGTTGATTTCTCATGTGATACTTTTTTCACCTGTTGAGAAAAACATGAGTTACCTTGTTGAGTGTCCAATTATCAAAGGCAATGATATTACGTGATACCTGAAGGGGATATAACTTTTGAAAGACAACACTTCTCTCTGTACGTTGCACAGAATCTGAAAACATAACTGTATTATTAACCTTTAGTAAATAATATAGGCTGTTACAAATTTTATATTAATATTGATATTGATAGTTGCAGGGGATATTGTAGAGTAATATATACGTTAATTGGAAGTGAGCACGCACGCACACGCATATATGGTTATAGAGATCTACTTCCTCTCTTTCTATCAATTCACTTTTGATAAAATTGTTAAAAAATTCCCCTCTATTGTTTTAAGGTACAAGAAATTTGTTTAAGGATCTAACTATAACTCTTCTTCAATTATATATAACTTATATTTTACTAAATATAAAATAGAAAATATTTACACATAGTTAAAAGAGTATTGGAGATAACAAAAGAAGAAGTTGTATCTACTCAAGGACTTGAAACCTGTTAAATTCTCCTAAAATATAAATAATATTAATTACTTAAATCTATTTTATATCTAATATAAATAAAAAATAATATTATAAATAAATTTGGTCTATTTAAAAAGAGTTAACCATTGTAGAAAAGAATTTTACTAAAATTTAATTTTTTTTTACCATAGTTATAAAAATACTTTTCTTAATAGATAAATAATTATAATAGGAAAAGAATTATATGAGTCAAATTATTTATGATATATAAATTACTAAATCTTTTATAAATTGTATATTATAACTGGATAGATATTAAAGTATACTGGATTTTATGATATAAATATTATATTTTTCTATAAACATGTATATTAATTAATAAAATAGTAATTATAGAATATTTTATAAAATATTCTTAAAAATATTAAAAAGTAGATTAAAGTGTCTATATAAAATAATATAAGAGTCTACAATTTTAATAAAATTGAAAAAATAATTAATAATTTAGAAGAATATATTATGGATATTTAGAATATTATCCCCAGGACGAACTCCCAAAATCAAATCTAAATAAAGTATTATATAATATTAGAGCATGTATAATAAAACATACTGTGATAATATACATGTATTCTACATATACCTTCAAAGGAAAAGACTATACAATTAATATAGTTTTAATCAAACATCTTAAGTTTTTTCTAGGGTCTTAAGATGAGACTGTCACCTGAAAAAATATTAATAATAATAGGGTGAGACAAAAGTTTCAATAACCAGCAATTATACTCATCATATATACTAACATATGTTTATGAGGTGTTAAGTAGGATATCACAAAGTATAATATATAAAAAATAACATATTATTATAATAAAATCAAATGGATAACTTATCCAATTTCCTCCCCTCAATCTAATTAAACTGTCTTATTCCTGCCGATTGAACCCATAGGCTAATGATAAGTGACTACTAAAAAAGTTAACCGATCAAGTAATATGGATAGGTCAAAATTCACATATCACCTGATCGGACCATGGGTTTATTCTCCATCGGTAAATAGGTGGGGATATCACAGCCTTTTGATAAATAGGTGGAGCACGTCCATTGACAAAAATCAACCATCGAGCTCTAATAGAGGCTATATCATATGGTAAAAATATAATTCTATCATCACCCATCCTAATGCATAGTTCTCAAAATAACAATATTAATCAAAATCTCAATAGTTTGATAATTAATAATATTAATAAATATCACAATAGTTTTTTTTCTCAAGATAATATCTTTCTTCAAATTCTAATATTTTTAACTTACACTTTAAATCCTACAAAATTATTTTCAATAAAATTTATCAAACAAGTTTTTTTAATATAATCATATCAACATCAATATATTTATATATATATATATATCAAATCACTCACAAACATCACGTTATCACATCCAACAAGTAGAAAGTATTTATCTTTATCCTAAATATATGAATAATTATAACAAAATATCTAAAAGGTAAATCTCAGCTTTAGGTGAGTTGAATTAATAGCGTGTTTGAGAGGGAAATAGATGTGAGATTATTTAGTAATAGGAAGGAGATTAAGAGAGTACTAAAAATAGAAGAGTCGACTCAATAATTAAGTCTAAGGAATAATTCAGGGCCTTAACTCTATTTATACAGCCATAATAGTAATTCAAAATTTAAATCTATATATAAATATGAATTCAAATCCTAATAATTTTCTAACTAATAATAACAATTAAATCATAAAACACTAAATAAAGATAATGGTAGGATAATTCAGATATCCTATTTTTATTGAAAATAATAAATATGATAAATCATAATAATTTAATTAGATAATATTTTTAAATTATTGATAAATAATATTTTTAATTATACTTAAATATAAAGATAAAAATTGAGATATTATCCTTATGTACCTTTAAATAATAAATTTTATAATAGAATTTTTTCAGAAAATTTTCCTTCTCTTTTATCTAAAACATCTCGCAAAACTTCAAAATATTCATGTTGATAATCTCACTTGATAATGCGTGTGAATTGATATGATATGGCTGAGCAAGGGCAGCAGGGAAGGAAGTGACAAAAATGGTAAAAGAGAGATGATAAGATACGTTTGCCATTTGGGGACTTAGCTAAAGAACAAGGAAGGTGAGGCAGAGCCCGTGAATGAATGTTTGGTGGGATTATGTTGGAAAGGTCGCATCTCTAGGGCTAACCCCACCACCATGTTGCCGAATCATCACAGGTCAGATTACACAATAATTAAACAATGCCTTTTCACTCCCTGCCTCTTTTTTTTTTTTTTTTTGGAGCTTTCTCTTTGTTGTTTTTTATTTTCATGGTTCAAGGTAAAGAAAGAGTAATCTTTTAAATATTTTATGTAATATTATAAATTGATTGATGGATGTTGGTTTTGAGATTTGGCTCTCACAAAAAGTGATTTGAGACTTGGAATCTCCAACAGAATTTGTCTGAGATAATCTCACTCATAATGCTGCTAATGATAATTATATATATTTTGTATTGTTAATGGACACAGTTCTAGCTTAAACCTTGTCTCGAGTAGATAGTTATACTAAAATACGTATTTGTCATACTTTTTTATTTATTATTGATTTTTTTTATTTTAAACTTTTAGTATTAAATTGAATCAAGTTAACAATAATTGAAAATCTTGGCCTAAAAATAAATACTTTTTTTATCCTTAATATAAGATATATTTAACTAATTTAATTATATTAAAGAAGTTAGTTAAATTATTTAATATAATATTATTTTTTTAAAATATTTACTAATTTTTTTAATTTATTTTTTATTTTTTTATTTAATTGAGAGAGTGTTTATAAGAATAATTTTAAAAAAAATTGATAACTATAAAAAAATATTATATTTAAAATTAAAATTAATTTTTTAATTAAATTTTATATTAGGACTGAAGTAGTTGTTGAAATTAAAGTCATTAGATAGTAATATGATAGTGAGCACTATAAGTCGTTGGCGGTAGCTGAGCCATAACTTTTCGTTAGGCCACCAAATTTGTGCACATGTGATGCGAGGGGAGCTAGTTCTGCTATTTTTCCGTATGTCTCAACTAGGGGTGTGCAAGATGCCCAGTGCCCGGTATGCCCGCCCGAGCCCGGAAAAAAATTGCCCTGCCCAACTCTAAAAAAATGGCCCGGAATATAATTGGGCAATTTAGGGCCGGGCTAAGTGTTGGGCCGGGCAGGGCCTCGGGCGAGGTATGCTGCCCTGCCCGTTTGGCCCGGCCCTGTATATATTATATTTATATTTTTTTTATTAACCCTAAAACCTAAATCAGTCTTCTGCGAGAGTGATCTGAGAGTGAGAGAGTGAGAGAGCGCGAGAGTGCGAGAGCGAGGCGGCGTCTTCTATGAGTGGTGTCGAGTGATCCATCTTCATTCAGATTTCAGAGCGTCGCCGCCCCTGTGAGTCCTGCGGGTGGCGCCGAGTGATCACATGCTGGAAACAAGCTCGCCATTCAGGTATGTTATCTAAACTGAGAGAGAGAGAGAGTTTAGAAATCCCGAATCATGCCCGTTTCAAGGTTTATTTTGCTTTCGTCCCACTGTCGCTACTCAAGAGAGGTTTTCCGTCTACTTCTGAGGTCATTTTCCGTATTCCTTCTTTCTTCTCGGTTATTCACTTGGAAGCTCTGGTATTTGGATTTCCAGTTGTTTCATTCATTTGCGTGATGAAATGAAACGAAAATTCACGAGTCTTTTTTTCCTTTATTTTAAATCACTAGATTAGAATATCACTTTCGTAATTGGAACTTGCCTGAGAATTCCCGGTAATTTGGTGTTCGACCCTTTTATGCGTTTTTTTTTCTAAATATTTCTTATTGTAGTTTTTTTTGGTTAAAATTTCACTTATAACACCCTTTGATATTTGCTGTAATTGATATCATTAACTCCGATAAAAGCTTAATTTGGCTATCTCCGGACGTAAATCATTATGTAAACTGTGGCCTTGGAACAATAACATGGTTGCTTTTGAACCCCTTGTCGTCAAGCAGTTATTTTTACCCTGACTGTTAATGAAATTGTATCAGGTCTAGCCCCTCGAAGAGAGTTCAATGTTTTAGCTATACAAAATCATCAGAACGCTGCAAAGGAAAACCGGAAGCTCCTTCTGTAGTGCATTTAGAGTCACATGCTTCTCATACACCGTATACTTATGTTATTGTATGTTTTTCCTGCTCCCTTATAACATTGCTCCGCACTATTTGTTTCTATGAATTTTTCTTCTCATGCAACAGTTGCCCCAGTGTATATATTGTTTCTACTTTCTACTTTAGTTTTATTGTATCATTCACACAATTGATTCTCTGCAGCCAGCTGCTATACTGGGGTTTGTGGGGATAGCAGCATTTTTGCATTACAACGATGAGAGAAGAGCTGTTCCTAAAGGTACTTCTATTGTTAAGTTTTCTCTATTAATCTTCGCTAAAGAGTCTTTAAGTACAAAAATTAGTGATCAGCATTTATTTCTCTCTATAGAGCTTGGACTTGTTTTGCCATCCTACTCTCTCTATAGCATTTTACTTCAATCTTTTATTTTGTTCCTATAGATGCTATGCTTGGACAGCATTCATGCACTTTCTGATGCATGAGTTAGTTGTTGAATACATCTTTTATCACATAATATCAAATATGAAGTTAGTTGTTCCTATATCAAATATGTTATTTTTAAATGATTTTTAGCTTTTGTATTTTACATGTTTGCATTCTAGAAAAGATCAATTGAAGGGGGAAAGCAAGGTGCTTCAATCAAGAAAGTAAAGAAGGACAAGGGTGGAAGTGCATCCGGGAAAAGTTCAAAACCTGATGTTAATACTATACCTGCAACACCATAATGTACTAACTTCTAAAGTCCACTTCTTCATTTAACCTCTTTCAAGTTACATGTGGGTTGTGCATTAAAGTAGAAGGTTGTGTTATTTGTCCTTTTCAATTGGAATAATTGCAGAACCCCAGTAGTGATTTTGCAGAATGTTTTTTAAAGATGACAACTCAGATTTTCTTATTTTGCAGAATGCATTTCAAATAACGTATTTCTTGTGGATATGGGTAATGAACTGCGTAGTATGAGAGAAAGATGTCTAATTACTTTTTAAAGCCCGTAATATGCTGTGGTGTCCTAATACAAGCTATGCAATGATGGGAAAAGTTCATTATGTATTTCAATTGAGCAAGATAGTTGGTTAATAGTTTTTTAATTAGTACCTTTGTTATGTTTGTTTGGTGAATAGTATTTCTAATTACCTTTGTTATAGTTTTTCAATTGAGATTTCTATTACCCTAACGGATAAAGTTATATGCAATGTCTTTGTTTTTGGCAATGGAATGTTTTGGCAGATTTTGACTGTTAGGAAGGTATCTGCCACTGAATCTGTTTGATAACTGAAGATAATTTTAATTGTAATAGATTTTAAAATTTTAATTATTATCTTATTGTTACTTTGTTTCAAGTTGATTATTGATATTTTTTTAAGTCTTTAAGACATAAATATGGTATTATTTTATAAATTTATGATTGTAGATTTTTTTTCTGAGCAGGACATCACTATTTGGGCATGCCCAGCCCGCCCATGCCCAGCCCGCATATGCCCAGCCCGAAATAGTTAGGGCTTTTACCGGGCAGGGCCGGGCATCGGGCTGCAAAATACAGCCCATGATTTTTTCGGGCAGGGCACCGGGCAGGGGGGCTGCCCTGCCCAGCCCTGCCCATGCACACCCCTAGTCTCAACTTGGCGTAACCAAGCTACTAAAAATTAGATCGGTTAAATTTAATTATAATTAAAATAATATAATTGAATTAAAAAATATAAAAATATTTATGTATAACCTAAAAATAAATAATATTTAAATAAAAAAGATAATTTATAAGTAAATAAAATATTAATATATAAACTACACTTAATTTAATAAAATATAATTACTAAAGCATAGCCCTAATGGATTGCTATTTTTTTTTTAATCCAAAATAATATCATTTTTAGCTAGATAAGGGGAGAAAATAGTTTAATTAAATTGATCTAGTTAAAACACTTGATCAAAACCAACTAGAAATTGATTTCACTAATTTACTGTCTGAAAAACTGATTCGGAATGAGTTTTAAGCTTTGAATGGCATAACACAAAAAATAAAAACAAATGCCGAATTTAAATTTCAATGTTGAATCTATTAAATCTTATATAATGTATATAAGATGGTTATATAATATAAAAATAAATTGAAAGCCACGCCATTAACAAAATAGTGTGGTTCATCCCCCTTTGTGCGATGTACGAATGCCCATATGTGGATGACTTAATTTAAAAAATCAAATAAAAAATGTGTTTATGTTCAATAAAAATTTAAGTATATACTCTATTCCGGTCTTATATATAAATTATCTTTTATAAAAAAAATTGATGGTCATTCTTATATAAGTGACTCTGCATAAAAGGATAGACTATTAATTACTTTTTTAAAATTTAATTAAGAGTATAATACTTTTTAATATAAAATTTTTTATTTTTTTTAACAAATACGTGCCCCTAGATTTAAATTTATATTTTCAATAAAATTATTTATTATTTTAAATGACAATTTATTGGTAGACTATTAATTAATTTATTCTAAAAAAAAATTATTGCTTACCCAATTTACCGAAATTTTGCCCCGACTACATTCGAATTTAACTCGTGTCGCGTATTTAGTTATAGTGGGTGAGTCTTTTAATGGAAATTTTTTGTATACATCAAGGCTCGAACTCGAGACTTTACTTAAATGATATTGAGTTATTTATCACTCGGACTAACCCTATTAGTATTTTATTCTAATTTTACCTTTTCACAATTTTGTATGAGTAGAGTAAGAGATTACATATGAGAGCAAAAGTGTCAAAATATGGTATTAAAGAAGGGTAAATTTAAAAATTTAACAAGGAATAAACTTTACAAATTTAAAATTGTGGGGGCAACCCTTTGGTAGTTGGCAAAATGTCCCAAGGTTTAAAAGCTGAGTCCAAAACGAAAGAGAGTTGAAAATGTTATGGAAAAGAATTAATGAACAGGTGAAAGTTGGCTTCTTCGTCCATATGCTATAAAGCTTCTCGCTGTGCACAATACTTCTTGCTTTATTATACTATTTTTAAATTTCAACTATTTCTATTTCATACTTTATATTTTATATTTTTGAAGTTAATGATATTAAATTCTCTCTTACACCTAGAGCTGTTTCCACCAAAACGGGCTAGGAATGAGTTGGTATTTTACTATCTTATTTTAGGGTGGGCTATACAGCATATCCCTTCCTAGCCCGCTAATGTTAGTAGATTGGCCCTTTTTTAAGCGGGTCAATCTGCCATGCCATTTTTTTAAATTAAATTATTAATATTATTATTTATTTTATCTAAATATTATTTTGAATATTTTTATTATTAAATATTAATAAAGATAATTATTTATTTGTTAATATGTGTTGACATATTATAATTGATTAATATTATGTTAATGTTTATTTAGATTTATAGTTATAAAATTTAAGATTTTTTAATAAAAAGTATAAATTTTTAAGAATATAACATTAATAATTTTTTAATTATACTAATATAATATTAGAAATTTTTTATTCGTATTCTAAAAGTTTAGAAATAATATTTTAAAAATATTAAAAAATTTAAAAAAAGGGTCGAGCTCAGGTTGACAAAATGCTAGCCCATTTTAGGACAGACCACACAGCTCACCCCCAAAACAGGTTAGCCCATTTTTAACGGAATAACCTATTTTACCATCTCTACTCACACCTACACACAAGAAATCTAAACTATTGATGTTGTCACCTTTTGTCGACATACCCATGCATTTAAAGTTGTCCATTGTAACTTCATTCTGATATTTAAAATACCAAATAAAAAAAAAATACTCAATTATCTATACAAATTGTCGAATGACTAATTTATATATAATTATTTATATATTTTTTTGAATGTTTTAGAAAAATTATTCATATTATTATTAATAAAAAAACAGAGAGGTATGCATTTATTTTAAAAAATTACTGAAAAATTCCCATTATAAAATTTGTTATCCAAAGACATTTAGAATATTTTTAAGTATTTAGGTGTAACTTATATTCAGTACCTTTTTTTTTATATACAACCCATCTTGTGTAAAATAAAAAATATTTATACTTAATTAAATATATGTTATATATATAGTTAAATAATAATAGTAGTTACTCAAGGACTTTTGGTTAAAAAATTTTGTAATGAAATTTTTTTCGACAATGTTCTCAAAAATTTCATTACAGTAATGTAATATAACCATCACAATGAAACTAAAAGTGAATATAAATTGTATCAAAAAAAAAGTGAATATAAATAAAAAGTACGTTAATCACATCCTCGCCTAAATTATTATATGGATAAATCTTGCCCATAACATTTTGGGCCCGTTGGGTTTTCTAGAATGATTTTTGATAGAATGGGATGGGAAAAGGGAATGAGGGGTGAAAAAAAAACCAGAAAGAGAATGAAAATGAGGGCTAGGTCCTTAAAAAGGGGATGGGAAAAAGGATATATTGACACATATAGTCGGAATATATTTGCATCTTCTAAATCTAAATATCCGAGTTTGATTCTCTCTATTATAAGAACTTATTTGATAAGCTATATCATAAGTCTTCTATAAATACTCTCTATACTCTAGGGTTATGCCCTAACTTTGATAGAAGATTGGTGCTGAACCCACCTAAATTTTGTTGTATAAAAAAACAATAAGAGAATGAAAATGAGTTTTGAATGTAGGACATAAGCCAATTGGAGTTGGCATAGATGATAAGGAACATATTTATATCTTACAATGATGTAAATTCGATTTCCTCTATTATTATGAGGGTCTCGTAAGTTTTCTGTAAGTACTCTTTGAGTTCTGGGATTATACCATGACTTTAGTAGGAGACTGGTGCCGATTCTATCTAAACTTTTATGCACAAAAAAACAAAAAGAGAATGAAAATGAGTTTTGAATGTAGGACATAAGCCAATAAGAGTTAGCATAGATGGTAAAGAACATACTTATATCTCACACGGGTGCAAATTTGATTCCCTCTGTCATGGTGAGAACTCCTTTGGTAGATAGTACCATAAGTCCCTTATAAATATTCTCTAAACTATAGAGCCGTATTTTAATTTTAGTAGGGTATTGGTACGAAACATATCTAAACTTTTTTCTTTATAAAGAAAAAAAGCTACACATAAGCATAAGGAAATCCTACAATTTCAAAGTGACAGTGGAATACTATAAAATACCTGTTGTCATTGCTTAGATGATTCGACAATATTTACAATCTAGAAGAGAGACAACCAATATCAAAGAACACAAAAGATATAAATTTGTCAGAGAATCTTCTGACTAGCGTGCATGCACATTGATAATAATTAGAGAATAACCGTGACTGATAAGGGAACTTTTTGAGAGAGCGTAAGTGGTAAGAGAACTCCCAAACCAAGCAAGGTTCCAAGATAAAGGTGAATTGCATAAATTATCACCCACCGTTTCCATGGAGCATTGTAAATGAAGAAAAGAGAATGAAGTGTCCTTAATCATCAACAAAGATACAATAAACCCTTTTAGGGTATCCTTAGAATTAAGGAGAGAGATGAAAGTTAACCTCTCTCCCTTGGTGAGGATTGAACTATTTCACACACTAAACTCATTAACCAATTTAACCAAAGACAGAGATGAAGCTTTAATAATCTCCAACAAGCATTGTTTCAGAGCCAATTGATTCTCAATGTATGAATCTATTCCAAGAACGTAACAATACGCTTCAAGATAGCAAATGTCAAATATGAAAAGATAACGAGGAGAAATAGGCCTTGTATGAAAAAATAAACGATTTTATGTATAATTCGGACATCAGTTGGGCCATGCTTGCCATCCTTGGGCTTATCCTACTAGCTACTACAGGCCCACGAAATGATCCATAATCTTGTCCATGATTAATTTTTCATCCCTTGTATAAAAAAAAAAAAAAAGAAATTCATCCCGACCATATTTGTGATTGTGGGTGTATTAGGAATTTACTCTTTTTTTGGGAGAATAGATCTTGAGGTCCCTATAGTTTACTCCCTTTTGTTTTTTTTTTAATAAGTCCCTATATTTCAAAACTTTGGTGTCAGTTACATGCTAACATGCTTATGGATATTCTTCTTCTATTTTTTTTTACAGAGTCCAGGCAATATTCACAAACACTAAACTGCTACCATCAATTGCCAATCCATAGTCACTTAGGCTAACATCAATTATTGTATTATTCTTTTTATAGGGTTTCACTGTAATTGGCATTAATAATGTTACAAGTTTTTCATGTTTGAGAATAGAAAAGATGATGGAGGACCGTATAAGGAAGAGTAGAATACAATACAAGAGAGATGATGATGAGTGAGTGAGCGAGGGAATCAAAAGGGAAGAAGGACTTCACTTAATAAAGCAAAAGCTGCAAAGGAAACAACATAACACACAGACAACACAGCATATTCATTCACGCCTGTCCATGTCCCCCACAATCCACATCACCCTTCTTTGCTTGGATTTCCGAGCTCTCTAGCACCTGTTTTGCATCAACATCACAAATAATTAAAATCCTCTTTATATATATAATATTTGTTTTATTATATCTATTTATTCTTTTGATACAAATTTTATTATAAATAATAAAATATAATAATATTTTTATTATATCTATTTTTTTTGTACAAAATTTTTTAGAAAGGGGTTGGGCTCACCCACGATCTAAGGGCAGGGCGAAGTCTTCCTTCCTCTTAGGCGATACCAATGTCGGGCAAGGCGAGCCGTCTATTACCCTCAGGCGTAAACCTAAGCACCCAAGAGCTAGGATGCCTCCCCAAGCGCCGCGACTGGAACCACAATAAAGTGGTACTCCCCAGGGTTCGAACACACTCCAAATGGTAGTATGTCTTACCCCTTCGCCAGCTGAACCCACGGACGATGGGTTTATTATATCTATTTAGTTTAAATAGTTGGTCCCCTAACTCGAATTTTCCTACTCATTGGCCTAGCTAGTCCCACCTATGATGATCCTATATATGCTTTGATTGGACTGGGCCAAACAGTATGACACGGTAAGGTAGGAAATACCTAAGGGCAAAGCTAAATAGATCGGTTCAACTATCTATTATTTATAAATCCAGCTAGTAAAGATATAAGATATTTAATTATTTAGAATGTATTCGATCTCTAATGAGTACTATTTTGTTGTGGTTTTAGTCGCGACGTTTGAGAAGGCATCTTAGCTCTTGGGTATCTAGATTTACGCCTAAGAGTAATTGATAGCTCGCCCTATTCGATATTGATATTGCCTAGAAGAAAGAGAGATTTCGCCTTACTCTTTAATCGTGGATGAGCCCAACCTCTTTCTAAAAATTTTTGTACAAAAAAAAAATTGGCTCAACTAATAGTAGTTAAGTAAAGTTGAAGGGATTAGTCTCTACAACATATTGAATAAAAGTTTAAATTCATGCTCTTAGGAGAAATACTCCTATTTAATACCCACTAGTAGCTTAAACAATATTTAAAGACGGTTCTTCTTAAGCTTGGATCATTTAACCTGTAAGCTATGATATATGAGCTAATCATGTATGTAAGCTGTGTACTTTTCCTCTGTTTTGTTGGGAACAATTTACAGTACATCACTGCACAAAAAGAATTAAGCTAACTTATGTTATGTTTATTTTTTTTAAAAAAAAAGATTAGATGACGTTAAAATAGATAATGTAATATGTGGGTTGATATATATATATATATAGTATAGGTTATATAGATTATATTTAGGTTTTATAAATTATTAAAATTTATGAGAACAAATTTATCTAAATTGACCAATGGGGTTTGTCTAGTGGAACGGCCAGCCAGTTTCTCGACGAACTAATATTTAAATATTTATTAAAAATGTATTCATATTTAATATTTGATAGTATTTTAAATATAATTATCTCTAATTTTAGAATGCATGTACTTAGAAAAAAAATTGTGTAAATTGATGGAGTGGGATGGCCCGGATAACCTACCAATCCAGATGTGGTGTGAGTTGGATTTGAATATTTTTTTGTAAGATTAATCATAGTGAAGGGGAAAAACACCAATTGGCCATTATACACCCTCAAATATCAAATTTAATGAATGAACTAAAATAAATATATGGTAAAATTTTTAATGAAAATTATTAAATGAATGATAATGAAGGAATGAACAAATTCAACGCTGTCAAACCTACGAGGTCTGATCTTTCTGTCCAAAATGAGAACCTAAAGAGTTTCTCTCAATTTTTGTTTATGTTGCAAGAATCTTATTTTCTTTTATTTTCTAACAAAGTAAAAGAGATAACAAACTTATTTGATCCATTTTATATTTGAACAAGTAACTCATTGGACAACAATTAATTAATGTTGTACACTTGTACTCATATATGCCTTGGTGAAAAGCTAACGTTGTTTATTTTTTTCCTTGGGGACAACAACATTTTTTAGTATGAGATATAATCATAATCATAATCATAATCATAATCATCTATACTTTTGCACATCCCGATCCCTACATCATCCGGATTAATTTGAAGTTTTCCAGTTTTTGTATACTACTAAAGTTTTTTTTTTAAAAAAAATTGATAGCCTTGCTTATATATATATATATATATATATATAGTTGGCATGCTTCTTTAACCTAATTAAAGTAGGGTTTTTGTTGTTGTCATAATTCACATATCCATTACATCCATAGGAAGTTCGAACCTATAACCTCACATTTAAGAAAGATTTAAAGGAGGAGTTTTATGCTAAAAGAACCGACGACTAAAATAGGTACTTAATTTATAGATAAAATTAAAATAATACCATAATTAGTGGAGTAATTAATTCCCCCAAAAAAAGGGAATTAATCGCGCGGTGAACTTCGGCCTTTCTTATGATGAGAAACCCTAATGGACAATATTGGGATCAATTTTCTCTTCATTGAACTTGTAACAACCGACCAACAAAAATCTTCATTCGCTGTTTTCTTTTTAACGACACACACACGGACTCACTTTTTTGACTGTGTTTTCGTGACTGGAATAGCTTTATTCCATGGAAACAGGCAATCAGCCAGCTTTGGTAATAGCAAAAAAGCAAAACACAGAAACCCCATAGATTCCCATCTTCAAAACCCCACCATTGAATTATCGTAACAATATCACATCATAATATATGCCTTATTTGTAATCATTACTTAGGTTATAATACATTATTGATGATTTCTATGTGCTTTTTCTTGTTTAACTTAATTTATTCAAAAGATGGAAAGATGATGACGATGATTCTGTTTATTCCTTCTTCATTTTCCCCCTAATTCTATATTATAATTTGTCAATATTTATATTGTATTGGTGCCTATTTCCTTAAAACTATAGATGGTTTTTCACATATTGTTCAAAGATTAAAGAATATGTGTGGTATTATTACAACTTGTTAATATAATTGATTATTGATTTGAGAGGAATTTTGGCGTTTCTTTGAAATATATATTCCTATCTAGCTAGATAGTATCACAAACTAAGTTTCACCTATTCAACAAGTACAATTTCATTTCATTTGGTCAATTTTCCTTATAATTAGATAATCATTTTGGCCACCAAATTATATAGTACATATACGTATTACTCCCCAAAAAAAGTGTCCTCCTTTGTCTCTGTGCAGTGAAGAAGATTCTCCTTTGAAGTGGGTCCCAATGTAGAGCTTTATTTTCCTTGTAAGCGCAAAACAGCCAATCTCATGGATTAAAAAAAAGTTATAGAACAAAACATAAATAAATAAATAAAAATAGAGGATAATATAAATTTTTGTCTATAAATAATTTCTCTTTACTATCGATTTACTTCTTAAACTTTTACTCAATATAATTTTGTCCTTAGAGTTTTTTCAGTTAAAAAATTATAAAAATTATGTTATGCCAGTTCAAAAAATTAAAAAGTTGAGTTATATTAAATTAAAATTTAAAAATTAAATAATAAAAGTACACTGACCAAAAGTTATATATTCTCGTGAATATAAAAAGTGACTTTCTTGTATCAAAATATGAGCTCAAGGTGAAGTATGGGAATTTGAAGTTTCCATTTTAGATGAATAAAGAAGTCAGGTAGATGTACTAGATTGAAATTAAAGATGCTCATAATTAAATCGAGACAAAACATACATATGCAATTATGCATGGGTAAGAAAGAGATCATCTTTCATGAAAATATATATCAAACACAAGCTACAAATAATATTACACTCTTTATGAACCCACCAAATATGGAAATTTCTAGCTTTGTCCTGACAATGATGATTTAACAGTGTGTTTGGCTGAGAGTTAGTTCTAGCGAAAGATGTTAGTCTCCCATAACGTAGTGAAGTAATTAAATTTAAATTTTAATTGAAAGAAGTATCCATATTTATTGCTTGACAGTGTATTAAATATGATTGTCATCAAAGGATGATACATATGCTTAAAAAAAATAGTGTGTTCGGCTAAATATATATATACTCATATGATCCTCAATATATGATCTATTTAATTAATTTAATTATATTAAAAAAATTAGTTAATTTAGTTAATATAAAATATTTTTTTTAAAACATTTTAAGAATCTTTCTTCTCTCACTCCCTTACTTTCTCTTGATTATTATTAAGAAAGTATCAATAAGGTAATTTAAAAAAAAAGTTAATAAATATAAAAAATAGATCTTATATTTAGAACTAAGATAAATACCTCAATAAAATCTTGTATTAAAGGCCACAGGGGTATATAAGTTTATTATTTTTAGAACTTCAATGCGGTAGGACTCAAAGTAAGTAACTCAGCTCTATTCTTAATGTGTCGCTAGAAGTATTTATAAAGAGCTATCTTATTATAGTCTCTCGAAATGAATAATTTTTCTACTGTGATATTTTGATGAAGAGAACTGAAAAATGATTCTTTAGGTTATGTAGCAGTAGAAAGAAAAGGGTAAGAGAGAAAAGTAACTAAAGTATAACAAATTAATTATCTTGATAGTACAACTCAGTTATGTAAAGTTATATTGAATGAAAAGAGGTATGATGTTGGTCATAGTGATTTGGTACTCTTTAATTATTAGTGAATTAGTTTTAAGCTTCAAGTCTAGTATTGAAAAAGCTTTATATTCCTATTCAGAGCGTAACATAACTTCTATTCCTATTCATATGTCCAAAAATAAAAACAAAAAAACAAGAAGAAAATATAATGAAAAAATAGCATAATCTCATGAAAGTGTTCTAATATAAAAAGTTGCACTCTATCTTTTAGCTATAATATATATAACCCTTAAAGTCATAATGAGACATAATATAAAAAGAAATACGCCGATTTCTGACCATGTTAATAATACATAAAATACAATACCCAAAAAAAGAAGGGAAATCATGAATGAGAAATAACAATGGAGCAATAACAATAGCTTCAAGAGTCACCTATCATGTCCTCGATCGCCTGATCGATTATAGTCTTCGTGATCTATTAGTCTTCCCAAGTAAAGTCAACACAAATGAGAAAGTACACTATATTATACAGTCTGAATATTTGAGCTAGCTTTGATAATGATAATTATCTATTGAAGAAGAAGATGAAGAAGGAAATTTTTGAAACATTTTGGAGTAATAGCATATACAACACATCAAGGATTTAAAATCACAGGAGATGGGTGATGGAAGAAGAAGAAGCGAAACTAACAGAAACATTATTATTATTGCTATTCCATGCACTGCCGCCACTATTATTTGCTAATTCCCAGAGTTGGTCATTATTATTATTTTCTGAGTTACCCGTAAGAGTCTTGGATAATCCCACAACTTGATCCATATTTTTCTTCCTTTTAACTGTAGTAGCAGTAAGCTGACGATGAGGAAGATGATGATCACCAGCAGAATATAATAATTTCGTTGAAGAAGGTTCGATATCAACATTTTCTGATCTTTGAAACTGATGATATAACCCTACTGGTGCCTCAAGATTACTCATGAATGTTGCTGGAAATTGTTGATGCTGCTGCAGAAGACTTGGTAGCTTCCATGGCTCAGTTGTAGTAATAAACCCATTATTGTTATTACAAGCAATTTGAAATTCAGGATCATGATAGATGTTTGTTGCCCCAAAAACGATGTCGTAGTCACTGTAACTATGAGATGTAGTAGTCGGAGGAGGAGGGAAGAGTAATGGAGATGGTAAGTGATGACCTATCAAGTGATGATGATCACTACTAGGGCAACATTTACTTGAGGAATTATTTGCACTTACAGAAGAGTTGGAAATAATGGAACCTGATGTTGCTTTGTTGGGAGATTTTGATGATTTGATGTTAGTTCCTTTGCTTCTTTTGTTCTTCCTTCTGCAACCTCCTCCGAGAGGGACATTTCTCAACGCGCCGCCTCGGGTCCAGTATCGCCGGCAAGTCTTGCAGAAGTGGCGAGGCTGAGAGAGGCTGTAATTGTTGTAGTAACAGAACTTGGTGTAGGTTGATTCACACCGTGGACATTTCACTGCTGCTTCAGGCTGTTCTATCTTCGCTAGCCGAGCTCGATCCGCCATGGATCCTGACCTCGTCGTCGAGCCTTTGTCACCACCACCGGCATCAGCAACCGGTGGTGGCGGAGGAGGAGGAACCTGGGAATTCTGGGCATGAATCAGTCCTCCTTCTGGCTGTGGATCAAGTTGCTGAAGTGTAGAAAATAAGGGGGAAAACACGTAAACAGAAAAAGAAACTGAATTATGATTGATAATATGAGGTATATTCAAGATAGAAGAAGAAAACAAGATGAATAAAGGAAGGAATATATATACGAATAATTCTGATTTGAACAAAGCTTTGATTAGAGAATTAAGAAGAGAAAGAAAAGAAGAAATTAAAGAAGGAAGATTAGAATTAATGATCACCTGGTGGTGAGGCCAATTGGGTGGTGGATCTAGATGGAAGACTGGAATGGAAGAGAAGACCATGGTTTCTTAATTAGAGAGAGTAACAAGTGGCTTTATGATTCTTCTTTTTCTCTCTATTTGGCAAAAGTTTTGATGGGTTCTTTGTTTGGAGAGGGTGTTGGTGGAAGGATCACATCAACACATGAGAAGGTGCAGAGAGAAATTGGAGAGAGAGGGAGGGAGAGAGAGAGAGGAGACGGAAAGATAAAGAAGTCCGTGGGTGGGGGAGAGAACGAGAGAAAGGAAAGGCTGTGTTTGGGTTCAAGTTTATTTATTTTTCCTGTGGTTTTTGTTTCATTTTCTTTTCTGCTTTTTGGCTTTTATTAAAATTTGTGGGATTGCATGACACCATCAAGTTCTTACTTTAATTTACTGTGTCTCTCAACATTAGCCCATCCAATATTAATTAAACATGAAAAATGGATATGTGTATAAATTAAGTATTGCCTTCAAAATCACACTGGCCTTTGAATTGGTGAAGGAGCTAGTTTTAGAGGAAAAAGTAGTTACTTCAAATTTATTAGTCTCATATTCGAACAGTAATTAAATTATATATAAGAATTAAAAACAAATTTTATTATTGACCAATAATCTAGTCTAGTACTCCCTTCATTTCTCTTTATAAGAGTAATCAGAGTGGTAATGTTTAATTAGTGTCCCCTTTTCACAATGTCAAGAAGCATGAGATGTTTTTGAATGTATCCCTCATAAATGATTTGAAATTATGTAAATCATTACATTTAATTAATGGACTTAGAATTAAAAAGAAGCAAAAAAGTTATACGTCAAACTAACTTTAACTACTTAGGTATTCATGTAAATTTCAAAACTAAATAACATTATGAAAATAAACTAAGAGAGTAATTCATTAGCAGAAAGAATTAGTCCAAATATTAATTTTGAGAACAAATAAACCATATTCATGCATAGATAAATAGATATCAATAAATAGATAGGTAGAGAAGTCAGACGGCTTAATTAATTAAGATTAAATCTAATACTGAGTATAATAATATAATAAGGATTGAGGTATTCAAAAAGAGAATGAATAGTAAATATTGAATTTTAAATAAAAAAAGGTAAAGAGTCATGGAGTGATGGTGGGGTGGTCTTTTGGGTGGAAGTGTCACAATCGGATGTACCTTTGTTTTCTGGGTCGGTTCCTTCAAAGATAAAGTCATTGTATAATGTATTGTATGAGCTTCTTCATTATTTAGTAATTATTTTTATATGCTTACTTTACACCTTTGTTTTCAGTTCATATGAAATTAATTAATTAATTAGTCTATACTTAATACATATATACACCTTTTACTGCTGTTTCCCATTTCAGTTTTCTAGATTATTATTTGGCATTCTTTTATAAGTTTAGCTGGACAGAATGATGTAAGTGGATAAGATCCTAGAGTTAGAATATAATCAAAGCTTTACTTTGTGATTAATTAATTAATTAATTAAGAATATTGATCTTTTATTTCCCCTTTCCTCCTAGAATCCTGCAATGAGTTTTCAAATCAAAAGATATATAGTACTGTAGCTTGCATTACACACACACACACACGGGGGAAGTGTGTTTATTGATTCATATTATTTTATTCAACATTTAATTTTATTTATATAATTTAAAAACATTACATTTATATAGCTAGGTATAGTTATATATATATATTTATTTTCTTTGTGCTTATAATTTCATTCCATTTTTATTTTCTAGTAATTATAAAATTTTTAAATAAATCTTTATAGTATAAATAATTTTTAATTTTATTTTTTAATTATTTATCATATATAAGTCTTCAAGGCGTAAAAGAAAACAAAAAAGAACACTTAATAAAATTATTAAATACTTTTTTTAATAATATATTTAAAAATCTTATTATTGATATAATATGTTGATATTAAACTAATATTATCTTTTTTACGAGATGAAATTATGTATCACTTTAACTAATAATCTATGTTAAATAATCTATAGTAGAATGAAGATATAGTTTTCTTTTAAGCATACCTAGAAACATTCTCTATATATTATTCTGAATTTGATAAACACATATATTATAGGTGATTTTTTAATATTTAACGGACATTATAAGGTTTACCTTAAAATAATTAAGATACATTTTTCCACGTTATATAAAATGGTAAAATATAATACTCCACAAATTAGTAGATATATTTGATTACTTGTTAAAAGGAACAAAATAGGGTATGATGTTATCACTAATTTAAACGAGTCATGGTCTGACAGATTATTGAAATTGAAACGACAAGGATGTAGGGTTTCACTGATGTGCGACGTGAAAAGCAGATGAAAACGTGCAAATTTTATGGCAATTATCATTCACCATTCTTCAACAATAGCCTTCACCTAGCTATATATCCACGAGATCAGAAAGATCAAAATGTATATTTGGTCCTCAAAATTACTTTATTTAAAATTTTAGTTTAACTGCTTAATTTTATAAAATAATTTTTTTAATTATCTAAACATTATTTAATCTCACGTAATAATGTTCTTTTGAGGGTAAACTAGTATCTACCCCATGATATTATTTTTTAATTATACTTAATATTTTAATTTTAGTTATGGTACATTCTGGTACTTCGACGCCTAATACTCTAATTTTATTCAGAGAAACTATTATATAAATACATATAGTTTCTCTCTATTTTTAATTTAATACATATATTATTTTTTATTATTAAATTATTTAATTATGCTCTATTAACTTTTATAACTTTACTCTATTAGTACTGTTAGCCTTTATATATAAGTTAATTGTATTGACAGAACAAATTTAAAAGATTTAATAAGGGGAACAAAATGATATATATAATTAAAAATTGAAAGAAAATATATGTACCTTAAAAAAAATTCCCTTTATTTATAGTAAATCTAATACCCTAAACTATAAATAATACTAAAGGGTGTTGGATATACTAGAAAAAATAATATTATGATGTTAGATGGACTATAAATAAAATTAGGGTATCAAATGTAATTGAAAAATAACATTAAAGTATTATATACTACTTTACTTGTTTTTTTAATACTAGTCATTATTTTTTTAAAAAAATTAATCTAATATATGTTAGCATTTAAAATGTTTTGTCAATATTTATAAATTTTAATATCAATTTTTTATTATATATAAATATTTTTACTTATTTTAATTAAATTATATTATTTTAGTCGTGATTAAGTTGACTTAGGTTAACCATAATTTAATCATTGACTTTTAAATCACTATATTAATGGATTCAATGAAGATTCAGTTTTCAGTACCTTGCAATAAAACTTATTTTCAAATAAATAGATATTGATCCAAGTTGAATGAGCTTTAACGAGTTAAGCACGAGTTCTGAAATTTGAATTCATGTGAATATAGAATATACCTTTGAGAGAGTTATCTCTAATTAGATTCAATAATATTTAAATCTGACATAATCAAATAGTTATATAAAAAACTTTTTTAAAGACTATAATATATGGGAAAATTAAACGTGTTTGGTATTTTTTTTTTCTCTTGTGGGGGGAGGGGTGGGACACGCGCATGTAACATGTTAAACTTAATTAAAGTATATATATGATATTACAAATCTAGAAACATCGTGTTTTCCATTTAGTGGATGACTTTATTCTAAATCAAGCATGCACTTTCCCATGGCCATGGAAATATTAAGCCTTTGCATTTTCCATGAAAGGTCATACTTAAGATTTTTCAAGCAAGGTTATGTATGCGTAATCAATCAATAGATTATTTGAATTAGGAGTGTGCATGGGCAGGGCAGCCCCCCTGCCCGGTGCCCTGCCCGAAAAAAGTATGGACTGCATTTTGCAGCCTGATGCCTGGCCCAGCCCGGTAAAAGCCCTAACTATTTCGGGCTGGGCATGGACGGGCTGGGCATGCCCGGGCTGTGATGTTCTGCTCATATTGTGAGAAAAAATCTGCCATCATGAACTTATAAAATAATATTATATTTATATTTTTAAGAGTTAAATAATATATATAATTCACTAAGAATAAGATAATAAAAAGATAATAATTGAAGTCTCAAAGTCTATTGCATATATAAAAAAAATATTGAAATATGTAGAGATAGGATATTTGTAGCGTTATTGCAACTAAAAAAATCGAATACTTAGCAAGTAAAGCAGAGAAATAACTTTGGTATCTACATAAATATAAAAGGTATGTTTAATATTTTAAAAATGAACAAAGAGAGTTGTCAACTAAAGTGAAAAGTGTAAAATTACAAATAAAATAAGTTAAGAAAAAAATTAAAAAAAATAATAAATATATATATAGGGCCGGGCCAAATGGGCAGGGCATGCTACCCTGCCCGGTGCCAGGCCCGGCTCGGCACTTGGCCCGGCCCGGCTCTGCCCAAATACATTTTGGGCAACTTTTTTAGGGCCGGGCCGGGCGATTTTTTTACGGGCTTAGGCGGGCGAACCGGGCAACGGGTATTATGAACACCCCTAATTTGAATGAATAGGACAGCTATGCGTTTTGTCTAATCAATTATCAATGCTAATAATTGCATTTAGATTGTATAAGAAAATGGAATTTGATCATGACCCGTACGTTTATGTGGTTCATTTGTTTGAAATTTAAATATACAGAATAACATAAAAATAAAATAAAGTTAATTTTTATAAATGTAAAATATTTTGTGTGCCCATAAATAAAATAAAATAAATAATTATTGTATAATATATATAAGGTTTTTTTTTGGGGTTGTAAAGCTCTCAAACGAGGCCTTATTGGCTTTTACTCTTCGATTGTGTAGCTCAAAAAGTTAAGATATTTTCAATGGAAAAGAAATTCTCTATGAATTATAACTTAGAAGGATCAATACAATCTTCAATGGAGGTCAATAAAAATACCATCTTCGATAAAATTTTGAGTAATTAACTCTATCATTCATCTAGCAAAGACCAAATTTGATGTAGGGTAAAATGAAAAATGATTTTATGAATGGCGCATATTTTGTATTTATAATAAAACATAATAAATAAAACAATTAAGTAAATGTTCTATCTTTTCCTCTCAATACCTTGACTTCATAGACACTAGTTTCAACTGCTAGTAAATAATACTCTATAAAAATATAATAAATACTTCTTCTTATTTTTAATATAAAATTTAATTTGTAATATAATATTTATTATAAATTATTAAAAAATAGATTTTATATTAAAAATTAAGGATAGTATTATATATTTGGATATATTTGTTATTAGAGTTGAGAAAAAGAAGAATGATGTTTTCTAAAAAAATATTAAACATGACTTCTTCTTTTTTTTATAAAAGTGAGGTTATAGCCAAGTAAAATTTAATCCCAACCTAAACAAGTACTTTTCAATCTCTGATTTTGGGCTTTAAAGCCCAATCATTTGGGCTTGGGCTTTCGGAGGAATTTTGATATCTGGAAAGTTCAGTGGAGGGGAACCCCATCACAAGACTTAAAGCAATAATTTTTTCATTTGGGCCAACAAACTTTGTATCAAGTGTGAATGTGTGATTGATTAAAAGGGCTTCACCTGGCTATGAAAGTTAAAATATATAATAAAGAATAAATTCATATATGAAAGTTAAAGGCTTTACGCCATATATAAAAGTTAAAATATATAATAAAAAATAAATTCATATTCTATAAAGATATGAGTTTTATTTTTACTGCTATTATGAGAATTCTTTTAATAAGTAATCTTATAAATTTTCTGTAAGTACTCTCAGAGTCTTAGAATTATACCATAACTTTAGTAGGGATCAGTGTCAAATCTACCTAAATATAGGAAAACATAAGGAAAAAAAAAAATGAAAGGCTAAGCCTTTGTACAAAAGAAAAATAAAATTTTTGATAGTTTCTTAGTCTAGTGGAACAAAACTTCCCTATATGTAGGAAGGCATACGTTATAATCTATTCATAACCTCAATCTATTAAAAGCTAATACGAGATTTATGATATTTTTTGGTTAAAAGTAACATGTATATTTTTAATTCTACATTTTTACTTTGGTAAAAAACAAAAGTCTACATTTTTTATATAAAAAATTTTAGGTATGTTTGACACCGGTCCCCCACCAAGACCAGGGCTTAGAAAGTGCTTACAGGGAATTTATGAGATCGCTTACTAAAAGAGCCCTCATAACGACTGCGGTAATCAAACTCAAATACTTGTGGGATATAAGCTTATTCTTTATTATATGTGTTAACTCTCATTAGTAAAATAAAATCTACATAAATTCAACAATCAAATTGATTTCCCCATCTCCATCCCACATGCAATTTCCAATTAGTTATATGCTAATTTATGGTAAAAACTGTCATATCCAGGATATTTTAGAATTTTAACTTTTAAGTCTAAAAGAGTTAAATGAAAATTTTAGGATAAAATTAAAATAATGCATGAAGGAAATGCCATAGTGGGATAAAATTATAATTTTTAAAAGTTTGAGTCTTTAGGTATAATTCTCAAAAATTAAACAAAATTAAAAAAAATAGGAAAGAAAAGTTCCTAAATGATTTTTAAGGTTGATTGGAGGTATTAAAGATTAAATTTACCTAAGGAAAATATATTAAGTTTAAAACCTTAATTTTGACTAATTATTTAGTAGTTAGTCAAAATTTTGATTTAAAATTATGTAAAAGCATCAAATAGGAAAATAATTATAGGGAATAATTATTTAAGGATTGGAATAATTAATGGAAAAATTAACTCCTCAAGACATTTAATGATATTAAGGTTAAATTTGTGTGGGCCTAGAGAAAGTCTAATCCTTCCAAATTAAGACAAAATTATTTGAGACCTAAATTGGACCCAATAAAAGAAATTAAATTGCTATATGAAAAGAAGAATTTTTTGGAACAACTATACCAATTTTATTGGTTACCAATGGCCCAAAAAATTAATTATAAAAATTTAATTATGATAGGTGAAGAAAATGTCCAAAATTTCTACTCTAAGATTAAAAATTGGTAAGAGGCCAATCCAAGCCCCATTTTAAGAATTTTATTAATTTACTTGGTCCAAAATTAAAGGGAAAACGAAGGGTGGATATTTAAGGAACCATTTTTTTTTAAACGTAGTTAATATTTTAACTTTAACCACACGCTTCTCTCTATTTACTTAGTGTAATTTTCCCAAGCTTAATCCTTTACTTAGTGTCATCAAAAGTAAGAAAATAAAAATCCGTCACTTAGATCAAGCTATCAAGTTTCCTTTTATATTGTTTCTAACATCCTAACCTTCTCAAGATCAACTTTGGTTGGTGGGAGAGAAGAAGTGATTCAGGTGAAACAAGAGAGGTAAGTGTAAATTAATGAAATTTTTTTGGTTGTGAAGTTCAGGAAGAATATGAAAAACCCTAAAAGGGGTGCTGTTGAAATTTTAAAAAATGTTAGGGTTTGATATTTTGATGATTGAACAAAGATTTACAATGCCAATAACTTTGAAGCCTAATGGCTTGAAATTCCAGTAGGTGAAAAGTCACGGATTTGATCTCATTTATAATTTTATGCCATTAATACCTACCCTTTAAATCTAAGGAAAAAGAATATGCTTATGACTTGTAAACTAGTGTTAGAATGAAAAAACTGTTTTATTGTAATTCCTATATGCAACTGGTGCTTATCCACAGAAAATAATGAATTTTGAAAGTTCTTTGTGGCTTCCGCAGCGAATAGATCAATGCGTTATTTGTTTTAACAGGAGTTGCTATCGAGGTTTAAGCATGATGAGTTTTTGGACGCCAAGTTGTCACGGAGCTATTTTCGAAGAAGGCCATTTGAATGTATTAATTATTTTTATTCCCATGGAAAAGAAATACTGATCATGTATTATTTTGGCCAATTGACTTGTCTTATAAATAATGAGGTGTGAACACCTAGTTTGTGGACAGAACAAAACATTTGAAATTTGAAAAATTCGATAATAAGGTTGTCATGGAAAGCTTAGCACCAGTGCCATGGTCGTTGTCGTCTTCTTCAACAGTTTCAAGAACTGCTCTTCTGGTTTTGAGGATTATAACTTTGGTGTTCCTCGTGATTTCTCTCATATTCATTTCCGTTGATAAGGCAACTGAGGTGCTTTCAAGTGATGATGGTTTTAAAATCAAGTTCAATGATCTTCAGTCCTATCGGTACGTATGTAATTCATCACACACACACATTCTAAGATTGATTAAAGAAAACACTCTAGTTCGATTATTGAATGATCAAGGAACACCTGTGTAGTCTTTGATAATAGTGAAGTGAAAGACTAATTAGACAGTGTTTGGGATGTGAAGTATTTTTTAAAAACCAAATAAAAGAGTACATTAATACCCGCAGGGTGTTTATACACAAGGTCTCAAATTTAAATATATATATTATGAACACAATATAGATCTTTAGATGATTTATCCCAATTAAACTTGATAATAAAGCTCGAGTTTGACTCGACTCACTTTGGTATTCTTTATATCACGAAAAGATTAGTCTCTAATTATCGGTTGAAGATGTTACCTAGATTCTAAAAAAAAAACTCTTTCACATTTTCTTTTTAAAAATAATTTTCTGCACACTAAATATTGCTTTAACGTATAATTTTAACAAAAGTTAAGAAATGTTCGTATTAATTTTAAAAATTGCGAAAAGATTGTGCCATCTATATATATTATAATAATATAGGTAGCTCCCACTTAATTATCATAAATAGTATTTTGATTTAATATATATAGCTTTATGTTAGGCAACATGTATAAACGGGCTCAAGTTTTTTTAAAATAAAGTTTAGAAGTTTGCATAATTCTCTCTATTTTAAAATATTTGAATGCTACGCCGTCCTAGTAATTTCTAGTAAAAAAATTATACTTATATACAAGATATTGAGTTTAAATCCAATGATTATAGAAATCTTTTTTAAGAGAATTATTCCTAATTAGGCTGACAATACTAGAGTATGATTCATTTAAATAATTATACACAAAATAACAAAATAACAGTAATGAAAATTTGATTTTATTCTATATTTATCTATTACGCAAGCCATAGAGATTATGAGATTTGATTACAATTCTATATTTATCCTGTACTTTTGTTTTGATAACTATCCTCTTCTATTTTTCCTTCAATGTTAATCGTTCTAATAATGATGGAGCATTATTTAATTGTAATTATAATTTTGTGAATGTAGATACATGTTGGCTACAATAGTCATTGGGTCTGCTTATAACATCTTTCAAATGGCTCTCTTAATCTTCAATGTGGTCTCTGGAAAGCGCCTTATAAGTGGCGATTTTGGCTATCATCTTGATTTTTTTGGTGACAAGGTACATCTCCTCCCATTAGTTAAAAACCCAAATTAATTATTAAATGGAATGAAATATGACTTTATTTAGGCAATATAAATGTTTTCAGTGTTAATCTGTTGTGAAGTATTTAACCCAAAAAAAGGCGAACTGACAACTGGGTCTCAAGATTTAAATTTAATAACAATAAAGTCTAAAAGATAACTTGCAAATATGAAATTATCAAAAGCTAATCACTATGACTAATCTCAAAGACTTAAATGCATTATTTACAAATGATACCCCCCATATACTATACTTATTTAATTTGAATAGATATTTGCAACTCTTTTCTTTTTTTAATATGAAAAATTTTAGATGAGTTGGATTCTACTTATTCACTAACGCTAACAAAGTATATAAGGAACAAGATTTAAATGTATAATCATATATATTATAAATTAACTCCTTATTAATTAGATTAATATTTATTAGCTTGCAACTCTTTTTTTAACAAACTGTTTTGAGAACTCACTTTCATTTAATAATTATTTTTTAAAACCCAGGTAAGCCTCATTTCCCAATAATAAGACTATAATAATTTTTCTTAGAAAATAAATTACTCCATATAATCCTTAATATAAGAGCTATATAATTAATTTATTAATATTACAAAAATTAATTAAGTTAATTATTTATAATAAATCTATATTGATTTATATAAAATACCATCTTTAGTGTATTGGAATTACTTTTGATATAAACTCTCTTAATATATACAATCAATGGGTATATTTTAGAGAAAAATTATAGATTTGAGAAATAAATTTGATTAAATTATATTATTAGGACTAAAGTAAACCTATTATCAATATTTGACTTGTTATTTGCCCATGAACCAACTCAATTGGATTAAGCATCACTAACTAATTAAATGTCATATTCCTACTTAGTGGAGTCAATTTTATGGTTGACACGATATTATTATATTTTATTAATAATTAAATTTTTAAATAAATTATTAACAGTCTGAATTAAATGTTGTTATTAATATGCAAATATTTTTGTGTGGATACAGACGATAGCATACCTACTAGCAACAGGAGCAGCAGCAGGATTTGGTGCAAGCGAAGATGTGCATAGGGCCTTCACCTACTTACTATTCCTTCCATTCGACTCCTTCTTTAACATTGCCAATGCTGCTTCTGCTCTTCTTTTTGTTGCATTCTTATTTACAGCCACAGCTTCTGTTTTTGCTTCCTTTTCTTTGCCTCATAACAAAAAAGCTGATCAGCCTCTTGTTCAAAATAATCATAATGCTCAATGATGGTAGTATCTCGATCAGTGGAAACACAACGTGGATTTGTATGTTCCTCTATATGTGGCTTTATATTTGTTTATCTCCCAATATAATTTGTACTTGTTTTGATTTATCAATGAATAACGATGATGGTATTACTGAGCTTAATGCCTTTCTTATGCTTCCGCTTTAGCTCTCTGTTTTTTTTTATGCCTCCACACTCAAAAAATGCTAACTTTTGTTTTTCACTCTTCTACCAAGTAGTTTGATGTTTTGTTGTCAATTTAAGTCCTGTGAGCGTCACATTAAGGTTATGTTTAGCTGTAGAGAAAAGTGAGGAGAAATTAAAATAGTAAAAAGGGACTACCCAGAAATTGTTTTTAAAATTATAAAAAATTACTATTTTTAAGAGTTTTTTCTCTAATTTTCTTCTTATCCAAATATAGGGTAAGTGAGGTCAATTACACAACGGCATCACTTTGGGAACACTAAAAAAATTACTTTTGTGTTTTATGAAATAAAACTCTCTTACTTATTTATCTATAGTGCAAAATTAAATTTTGCATGGTTAATCCAAGCAAGCAGTAAATGTATGTACGTACTTATGGACGATGTCTCTAGTGGCTTTTCTTGCACATGTATAAATTACTTTAAATAATTTTCAAGCATATCTTTTGGTGATATCTATGGCACACCAGCTTTTTGTGAGATATAATTATTTGGAATATCTTGTCGGTTTAACCAATTTTTTTTTATGAAACGTTGACTGTCATTATTTGATAATATCGGCGGAAGTTAACATTTTTTCCCTAATTCGACCATTAATTAACAAATAATTAATTATTGTGTAGTTTTAAATGCTGTTACAATGAAAGTTGAAAAGAGAGAAGATACAGATAATATGAAAATTGAGAGTAATTTAGTAAAACTACATCACTTCTGCAAGAAAAAGCAGGATAAAAGCATCCTTTGTCATGCCCTTATTTATCATAATCATTGTCCAATGCAATATTTCACTTGGAGATTGTTGTACTTTCATTCCAAGCTATCTGCGTACATTAAGTTGGATATGGCATTCCTCGACTAAATCAACAAATGTTGGAGAGTGTTGGCATCCAATGTCTACAATTTGATCCAAAGGCTACTTTCATGAATGTCCCCGTTGTTATCGGTGAAGATATTAGTTTCTTTATTTCTGAGTTCTTTTACATGTAGGGTAGAAGACGTTGGTTACTTTAATAGGTTTAGGGATGCTTTTATTTTCATTATTTTATTGGAACTTTGTTGTTGTTATTATTACCTTAAATAATTTTGCCTTTTACTTAAAGAAAAGTAAAACCACATCACTTGTGAAGTTATTTACTGTCTTTTTCAATCCTTATGCCAATATCCTAAACAACATCACAACAAAGGGTAAAGTGACGATCCAAATCATTGTTGAAAGCAAAGGCTAAAGAAGTACCTTGAACGACGCATTCCAATTGAATGCGTGTTTTTCTAAAATTTCTAATTTATGATAGTAAGTAATAACTATAAGTGTACGAAAGAAGGAAATTAAAAAATCTTTTAATTTTTTTAACTCCTATAATACTGAAACAACCTTATATCCGATATTGTCTTGGGATTATTTTAAAAATTAAACTAAAAATTGAGTATAGTGTGAACTCATGTCGTTTTCTTTGATGAGTTAAAAATAAAATTGAATTTATAATTAACTAAATGCAATACAATATAAGCTAAAAGATAAAGTTTGTTTGATTGACTAACAAATAAGTCTAATGAAAAAATTAAATTTAAATAAAATATATTTGGTTTAAAAATAATTAATAAAGAGTGAATGGAATGATAATGCAAGTGATTAACAATAATAAAAGTAATTATCCAATTCAATAACTCAGTCAATCATAGCTTCAAAAAATATGAGAGTTATAAATAATGAATCAAGAATTATAATTAAATTTTTAAACTAACAATCAAACTACATCAAATTGTCATAAAATATTTTCTAAAGTCCCAATTTACTATCTGCCACTAAAGTAGTAAAATATAACTAATGATATTAAAAATCAATGCTCAAATATAATTCAACAATTCATAGAAATAAGATTAAAACTAGCAAGAGATATAATGATCCAATAATTCAAGTTACCTTAAAAAATTACTAAATATTCACTATAATCTCAATACTAAGTCTTGACTCAAAACAGAGTAATGAAATTTAGTTTCATTTAGTTCAATATCAAATGCTAAATAATAATCCAATTACAATAATTCTCAATAAATATAAACAAATCATTATAAACATTCTCAATAATTATAAAATTATCATAAGATCTAGAAATCATAATATAATTAATAGGTAGAAAATTAGAATAACTTAAACTCCCTTTTGAGATCCTAAACTCATGCATAATTGTCGTAGATGCTGCTTCACCGAGCATCAGACATTCAGCTATGGATTTAGAGATGGATGGAGTCGCTAAACGTCGCCCTTCCATATGTGCCTGTTGTTGTCACTGTTTTGCCCCTCCGCCTTGCCGCTCTAGCCGTTGACTTACTGCTGTGGTGGAGTCAATAACCACTGTAGAGGAGAATGGTGTCTGGATGATGATGAATGAATGGACTCAAGTGTGGTTGTAAGAACGTGAGGCATCCTATGCATGTGGTTCTATGGCTTTCTCCTTTTTCCTTTCAATTTCGCCTCCTTCATGAGACAATTTTAAAAATAACCTAATGGGCCAAATCTTGCAATCTTATAGTATAGTTTCTAGTTTTATGGTCCTTCATTATTATTTATGAATTCCAATTTTCCTAAATTCCTAAAATACAAAATTATAATAATATAATACCTTTTATTCTAAAAATAATTATTTAAGAGAAATAATAAAAATATTACAATTATATCCTTATTAAACACTAATTTAATATAAGGTATATTAATCTAAATCATGCATAAATAATATAATTGATGACTAAAACAATGACAAATGCCCACTAAAATAATATGAATATATATAAAAAATATAGATTTGTCAGATACAATCAGTGATCAAAGAACTGAACCAAATGGTTTGATTAGTCAGACCATTGGTATATATATATATAGTATTATTTTATTGAAAATTTTATTTATTGTGGTGTTATTATATTGACAATTTAACTTGTTATAGATTTATTTCTTTTTTTATATATATTATATGTACATAATTATTTTTATTTAATTACTATATCATTAATTCGATCACTATTCTAATCAATTAAACCATATAAAAACTATGAATAGCTTCCATTTCCGGTTCCAAATCGGGTTCAATTTTTAAAACTTTGGATAAATAGGAGTTTATTGACAGATCGAAAACAACAGAGAAATCGATAGTTGTCTGTGGCTTCGATGGCAACGATACACACACACACACACACGTTATTTGTTTAATGAATTAGTATTTTTCCTAAAAGGAGTTGCTATCGAGGTTTTCTATGAATGTGTGAATGCCAAGTTGTGACGGAGCTATTTTCGAAGGAAGACATTATTGCATTGTACTTATTATTTTCCAAGGCAAAATATTCATACCCATTCATTTGGCCAATTAAAACTTGTTTTATATCTAACCAAATTAAATTAACACCCTATAAATGGTGCACGAACACCGATCAGTTTGTGAACGAACAAAACTTTTGATAATTCAACATGGAAACTAATAACAAGGATGCTTCTTCCATGGAAAGCTCAGCAGCAGCACCACCATCGCCATCGCCATCATCGTCTTCTTCAACAATTTCAAGATTTGCTCTTCTGGTTCTGAGGGTTCTGACGTTCTGGTTTCTGCTGGTTGCTCTTATTCTCATTTCCATTGATAAGGGAAGTGAGCCGGCGGAAGATGGTGGACGTAATCAAATCAAGTTCAGTGATCTTCACTCATATCAGTACGTAATTTTTTACAGCAAACACTACTAGCTCTATTTCCATTAATTAATATTGAATCATCAATGGACTTTTAATTAATTTTAATTCATTAGTTGATGATTTGAACATGCTTTTTTCCAATTAATTCACTCATTTAATTTTAAGGAGTATACTACACGGAATTTCTTTTATAATTTTTGAAAAAAATTAATCTGTAATTCTTTATAATTTTATATTATTTTTAATTAAATTTATATGATTTTTTTCTTTTTTATTGGTCATTATAGTTTTCTCAATTATAAATATTAGTCTGTGTGCTCATAATTTGTTGATTTGTAAGAGAAACAATATTAGTTATATATATTTAGATTAATTTTGTCATATAAATTTAAATAAAATCCAAATCAATCATATTATAAATTATATATAGATAAAGGAGAAATTATTAACATATTTTTTATTTGTTTGTTAATAATAAATAAATAAATTTTATTTTATCATTTTATTTTTAAAAGATCTTTTTATTTTATATTCTATACTTACAATTGATGAGATTGTAAGGATCCCATAAACAAAATACATGAACCTGATTGAAAATTAGATGAAATAGATGTAACTATTAGGACAAACAAATTAATTTGTTTAAATGACAATTATATATATATTTTAATTTTCTTAGAACTTACAATTTTCATTAAAAATTAAAAATATTTTACACAATATATCTTCTTCTTCTTCTTCTTTTTGGGTGATACATGATATGTCTTCTAGTTGAAAAACTCACACAAATCTCTACTAACACAATAATGTGTAGGAATTAATTTTCATATTATTGCTGAAAGACTGAAACTTGAGGCAAGCATGTATTCATGATTTCTGAGCTACATCATAAATTACTCGTTAAAAAGATACTTCATATAAATTCTGTTTAATCCATTCAATATTATTGTCGTTGTATTGGACAAGTACATTATAATTATAATTTTTTTAATTGCAGATATATGATGGCCACAATAATCATTGGGCTTGTGTATAACCTCTGTCAAATGGTTCTCTCAATCCTCACTGTGGTCTCAGGAAAACGCCTTATAAAGGGTGCTTTTGGCTATCTACTTGATTTTTCTGGTGATGAGGTATATATCATGCCATTATTAAAAGATATAAACTAGAGATTTTTCTCGAGGAAGAAGGGGAAAATATATTATAATTGATTAATTATTTATGATTATTATATATTTTTATTATTTTAAAAAAGTTAAAAAATTATAGAAATTTAAAATTTGATCTTTAAAAGATTTTGAACCCCTTTGATCTTTGAAAGATTTAGAATCCCGTGATGGTAATTAATTAGTAATACCATTAAAATGAGACTCAAAATCTCTTAAAAATTAAAGTTAGATTATCAATTAAGAGTATTGATTGCGGCTTGCAAATAGAAGAATTTAAAGTACTAAATTAGATTGTCTCATATCATTCTTAATTGAACTGTATATTATAAGATTTTAAGAGTATATTTAAAGTTTATATTTTAACTAATGAAATTATTAGGTATTACATATTCCAGTTAAATGCAACGAAAAATGAAGTCATTAGATATGTTTGGTTGTGAAATGTGATCAAACCATTTATAATAAGGAATTTCATTTTTTTTAATTTTATATTTTTTATAGTTCAAACTTTACAAATTGATTTCTTTAGTTTGATTATTTTAAAGGGAGAAAGACACAAAAATCCCTCCAAATATGCAAATCTCAATTTAAGATCCCAAAATGACCTAATCATTTTAAAGTCTTTAGGGACTAATCTAAGATTAAACTTTGTAGCAAAAATACCTAAATACCATTAATTTGAAGAAACAATATCATCAATTTATTTAACTTATCAGATAATAACGACAATTAAATTATTGACAACTAATTTCATTGAGCGCAATTAGGCCATTTCACAAAAAATTAATTCTAAAATAGTCCCTATTGACTTCACGGGAAATAGCCATTTTGAGGGACATATATATTTTAGTGGTTCTTGTACGTCTTTCTCCCTGTTTTTAATAATGTTTAAAATCTTTTGCCAATGGCATTATGTTAGTTAAATAGCCTTAATAATTTGTAACATTTTTGCTGTACAGATAATATCATACCTATTAGCAACAGGAGCCGCAGCAGGATTTGGGGCAACTCTAGATGTTCATAGTACCTTATATGATATAAACGTTCATTTCGACAGTTTCTTTAACAAAGCAAGTGCTTCAGCTGGCCTTCTCTTCTTTGGATTTCTATTCACAGCTACATCTTCTGCTTTCTCTTCCTATGCATTGCCCAAACATGTTTAGATTCTACTTCTGGTGTTGGATTCATCTAAGATCTTTTGATTTTCAGAAACTGTAGTTGTTTTGATATGTTAATGAATAATGATAATGGAATTGTATAACTTCAACATTATATTCACTTTAGTATGCCTGCTTATGGTAGCTAGTTTTAGCGATTGAAATTTTGAATTTGATCAGTCTCCTCATTGTCAAAAGTATTTGATTATATCCTCTCTCTTTTTATTTTATAATTTCCCCCCTCAATTATTATTTTGAGTCAATTTGCTAAGTTTTCTTCACAAAAACCATTTATTTAAGTATTATATATCTACAAGAATGTAAATAGCTACATACATGTAACGTATTTGGAGATCTCAATTTGAAACTTCCCCAATTTGTTTCAATTTTAATTTCAACTATCAGATTGATTTAACTTCCTTGGCATACCGTAGAAATGGAACTACGAATTTTAGTAGCATATTTGAATTTGATCATTTAATTTAATTTTATTGATGATTGATTGATTGAATTTAAATTTAATTGATGATCCAACTTTGTAAATGGATAACAGTAAATTGCTAAATTTAATTTGTAAACAAAACAAAATATACAATTTTAACTTATATATATAATTTTTAAGATATATATATATATATATATATATATATATATATATATCTGTATTCAATCATTTTCCTAAGCTATTATTTACAAACCAAGTCCTTGGGGCCTTTTCTTAACCCACAATCAAAAAGACTTGTCTAACTTACATGCTTTTTGAAGCCACATTGGATAAAAATATTAATAAAATTTGTACATGTATAAAATTTTTGCATAAATGCATAATCAACAATTTAACATATTTACTTTATCAAGTATAGCTATATGAGTGTAGGATTATTTCAAAGTATATTTATCGTAATATCAATTTTAGGAACATATCGTAGGCCAACAAAAATAATTTAGAAACATATCAAATCCCTGGGGTTACAACAACTACACAAGTTGGTAAGATTCTTAGTGCGAAAAAAAAAAGAAGAAAAAACAAACAAAAGAAATCTTCATAGAATAATTTAATTCTGTATTAGAAAATAAAAATTAGGTTGCATATAAACGAAGATGAATATCGTTGCTTCCTAACCTATTTGCCGTTATCTCTTGATTTCGTCGCTTTGAGTCTCACGTCTTTGTCTTCGGTCTTCGAATCTGTAAGACTCAGTCTCCCAAAACTTGAAAGGGAAGTGAATGGGTGATACATCGCACCAGAAACTAGCCATCGGAATTGATCTTGGAACCACGTACTCGTGTGTTGCAGTACGGCAACATGATCGAGCAGAGATCATCGTGAATGATCAAGGGAGCAGAACGACGCCGTCTTATGTTGCCTTCACCGATACTCAAAGGATGATCGGTGATGCTGCCAAGGCTGCACCTAACCCTGCTAACACTATATTTGGAGATTCTCATCCTTTCTCATCTTCTAGTTTTCATTAACTGTTGCGTAAAATCTTTCTAACTCTTGAGGTAAGAAAATGAAAAGAAAAAAAATTAGTTCAATAATAACGTTTTTTAATAGATTTCTTTTTAATCTGTATCATTAATATTTTGCAGATGGAAAGAGGTTAATTGGTAGGAAATTTAATGATCCCCATGTTCAGAGTGATATGAATCTTTGGCCATTTAAAATCACCGGGGTGCTGAAGATAAGCCAAAAATTGTAGTAAATTTCAAATATGAGGAAAGACATTTTCTCCCAGAAAAAATCTCATCGATGATGTTAGCGAAAATGCTGGAGATTGCAGAGACGTATCTTGGTAATTGCCTGCTTATTTCAATGACTCTCAACGTCAATCAACCAAAGATGCATGCACAATTGCTGGCCTCAATGTTATGCGAATATTCAATGAGCCCACCACTACTGCTGCAACAATCGCATATGGTTTTGATAAGAAAGATCTTCACGATCCAGAGGGGAACATATTTGTGTTTGATATTGGTGGTGGGACCTTTGATGCGTCTCTTGTCACAATTAACAAGGGTGACTTCAATGTTAAAGCAGTTGACGGTGACACACATCTTGGGAGAGAGAACTTCGACAACAGAATGATGAACTACTTTGTGGAAGAGTTGAAGAGGAAGCATAAGATGGACATTACTAAGAATCCAAGGGAATTTAAGAGGCAGAGAACTGCATGTGAAAGGGCCAGAAGAACACTCATCCACTTCAATAGTTGACACAACCATTGAGATTGATGCTTTATATGAGGGTACTGACTTTTCTTAAAAAACCACTCGTGCTAGGTTTGAGGAATTGAACAAATGCCTCTTCTGAAAGTGTTTGATAATTGCAGAGAAGTGTCTTATGGATGCTAGGATGGGCAAGAATAGTATTGATGAGGTTCTCCTTGTTGGTGGCTCTACAAGAATTCCTAAAATACAACAACGTAACTATTAAAGAACTTCTTCAATGGGAAGATCTCTGCAGGAGCATCAACCCTGATGAGGCTTGTTGCTTATGGTGCTGCTGTTCAAGCTGCCATATTAAGTGGGCAAGGGAATGAAAATTTACAGAGCATTGTCTTGAGAGATGTCACCCCATTGTCCCTAGGTTTTGAGAGATATGGTGGTATCATTCCTACAAATATGTGGGTTCATAATTTTAGTACTGGAGCGGACAACCAGAGGTTAGTCCCTTTTGGAAGTTTTCAGGGTGAGAGAGTAATGGCAAAGGCTAACCACCGGTTGGATTCATTTGGCTTAATAATTCCCCCGGAACCAAGAGGTGTTCCTAAGTTATCAGTTTGCTTTTCCATTGATGAGAATGGCATCTTAGATGTCTCTAGCCAGGAAACTAGAACTGGGAACATGAATGGGGATAACCATACTCAAGAAAGGAAGACTACCAAAGGAAGAAGTTGGAAGAATGATTAAAGAAGATTAGCAATACAAGGCTGATGATGAAAGGTACAAAAAGAAAGTTATAGAAAAAAATGCTCTGGAGGACTATATATACAAAATCAAGACCATTATAGATGATGAGAAGATTGTTTCAAAGCTTTCTGCTTCAGACAAGGAGGAGATTGACGCTGCGATTGAAACAGCCTTGAAGCTGGCTCATCCTTGAGCTTGCTGAAGTGGATGAGTATGAGCATCAGATGAGAGAGCTCGAAAGAATCCTTAATACCATTAGGTTGAAGATGAGTCAAGATTTGAACGATAATGTGCGTCCTTCTGCATCTTGTACTCTGATGGTTCAAGCAATAAGAAACAAAAGAGGATTGTGAAGGATGAGCCAAAACTTGAGATAATCGATCTAGACTGATGAGTTTTGACAATTATATATGTTGCAGCGTGTTGCTGAAGTTGATGAGTATGAGCAAAAAGATGAACGAGCTTTTGAGCGCATCTTTAATTCCGTTTTCTGGTATTTTTAGGTTTAGCTAACTCCTGTTTTGTGAGTTTTAGTTATATGTAATAAGCTTGATAGGTTCTGGTTATAATTAATTTAGTAGTTGACATCTCTGTCTAGCATCTGATATATATGCTCTTAAAAGACTTTGCATTGGCTTGATATCATTCAAGTGTAATTATATTCAAGTACGTACAAGGTGAAGCAACTTAAATATCCAACTGCTTTTAGAGAATTTGCTACAGCTTGGACTTTTACCTTTGTTATTTGGCAATTGCTTTTCCTGCCAGCTCTTTTTGCATACGCTTAAATTAAATATTACTTGGTGATATATAGGGAAGAAAACAATCTTTTTCAGTATTTGATGCAAGGCAGATTTTCATATGATCCATTATCAATAGATGTGTGTGTGTTAATGTAATTTAGTTACTATTTATATTACGGTTGGATTTGGAGCACTAACTGGGGGTTTATCATTTGGTGTAGTTTCCTATTCCAATAATATTAGGTTCATTTTACCTCAGATTATTTGATTATTGTAATTATTGTAGCTTGATTTTGTATGCATTAGGATTATTTTTTTAATATTATATATAAATCCTACCTTTATTAAGGACACTACTATCAAAATACTTCCTGTGATCTTTTATATATATGAGTTAAATAGAGGGTTTAATTTGATCCTAAATATAAAATTTTAATATATTTTTATACTCAAATTTATAATTTTTCTTTCAAAATATCTCCATTAATTGAGGTTCAATCAAGGGTAATGACAATGCACATTATTGAAAAGGTTATTCTAAGAAAATTTACACACATTTATTATAAATAATTAGTTTAATTAATTTTTTTAATATTTATAAATTTATAATTTTTCTTTCAAAATATCTCCATTAAATGAGGTTCAATTAAGGGTAATGACAATGCACATTATTGAAAAGGTTATTCTAGAAAAAATTACACACATTTATTATAAATAATTAATTTAATTAATTTTTTTAATATCTATAAATTTATTATTTAGCTCTTATATTAAGTACAAAAATAAATAGTATCAAAATTAAACTAGGTTTAGGATTTATATACTATAGAGTAGATTGTTTTTGAAAGTGCTTATGTCTTAACCTATTGATCCAATTAAGAAATTAATTGAAGATAATGAACAAAAAATATATATTAAAAAGAATGAGGTTTTGACTGAAATTAAATTTGATTAAATAAAAACCAAAATTAACTTTTTATTTGATAAAAACATAAAACGACATTAAGAGATTTAAAAGTCTCATAGATTACCAAAGTATAAATTACAAACGAAGGAAGAAATAAAGCTAGAAAAAAAAGTAGTGAATGAAATAACATCAACAGAGCAATAGGAGAAAATAATGAAACACACATTAACTAATAAAATATTTAAAATATACAATTTTAGGTAAATGAAGCTAATATATCGATTATTACTGAAAATTGTTCAGTATTTTGACTGATTCCACTATATGTAGCATTTAAAATATCTTAATTTAATTACGATCATTTCCCCAACAATCAAACTATTAAAGCTTTTGTCCAAAAAAAAGCACCGTTGAAACTCGAAAACAGTTTGACTGAAGCTTGTTATAAAATTTAGAGACTTATATCAAAATTTTTATATTTATTATATCAAGTTCTCAAATTATATTTTATTATATATATTATTTTTTATATAAATTTAAGTTAAATGAAAATATTAAAAAAATAGGACACTTTTTAAAGTGAGAGTAGAGAACTTAAATGAAATGGATGGAAGAAATTTAATCTGAATTTTCTTCTTTATTTAATTACAAAAATCTCTACCTTATTTTAAATACGTATATAAACATTCTCTAAGATTAAAAAAACTATGGATGGCATCAAAGCTCAAGCCACTGAAATATAGTCAATGGAAGTACCTACCAGCTTATGGAGTCCGTCAGTCCATCAGGGGATTAATTTTTGAGGATAAAATCTTTACTTAAAATATTATTATAATTTTACATAAAAAATACATAAATAAATTTGAACTGATAAACTCATTTTATTTGAATAGTTCAAATTCTATAGGTTATTACATCAAATAATTTTAATGATTTAAATTTATTTACTTATTTTTTATATAAAATTATACTAATATTTTTTTTTATAAAATGTTAAATAATAAATGTGGACCATTAAAATTTGAATCCAACTAAATTATCGTAGATCTTAGATCTTTTGTTTTGTCCGAAATCATCGCTCTTACCTTAACAACTAGGGTTACGATATTTGTGATGAAAAGTTATAGTAAGTCAAATATGTTTATAAATATAAAATTCTGAATTTTACACATAAATTATCAATCATTAAAATTAAAATAATATATTAATTAAATTGTAATGTCTCTAAACTAAAAATAAAAATAAATGAATAAATAATATAACTTTAATAGTATACATATTATTTTTTGTAATTTTGTAAAAAAAAAAAAACTAGGGGTTGGGGGTTGTTGGAAGCAGTGAAATGAGCTTGGGTCCCGGTTGGAATCTGGTTCTCTCCAAAATTAAATTTTATTTTGGGTAAAATTCAACAAACTATTTATAAATAATTAATTAACAATCTAAAATATTTAAATATATAATTAATAATTTTAATTAATTTTAGAAATAAGACTAATATTTTAAAATATTTAAATTAATATAATTTTATTTTTTATTAATAAAAACATAATTTTTTTCTTTGCATATCATATAAGTATTTTATTTTAACATATTATTATTTAAAATATTATATGTGATATATTATTAAAAAAATAAATAAATACTAAAATTAACATTATATAAAATTTATATATAAAAATTAAAAAATTTTATAGTTTATTTAGTATAATTTATTAAAAAGATATTAAATATATAATTTTTTAAATAATAATATATTAAAATAAAAAATTTATATGATATAAATTATATAAAATTTATATTTTTATTAGTGAATAGTTAAAATTATAATAATTTAAATATTTTATAATATTAATTATATTTTTAAAATTAATTTAAATTATTAATTATATCTTTAAATATTTTTAAAATAATTATTACTTCAAAATTAATTTATAATTCTGGTGCTAATGCACCTTTTGCACTTTTACTTTTTAAGTCCATAACTGACTCTTTGAATTTATTTAGTTCAGGGAAAAAGTATATTAAATTAATTTAAAAAAAAAAGGAGAGATTAATTAATAATATTTTTTATTTAATTTAAAAAAGGAGAAGAGGGGAGTAGAATTAATTAGAAATTAATAAATATATACTTATCTCTTTATTTGAATTTATTTACTTTTTATTTACAATATTCATATAAAAATTATTATTATTTTTAATTTATAAATCTTAAATTTATTTATCTTATTTATATATATAATAAAATTAAAAAATTAAAAAATTAAAAAATATGATAAAATTTTAATATTATTTCTTATTAATTTTATAATTATTATATATTTTAATATAATATATAAATAATTTATTATATTTATTAAATTTTAATAATTAAAAATAATTAAGTATAAAAAAAATAAAAAATCTTCCCTCCCTTCTCTTTTAACTTTTTCAACTAAATACACCTTCTCCTTCTCCCGCCTCCTCTCCAAAACCCCTCAACTAAGCAACGTCTTTGTTTTAAACCAGCACTTTTCCTTTTCTTTGTTTTCCGATAGCACTAAATCAGCACTTTCCTTTTCTTTTTTCCGACAGCACTACAGAACAGAGCAGAAGAAGCTTCGCGACTCTCGCCTGAAACCCACAGCTGCTGCGATTCCGTCTACTTCCATCGTCCGTGTTGCTGTCGTCGGGGACTGCGCTGTCGTTCACTGTCGTCTTTTCTTTCGCTCAGAGCTCGAGCAGCCGCTGTTCTGGGAAGCTCTTCTTTCTGTGTTTTTTTCTGTCTCTACTGCAACAGCGTCACTGGAGGTGGGGGAGGCAGGTTGTCATGTGTAAGGGAAGAGTTTGACTGAGGTGAGTTTTCTCCGATTGTTACATTTTGGGGGTGGTTTGGTCACTTGAAACTTATGTTGAGGGTGGGTTAACTGCCGATCTAGTGAAGGAAAGTGAAGATTAAAGCTTTTCAAAACTAAACCCACCCTGAATCGAGCTTAATCGGAGTTATATGTGTTCCCCTGTTTTGGACTATGGTCTCCGAGAGTAGAGACCTATCGTTTTGTGTGAGGGTCTTCGAATCTTCTAAAAAATAATGACTTTAATAATCAGTGTTGCCTTTGTTGTTTTGTTATGGGTATTTTAGTTTGGGGAAAAATTTCAACTTGTGGTTGCTCTGTTCTGGATTCGTTGGTCTTGAGTTTTTTTATCGTAATAAGAGGATTAAGTATGATTAAATGTTAGTTGGTGGCATCTTGTTAGTTGACTATACCAAGAACGAAAGCTCATTTTGAATTTTATTGTCCCTATTTTGGATTAAAAGGTGTTGGGTTCTTGGTTAGAGAGGTAAAGAGTAAAAAGATCACTGAAGCTTTTAAAGAATATGTATGCACGTGTGAAATTGCTACTGTATTGAGATGAAGAGAGTGTTTGAAAATGAAGTCCAAACTTGATTTTGAAATTTGAATGTTCGGTTTCTTTAAGTAGCTATGGAAAGTGTCTTTGAAGTAAAAAGGAATAACATTTGATTAAGAAAGAAAGAAAAGGAAAGATCATAATGTTGTTGGAATAAAAACATCCCATACATAATCTAATTAATCTAGATTATAATATATATGAGTATGAAGTCTATATGAGATATAATAGAAGATTTATAAATATTTCTCGCTATTAGTTTAGTTGATATGAAGAAGAACTAGATTTCAACATAAGGACGTATTAACCATAGAACACCGTTAGAAGAAATAGGTAGAGACTCTTTCAGTTGGTAATTAGACATAGTAATAGCAACTGGGATACAACCTTGACCAGTGGAGAACCCTCAGGAAGTGACCAAAGAAAAATCAGGTTGTGCTCGTTCTCAACTTAAAAAATGGTGGTGTGTGTTAATTTTTATTATTAAAAAATTAACTTTAATTAACTGAGTTAATTATCCACCTTGAATTGGGCACAAAATGACTACAGGCTATATTAAAAAATATTTATTAATTACTCTAATTAATATTTAAATAGTTTTATATAATAAATATCTCGCTTAATACACACATTCGATGGCATGCGTGTGATGTTGGTGATTTTAACACCTTAATCGCTTTTACGATGTATGCACATCGGTCTTAGTTAAAGCTGGGATTTTAAAGTTATATATAACGGCTGTCTGAAACTTCTTTAAAGGGATATTGGTTTAAGAAGTAATAAGATCATATAACGTATTGTTATTGGGATGAAGAGAGGATGGATGCCCATTGAATTTGGATGATGGATGCATTATCTTAAATTTGGAAAAAAAATTCAGATTAAAATATAAGGCTGTGTATAAGGTTTTAAATGAAGATAAAGTGTCCAAATAAAGCAGGAGCTGTGTTGATTTAGTGTATGGGAATGAACAATTGTCTGGTTGTATTATAGAAGCTAAAATTCATTAAAAATATAAGGGGTTGAAATGTAAAATTGATGTGTATTTGTTCTAAATTATCTTACTAGACATGCCAGTCTAGAAGTCCTTGGAATATGGTCAATTGGATTTTTTTTTTAATTATTGAAGTTAGATACTTGAATTTATTTAAAGAGGCAAAGGTGCAAGGTAAGTATAAGGAAGAAATTCAAGTACGAAAGTAGACAAAATTTGAAACTAAAGTAAAATGGAAAAATTAGAGAGCTAATAACAAGGGGTTTAGAGTTTGAATGTGAAATAGGGATTTATTATGCAAATGTTATGTATTAAGGTTTTAAGTTCTAATAAACTTTACATGGATAACTAATATAGGATTTGATGTTTGCCCAAGCCCCCAAGGAAACACAGAAAGGAAAACAAGAGAAGGTAATTTGGAAGAAGGGACTCCAACTGTTTGAATTGTTATAAAGGCAATTATCTTAGGAAGTCTTGGAAGAATAAATTTTATTTTAGAAGTTTAACAGGTGAGTGGATAACATTTCTTAGAAAAAAAATAATATTTTTATAATATCTTGTAGCTTGATACATTATATTTAAAGTAACAATTTTTAACCATGATTTGCTAAAAATATGTTTATTGAAATTATATAGTTGCTCTTTGATATCTGAATGTTTAATTGAAATAGCGATGATAATTATTTAAGTGTTTTGCATCACTTTATTTTTACAAATTTGCCTGTATGAGAATTTAAAGGAAATTTTGTGCAATGATTTTTTATTATAGGGTCCTTGATTATGAAATATTTTTTGTAAGAGATTTTAGTATTGAAAAATCTTATTTTTTATTAATAATAAATTGACCCCATATATGTTTAGAAATATTTTTAGAAATAACTAAATACAGAATGGTAGTTACTTACAAGCTATTTTGAATCTGTTCGCATATTCAATAAGTCTTGAAACTTTTGCAGTGAAAGCATGTGTATTTGATCAATATTCAGTAGTGTTTATGACATATTTTATTCCAAAATTTAGTGCCTTGATTTCATAGCTTTCGTATATTTACTGAGAATCAGCTAACGCTTAACATTGTCCCTGATCACATGGTCGACCATACTGTTGTAGCTTAATGATAAATTGGGCTCCAATTTGAAACCTGATTTTGTAGGATTCATAGCTATTTACTCTGTCCTTAGATATAAGTCCTAAAATACAGTTTTCTAGGTATAATCAATACTCATTTCCAATAATACCCCTTCTAGTTATAATTAATACTTGTTTCTAGGCAGTTGATGTTTTAAATAGTGACATTAAATAAAGGGTAAAAATGGAAAGAAAAAACTTTTTTTTTTACATATAGATTTTAGTACCTCTTTTGTTTGTGCGTTTTCGAATATTATGACTTATATTGAGGGACATAGGAAGTAAGATTTTGGTAAGACTAAAGGTGTATTTGGATTAATTTTTGGAGAATAATTTATAGAAAAAAGTGATAAAAGTGATTTTAATAGAAAATAGCTTCTGAAATGGTAGAAATTGTTTTCTTAAAAATTATGGTTTTTTATCATAAAGTGCTTTATGGAAATTTGAGGATGTTTGGCTACCATATTTCAAAACCATGGTTTATACTCTTAAAAGTGTGTTTTTAGGATTACCCAAACACCCCCTCAAGGGTTCCTTATTTTGTATTGAGTTTGGTTCCATTTAGGTTGATAGATTGGGCTACTTTTTCTGGTATTGTTTTGTTATATGTGGAGATGACATTGATGGCCACTGTGTATTCGCATGTTACCATACCGGAATTGTTTTTTCTTTTAAAATAATTTAGGTGGAAAATAAATTGCCTAACGCCTTTTCTAACTTGTCTTCTTGACCTGGAACATTAAGGCTATTGACTTTTGGGTGCTAATGGTTGACAAAATTATATATAAAAAACACACACACATACACAAACAACATGCTTATATAATTTGTTTAAATTAACTTTATTATCGGACCATTGAGAATGTCAACTCTTGAGCGTTATTCATAATTAAAATAATAATTATTTTAATTATGAATATAACTATGTTATTAATTAAATTAAATTGAAACTACTATAATTTGAGTTATAAATATAATTAATCATGCTATCATAATTATTGCCAATATTTATATGTATAATTATGTAAAGATAAGTTATAAACTAAACTAATATTGATTGTTAAATCCAATATAAATTATTTTTTTATAAACATTGGCAAAAATAATTTAAGTTCATTTTAAATAAGGTCTTAAGTATGAGTACTGTAAGAAAATCAAGCTAAAAAAGCTTTTCCCAATTACGCACCTGTTAACAAAAAAGTATGATAATTTATTTATTTTTGACCAAAAATATTTTGGCAAAACAAGAACCAAAATATCTCTAATAATTTATTACACCTCTAATCCTTAATATATGGTATATTTAATTAATTTAATTAGATTAAAAAAATTTATTAAAAGGTATTTTTCGATATTTAATACAAGGAAGTTAGTTAATATGACTGTTTTTTAAAATACAATAACTATCTTCTTTAATTCTCTATACTCTTCTCTTATTTGATTATTGTTGAGGTAGTATGGGAGATTAAATTGAAGATTATAAATTATTCTTTAAATAAATTCCTGTATTTTTTATATTCTTTTATATTATCGATTCATCCTGGTTTAATACTTTTAGGGAATAGGAGTGGATAAAATTTGGTAAGATATTAAATGATAGAGCCAACTGACTGTTTGTAGGAATAGACGCTTGATTTCGCTGCATGGATTCCCACGTCTGTCTCTCCAACTTTAATCTTTGCCTCTTTGATCTGCAAATAGTTCACCAAAATTAACCGAGATTGTTTGTTTGGTTGCCTTATGATAAGGATAGCCTCTTATATGTTGCAACTTCCAACTTCTCAGGTTTATTCTCCCAAAACTTCATTGTCCTGAAAGAGAAGAGAATGGGTGATAGGTTGAAACAGAAACTTGCCATTGGAATTGATCTTGGAACCACATACTCATGTGTTGCAATATGGCAGCATGGTCGAGCAGAGATCATTGTTAATGATCAAGGGAACAGAACGACGCCGTCTTATGTTGCCTTCACCGATAGTCAAAGAATGGTTGGTGATGCTGCCAAAAATCTGGCTGCACATAACCCTGCTAACACTGTCTTTGGTAATTCACCTTACCGTTTTTTCTATGTTCTATTTGCATTGTTGAGTAAAAGCTTAGTAACCCTAAAGCAACAAAAATAAAAAAAAATGGTCGGAGTTTGCTTTTTCCTAGTGACTAAGCTTTGGCTAGTGTCTAGGACCATTTTCTTTTTTGGAGGTTGTAGTTAAGTTCTTAGTTATTCTTATTTACAATATTAATACTTTGCAGATGCAAAGAGATTGATTGGTCGAAGATTTGATGATTCCCATGTTCAAAGTGATATAAACCTTTGGCCATTTAAGGTCATTTGTGGTAAAAATGATAAGCCCAAAATTGTTGTAAATTTTAAATCCCAAGAAAAGCAGTTTCTACCTGAAGAAATCTCATCCATGGTATTAGCAAAGATGCGTGAGATTGCAGAGACATATCTTGGTTCAAAAGTTGAGAATGCAGTTGTCACTGTGCCTGCATATTTCAATGACTCTCAACGTCAAGCAACCAAAGATGCAGGGACAATTGCTGGCCTTAACGTGATGCGAGTAATCAATGAGCCAACTGCTGCAGCAATTGCTTATGGTCTTGACAAGAAAGATAGCTATGACCAAGAGAGAAACATATTTGTTTTTGATCTTGGTGGCGGTACCTTTGATGTTTCTCTTGTCACAATAAAGAAGGGTGACTTTAAAGTTAAAGCAGTTGATGGAGACACTCACCTTGGGGGAGAGGACTTTGACAATAGAATGGTCAACTACTTTGTGGAAGAGTTGAAGAGGAAGTATAAGAAGGACATTAGTGGGAGTCCAAAGGCCCTTAGGAGGTTGAGAACTGCTTGTGAGAGGGCAAAACGAGCACTCTCATCTGCATCCATTGTCGATACAATAGTTGAGGTTGATGCTTTATACGAGGGCTTTGACTTTTGTTCAACTATCACCCGTGCTAGGTTTGAGGAATTGAACAAAGACCTCTTCCAAAAGTGTTTGGAAATTACAGAGAAGTGTCTCATGGATGCTAAGATGGACAAGAGCAAGATTGATGAAGTTGTCCTTGTTGGTGGCTCTACTAGAATTCCTAAAGTTCAACAGCTATTACAGCACTTCTTAAATGGTAAGTATCTATGCAGGAGCATCAACCCTGATGAGGCTGTTGCTTATGGTGCTGCTGTTCAAGCTGCCATATTAAGTGGGCGAGGAAATGAAGATTTACAGGGCATTGTCTTGAGAGATGTTACCCCATTGTCCTTAGGGTTTGAGAAACACGGTGGTACCATGCAAGTAGTAATTCCAAGGAACTCTACTATTCCTACAAAGATGTGGGTTGATAATTTTACTACTGTGAGGGACAACCAAACAACAGCCTCTTTTCTTGTTTTTCAGGGTGAGAGAGCAAAGGCAAATGATAACAATTTGCTCGATTCATTTAACCTAACCACTCCCCCAGAGCCTAAGGGTATTCCTAAGTTCAAAGTTTGCTTTTCCATTGATGAGAATGGGATCTTAAATGTCTCTGCCAGGGAAACTAGAACTGGGAACGAGAATGGGATAACAATAACCAATAGAGAAGGAAGACTATCAAAAGAAGAGATTGAACGGATGGTTCAAGAAGCTGAGAAATACAAGGCTGATGATGAGAGGTACAAGAAGAAAGTTGAAGCAAAGAATGCTTTGGAGGACTATATATATAAAATCAAGAATGCTGTGCATAATCAGGTGGTTGATTCAAAGCTTTCAGATGCAGACAAGAAGAAGATTGAGGATGCAATTGAAAGAGCCTCCAAGCTGGTTGATGACCAACAGCTTGCTGAAGTTGATGAGTATGAGCGTGAGATGACAGAGCTCAAGAGAGCCAAGATCATATGACAGTTGCTTCTGTCTCTTGAGATGGCAGTGGGTTGATTTCTTTTTGTAGTTGTGGTTGGATTGTAAATGATTTGACGACTTGGTGGGTTAGTTAATTTTAATTTTGTGATTTTCTTAAATATATGTGTACTTGATGCATTCCGGCGAATCATTTAGTGCTTTGCATCTCATTTTAAATTGTTGATATATATATATATATATATATATATATATATATATGCTTTTGTAAAGCCTTACATTAGCTTGATATCAAGTGGGGTATGTTATACATGTAGCATTAGAATTGACAGATCATCCTTAAAAAACGATGTTATCTGATGCTTTTAAAGGAACTTTTCTACTAGTTCATTGATTTAATTTCCAAATCAACAGGTAAGTTTCAAGTTCATTGATTTAATTTCCAAATCAACAGGTAAGTTTCAAGCTTTTTAGGTGGAACTCGAGAAAAGTGCGTTGCTAGCAAGAAAACAGTCAAACCAATTCAAAAGGTATATTTTTTTTTTTGGTTATAATTCAAAAGGTATATAAATGTACTTCAGTGAACTTTTTTTCGGGGTCTTGAAATACATTGTGTGTGTGTGTCTCTTGAGTAGGCGTTTTTTTGGACTGGAAATAACATCCAATAAAAAAAACTTTTTTAAAAAAAATTACTATGATTCACTTTGAGTAAGAATAAAAGTTGGATGAATGTGAAAAAATCACGGTGTTAGAGTAGAATAATAAAATAACATCAAATGGTTATTGAGACAAAATCATAATTTTAGATCAAATAACTCCAAACATCCCAATTTTTTTAAAATTAATTTTTTTACCAAAATCAATAAATTGTTTAAATATTAATTTTGTTCCACAATCTATTTTTGTTCTAAAACTATAGTTTTGATATAAGTTAGAGAGAATAATTTTTAAGAATCAATTTTTTTTACATAATCCATTTTGCTAAAAAATAATTTTTTTTATAAAATCTATTCTCTACAAGATAGTTCAAATATTCCAAAAATAATCATTTACTTATTGGCTATTAGTCAATGGGATATAAATTTATAATGTTTAATTTAATTATAAATTTTCTTTTATATGAATTTAACTTTCATTATTCATATACAAGGAACGTGTGTTACTTATTTTTCATAAGTTTAATTAATAAAAGAGTGAAATATATGACTATTTAGAGTATGTTTGATCTCTAGAGAGTATCATTTTATTGTGATTTTAGTCGTGACATTTAAAAAAATATTTTAACTCCTGAATATTTAAATTTATATACGAGGTTAATAGGCAACTCATTTTATCTTTTTTAAAAATTTTTATAAGAAAAAAACAAGGAACGTGTGTTACGTACGTATCTCTAGTTGCTTGATTTGATCCCAACGAGTTTTGGAATATCGAGGTTGCATTTATCAAATATATTCAAATTTAAATTTTATATTCGTTCAGAATTCATTGTCAGCAAGTGATGATGACAGCCAATAATCATATATATTAGAACTGATACTTTAGTTTAATCATATTGTTTATTGTTTATTGATCAAAAAATAATACAGATTCCTTAAATAATCCACCAAATGATTTGTCAACTAATAACTGATGAGTTGGCATATTTGTTTACTACGGTTGAATTAAACATATTGTTATTGTTAAACTATTTTTTCTGGTCAAATTATAATTTCCTTTTTTCTGAACTATTTCTCTTTATTTTTTCCTTTTATGTTTTATATCTATTTTTTTCCTTATCTGATGAAGGACTTCCTGAAAATGTATAACAAATTATACTAAAAAATTTATTAGTATAGAGATTTTTGTTATCAAATTTTTGTAAGTCTTATTTCCATGTAACTTTCTCAATCTAGACGCTTTATATATCGAGGATTAACAAAGACTCGATCCTCTCCTCATTCTTTATTTCCTTTTCCTCTCCTCGTCCTATCTCCATCGCTAGAATAAAAGTTCAACGATTTGAGATTTAATATCTTATAAATTATTATTATAATACTCTATTGGGTCATAAATAGGGGTGTGCATAAAGTTCATTGCCAAGTGAACCCATCTGAGAGCACGAAAAAAAAGTCTTACTTGGCCCAAAAAAAATGTATTATCTAATTAAGTATCAGTTTATAAAATATAGTATATTTTTTTTTCAGGCTAGGCACCAGATATGAGATTGCATAGCTCAATTTTGTCCATACACACCACTAGTCCTGAATATAAAAACGAATAGACATATTTACTTTGATTCTCAATATAATAGTTCAATCTATTTTATCTCTCTAATTTATTATATTTTTCTTAATCTATGTCCATTAATTGCACATATTTAATGAGTTTTCTATCAAGAGAGTAGTTTTTAATATAAATAATTAAAAATAATAATTTAAAAGAACTTATTATAATTTTTTTATAAATAATTAACTTAACTAATTTTTAATATATAAAAATTAATTATTTAACTCTTACATTTAAGATCTTATAATAAAAATTAAAAAATAATTCTAAATTGTTAAAATTAAACTTGAATAGTTCATTAGTTCGTAACTGTAGACTAATAATAATGATGGTTTTATAAAATATCAAATCTCAAGATCAATCATTAAATTAAATTGTTAATTCAAAGATGGAGATAGGATGAAAATAAGAAAAATAACTAGGGGAAGAAGATCTGGATTTTTATAGTATATGAATGATATACTTCTAATTATAATATAACTTTGACTTGTCCACAAATTTTGGGTCAACCAACCAACTAGACGAGCACGTTGTGATGGAACAATTTTCTAAGTAAACCATCCCAAAGTAATATTAATTGTATTATTTTACTAACAGGAAATCTTATAAGACAGATCCACTTGTGGAATTGACTTGTTTTTTTTTTTAATATGTAACAAAAGTAAACGATGGCCTGAGAACTAGTTGGCTTATAAATGAAGAACGAACACCGCCGAGCTTCTGTGTTCAGAATCAAATAAAAAGCTTTTTTAGAAATATTCAAAGCAAAATTATAATTAAGGCTTTTGCGATGGAAGGGTCATCATCAGTACCACCATCGTCTTCAACCATTTCCAGAACTGCTCTTCTGGTTTTGAGGGTTCTCACCTTTGTCTTCCTTCTCATTGCTCTCATTCTCATTTCCATCAATAAGGGATCTGAAGTTTTAGAAAATGGCGATCGTATTAAAATCAAGTTCAATGATCTTCACACCTATCGGTACGTACTTAATTATTTACAGCATGCATTTTATTGGTAGAGATTCTTAATTAGTCTGAACAGGACACAAGTCTTTAATTAATTTTCACAAGTATTAGAAAAAAATGTCATTTTACGGTGGTTAAAAAGTGATTTCTACACTAATTCTTTAACTAATGTAGAAAATTTTGGTGTAGAAAAAGACTTTTCTGCACTAGTTATTATTATTAATTGGTGTAGAAAAGATTAACCAAACCGTATAAAAAATCCACTTTTTACACCATATCCATAACAACTGATGTAAAAGGCATGTTGTATAAATACTTTTGTGTTCTAGTGTTATATGGATTATTGACCGATGGATGGACTTTTACTTTTGTTCTTCGTTGATATTAGATTTTTTGTTTAAAAAAAATCAGTCTCTATTAATTCAGTCACTTTAGATTAAAATACATGAGATATTTTAGGAATTTCGTTGAAATTATATACACTTTCTTACTATTTTTAAAACATACTATGACTTTTACTGAAGTTAAAACCACATAGGCTTTTCTAAAATTATATAGATCTCTCTCTATTTCTTAGAAAGAATTGTGTAGTTTATAATAATAGAAAGAAAGTCCATGTAATTTTATATAAACTTACCAACAAAAGTTGTATCTACTGAAAATAGTTAGTCTTTCATAATATATCAAATTAAAGTTTGAATTTTTACTGAGAGATATCTCTAATAATGCCTCGAATAGGATTTGTCTCTAATAAAAGGATATATACCCATATTTAGCAAAAAGAAATTATCTAAACTTAAAAATTTGTAAAATTTGATTTGTTTGAAACATACGGTGACTTTTACTGAAGTTCAAACTACAAAGGATTTTCTAAAATTATATTGATTTTCTCTCTATTTTTAGAAAGGATTGTATAGTTTATAAAAATAGAAAGAAACTATCTCTGTAAAAAAATTTTAAAAAAAATTGAAGGTAGATAATGTTTTAGGATTGCTTTTCAAATCGTCGCTGTAACTTAAGGCAAGCATGTCTAGATTAAGAGAATTTTATGTTATCATAATTAATTAATAGTTATTTACTTGAAAAGTAAGTGACCTGTACTTTTTTTTAATATATGGAGAAGAAAAAGTAAGTGACTTGTATTGATTGTATATATACGAGTAGTTCATTAATTTTTCCTTGGATGTTACTCATTGTAATGAACAAGCATTAATTAATTAATTAATTAATTATATGATTTTGTTTTGTAATTTGTAGATACATGATCGCCACAATTGTGATTGGGTTTGCATATAACCTTTTTCAAATGGCACTCTCAATCTTCAATGTTGTCTCAGGAAAGCGTCTTATAAGTAGTGATTTTGGCTACCAACTTGACTTTTTTGGTGATAAGGTAATAATAGTACATCTCATTCTAATAATAATTAGTTAAATAAATTAATTAAAAATATAATAAGTCACATTATTCATTCCTTATGAACAATTTAGATTTCTATATACGCACGCACACATATATCTATGGTAAAAATACACTTATGTCCTTTAATTTTATACAAAATTTTAATTCAATCCCTTAATTTTAGAAAATATGTTTTTAGTACTTTAGCTCTAATATTATTAATCTAAATTTGAATTTTTCCCCAATCATTGTTATTTAAAAAGATTAAATTTAATATGTTAACACTTATAAATATGTTATTAACATCTAAAATTTTAATGTCAATATTTTTTGTTAATAAAAAATTAACAGTATTAGGTTTGAAGGACCTTAAACGCACTTTATAAAATTAAGAAACTAAAATAAAATATTATGTTTTGGTCAAAATTACAAAGTAAAGTCTTGTATAAAGACCAAATTAAGGTACACTTTTCCCTATAAAATTATTATATAAAAAATTAAAAAAAACAACAACAACAAATCTTACTAGTTAATGATAAATTTTCACTGGTTCTTTTGGTTCAATCTTGATTACTCCTTGTCAATTTAAACCACTGGACTAGTTTGGAAAGTGTTTCGAATCAGATCAAGGTCTGGTTCATTAGTTTACACTGGTCGAATTACCTAATTGAATCGATTCTAGAAATGGACATGATTCAACATCAATAACATTATTAATTCTTATATTATTATTTTTGTGGGCAGATGATATCATACCTATTAGCAACAGGAGCGGCAGCAGGATTTGGTGCAACCCTAGATGTGCACAGTGCCTTTAAAGACTTAATAGGGCTTCCTTTTGACAGCTTCTTTGATATGGCAAATGCTTCTGCAGGTCTTCTGTTTGTTGCATTTCTATTCACTGCCATAGCTTCTGTTTACACCTCCTATGCTTTGCCCAAAAAAGCTTAATTAAATTAATTCATCTAATTACTTCTTTTGTTTTCGTTCCCTATAATCTTCTCAGCGATGTATATATATATTTTTAATTTATACAAATTTGTTTTTAATTTGTATTTGTTTTAAATATATCAATGGATAAATGCTATAATGATGTTTTATAGTACTCAACATTAGGTTCGCTTTTGTATGTCTCCTTGGATCGATGTAGATTGCTTGAATAAAGTAAAAAAGATATGATAGCTATTTAACCAAAAGAAAAAACAGATATGGCAGCTAAGAACTGAGTGGGTAAGGGCAAAATTGATCAAGACCAAATATAATTTTTCCTTCCTAATACTAATAATATTAAATATTTAATATCGTTAGATATTAATATAAAATGCTGGCAAAAGAAACTATCAATACAAAGCGTATAATATACAAAAAGTTACATGCTCTTTAGCTCTTTAGAAGATGTGAAGATTATATTCCCGGTTCATTATTTACTTATACAGTACAGTGCACAAGATAACGGTCCACTTTTGTTAATATTAAGCAATATCTTCCTTGATTGGATTTATAATTGATAAACCCGTTCACGCAAGTTAACACAAAACTCATATCACATATTTACCTTGTAAATCATAAAGTCATAATTAAAAAGTCAGATTGAGACTTTAAATTATTGATCCAAATCAATAATATCAATATGGTATAAAAATATATGTACACGTTTAAATGTGAAATCTAAATGCCAGGCACAGTTTTAAAAATGCGCCAAAGTTGTATAGCGTATCCTGTTTATATATAATTTGTAAATTTTAAATATCACTCTCTCTAAACTCAAAAGGTGTTTCTTGGTATCAGGTATAAGCAAAAAATACTCTCAATTATATGCATTAAGTACCACTACTGTAAAAAAGTCTTTTACTACAGTTCAAAAAAACTTTTCTCTGCAGTTTTAGGAGCAATGTCAATGCTAACGCTGTAATAAATTGAATAATTTCACAACAGTTTTATAACCGCCATAAAAAGTGATTTTTAACGACAATTATATTATTAATCGCTATTAAAAGTCCCTAGGCCAATAATCATTGTCAACCACCTCATGCACCCTTATTGGAAGTATTAGACTAAACCTAAAGAAGAAATTGAAGATACAGTAAAAAAGTTAAAAATATAAAAGCTTATACTATTAAAAAAATTTTAACTCCTTTCCATAAGGTCCGTAAACCATTATCAACCAACAGCTACCATGGCTACAGTCACCAAGAGTATTGGACGAAGATCTAGTAAAGGAGTTGAAGATCTAGAAGTTTCTACTATTGATACCCTTATAACTCCTCCTGATAAGATGGCAAGAGATTTCAAGAAGTGTATAGTTGAAGGAGTTAAGAGAAAAATAGTCAAAAGAAAAGAAAACTAACAAATAGTAATGACAAGTACGATGGTGACAAGTGGGTGGTGACATTGGAAACTAAAAGAAATTATTAATCTTTGGTTGTCATTAAAATTTAGAATGGGATAGAATTTAGTAACTATAAAATTATAAAAATATTCATTACAATAAAGTTATAAAATTTCAAAAATATTTAACAATAGCTTTACCAAAAAGTGCCTTAAAATTTTATTTTTAATGATAGTTTTATAAAAGTGGATGTTAAAAGTAATTTTTTTATGATACTTTTTAAAATAACCACAGTTAAAAGAATTTTTTATAGCGATTTTTTAAAAAACTATCTTTAAAAATAAATTTTTAATAATTTAATTACAAAAAGGATACCGTACCTCGTTTTTTTACAGATACTACTGTAAAGTAGCGTTATGAAAGCTAATTTTTTAGTAGTATGCACACTGCACATTTTGCCCTTTATATAAGCAGAAGTCAATACAAAGTATAATATTTAATTTGGACATGTATATTAGATTACCTATTTTATTTTTGGGTGAAATATATAATTATCTGGTCAGATTCCATACAGCAACGAGCCAGCTTTCAAATTTAATAATTCTGCCTCGACCACAAATTTTGGGTCAATCTAGTTCCAACTCGATCCAGCAAACTATTTTGAAAGTAAACTATTCTAATGTATCATTGATATATTTTTATATGTAAGTTATTTGTTTCTCATTATCGCATGTTAAGAAATACCTTAAATTAATAAAAAAATTACATTTACCCTTGTTAAAAAAAGTATTAAAAATATTATTAATACTTATATTTATTTAGGAATCGTGTTAGTATTTTAATAGTACTATGGAATCTTAATATATTAATAATCCTCATCGTAACTTGTTATAGGTTATAAATGGCGCACAAATTATATATCACACCACACCATGTTTCTCCTCGCAGAATGAAGCCTGCAATGGAAAGCCCAGTTTCAGCATCATCGTCTTCAACGCTTTCAAGAACTCATCGTCTGGTTTTGAGGGCCATAAACTTTGTGCTTCTTCTGATTGTTATCTTTTTCATTTCCAATGATAGAGAACGTCAAGTGTTAGAATATGGCTATGGTCTTAAAATCAAGCTCAAAGGTCTTCCTTCTTATCGGTTCGTAATTATTAATCTGTTTAGTGATTTGTTTTTATCAGAGAGATTCTTGGATAATCGATCACAAATATGAAACTCTTTTTCGATTATGGATTGATCGATAACTTTTGATTTTAATTCTTAGTTGATACTTTTTCCTTTATTAATTCAAATACTCTATAATATTTCTTGAGTAGCAAATCGTGCGGTTTTTTTTTTTTTTTTTTTGTGTTTTTTATTGAATTTGTATAGATTTCTTAATTCTTAATGCTTTAAAACTTACAAAAACTTTTACAAAAATAAAAAGTAAATTATCGACTTGAATTTTGGTAAATTATCCAAACTTCTCCAGTATCATTAATATAGAACCTTAACAAAATGGATGTAAAGAATTTGATCTAAGTTTTATCTTATTTTAAACTGTAGATTGAAGATCGTGACATTAGTGATTGGGTTAACATATAACCTTTTTCGAACATTACTCTTAATCTTCAATGTGGACTCAGGAAAGCGCTTTACCAGAGGGCTTGATTTTGTTGAGAGGGTAAATCTCATGCCATTCTTTAATTTACTGTGATTTACTACCTGAAAGAAAAAATAATAAAATTCCATCGCAAAAAAAAAAATGTGACTAATTTATGATTTGTTTCAAAATATTTTTGTGATTGGTTTTTCCCTTAATTAGGAACAGATTTTTCCTTAGCTAGCTAATTTCCTATATAATGATAGGTTATTGTAAAAATTAAATCATGCTACAAGTTTTTAATATAGCTAATTTCCCTTAATATTCTATACAGTAGTGATAGGTTTAATTTAACGAGTGAATCCATGTTCAATATATATATATATATACACTGGTTCAGATTTATGATTAGATTATATAATTTGAATTGATAGATACAAGTATACTAGTTTAAGTTGATGATTATTTAAATTGTCTTTTGAATTATTTGGGGGACAGATCATGGTATTGGTGATAGGAACAAGTGTTACAGCAGGATTTATTGCAATGGAAGATGTTTACTACATTCAAGAGTTTCTTTGAAAGGCAAAACGCACGAGAAATCCTTCTCTTTGTTGCATTATTTATACATGTTCCCAGTCAGCATAAAATCTGTTCTTTTTACTTTTTATACATCGCCCAAAAAAGTGTAGCCTTCCATGGAAGATTGTTCTTGTATAATTGGGTTGCCATTAATAGGAATTGGCTGCATCGCTAAAGAACAAAATAGACTCTATTTTTAGCCCTATATATTCCTCCGATCTTAAATATAATTTTTTTAATTAATTTCTAGAATTGAAAAAACAAATAGATCAGTTGGTTTTTATAACCACTCCGCATCTATAAAATATTAATAATTGTAATTGGAAATAAAAATAAATAGCTATATGTACCTTATAAGATTGTAGAAAAAAGAAGACTTGATACGGTAGAACGAAGCAACTTACAATAAGAAAGAAGTGTTATTAAAGACGATAAGTGTAGCTTGTTTTTATGCCGTGTCACTGACCGTGAGTACCATTGAAGGCAACATAAGACAACATATTCCTATTTCTTAGTTCGTTCATGATGATATCTACTTGATCATGTGTAGTATGAGAATGTTGTTCCAAGATTAATTCCAATGGCTATTTTCTATTGTAATGTATCACCTGTCCGTTTTCCCTTACAAGTGATAAGCTAAAATCCTAGAATAACTTGTATAACTAAATAAACATCACAATGAGTTGATCAAATTCTAGCAATTTAAAAATATTTTATTAAAACCAAAACTAACAAATAAATACTTGTCAAAAAAATTTCTACTTCATAACTTTTAGCAATCACATATATAATTATCAATGGGATTGAGTCTAGCAGAAGATATTAGTTCCTCACAATATAACTAACTAATATTTGAATATATGTATAATACTTTAAATATGATTGCTTTCAATAGGAAGATGCTATAATTGATAGCAACATCGGTTACAACAAGATTTATTACAATCAAAGATGTCCACTACATTCAACAATTTCTTTAAAAGGCAAAATATATATAATTATCAATAGGATTGGGTCTAGCAGAAAGGGTTAGTCCCTCACAATATACCTAACTAATACTTGAATCTCCATACAAAGCTTCTAATAGGATTGCTTTCAGTAGGACGATGTCATATTTGACAGCAACAGTGATTACAGCAAGATTTATTGCAATCAAAGTTGTCCATTACATTCAACAGTTTCTTCAAAAGGCAAAAGACATATATAATTATCAGTAGTATTGGGTCTAGCAAAATGGATTAGTCCCTGACAATACAGCTAACTAATATTTGAATATATGTACAGTGATTTAAATAAGATTACCTTTAATAGGAAGATACTATAATTAATAGCAATAACGGTTACAGCAAGATTTATTGCAATAGAAGATGTCCATTACATTCAACAATTTCTTTAAATGGCAAAACATATATATAATTATCAATAGTATTAAGTCTAACAAAAGGAGTTAGTCACTCATAGTATAGCTAACTAATATTTGAATCTATGTATACTGCTTCAAATATAATTGCTTTCAATAGAAAGATGTCATAACTGATAGCGACAGCTGTTATAGCAAGATTTATTGCAATCAAAGATGTCCATTAAATTCAACAATTTCTTTAAAAGGCAAAACACCTATATAATTATCAATGGAATTTGGTATAGTGGAATGGGTTAGTCACTTATAATATAACTAACAAATGTTTGAATCACTGTACAATGCCTCAAATATGATTGCCTCCAATAGGAAGATGTTATAATTGACAGCAACGACGATTACAACAAGACTTATTGCAATCGAAGATGTCCATTACATTCAACAGTTTCTTCAAAAGGCAAAAGACATATATAATTATTAATGAGATTAGGTCTAGCAGAAAGAGTTAGTCCCTGACAATACAACTAACTAATATTTGAACCTCTGTATAGTGCTTCAAATAGGATTACCTTCAATAGAAAAATGTCATAACTGATAGCAATAGGGGTTACAGTTAGATTTATTGCAATCGAAGATGTCCATTACATTCAACAATTTCTTTAAATGGCAAAACACATATATAATTATCAATAGCATTGGGTATAACAAAAGGGGTTAGTCACTCATAGTATGACTAACTAATATTTGAATCTCTGTACACTTCTTCAAATATAATTGCTTTCAATAGAAAGATGTCAAAACTGATAGCGACAGCGATTATAGCAAGATTTATTGCAATGGAAGATGTCCATTACATTAAACAATTTCTTTAAAAGGAAAAACACATATAATTATCAATGGGATTTGGTCTAGCAGAAGGAGCTAATCACTTATAATATGACTAACCAATATTTGAATCATTGTACAGTGCCTCAAATAGAATTGCTTCCAATAAGAAGATGTCATAATTGACAACAACGACGATTACAACAAGATTTATTGCAATCGAAGATGTCCATTACATTCAACAGTTTCTTTAAAAGGCAAGACATATATAATTATTAAAGATATTGGTTCTAGCAGAACCGGTTAGTCAATCACAATATAGCTAACCAATGTTTGAATCCTTATACAATGCCTCAAATAGGATTGTTTCCAATAGAAATATGCATATGGCATTTAATGATGAAAATTTAATACAAGGAGATAAAAATGCCCAATAAATAAGAATATTATGGGGAAAATTTAATATATGAAAAAAATGATATATTGTATTTAGAATCGAATCAAAACCTTTAAGTAGACCTTCTATTTAAGATGGGGTAAGTAATCACATTTCTCAATATTTATTTTGTAATTTTTGTTAGGTAAGCTTAGGGTATCTACCTCCGGAAGTAGCTTCCACCATACTATAGACTTTCTAAAGGAAATTTAGTGTTGACCATGAAACCCTCTTCACACCGCTAGAGATCGAACATTTGACTATATGTTTAAGAAACTAGCTAAATGCCAATTGTGTTATACCTCAGTTTATTTTGCAATTCTTTTTTTGTAGGTAAGCCTATAAAATCTACCGCAGGAAATAATAACTAATCTCCTCATATTGTAGACTTCTTGAAGGGGATTATATTGCAATTCATTTTTTTAGTTACCCACCCGATTCACCGGAACTTTGCCCCGACTACATTAGGATCCGACCCGCGTCACGCACCTGCTATGGTAGATGAGTCTCCCGACAGAAATTTTCTGCATATGCCAAGGCTCAAACTCAAGACCTTACTTAAATAATACAAGCTACTTACTACTCAGATCAACCCCATTGATATATTGCAATTCTTGATACTGTTGGTTGTATTCTCTACTCTCATTAGGTTTATGCAGACTATATAAATAGCCCACTAGTGTGTGATGTATATAGATGATTGGGCTGAGCCCACATTCATGGTCCTATTATGTCGATTCCTTGATCCTTTAGCCACATAAAGTTGGTACCTGGCGGTCGTTAGTTAATTCCATTGCCAAAATTCACCTACACAAATATTTAAAAATAGAAAAATAATTCTTCTAAGCATTCTTTAAACTCTGAAACTATTTTTTAATTTTATTAGGAAACTAGTACTAAATTTACTTAAATTTTTTTATACTAAAAAAAAAAGAAAAACTGTTGTTTCAAGATTAAAACTCATTTATTACTTACATTATCAATAAAATTCACAAATACACATAAAACCACTAAAACACATTCACTATTCATTATACACATTTATCCTCTAACTATGCCCAAAATAGTTACTTGAAGGTGTTAAAAGCCTAAGGTTAGACATTGAAATATATAGAAATTCTGAGCTTTATCAAACCCTATACAAGGACATCATTGCTAACGTACCACAATGTTTTTGAAAATAAAAAAAATAAAACAATTGAGATGGATCTTGTGTATTGCATGACATTTAAGATAAATTACATTATTCATATCTTATCCGTAGTGTGATGCTTTTATAAATTTTATATATAGATATTAGTTTATGATATTTGTTTTCACATTAAAAGGATAATAATTCTTTATTTTTACTTCTATACCACCTCACTCTAAAACAACCCAAGTAATCTGATTTATGCTTTTTTTAATTTTATTTTTAGTTTGCTTTTTTTGTTTAATTCTATGTCACTATATTAGAAAAGTATTGGCAATTTATACTTAATTTCTTTATGGTACAAATAGTTCGCTTTGTGTTGAATGATGACAAGCATCTTATGTATATCAAGTCCTAAGAGCAAAAGAAGAGAGGCAGTATTTTTAATTCTTTTGTTTTTTGTGTAATTTTTATTCATATGTTTATATTGTTCAAAATCGCGAAGCTGGTTGGGTTGATTCGATCACCTAGCCGATCTGGTTAAGCCTCAAACCTATATGTGATTTAGGTAAACAAGTCATAATCTAAATAACTTGAGGCAACTTGAAAGTTAACGTAAGTCAACCTTTTCTTTCTAAAAAAATTCTCAATTTTTTATTTTTAATTTTAGTAAATATACACTACCTTTAATTAAATTTATTGCTTTAGTTTGACACTATTTTATAGAGTTTTTATTTTTATTTTTTATTATTAAATTAGATTATTATTAATTATTAGTAATTATGTTTTAGTGTTTCATTGTTTTGTTACTCTATAGCTTTTAAAGGACTGTAAAATAAATATATATTCTTAATATTATATTTTGTTATTGTTACAATCAAACATTTAGGTAAGACAAACATGTATCAAAACATTATATCTTAAGTGGTCCTTTTTATTTAAAATATTAACTTGTTCATGGTTAAATATAAATATTTTTTATTAAATTATATTATTTTAATATGATATGTTTGACCTATAAGTTGACTCTGATATAACCATTAACTTTTGACACATTGTATCAATCGATTCAACGGCCAATCTAGACTATAGTAACTTATATATTTATCACTTGTTCATTTTACTTTCATATTCAGGGACCAAGTTATGAAAGTACTAAAAATTATAGTAGTCTAGCTCACTCCATTTGAGTCGTGGCCATTATAATATATCATCATCATCTACATAGTATTGTTTATAGATTATACTTATATCATAATTCTTATATTTATTATATCAAATTTTCCAATCATATTTTGCTATGTATACTATTTTTTCATACGAATTTAAACTAAATAAAAATATTAAAAAATAAAAAATGTGATAAAGTAATATTAGAAATTTAACAAATTAGTTCTCACAATTAAGATGTTTCGTCACTCTTTTGTTGTAGGAGGTGATTCTGGAGCTACTTTTGAATTTGCAGCATTGACATTAAAGGGAGTGTGCTCAGGAGGGCACGTCTTTGGACAACCACCCTCCACTGCTTTTTACTTTGATCATGGTAGATTGTTAGCTGATCCCTTCACCTTCTTCAACCTGCAAGGTTTAGCGATGTTTGTTGCTTTGAGTCTTGTTAGTTTTCTGGTGTCTTTGGCTTTATTTAAGTCTCTGTTTTACGCTGTGTTTGGCAGGACAGATGGTTGGGGAGGGAAATGGAGAGCTTTTAATAAAAGGGAGGGAAAAGGTGGGGAGGGAAGAGATATAGAGGGAAGGGGAAGGAAGGATTTTAACTATCCTTGTTTTGATTGATTGGGGGATGTGAAGAAGAGGGAAAGATTTTAATAATTTCTTATTTGTTGTTTAGAAAGGGAGTTAATAAAAAATTAATTATTTTAATCTTAATAAAATTTAAATAAAATACTTGTCATTATATTGTCATCGGTCTAATCATTAACAAAAATAATTAAGTGAAAATTTAACATTATTATTAGTCTCATTTCTCAAAAAGTAAATTAAATATATATAACAGAACTATATGAATATAACCTTAAAAATTTTTAAAAAAATAAAACTCAACGAAATATAGTTAAATAAGCTATTGGATAAAAGAAATAATTGATTAAGAAATATTTTTTAGTAAAAAGACACAAGATAAAATGACATAAAAGGTATAATGTTATAAAATATGAAAGATAAATGAGATATTATATAATTTTATTGAGGTTAATATTGGAAGAATTTTTTTTTCTTTTATCTTCTCTATAAAAAAACTCTTTTTTTTGAGAAAAAATTAGAAAGAAAAAAGATGGGAGCAAAATTCTTCCTTTCTAAAAATATTTTATCCATTCAAGAAGAGTGGAGCTTTTAAAAAAAATTAAAACAAACGGGAGGAAGAAGAGGGTAGGAACACCCCTCCCTTTAGAAATATTAATCAAGTGTTTGTATGTTTTCATTAATGAAATACTCCATTTGGTCAAAAAGGATGACAATTAACAGCGGTAAAAATTGATGTGAAGTTAACGCTAAGTAATTAATTGTTCCATTTTGAAAACCTTTAATGGCAACTTTGGCGCGGGGTGATATAAATTTTATTTTATTTTTCCTTTAAGTGTCATTAATTCGTTTTATGTTTCTAATGTTTTGCTTCAATAATAATAATAATAGAAAATTGAAGGAAGGGAAAAATAATTAAAAACGTTTTCCCCTCTTAGGTCTACATAATTAGTAGAAGCTGGTAAAAAATAATCAGTAGCAAATATAGGGACAAAGTGCCTAATCTTACCTTCACTCTTATCATTTGTGTTAGTTTCAAGTGACAAATTTTTAAGATTTTTTTATTAATACTATTACTTTAAATCAATGAATCTAAAAATTTCGTAAAAACAAACTAGTTATTAATTAACAGTATAATTTAAGGGAAAAAAATATTCTCAAAGACTAAATTCAAAAAAAAAAATTATTTCTAAGGACCCCTACCCTATTAGTGAATACTTAGAGTTTTACTTGCAAATTTATGCAATCTAAGTGGTAAATAGAAATAGTGGTAAGAATTGTTTGATTTGTAAATTTATGCTATTATAACAATAAAAGACTTAAATATAGATTACTTATTAAATTAAAATAATTTATAACCAATCGATCTAAATAGTGTTCACTTATTTTTAAAGGGAATATAGTTTAATGACTTATTTTGGTGTGTATTTATAGGAGTATTCATGGGCAGAGAGCTAGAAAACCTCCCTACCCAGTACTCAACCCGAAAAAAATCTTGGTTATATTTTGCAACCCAATACTCGATCATACCCTATAAAAACCCTAACTATTTTAGACTGGGCATGGGCGGATTAGGTGTAGGCGGATGAGCATGCTTAAATTGTGATACTATACTCATATTATGGAAGATAATATGCAATTATAAATTTCTAAAATAATATCATATTTATACATTTTCAAGAGTTAAATAATATATATAATCTACTAAAAATAAGGCAATAAAAAGATAGTAATTAAAGTTTTGAAATTCATTGCATATAAAAAAAAGTCTCAAAGTCTAAATAATTTATAATTATAACTTTGTATTAATTTTTCAAATGTTGACAAAGATGAAACATTTAAAAAAATAAAATAAATAATTATAATTTATAATGTAATTATATTATAATTAGTAAAGTTAAAAAAATTAATATAATTATAAATATTAAAAGACGTAACTTACCTATTTAACATACTTATATTTCTAAAATGATCATTTAGTCACCAATATTTCTAAAATGATTATTTAGTCACCAATATTTTTAAAATGATCATTTAATCATTAGTAACTATCATATTCTCTCTTTCAAGTATAGCATTTAGGGAGAAAAGTAAAAAACATAAAAGAAAGAGTGCTCATGGGCAGGACAGGGCAACCCTCTACTCGGTGCCCAACTTAAAAAAAATATAGGTTGTATTTTATAACTCGGTGCTCAGCCCTGCCCTATATTTATCAGGTTAAGTAGGATTTTTTTTGTAGGCTCAAATGTACTGTAGGCTTTATAAATACCCTATGTATTTGTGTTATTTTATTTTAAATAATTTTATACTATATAAAATAAAAAACAAATTTTGTTACAAAAGCGATTATTTGTAATGGACCAAATGGGGACCAAATATTTCTGCCAATACTTTTTGGCTCACTGGTAGTAATCAATTTTTTAAAAAATAAACATAATAAAAAAAGGGGAAAATCAGAAACAAAAAGTGTGGAAAGGGGAAGCAGGAGGGACCTGTGGCCAGGAAAGCTCATGCCATCCAAAATTAATGGAGGACGCCTTCTTTTCCTCTGTCACTCACTATTTTTGAATCACAAAATCGCTCACTCTCTCTCACCTCTTCATCCAACGGTCATCCTTCCTTCTCCTTCTCTTTTAAATTCCTTCCCTTCTTCATTTCGTCTCCTTATTACAGAGTCTCTTCTTCCTCTACCAACCCTCGTTATTATCGGTCGTTCGCCTTCTCCATCCCCATTCCCCTCCCCACTCGACAATTCCAAGGTCTACTCCTCCTTCTTCCTCATTTCTTATTAGATCTGTTCCTTGCATTTCATTTCTTTATCGATCCGTTGTTTGTTCGACTTCCCGGCTTTATTTTGATCTTAAAATGGATACTTTCCGGCTTTTTGTTGTTGTTGGAGACTGGGATGTGGAATGATTTTCCTTCGGTTGTAGTTTTTGATTCATCGATCTTGGATTTGATTTAGTCTCTATTGCTGGATTTATCTAAGTGGGTTTGTCTGCTTGCTTATGTTCTCTTGTCATGTTGTTTTAGTGTTTCCGATATGGTCGATGGGTTGGATCTATTACTGTTTGATTCAAAATTGTTCTTGGTTGACTGACGAAAAGAATCTGATCTGTATTTAATTATTCTGGATGTTAGATGTTGACTGAACATACGATGCAATACTTGCATTTGAAAATGAAAGTAAAATGTGCCAAATCTCCCAATCAGATGATGAAATTGAGTAGGAAATGTTGGAAATGTGAAAAGTGGTCGGCATATCCACCCATCTTTCTTCATATTTTCAACGATTTCAATGGTCCGTTAACCGCCTTTGAATCATTATTGTAGTTCATGGTGCGTCTGATTAATTAACTGCTATTTTTCTTTTCCATTGAGGTTTGCATTTCTCTTGCGTGGGAAATACTTTTGGTTATCGTTAGTGAGCAGGTGTAGGTTGGTTTGTCTTGGGATGGAGTGTCATGTAAACGTATCATGTATTTACTTTTGCTTCTGGTGTCTATTTCTCCAGTTTACCTTTAGACTCTCTCCCAATTATTTTGTTTGTAATTGGTATCTCACTAGCCTGTCTGTTCTTGATCATCAGTCTGTTGATACCTTGTGAGCATCTTTTCATATGAAGGGTCTGAAACTGAATTAACAATGTGTGTTGTATAATCTTCCATACTATCAATAAGTCCTTGATGTTGGGTGTTGGCTATTTCTTTATTTCTGAAGCAAGATTTTTTTTCCCAATACACAAATTTGAATGGCAATATTTAACAATTGGTGCTGGTTTTTAATTTGGGTTTACCTTCCACTTCATGTTGGCCTCACCCCTTGCCACTTCTATGTTTAATGGTTTCATTTTACAGAATTGATAGGTTTGTGCTGACTTGTTTGATCCAGTAGGTATTTAGAAGATGGCAGACGCTGAGGATATTCAACCCCTCGTTTGTGACAATGGAACAGGAATGGTTAAGGTACTAATGGATCTTCTTTTAAGTTGTTAACTTTTTTCAAATTGGGATAACTTAGAGTTGTACACTATTTTCTTCTATGGAGCTTTTTAATATTTGCTGTTATTTGGTGAAGCTGATTGCATTTTTTTTCAGGCTGGATTTGCAGGAGATGATGCCCCGCGTGCTGTGTTTCCCAGCATTGTAGGTCGTCCCCGTCACACTGGTGTGATGGTTGGCATGGGCCAGAAGGATGCATATGTTGGTGATGAGGCACAGTCTAAGCGAGGTATCTTGACCCTCAAGTACCCCATTGAGCATGGAATTGTCAGCAATTGGGATGATATGGAAAAGATTTGGCATCACACCTTCTATAATGAGCTTCGTGTTGCCCCTGAAGAGCATCCAGTTTTGCTAACTGAGGCTCCCCTTAATCCCAAGGCCAATCGTGAGAAGATGACTCAAATTATGTTTGAGACTTTTAACACCCCTGCGATGTACGTAGCTATTCAAGCAGTTCTCTCACTATATGCAAGTGGTCGTACCACTGGTAAGCAATTCTTTCAATTGTTTGATGTGGTTCAAGCCTTATGGTACGTTTGGTAAGATGGAAGAGTTTTTCATACAAGTGAAAGTGGAATTAAGCTAAAAATGGGTTTTAAAAGTTTGTTTGGTAGGATAGAAATGAATATAGAATTGATGTATATTTTTTTTATAACTTGGGGTAAAATAGTCCAAAATATTTTTTTTATAACTTGAGAAGGGTTAAAGTTATCTAGTAATTTTATAATTTGGGGTAAAATGGTTCAAAAAATATTTCACTTCCACTTCCATAATCTCATTTCCCAATTTTTTGGACGGAAGTGAAATGGTCTAAATGTTGCAAGTGGGAGTGGGAGTGGCTTCCATTGTACCAAACAAGGGAAGTGGAATCTCTTCTACTTTCCCACTTCCGTCTCCATTGTACCAAACATACCCTTAGTTTGAACCTTTTCTATTTTTATTTTTTATTTTACATTTGATTTTATTTTGGGATTTGATTGAGAAAGGATATATTAGAAGAGATAAAAACATATTCTATATGTTTTAAAACTATTAGGCTTGGGTGTATTAGGATGGTTTGCACCCTTCTCACTCCCAATTTTCACGCCTCTAATCGTAGACTTGAAGGGTTTATAGCTGCTTCCTTCCCCATTATTTATTCATTTATACATTTTTACGTTGATGAAATTGAAAATAATCTATAATGGCAATATTGTAAGTTTATATTTCTGACTCTGCATTAATATAATCTCCAAGAAGCGGCATTATGCCACTGTTCACAACTTATGAACAATGTCATTCATCCCTAGACTTTGTGTAATGCACAGGGTCCCCCTATCTATAGCTTATCATTAATTTATTATCATGGGAATTCCCAAACATTTGGAATAAGATTACCATCCATTACCCATTTAACATCTAGACACTGGTTTGGTAACTCTTACCAAAAGCTTGAATTTTCATAGTGCCATTGTTCTGAAACAGAGGATAAGACTGAGTATTATTGCTGTTTTCCTATATGATTTCACTTAACATGCTACTCGAAAATGGCGAACTTCTGTGTCTGAACAGGGAGACAATGGGACAGATATAACTGTGCTTGTTAATCTTAAATCTGTTTGTTATTCCTCTTAGGTATTGTGTTGGACTCTGGTGATGGAGTCAGCCACACAGTCCCTATCTACGAGGGTTATGCTCTCCCACATGCCATCCTTCGTCTTGACCTTGCTGGCCGTGACCTTACTGAGTACATGATGAAAATTCTGACTGAACGTGGGTATTCATTTACCACCTCAGCAGAGCGGGAAATTGTGAGAGATGTGAAGGAGAAGCTGGCCTATATCGCCCTCGATTACGAACAAGAGCTAGAGACTGCCAAGACCAGTTCTTCTGTGGAGAAGAGCTATGAGTTGCCTGATGGGCAGGTGATCACCATCGGTGCAGAGCGATTCAGATGTCCAGAGGTCCTGTACCAACCATCCTTCATCGGAATGGAAGCAGCAGGCATTCATGAGACAACATACAACTCCATCATGAAGTGTGATGTTGACATCAGGAAAGACCTGTACGGTAACATTGTCCTCTCTGGAGGCTCAACCATGTTCCCTGGCATTGCTGATAGAATGAGCAAGGAGATTTCTGCCTTAGCCCCAAGCAGCATGAAGATCAAGGTTGTAGCACCACCCGAGAGAAAGTACAGTGTCTGGATTGGTGGTTCTATCTTGGCATCTCTCAGCACCTTCCAACAGGTTTGCTCTGTTCTTTATTTTCTTGCATGTTACTTGGAATTGTCAGAGTCGCCTTCGTATGATTGGTAAACGAACATTATTTTCTGAGTGCAGATGTGGATTGCGAAGGCAGAGTACGACGAGTCTGGACCATCAATTGTGCATAGAAAATGCTTCTAAAATGTTTCAGAATAGGGTTATTGAAGGAAGAGACTATTGTGACACATTCCTCGGGAAGAAGTGCATCTTGCAGCTCTTTCATTCTAGTGTTTTTTCTTTGTTTTTTTTTTTTTGTGATTTCATGCTGTTATCATGTTAGAATGACGACTTTAAGATGTCGAGGAGTTTTTGTTTTTCCTTTTTTTTTTCTTTTTTGACTGTTTTTATTCAACATTATATGCTATTGAAATTTCACTTATTCTTCAGTCTCATTGATCCAAATGCAATCTGTGGCCAAATTATTCTGGAACAGGACAACAAGAGAAATCTAGAGCACAAGTCATACACCATAAGTATTTACATGCCTGAATTTATGGTATATTACACAGAAAGCAATGATGCTTGAGAGAAACTCTCTTTTTCAGCAAAGGGATGATCAATCTTGAAGTCTTCTTCCAAATTTGTCTTGTTTTCTGGCTTTAGGAGTTTCTTGTGAACTTGTTGCTTTTCTCTGTTTCCATCTTCAGTACTAAACTTTATGTCTAAGTTCAAGAAACCTTGCCCCTCACTTTCATGAAAACCATAACAAGAATTGGATTCTTCATATTTCTTAGAAGGGAAGGCACTGAAGCCCCCATTTATTGCACAACTTCGATTGCTGAAGCTTCCGAAGCCTTCGATCCCTTGAGAAAGTTGTCGAGCTCTTGTTCTTTCTTCTCTTAGGAACTCGTTGTTTTCCAGGAGTTTTGCTAATCTTTCTGTTAATTTTCTAACTCTCATGCCCCAATTGAACCTGTGAAATGAAAAACATTAACTTAAATTCATTGCAGTAAAAATTGTGATATGATCTTAGTGACTAGTGAGACAGTGACATCATTTGACAATTATTAAAACTTTCTATACCCTCTCTCATCAATGTACTGAAATTGTCCAATCTCTTTGATAATGTCTTCATCACTTTGAAACTCCTCAGATACTCTTAGAGGTCCATGGGTTAGAAGATGTTCCAGAAGAATCAGGGCCTTGTATGAGGCTCTCCATTTACTTTTATCAAATTTCTGCAACCTGTTTTCCCATAGCATCATATCAAACTTTAAGAACATAGTTCTTCAGATATTGAGAACAAGCTTAATCAAGTCTAGATAAACGGATATTAAAGATTAAAAAAATTGCATTTACTTTAGCAGCTCTAAGTCATTTGCAAACACCTCTTACAAGTTACAATTATCACCCTTCTTGTTAATGGAAATGTAATATCATACAGTATTAATTATCAATGTACGAGTAAGTTAAAAGGTTTTAACATGACATTCCTTCCATTTCTAATTGTACGAGTTAATTAAAAGGTTTATTTTGATCCTAACTATAATACCTTAATTTAGTATATCTCCTAAATTTATAATATTTTTCTTAAATTATCACTATTAAGTACATATATTAAGAAGTTCATATGAAGAGTCAGATTAAATATAAATGATTTCAAAAGACAATTTAGAGAAACTAGCAAACATTTTGTTACAAATATTAATTTATTAATTTTTTTAATATCTATAAATTAGTTATCTATCTCATACCTTAACCAGTAGAGGGAGTAACCATTTAAACATATAGTTGGGTTGAGTTGTTAAGACTAGACAAATTTTAAGTAACATCATAGACTCAAATGATATAGATGAAAGATAATCATATTGAGAAAACTACTCTTATATTCAAGACTGAGAAATTTCAAATTCAACTCAATACCCGAATACCTAGATACTCATACTAAAAACAAAAAAGAAAAACAAAGGTATGTGATTTTTTTTTTTTTTTTGTTAAAGAAAAGTACAAACCTCTTATGCAAAATCTCCACAATTCTCTCATAATCATCAACTTCGAAGGCTGCTCGAGATATTACTCCCAACGTACGAGTCTCTGGAGGCCATGGATTTTCACTGGTAGCTTCTTCTGTCATTCTGAACTCTCAAGTATCAAATAAAGAAAATGATCAACTTCCATTAACTAGTTTCAACATCTTGAAACAAACAATCGATCAATACAAAAAAAAAACCTATTAACTCATTACAGTATCATAAGATGAGTTTTGGTTCGTCTGCAAATGAAAGAGATGAAAACTCACAGTTCAACTGGGGTAACATCTGTCAATATTAACCTCGCAGTTTTGATCTTGTCCTTGAAGAAGAAAGAAGTTTGCTTCTTGATTTCATGGAGGAGAGGAGAATCCATAATGTTTGAAGAGTTCTTTGAGAGAGTTATTGGCATATTAGGTTTGAGGAGGAAAATGACGAATCTTTAATAAGAATTATCTACCTAGGTGAGAGATTCACCTAATCCATTATATTAGCAAATGATATATATATATATATATATATATATATATATATATATATATATTATTGTAGGAATAAAATAAGAAGGAGAAAGCTTACATCTAGAGTTAATAAAAAACAACAGAACTTGAGAATTAAAAGGCAAGTTTTGCTGAAGAATCTGTTTTTAAGGAAATGTCTTTCAATACGGCCAAGCTAATTTTGAATAGTTATCTCAAATTCTCAAGCAGCAAAGATTAATGAGTCAAAGTTATCTCTTTTCTGATGTTGTTTATTCATTCGTGGAAACATATATAATATACTTTTTTTATAAATTTATTATATCTACCAGTTTGTAGATTTGCACTTTTTTGTTAAATTCTTGATTGTCGATGCATTTAAGTCATCATATTTATATTTGGCATAAAAAATAATTTATTAAATTTGATCATGAATTTTGGATAAAAAAGAACATGAAATGGATTGGAAAAATTACAAATAATTTAGTAAATAAATTTGAAATCAATAGAACAATATATCAAAGTGCCTCATACCTAGCTAACTCACTCTGTATAATGTGACATCAAAATGACATTAAGGATTATCCTGTTTATTATATTTTATTGTGATCAATATATTATATTTAAGTTGGATCTAGCTTTAAATTTATAGTTTTGTTTTACAAATTTTTAATTTTATTTTTGTTATTACTAGATGTGGGATTTATGTGTTACTCTTTTGATTATATCTATAGCCAAGCGAGAGAGAGAGAATTTTTTGATAATATTTAGAAGTCAAATCATTAAGATAAAAAAATATTATTTTTCTATTTATAAATAGAATAAAAAATATATAATTTTATTTTTTATTTATTATTATTTTGACTTTATTCTCATGTGAGTATAATGTATATTAAATAAAAATAAAAAAAATTATCAAATTTTTTAATTCAGAGTTAATAAGTATATTGAGTTTAATGATGTTTATTAAACTTGACTATGGATATATCTAATTCATTCAAAGTCATATGGTGACATAAACAAATAATTATTAAATTTGATTATAAAGTTTAGATACAAAAAATAGATGAAATGGATTGAAAACATTACAACTATTATAATTATATTAATGACTAAAGCTGAAATTAGTATGTCAATATCTAAGTGGCTCATGCCCATCAGAAATCTTGTAACTAACTCACTCCATACAGTGACGCATCAAAGGGACATAAAAGGATTACGCTGTGTATTATTTAATCTCTTTAACCTCAACATTTATGGAAAATTTATTTGTCTTTTACTGTAATTAAAATCACATTATATTTAAATTCGATTCATCCTTAGACTGAGTTTTTTCAAATTTTTAATTTTACTTTTGTTATCACTAGACGTGGCGGGATGAATCTAGATTCTAGGACCTATTTGTATTAGTTTTTGGAAAATAGATTCTGGGAAGAATAGATTTTGAAAATAATAGATTTTGGGAATAGAGATATTTAGATGATTAGTAGTAGAATTACTTTTTATATTGATAAATTACCAAAAAAGTGTATGATTTGATTAAAGTATGAGAGAGGAGAGGAGGTAGAGAATAAATAGAAGAGAGGGTAGAGAAAAAAAAGAAAGATGAGAGAGTGTAGAGAAGAGAGAGGAAAGATGAAAGATGAAGAAGAGAGAGGAGAGAGAAGAGAGAGGAGAGAGAGGAGAGAGGAGAGAGAGTATAAGAGAAAGTAGGGGTAAAATAGTAATTGGATAGTCCATAAGCTCTTTTACTGTTCCAAAAGTTATTTTCAGTACCTTATTCAAAACCATGGTTTTAGCCAAAATTAATTCTGGACACAAATTGTTATTTGTGTGAAATTTCTCAAACCAAGATTTTGCCCCAAAATTGATTTTCTAACCTAGGATCCAAACACACACCTAGACACTCATCTTATGGGGGCCAAAATGTAAAGCTACATTACAGCGGAGGGCAAAAATTAATTTTTATATTTTTACATGAATGATAATAAAAAACTTTTAAGAGATTTTTTTACTAGGCATATGGATCCTTCTCTATTAGACACAATCATATTTAAGATACTGTCATATATTTTTTCTAGTAAAAATTCAAATATTGATTTATCTTATTATGCTAAATTTAGAAGCAATCTTCATGGTTAACTTTTAAGAGAAATTTGTAACATAGGGGTCAAGCAAGGGTGTTTACCCTCCAAAATCCATGTTAGGGTTGCTCATGTAGGTGGCTTGCCGATCGTTTGAGCTAAGTGAAAAAATTGTCAGGCAAGGGCAGGCATAAGCACATATCTTATCCTATCCATTTGACCATGCCAGGAGAATATATTTTATTTTATTTAAAAATATATATAATTTTTCCTAATGAAACAGCGATATATTGCTTCCTTTTTTTATTTTTTTATGCATAAATAATCCATAGAATTAAGATCATCGGATGCTGAATTGCAGACTTAGTAATCATGGCTGTGATTGAATAGTAAAGACAAGAAACCATGCATGCTTAAAATTTTAAAAACTCAACGATTACACATAAATGAAACATGACAGCATACATCTAAATTTTTGATGAAGTACGATCAAGGTGGATCAGGAACTTGTGAGAGTTTTCGACACTCACCATTCATATATATTCACCATTAGTTTATTAACTAACAAAAATTACTGCTATATTTTAAACATATTTGATTGATGTCATGATCAATAAATCAATGAGCCAGAATAATTAAATTAGTGGAGGATTACTAACCAAGTTTTGGATTAGCAGAAATCAGCAGGTCGTTGAAGACGACGAGTAAAGAGAGCATTTTTGTTAGAATAGAAGGAAATGGCGACCACAACATGATTAAGCAATTATGTCACCTACCACTATTTATATTTCTTCTTTTGGAATATCATAAGCGTTACCTGCAGAAATTATGATAACACTGTTGGGGTTTTGGGATTATGGAATATATTTTAAGTTCAAAATATTGTTCTTCATTTCTTAATTGGATTTTCTTTCGTATATTTCTTTAGATAAGTATAAGGTATTTATCGCTAAAAATAATTAGTCTCATAAACTTCTCAATAGATTTTAGTGTTGGCTATAGAGACTCACTCTATATATACTATTAAAGATCGAATCTCTAATTAAATAGTTAAAAAACTTAACTAAATGTCAACTGCCCTATGTCTCATAATTAGTTTTTTTTTTAAATATGATATTATAGGCAAGGCGTCACTACTTAAATAGAGAAACTCACGTAGCCTAACCGAAAATAACTAATGGGAAAGGGCTATAAAATATAACGCATTTATCTTTCAGCTAAACATTGAGAAGGGTTCCTGCCCATGTGCCTCCCTATTCCGTGTGATATGCTAATTCTGAGGTAAGCTATGTTATTTAGGGAGAAAAATATACAAAAATTATCAAAATATGATAATCCTAAAAAGGTCCTTCAATTGCTTAATTTTTATAAAATTTTTAGAGGCTCTTTTGAAATAAATTTCATTTTTGTGAATTGATCTAATTGTTGTCATGTAAAAAAACAATCCCCCACCACCTTAATGGTTGTTGTTACTGTCTTAATATTTTTATTTTTTTTACATAAGGACAATTAAATTATTTGACAAAAATAGCTCAATTCCACAATAATCCCTAAAGACTTCATCAGAATTGAGTCATTTTAAGGGACCAAATAAAGATTCTCATATTTCAATAATCCTCATATATTCTTCTCCTTATTGTTTATAACATAAAAAATACATTTTTTTATAGAATCGCGCATAAATATTTATAAGAAAGAGATCACTTAAACCTAAAACAAATTATATATTACTCTTACATGAGGATAAAGTCCTAAGACTTCATTTATATATATTCCACTATATATTTACTAGTACACATATATCCTCTTATTAGAGACAATCATACTCAAAAAAATATCATACATTAAATATGGATACATTTCTCAACGTTAATGTGTGAGTATATATTAATGTCAATGATGTTGATGAAACTTGATGGACCATTAAAACCTATAAGAACTAATGTTTGACTCCCTTTTAGGTTAAGTGTTCACATTTAGTACCCGATAATATCTCGATTAGAATTGTCTCTAATAGGAAGATATCTATATTTTTTTTTGGTACAAGAATTTTTAGAAAGGAGGTTAGGCTCACCCATGATCTAAGGACATTGTGAAGTCTTCCTTCCTCCTAGGCGATATTAATGTTGGGTAGGGCGAGCAGTCTATTACCCTCAAGCATAAACTTAGGCACCTAGGAACTATGATGCTTCCCCAAATGCCTCGACTATAATCACAATAAAATGGTATCCCCTAAGAATTGAATACGCTTCAAATGATCACATATATTATCTATTTGTCAGTTGAACTCGCGGACAATGTGTGGAAGATATATATACTTGAAGAAGAAGAATCACCAAAACTATATGTATAAAAGCCCAAGAAATAAGGAACTCAAATTACCGAAAGATACAACTTTTAGCCCAAATTGAATTCTGGGATGCGTAAAAAAATATGTCAAAGTCCAGCGTCAGGCCTATCAGGAATGAAAACCTGATTCGGCCCAATTTCTAGCAAATTCATTTTGCTTTGACTTTTAGACCTTTTTGTTATTTTGTTGTTTTACACGTATTTTTTTATTGTCTTCTTTTTATCCTTTGTTAAGGCCTCTTATAAAATTAAAATCCCTCTTAGAATTTTGTTTCGCATATTAGCATCAATATAGTTTTGATTTTTTATAGAATTAATTTCTTGATTATTTCTAATTCCTTAAATGTTTTCTTGTGTCGGAGAAATTAGGATTCCATTATAAGAATTCGCAGAGAATTTAATTTGACTTAGGTTGTCCAAATTAAATTTGGCGGTCCATTCTTTTTCAAGTAAAAGTACTAAAATAAATAAGAAAATTAATGAAATTAAGATTATGTGTATATAAGTACTCCTTCTAGTTATAAATGTTAGAGCTAGATAACTAAATTAATTTATAAAGATTAAAAAATTATTTAAGTTATTTATTTATAAAAATGTGTATGAGTTTCCAAAAGTAACCTTTTAATAATTTGCATGAGAAACTATTCTATTGATAAAAAAAATCCTCTTAACATGGGCAAGCAATATGAATATTTTAAAAAAATTATAAATTTAGGAGATAAAGTGAATTAAATTATTATATTTAAAACTAAAATAATATTTCTATTGATTCTTATATTTAGGACTAGAAAGAGTATATATAATGTAAACAATATAGCCTAAATGTGGATTTTATACATGTCTAAAGATATACAGGGGATCATGTGGTCTCATGGAGTAAGGAACATGATTCATGAATCAATCCTCAGAGAACATTTATCAAATTAGTGATAAAATTCATGTTAAAAAAGCTATATTAATTAAAAAAAATTGAAATGAAACATATGATAAGTATATATTATTGTGTTGATTTTATTCTCACGTGGTATAATATATATTAAATAGAGATAAAGTTATAAAATTATTAAATTTTAAGGCTATGTTAATGAAGTTTAAGATTTTTCTTAATTTATATGAACTACGCTGGAAGAGATTTATAAATAAGACCACAAGATTATTTCAAGAAACGTTGCTCAACAATTTGATGTGATTTTTTGGCCAACCAACTTTGATTATTACGTGATTAAGGGCATCAAGTTGGTGATGGGTATGATTAATTACCAGCCTCCATATATTATATGGCTTCAAAGCTAAATCATCATTCAAAATCCTAACCATCACAGAAAGCTACGCAACGTCCTCTTAGACAGATAACATATAATATTTGAAAATATGTGTCTTTATTATGGTGAGTGAGTGAGTGAGTGAGAGAGAGAGAGTGTAGAGAATATATATTACCTGTTTTTTCTCTCTAAAATCCTGCATGCTTTTTATAGATTCGCATTGACTATTTGGTAATAATTATCTAATATTAAGTATATTGACAAATGTAAAGGTGAACATTGTTTAGTCCCAAGAGATTACTCTATCAATGTGAGTTTTTTTATTCATGAGACTCAAATAGAAGACATTACTTAAGGATATTCAAAAATACACAGGTAATATAGTACTATATATATATATATATATGGGTTAACATGTATAATATTTGGTCTTTATATATATTTTTTATTTTGATCCATATAGTTTTAAACTATATTGTTTGGTCTCAGTCTAATTTTTCAATCGTGATTTTACTGTTTACCAGGTAAGTATAAAGAGAAATTTTATCACGACTTACGTGAATGTGCTTATCAATTATAAATTTAAGGGCATATTTAGATTAGCTTTTAGAGATAGATTCTAGAAAGAATAAATTTTGAAAACTAGATTTTGAAAATAATAGATTTTGGGAAGAATATATTTTGAAAATTGAGATATTTGGATAATTAGTAGTAGAATCATTTTTTATATTGTTGAATTACCAAAAAGGGTATGATTTGATTAAATGTATGAGAGAGAAGAGGGGATAGAGAAGAGAGAGGAGAAAGGAGATAGGATGGAGAAGAGAAAGAAGAGAGGGTGCAAGAAAAAGTAGGGGTAAGATAATAATTGGATAGTCCATAAGTTTTTTTACTATTTCAAAAGTTAATTTCAATAAATTATTCAAAACCATGGTTTTAAACTATAGTTTTAGCCAAAATTACTTCTGGACAAATATGATTATTTGTTTAAAAAAAATTAAACTAAAGATTTTATCTAAAATGACTTTTGAAATCTTAGTGACAAACGTATACTAAATAAATGTTTAGTGTATGATGGGGATGGCTGAGAGAGAGAGCCTTGTGATGGATCCGTTTAGAAGTTTGCTGCGTTTTCTGTTTTTACAAGGAAGATATTACTTGCGAAAGTGAGTAAGAAGAAATTTAGCAAACATGAGTGAACCCACTACAAGACTTTTCAACCCTGTCACACTCTCTTCCACACTCTGATGCCATTAAAAAGATGGGTTAGATATGCACTTAGATCTAGATCCACAGTTTATATTCTTCTTTTTTTTGTCATTCTTTGATCCTCCTTTACGTTGCAAAATGTTAATGAAGTTAGATAATTGCAGTACGTAGGGTACTCTAGTTTTGGTTTTCTTTGAATTTTTTTAAATAGACAAAAAAAAAACTTGAATGAGTTGGATCTTGAAGACTTATCATAAATAGGGTAGGTTTATAGCTCAAAAAGCATTCAAATGTCTTGCTAAGACAATTAAAACCTAATATAGTCAGTAGACGACTGAGTGCATAAATTATTGGGTTCTTAAATATAATGTCCTAGGTTCAAACTAAACTGTGTGCATATAAAATGTTTACTGGAAGAAAAAAAATTTATTTTAGTAATTTCTACACTTCAAGAGGATTAATCTTTAACTATCAGACATGATATATCACTTAGATTCTATTAAAAAAAAACAGTCTTCCTGGATCAACATTTTTTTGCTTATATCTTATTGTTACTTTAGACTATATATATAAAGTTGATTCATATTCTTCCCAAATGATGAAACCGGCCCTCCAAAATGTCCACAACAGTAAGAATATTAAGAACAGTTAACCCATAAACAAAGCAAAAGAATATTCTAAGAGAAGACACGCAGACATATTTATAGAATTAGGTAACACAAACCTACATTATGAGTAATGAAGATGATTAATTAATACAAATGAATATAACTTGCCCTAATTAATCAATGAGCCATGGCTACAGGGTGAGAGAAACTCATGATATATCTCTGCTTAGGCATGGCATGCATAGCAGTATGATCCAAGAAATCATTAAGAGAAACAACAGACTGCAAAATAATTCTCAGATCTTCAACACTTGAAAACCCTAATCCACCCACTTGTCGAACAGCATAAACATAGAAAGTCACGCACCCTTTTCTGAACTTAAACCTCGCCATCTCCAACCCTTTAAGACTACCCCTTATCAGCTTATTGTTCACTTCCCCAAGTGATATCTCTAATGGCCAAATCTCATCAACTTTCTTCTTCATCTCTTCGCTCTCGAACACGAACAACACCACCTTCGACTTCTTCGTGCCGAGGCCAAGCGTGAGAGTATGCCAAGCATGGTAAGCTAATATTGTGAAGTTTGTGGGGATGAAGGCTATGGTTGAAGAGAAAGAAACAAGAAGTTTGTTTCTGGGCTTGTTATTATTATTATTGGTTGGTGGTGGTGGTGGAAGAGAGAGGAGTTTTAGAAGCTCTAGGTTTCTTGCTCTTCGGATTGTGAAGGATTTTGTGATGAATTGGCCCCCAAATCGGAGACCCTTTACCTCTGAACTTAGCTTGAATGAGAAATCTGATGATTGCAATAACTTGGAAGCTTGATGATGCTTTTGCTTGTTGTTGTTGTTGTTCTTCTTCTTCTCTTCTTCTGCCATGGCCACAGGTCGTAGTACCATATGTGAGAGGTGGAAAGAGAAGGCTTTAGTGTTAGATATAAGACCTTGTTAGTGTGTGTTATAATATAATTGAAACTTCTCTTGGTCCCTTTATTCCTTTTCATGTATGAGAGGATATTATAACCACTATGCATAAATTATAGGGAGTATGGGAGAGAAGAATATGGTATTAAAATCTGAACCAATGAATTAAGAGTTTTAAACAGGTCAATTAGGTTATATTATATATATATATATATATATATATATATATATATATTTCTCCTTTTGTTAAATCTAAAATGACGTTGTTTTGAGTTTTAAAAAACAAATACAAAATCAAGTCCTCATATTTGTGCTTTAATAACTCTCTTTTATTAGATTATGTGTAATTTATACATAAAATATTCCACTTACTTGTGGATTAATATCTTTTTATTTTAAATATTACTTTATTAAGATTTATATATAAATATTTTTATTAAATTATGCTATTTTAATCATAATTGGGTTGACCTCACTTTATTCAATAACAGTTATACCATTAACCATTAAACCATTATTTTAACCAATTCAACGATTAGTCTAATTTTTAGTATTTTGGAATATATATATATATATAATTTATCCTAGTTTTGAAGTATCAATTTCCAAGAATAAAATAACCATTGTGATGGGTCCTATAAAAACTAATCCATCTTGTGATCATGTCATGCAACCTAACCTAACCTAACCCCTGGCGCCTATCTAGTGTATCAACTATATATTATGCTCAATTATACTCATAAGATTTTGATGAAAATCTGTGGGGATCTTGGTATTATATTTTGACTAGTATAAATTCAGGCCAGATCAAATTCTAAATAAGAGGTAAAACTCTCACCTTAAATTTTTACATTTATAAAAACAACAACAAAAATCATTTACCTTACTAAGTAGAATTAACTATATAAATCACATGATACTATTGTGATTTATCAATAGCCAAATCTTTAAATATAATATTGACTAAAAATTTCTGTTAAATAACTTTATTAAAAGTTATTTTCAGTCTTCCTCTTTATCTTTTCAAAAAATTTTATATTATTTTATTTACCTTCTTTGTATATGAACTAACAGCTTCACACAATTTTATATTATTTTCTTTTTTATAGACATCATGCCAAATCTTATATATATTCATTATGAATCTTATCAACATGAATATATATTTACAAAACTAAAATTAAAATACTAAAGGGGGAAATCACAAACTCTAAATTTAGAGTAGTAGATTTCTCTTATATGTAGTAATATGATATTAAAAAAATGCTGTATATTAGTTGATAGTATAAAAAAATTAAAAGCTTTAAGCCACCATGATTAATATTGCCCGGCAAAGTAGTTCAATATTAACAGGTTAATTGGGGGCCACATTCATATTATGAATGGAAAAAAGAAGTTGAGACGCTTCCAACAACCGTAAAGGCCACCAAATTTTCTTTCAGCAATTTGCGGTGGCTCACCATGATATATATATATATATATATATATATATATATATATATATATATATATATATTATGGTGTCATTAGCACAAATTTGAGAATAATTTTAGTACTGTTTGTTAAAATCAATGAACCCATTTTGATAATTAAGTTATTGGTTAGTGGCCGGCATGGGCGCAATTGATCTCTTAACATTAATTAAACATATTAAATATTTGATTTTTTTTAAAACAATTATTTGATGTTCAATATACCACCAACTATTTTGGAATATTAGAGTGTTGTCAGATTCCAAACATATAGGTAGTAACTCTCCTATTTTAATTTATTCTTTCTACCAAGGTTATTACCAGGATTAGTATTTGACATTTTTCAAGTTCATCTCTTAATTAATATTATTTGTGCTTTTAATTTTTTTTTAAAGAATTTCATTTGATATGTGACTCACAGATAAGGTAAGGCTATTTTGGTCTCTAATCCAATGATAACATACTTTCTCACAAATTCAACGACAGAAAGAGGAGATTAGAGAGAAAGAGGGGGAAGCAAGAAACTCAATAATCAGTTTATTCAAATCGTAAGACGTGTAAAACAAATATGTTGAGGTGCTATAAAATATTTTAGAAAAATAAATGAAAATAACATTAAAAATGAAAGAAACCAATTAAATTAAAATTAAAATGAAATATTCTCTAATAATACTAACCCTATAGTTGGATGAGAAGAAAATTAAGAAGGAAATAATATTAGGAGAAAAAATCCTAAAAATAATAATTTTTTTACTATTTTATGAAATTTTCCTTCCTATATTTTCTTATATCTCCCTTATTTTCCCTCACTTTTCTCTCTATCAAAACATAGCATTATAGTTGGTTAATGAAGAGATTTAATTATGTTTGTTGAACGGTCAATGACACTCACATACACCAGAATTATATTGATAATAAAGTTGACAGAAAGTTTCAACAAAAAAACAATGATAATTGCTCTTCATTAATCAATCTCAAAGGCTCATTAATTGATCAGAAAGCTTGGGAACAATGTCGCTTGCTCCTTATAAAATGACACAAAACCTAACAAGTTATAATCAATCCTCTTAACATGAACACATTTTCGGTATCTTTCATGATTAGTTTTTGGGCAGATTAGGTTCTCTGAACTAGGCTGTGAACAATTACTTAATATATATTCTCTATCCTCTAGTTCTTGTAACTATAGAGAGGATTATATAAGATGGGGAAAAACAATTAGACAGACGATAAATTAAATAAGATGAAATATCCATGTCACTCAGCTCTTGTTATTTCCCAAACTGAATAGCCAGAGACGACTAGATTAGTGTTACCCATATTTCCAATATTGAGATATATGGGGTAAGTCAAAAGAATTTAGATAAAATAATATTTATTTATTTATGTTAGCATTACTTCTCAATAATTATTTATTCTTTTATTTAATAATATGGAATATGTTTTTATTCTATGTATAATGTATGTAACAAACGATTTTGAAATTCTTTAAAATAAAATTATTCAAGCAAGGAAAAAGACAAAGGATATCACTAGTTTACATGATTGGATTATTTGTGGTATTTCTAGGTGAGCTTAATTAGTTAGGATCAATAATATCAATATATAATAGAAAATTTATAAGAAGATGTATAATTCATAAGTGTTGAATAATATTCCATCATATCCTTAATATAAGAGTTAGTTGATAAATTTAGATAAATTAAGAAATCTAAAAAAATCAATTAATTATAAATAGTGTATAATATGAATTTGTCTTGAGGGTTTTAATTTAGTCATACTTAACTTATTTATTTTTAATTTATCTAAATTAATTAATTAGCTTATATAATGATTGGAGCAACTAAAATTTGTTCCTCAAGCTCCATGTAATATTAAAAATAACCTACATTTAGTCATGGCAATTTTACTTGAGATTAGTACAAAACTTGCATAGCAGACTCAAATTGTAGATTTTGTCTAACAGGGATTGAGTTGATCTTAATCCTCAACCACATGCTGTGATTTTAGGTGATTAACCATATTTTTGAATTAAATAAACAAATCAAAAGCTAGTTTACCTTAGAAGAGAAGTACAAACCCATGAAATTGAAGTGATAATTATCCACATTAATTAGGAGCTTGTTGTTTAAGTTTTTTGTTTTTAAAATTTCAAATTATTTAAAAGATTATGGTTATTTAGCTCAACTAAAAAATATTCAAATAATAAAATACATAAAAATATTTTTTTAAAATTGCTAAATATATATATTATTCTATTTTTGAAGAACTATTGAATATTAAATATAAATATATTTTTAAATAAAAATTTAAATATTAATTTATTATGTAATGAGAGACTAATAGCTTTACTATACCTAACTTACAATGTTACAATCCCCATCCGTTGGTTATATTTAGAAGTTACCAAAATCTACTTCTACATCCCTCAAGGGCTCAAACCAACAACTTACAATCATCAATCCATACTATTCAACCAATTTTGCCATACTAATTAAGGTTAATTTAAATAGTAAATAATTCAATATCACTTAAGTGAAGTCTCAAATTCGAGTCTTAACATATATAGAAAATACCCACTGAAAAACTCACCTACTATAGTCAGATGCACGACATAGGTCATATTCGAATGTAGTCAAAATAAGATTCCGTTGAATCGGATAGATAAAAAAAATAATTTTTTGCCATCATCATGTACTTTTTTATTAAAGCATAATGATATTTTGACATATTTATCCAACCATAAATATAAAAAATTACTAAAACTATTCCAAAGACAAGCGATTTATATAAATTTATTGATATTTCCTGTAGGAAAAATTGTTAATAAACTTTTTTGCATATATTCCTTAGGACCTTGTAGAAGCCCTCTTAGGATGGAAACTATACATTAATAGAAAATAATGACTTCCCAAAAATAATTTCAGTTTCAAACGCAGGCCACCTAAACTAACTTGGGTGAGCTAGCGTCATTCAATTTCAAAAGAAAAACTTTAGCAGCAGAAACAGAATAATGTTCCTAATAATAATATTTCACAAACAGAACATAGCGTAGTCGTAGTCTTCACCACATGAAGATGATGTCTAGGTCACATTGGTTAAGGTAACATTTACATACCCAATAATAATAATAATAAATGAATACATCATGATGATGACGAGTTAAAATAGTCTTTAGCCGCATTCGTACTCGTTCGTGTTCAACTTCTGCCAATCACAAACCCTTGCTCCCTTCTGAAATTCCCGCTTACATTCTACATTTTCCATCACCTGTCAATAACATCCAAATATATAATGCATTGTCACTCCATCTTTTCTTATCCCACATTTTTCATCTTAATAACAAATGGCTAATGATTTCTTATACATATATATATATATATATGATTTAATTTAAGGTATCTCCAAATCACTTTAGGCTAATGTGTGTCTATATATATATATATATATATATATATATATATATGATAAGAGGTGAAGGCACTTACTGGGATTAGAGGAGACAATTTGGCCAGAGTTGGAGAAGTAGCAATCGAAGTCATGGCGACCCTTGGTCTGATAAAAGGCGTTCATGGCGTAGGTGGCGAGCTGCCTCACGTTGTTTGGGTCATAGCAGGCCCCTCCGGCCTGAATCGGCTTACAGTCCACTCCCTGGCTGCATACATACTGTATGTTCGCTTGTAGGGACTGTGTGCTCGCGCCGGGCTTCGGTATGCACCATTTCTGCCCACCACCTTCACTTGGGCCTTTTGGGCTTAGGATTGGGCTTTGGCCTGGATTTTGTGTCACGGGTACTGCCTGCAGTATTACAGTTAAATATTAGTTATCAGTTCATTAGCAAAATTGCACCCAAAAAAAAAAAGTTCATTATCAAAAATATCAATATCAAACTTTTTCCTCGTTAGTATGACATCTCCTTAAACCAGCATGACATACAGAACCTACATCATTCTCAAGCCATAAATAATACGTTAAATAATTAATTTGCATATTAAAATATTATTTATAAAAAATGTTAGTTTTTCCAAAATAATTTATTTTAGTAATTTGTATTAAAAATTAGTCCAGTTGAAAAAACCTCCTCAATATATATACAATGAATAAGGAAAGCTTAAAACAAATTATAAAAAAAAATAGATTATATCTTTTATTTATATTTAAAACTAAAACAAATCTCTATACTAATTCTTAAGCAGCGTAGGGAGGAATGTGGGCAATACCTCAAAAGAAAGCAAAATAATAAAAATAAAAAAAACATTGTATAGTTATCCATATAAGTTTAGAATTTTTTTTTTAAAAAAATAAAGATAATTTGAAATGATACAATATTATAAATATAAAATTATAGATTAAAAAAAGACGGCACATCTTTAAGAATCATAAACTTTGAAAGTCAACATGGAGCCCAGCTAAATATCACTATCAAAGAATTGACACCCCATGTATGAACGCTACAAACATAAAATGCCAGATCACACTTTATCATGTCTCCCGAACACTACCACCTGTCGCTCATGAAGCTTCATCTGAAAAGGGACTCTCATTTAAATGGAAACATCGTATTGCCAATTACGTTTATTAAGTTCTTAATCAAACAACACTTTGTATTCTTAATTATCACTTGTTGACATCAACCCACAAAGGATAAGTACGCGGATGCAATGATGTACACTTGGGAAGCTGTAACCATGACACATGGTCGAGAGCCAAAACAAAAAATATTAGTATTATTTGAACCTTTTTTTTTTATTTGAAATATTATTTTCCTATTAGTAGTATATTAGTAATGCTAATTTAATTTATGAATAATCTATCATGCTACATTTTTTTAAAATAACACCTAGTATTCACTATTCCTTGAGCTTTTAGGTATAGGTCAAGAAGCATGTAACACAAAAATATTTTCTTAATGACATTTAAGATCTTAAATAATTTGTCGTTCATCTAGGTTTTATTTATATAATTTTATCTTTAAAATATTTTTTATAAGGGGTAATAAATACTCAAAATTTAAGATATTAAAATCCTATTAAGAAAATAATTTAGAATTTTAGTTTAATCGCATATTAATTTAGAATAATAAGTAATCATGAAGAAAATCTTCACAGAGGATTAAATGTAACTCAATCCTTTTTTCATGAGTATTCTTGAGGTTATATTATTAAATCAAATACTTTATTATATAGTATGTTTTCAAATAAAAAGCTGAAAACTAACAAAGATGACAAAATAAGGTAGATGCGATTGTGAAATACATTGAGAAACACCGACAAGCTTTTTGTTTAAGAAGTTTGCCGTGAAGTGTAAAATCATATAATTGAATTAAATGATTTTACTTGAAAAGAAAAGGTGAATAATCTAATTAAAGAAAAAGTTAAACCCCAGAAAGAAAATAAAAATTCGGACTTGGGGGAACATATGGGCGTGGCTTCGTTTTCAGATAAAATCTTCAGAATCCCAGGAATATAAATAATCATCTGTCATGGGTTTTTATAAATTTCCCGCCCCACAAGAATCCTAGTAAAAAATAAAAAGCAATGAAATATTTTCAAAGCAAAAAGACAATAATGCATCACTTTAATTATTCTGTACTAAACTTTCAAAAAACATAAAATAAAATATTAAACCTGTCCGCTGCGCAAGATCCCAGAGTCATAGACCGGAGTAAAATCGGGTAGGAACAGGCCCCAGTTCCTCTCAGCTGTCGGGCCGGGTTTCTGGTTCTCATTAAACAAGGCGAAGATGTAGGTGTCGAACCGGCGGTTCGGCATCAATGGCGTCCCCTTCCCGGACCCCACGTGGCTCACCAGCTGGCCGTTGTACGACGCCGCATTGGCCACACTACAAGCTTCATATCCATCACAGTTCGTCGGCCAACCCGTTTCGCCGATGGCGATATCAACATCACCGAACCCAATGGCCTTCATGGCGGAGTAAACCGCGTCCATGAGCGCGTCGAACTGGTTCGTATATGTTAGCCCAGTGTTCCTGTCGAACAAGCCCCGGTTCGGTCTGAACAAAGCGAAGTCTGAGTTCTTCGGGTTGTATCCGAAATATGGGTATGGGTTTACCATGAAAGGAGCTTTAGTTTCCCTCAAGAATTTCAACAATGGCGCGAACACATATCGTGCAAATCCATATCTGAACCGCCCAGCGCTTGGTGGAATAGACGTGTGCATTATGGCTAAAGAATGCGCCGTTGTAACCTGAAATATTTCAGAAATTAACATCAATTAGCTTCAATTTACCTTCTAAAACGATTCAATCAGAAAGAAATCATAAGATCGGCTGAGCAAAATTGAATCTTTTTGAAAAAATAGAACGAGATTTAATTGAAATGTGAATGAACTTAGAAGGGGAAAAGATGGATTTAAGCGGAAAAGGAGGGGAAACTAGCAGATTTTGAATGAATACCTTGATGTCTCTGATTCCCTCGGCGTTCAGAGCTCCGTAGAGAGTTCTCATGGCGGGTACGAGAAGCTTGATGGTGTTCCAATCGGTCCAATGGAGCACTTCGCTGCCGACGAGGATGTACTTGATTTTAGTTTGAGGGTGGAACGGCTTGATGTGAGTAACGACCCACTGGCGAGCGGAATCTAAGTTGGTTAGCGACGCAATGTCTCCGTTAGGTGCTGTGACGGTGACGGAGATGCCACTTCCGGCGAAAGCTTGCAGGATTTGAGGGCTCACATCGAAGATCTTAACACTGTCGATGGTTGTCTTGGTCTTGAGGAAATTCGCCACCGCTTGCGGTGCCGGAAGGTTGTCTCCGACGGTGCCATAGTTGACGCCGATGGAGGAGACGGTGGTAGCAAGGTGGAGGAGAAAGATGAAGAAGACAACTGGGATTGGAAATGAAGCAGCCATGGTTTCTGGTTTGTTCTTGCCAAGGCTCACGCGCAAATGGGAATATATAGCAGAAGCGGAATTTAAAATAAATAAATATAACGTGTTTTTTTTAATTATTTATAAAAAAGGACGATATATAGTGGAAGTGGGCCAGCCTAGATCTCCATCATGGGGTCTATTTATTGACTTAGATTTGTCTATATAGTTTTAATGTGTAGTCTGAACTTTGAAGTTGAAACAGAGATTATTTAGTTTACAAGATTTTTTAACTGAACATATTTAAATAGACAAGACCCAGAGACCATAATCAATACACTATCTACAAAAAAAAAAAATACTAAATAATCTCATTACTGTGTGAAATAGAAAGTTTATAACGTTAAAAAGTGAACCTTTTGAATTCGTAAAAGTGTTCAAAAGCAAAGAGAACTCAATATAACTTATAAAATGAAAATGAGTATGATGAAGGAATGATTACATCTTCTCTAAAAAATTTCTTCCTTAGCTTTCTTTTTGAAATATAACTAAAGGGCAATTTTACTTTTTTTGGTCAAGATATTCAAATCTCATTTTGTATTTACCCACCAATTTAAGATTTGCCATATTCAAATCATCATTTTATATTTTAGAAGTCCTAAAGTTATTTTATAAGAATTTTCCCTTATTATTATGTCAGATCTTAAATATTATTGGAGTAAATTGATAATAGTTCTCAATTAATATCTCTATATATAATACTCACCGTATTATTAATAAATAATTAATAATATAATTTATCTTAGACTTCATACAAAAATTATATTCACAATGATATAATAATTTCTAATAAATCATGATGTTCAGAACTTAAATATAAAATTTAATTAGATGATGAGTGTTGATTATAAAAGTAAAACCATGATCTAATTTTTTATTTATCTCCCATATATTATATTTATTATTTTTTTAAATTAATTTATCTAACTTATAAATTAATCTATAAACTAACATTACACTATTTTTAAAAAAAACATGTTATATATATTATAATTAAATAATTTTATTTAATTTTTTAAATTTTTATAAATTAAATAAATAGTTGGGATATTAACGCCCGTATGAGTAATATTTATAATAAGATAGAATTGGTATAAATATAATATACTTATCATTTTACGTAATACATAGTGCTCATTTATATTTAGTTATTTTTAATATATCGAATTGGTAAATTATACTCTATTTAAAAATATAAAACCTTCGTTTACTCTCTCATTTTTATTCGGTTAACAAGTCTTGATTTAAGCATAATAATTATACAAATTTTGATCAATATAGAGTTTATCTAGCAAATAATACCTCATTAAATCTTTCTATATCTTAAATTAAATTTTTAGATAATATATGTAAGAAGAATAATCATAAATCTGAAAATTAGATACATAATAATAAGATTAATTAATAATATAAAAAGATTATACAAATTATGATGTAATAGATGAAAATTTGACAGAATTATAAATGAAAATTGACATAAATAATAAAAAATATATTTATATTTTATAAAAATATAAATTTAATTTTTATTATTATTATAAGGATTTGGAGATCTCATAAATTTATTAAAAATATTTAATTTTTTTTATTAAAAAAATTGGGGAGAATTTTAAATGTGGAAAGAAAAGGGAAAAATTCAGGGAAGGAAGGAACAAGGAGGGTGGGGCCCACGAAGGTTGGGGAAGGGAAGAACATGATTGAGGAGGGGGAAATGGGATTCAATGGGATGGGAGGAATCCAAAGTGTCGTCTGGGCGAGTCAAAAGCCGTTGGCGTATCCGTTTAAAAGTGTCCATGCCTCTAGTGTGCTCCAAGCCTCCAATCGCTTTTCCTTTCTTTTTCTTTTGTTTTTTTTTGGTATAGATCAAACTCGTTTATGTAGTTCCAAACACTTCTCTTTTCTCAACGTTAAAATAACACCATATTCTTTTTTATTTTTCAATTTCTAAAGAATCCTTCGAATCTGTTCTCTTTATATTATAATTTTTGTTTTAGATTCATGTGGTTTATCCCATATTAAAAAAATATATTTTAGTGGGTTTTTCATGTGAAAAGATACTTTTTATTATATTATCTTGAGGTGGTCGAATCGTCTCAACCAATCCTAAAGCCCTTGAAAAGCTCGAGACTAGGAGGCTAAAATCTGAAAAACTCATTTATTCTAAAATTTTCTTAACACTCAGATGACATGTATATATAAATATATATATAATTATATCTTTTCACAAGCAGAAGGTTTTGAGTGAATTAAGCCTCACAAGCTCCCCAAGGCATATCTTACGAATAAGAAACACTTATGGAGATACATTTAGATTATCTACTAATAAGAAAATTAAATGAAAAAAACAGATTTTAATTTTGTCTGGTAAATAATTTTTTCCCAACTGGGTTACCAGACAAGTCCAAATTGGCGTGATGTGAAGTACGACACGCGTTTTTACCATCAGCATTCAGCAGGGATTGGAGCTGTTGAATGAAACTGAACGAACGCGGTTTCCCTCGTAAGCTGGCGTCTTACGTCGATTACTGCGCCTTTCACGTGTTACTTTTGTGTCCCCTCCGACTGCAATTTTGGGCGGAGCCCACTATTTTTTTATTCATCCCTCTCACAAAATTAGTATTCTACCTCCTGTTTTATAAAAATTAATAAAATTATTTAAATTAATAATTTAAATAATTATATATATATTTTTAATATATTTTATCTAATTATATGGATTTGACTACCTTTTATAAAAATATCGTAATATGTCAATTATATAAAAATATTTAAAAAAAAAATTTAAAAAAATAAAATAAATTATAATTTTATATTTATTATTAAAATAAATTTTTTATATATCTTTTATAATTAGAATTAGAGGGAGTATTAAATTTATTTTAAATATGATGTCATATATTTGACCACAAAAATATTAATTGATTTTTTTAAATTTAAGTATTTAAAAAATATAAAAATAAAGTGTTTTTAATAATTTAATTTTACTCAATATTATTTATTTAAGTTAAAGTATACGTTTGATCCTTTATTTATAATTACAAGTATAAATTTGATTCTTTATTTATGGGTTAAGTTTTATTTTAATTCTTTAAATTTAAAAAGTATATTTTTAATCTTAGACTTAATACTGTTTACTTTACTAATGAAAATAAATATGATTCAACCAATTTAAAATAATAAATCAATAATTAAATATTGATAAAATATATCTAAATTTTAATTTTTAATATAAAATGTAACACGATTTAGAATGATTACCATACAAACCTTTTTTTTATTAATTTTTTTTATTACCCACCTAATTCATTTGAGCTTTACCCCTACTATATATAAATCCAACCCATATCGCATATTTGGCTATGGTAGATGAGTCTTCTAGCGGGTATTTTTTGCATATGTCAAGGTTTAAACTTGAGATATCGCTAAACGATATCAAACCGTTTACCACTTGGGTCAATCCCCGTTAGTTTTTTTTTTTTGTTAACTTTTAATTACATTATCATTACTTAAGTTTAATGAGTAAAGACCTATTTAGATAGACTTTTCAAAAATAGTTTATGAAAAAAAGGGCTTTTGATTTAGAAAATAATTTATGTAGAAAAGCTTATAAAATAAAAAGTGATTTTGAATAAATAAGTGTTTAGATAGTTATTACCAGAAATATTTTTATTATTAGTAAATTATCAGAAATAGTATGATTTTATTTTAAAAAATCTATTTTTTCCCTATCTCCTATTATCTCCACTTTACCACAAACTAACATTTACCGGTGATGAAAACCAGTGAGCATAGGAAAGGACTAGCGGCATTCCATGGCAAAGTCTACTTCTATGGCGAGACCAGTGGCCAACGATGTGTTCTTCCACAATGAGACTGGAGGCAAGATGCATGGCGATATGTAACCACAATCTTCCTCATCTCCTTCTTCCGACGAGCATATGGTGACTATGGAGAGCAGTAGACGTCTTATTCCATAGCACATAGAGGAAAGAGAAAAGAGAAGAGATATTGTATCAGAAAAATAGGGATAAAATAGTAATTATGTAGTCTATAAATTCTTTTACTGTTCTAGAAATTATTCTCAGTAGCTTATATAAAATGATAATTTTAAACTATAGTTTAGTCTAAAAGCCCTTTTGGATAAATATGACTGTTTATTTTAAAATTTCTCTAAATTAAAGTTTGGACAATAAACCTTTTTGAAATTTTAGTTTAGGTTAAACCTAAACAAGCGCTAAATATTTTTTGTTAGTGAAGTTAGCGGCGTTAAATTTAAAATATTAAAAGTATACTTTTTAAATTTAAAAGTATAAAATAAAATTTGACATATACATAAAGGTATACTTTAGCCTATTTTTATATGTCTTGTACAATATTGGTTATTTTTATAAACAAAATACAATGAATATGTTATAAAAATAAGAAATTAATAGAGTAAAAAAGATGATAGCAATATAAGAATTTGGGAGAGAGAGTAAGGGAATATGTCTCTTCACATGTTTATCTTACATATGTCTTGTATATAACTTCTATTTATAGATCTCTCAAACTCTTAAAATTAATGCAAATGTTATAATGAAATAAATATTAACATAATGACATACAATAAGAAATTAATCTAAACAGTTTATTAAGGAGGTTATGAAATTAAAAATATAAAGAGAAAAGAATTATAAAAAATAAGGATTATAGATATCTATTTTTTAATATCTATAATATAATATATATTTTTAGTAACAAACAGTCCTACAATTTAAACCATACAAACTATTAATTTTAGTGTGTTTTCATTAGTTACAACTTACAAGAATAAAGTGACCATCAATCAATTACCTATGATTGTGTAATTTTTCTTTATATTAAATTTTTTAAAAATAGGTTAAAGTCACTCATAATCTAAAAGACGATTGAAGTTTTTTTTCTCTTATGTAATATTAATATTGAGTAGAACGATATGTCAATTATCTTTAAGCGTAAACTTAAACGCTCAAAAATTAGGATGCCTCCTCAAATATCGGCGCTAAAATCACAATAAAATAGTACTTTTTAAAAATCGAATATATTTTAAATAGTTACATATCTCATCATTTAATTAGTTAAATCAATAGAAAATATGTCATTGTGTAACCTTTTGAGCCCAAAGTGATTATTCACAATCATTAGGAGAAATCTAAGTTGGATCTAATCACTTTTTCTAAGTTTTAAACCATATCACTCATTATATGAATGTTTTTTACATTGATTTAAAAAAAGCATTTCAACTATCATTGGAGAATTAGTGTCGATACAACAACCATTATAAAAGGTTTATACGCTTTCTATACAATTATTGAATGAGTGTAAATTCTCTATGTATTAATTGACATAACTTTATATTTAGCAAGAGTAAATACTTCAACAAGCTACTCTCTCTTTTCCGTTTTTTTTTAATATACAATAGGCATATTCTTTCTTTATAAGATATATCTTAAATATCTCTAAACATATAATATATTATTTTTTATTTTTATCCTATTACATATCTCTCTCATATATTTTTATTAATTATTTTTTAATAGTATTAATCAAATCCTATTATTATGTATCTAGTTTTATAGTTTATAGTTACTCTTCTCAATATAAGTATTTCATCTAGTGTAAGAATTAAATTTAAGACTAAAAAAACACTTTTTTTTCACCCCCATTTTCATAAGTGAGGGTACTTTTAAAATTTATTTTTATATATTTATTATTTTTAATATGACTTTATTTAGTTATTTATATCCTATAAAAGGTAAAAGGAATGAATCATATTTATGTGAATTAAATATGAACTATGTAATTGGATAAAAATGTGTACTCTATTTTATTATCTCAATAAATGAAGTCCCCCTCTCTTTTTTGCCAGAAAAGAAGTTGTTGTCACTCTCTTAATTTTACCTATCCACTAGTTGTAATGTTCGATCATATCCATTTTCATCCTCTAATGGTGACGTGCACGTAAAGGTTCTAGAATCACAATCGGATTGGACAGTATGCATCGTAACCATTAGTGCTGCATAGTACAGGATCAAAGCCCTTGTATGCAGCAACGGCCACGAACATATGAAAACACGTGCCTTTCAACCAATGACAATCCACGGTTACCTTGGGAAAATCCAAATTCAGTTTTACTTTCTACGGCTTTAGGGCTCAAAGTTTCAATTATTACCATATCCTCCTTCAAGTTTTACATATTTATAAAGGGAACCACCCTTAGTTAGTTTTTTATTCCTTAATCATTTCTGTCCAATTATTTATGCTCAATCTATTTTTCTCTCTTTATATCAAGTTTGTCTTTTTAAACGTTTTCTTCTTTAATTTATTACTATATATATAATTATTTTTAATCTCATACCATATCAAACGGAAACATCAAATCGCATAATTCTTAAAAAATTGGATATATACAATTATATATCAAAATTTTAATAAAAAAAAATAAAGCACTGATACATTTAAATTGTATACTGTTTATGGAATGATATATTCACACAAATCTAGCTTTATCGCATGAGTGGGATTAACAATTTTATTGTATGAAATTACATATCACTGAGGTTTGTAACCTAAGATATATATATATATATATATATATATAGTATAACTCAAAATTCATAGACCAAGAGAAAATTATCACAATAAAAAAGAAAATAATTGATTAATGTGTTTAATGCATAAGTACCAAATTAATTAATTATTATTATTTATTATATGATGCATATTATAAAAATTTCAAACGTTACAATTCAAAAAGAAAATCTTCTTCTTTCATGTTCAATAAAATTCCTTACATTAAAATAAAACATTAATATGATTAATTTTCCATTTACAAAATAATAATTAAAACTCCATGAGTGAAGTCGACTATGTTGCATGGCTTGCCTACTAGATTGCATGGCTCACGTGAAATTTATACGTCGACATATGCAGTGTAAAATGTGATTAATTAATATAATATTTCATCATTATTATAAGAATATTAAAAACTAACTATTATAACTTAAGTTATAGATAAGATGCAGAAGAGGTTGATTTATATCTCAATAAAGAAATTATTTTTTAAAAAATTATGAAAAAACTATAAATATACCTCTATATAACAAGGGACAAAAGAAATATAAATTTGCACAATGAGGCCTCAAAGGATATGGAAAACCTTATCGATATAAGATTTTATGCAATAAATAAAATAAAATATTTGTAATAATATAATTTGCATAGATAAACTAGGTACTTTCCCTTATCATAAAAGGAAGTAAGCTGCTTTACTAAGCGTTACTCAATTCTCTCTTTCTCATTATCTAATTTTGCAGTCCCTTAGGTCCAACTATGGAGGCTTCAAGCAGCAGCAACAACAACGGCGACAACAACAACAACAATAACAACGAAAGTGGGAATAACAGGAAGATAGAATGTCAGGTGACATCTCCGTTGTCAATGGAGACGGCGGAGAAGGTCATGAGGCGCCCACGGCGGTGGTTGAAACCTACCACCAAGATCACACTTTATGATTACAAGTCACTGGGCTTTGATTGGTTGATTCCTGGCTGGATCTGTGAAGAACGGGTGATGGATTCTGGAAGGGTTTATAGGGTAATCGTCATCTCTCATCATCACACAACTTTTTGATTAATTATCAGTTTCTCTGTAAATTTTCTTCTAAGCTTCAATTATCAGATGTTGGATCAACTCAAGTCCTTCATTTTCAGATTTTTGAGATTTGCAGCAAGGGAATTAAAAGACCGAGAGTTAAATTCGGAAAAGTTCCAACATTTTCCTTCAGAACCCTTTTATTCTCTATGATCTCTAATCTACTAGTTTGATTTGAGACATCGGAAAAGTTTTCTCTTGCAATTTGTGCTTTTGGATCTGTTCAGGGTTGAAGTTGAAATCTTGGTAGAAATTTTGGTGTTCATTTCCCAAAGAAACAAAAACTATGATGAAGATTTGTTCAATTCGAGAAAAATCATTCACACACCATATTCTGCATGTGGATTTCTCATTCAATACTGGGTTTTCTTCTTCTTTTCGTTTAGATCCCAAAATCTGTACAACCAGAAATTCCTTGGGAGCAAACTAGTTAAGATTTGGTACTTTGTTGAAAGAATCTCACGTTCTTTGCCCTTCTCAATCATCCTTTGAATCTGAAGAAAGTAGGCTCTACATACATACATACATACATACATACACACACACACACACACACACACACACACATATATATAGTGAAGTCAATTAATAAAGGAGGATTGAAATTTGTGGAATTAATGAAGGTATTGTTATGATTGAGCAGTACTACTATGACCCTTACGGAAGACTATACAGCACAAAACAGGAGGTTTTGTCTACGTGGGAGAAATGCGGTCTCATCTTCATAGACAAGTAACTGATGATGATATACAGAGAGGGGTGAGAGAATCAGTATTCATGTTTAGATATTTTATACACACACACACACTCAATTCATTTCTTGGAATATATCTAATATATTTCCTTGTGCGTTTCTTCATTTCACCTTCCTCATTTCTGCAGGCAAGCTTCATAAGTCTAGAAGCCATGTGCCTGTATTGCTGTCAACTTTTAATTTCCTTCAGCGTTTATGAAGCTTTTAATAGGAGTCTTGAGACCTATAAATTAAACTATCTTATATCATATCTATATGTATGCATGTATGTTGTCTCTTCTGCGTAGAACTATATATATAGCAGAAGAGTTTCAGATGCGTAATCCAGTGGTTTTATATATGCTTGCAGCAGTAGTGTGTTTAAACAAATCAGATTTGGATTGTCGAAACGGTCAGATATGATAGGCCTATATATGGTACTGAATTTGAGGGACTGGGAGATGGAACTGTAACTGTAACTCGGTAAGTGAAACCAATCCCCTAAATCACATTTGATAGTAAGAAGTAGAATATAAATTTAAATTCTAATAAATATATTTGTTAGAAGAAATAATTTTTTTTATAATTTAAACTTGGAAGGGAACGATACCTTCACTAAATAAAAAAGAAAGGTGAACCAATATCCTAAATCACATTAGATATATGCAAGAGAGGGTTAGGAAGATTGATTTCCGTAATTGATGGATTTCTTACAAATATATGTATATACACGTTTACATTAAACTTATTTTTTTCATCCATTAATCTAAATCATTTTTTTTAAAGTAGCTCTAAATAGGCTGTTTTTATTATTGCCTTGCTTTAAAAGGGAAAAATATCAAATTGAATACAAATAATAAAATTTAAACCATACAAAATTAGATCTAAAAATTAAATGATCCGATACATTCATTCCCCCTCCCCCATCTCTTCCTCACACACACACACACACACACACATATTATTGAGATGGATTCTTGGTTTTTACATTACATTCAAACTTTTTCTATATATTTTTTTTCTGTTTTCGTTGCATCTCTAAGTGTTGATGGAAAATAAATTCTCATAGCTTCAAATCTTTTTGGTCTGCTTTTATACGTTTTTCTTTGACTAGCTAGATAGAAAGAAGGCTTGCCGAATATTTTCAATTCCAATAGGAATAACTCTATCAATGTTATTCCCCCATTTATACACTATTACATAAATATTGATATTTGACGGTTATTTTTGTCCATAATTCTCAACCCTCAAACATTAAGTGTTAAGAATTCACTCTTGAGTATATTTCACAATTGTTCCTTGTGGGAAACATTTTAAATTCTAAAACTCTAAAAAAGTTAGACGGATATATAAAATGATATATCGGTTATAAGTATCAATTTAAAATTTTAATATTTGTGAAGAAAATAGAAATACTCATAAGTTATAGGCATTGACTGTATTAATAACAAAATTAATAATATTTATAATGATTTTAACTATTTTAATAATGGAATTGACTATTCTCTTTAACACGTTACTGGTTTAAATAATTAGATTAGATTCTAGAACATTAATTACATTAATAAAAAACTTGACAAAATGTATAATAATTTTAGCTATTTTATTAATGAGATTGACTACTTTGTTTGATGACGCAATGATGCATGAGTATTGATTATAATAATAATAAAATTGATAACACTTATAATAATTTTAACTATTAAATAATAAGATTAATTACTTCATTTAGGTTTTAAAGAGTTTCATCTTATAACAAATTTATCATTTTATATATTCACGTGTATTTTTTAAAATTTTAAATTTTAAATAATATTTTTTTATAATTTTTCCTCACCCTCTATTTGACAAAAACTCGAGGGTACCGTATTTATGACATTAACACTTCATATCCATTTTCCTCTCCCAAGGGTGACGTGTGCGTGAATGCTCTAGAATCTAGAGTCACAATCTGATTGGATAGTATGCATTGTAACCCTTGGTGCTGCATAGTAGAGGGGTAAAGCTCCAATATTCAGCAACGGCTACGATCACATGTAAAGCGCTGGCCTTTCGACCCATGGGAATCTCCGCGATTACCTTGAGAAAATCCAAATTCAGTTTCATTTTCTTCCATTTTAGGTCTCAAATTTTTTAACTATTACCACCTCTCCCTTCAAAATTTACATAATTACAAATGGAACCACTATTGTCTATTACTCCCATCGATTTTTTTTTAAATATATTAAAAAATTAAATAAATTAATTAATTATAATTAAATATAATTTCTTAAGCTGAATCATATTATATACTTCTCAATTTACCTAAATTAGTTTATTAACTCTCATATTAGTTATAATTAATTAGTTTATTTATCTTCTTTAATACATCTAAAATAGTCAATTACCTCTACTAATTACTAATTAGGAGTAGAATAATGATGAGTTTCTTCTTTTATAAATGTCCTTCACAACTCTCACTTGCTTCTTCTTTAATCATTTCTCTCCAATTATTTATACTTAATCTATTTCCTACGGCTTGCATAATGTTTCTCTTTTAAATGTTTTCTGCTTTAATTTATTACAGTATATATATATAATCTTTAAATATATAACATCTATCAAAATAAAGCATATATTTAAATCGTATCAAGCTTTTATTGCATGAGTGGAATTAACATTTTTATTGTGTAAAATAAGTAATTATATATCATAAATAATGCCCCAGGAAAGCTTTAATTAAGGATGAATTGAACTTTAATTATAACTCAAAATTCATGGCCAAAAGAAAATTATCACAATAACAAATGTAAATAAAAGATTAATGTGTTTCAATTCTTGTCACACTATTATGCCTTAATATATAGATAAGATGTAGAAGTAGATTGAATTTATATCTCAATAAAGAAATTACGTTTGGAAAAAAGTATGACAAAAAGTACATTTTGGCCAAACTATATATAAATATACCTCTATATAACAAGGGCACAAACGAAATAAAAATTTGCATAATGAATCCTCAAAGAATATATAAAACTTTCTCTCTATATAAGATTATATGCCATAAATAAAATATTTGTAATAATATAATTGTAATAGAGAAAAGCTAGCTTCTTGCTCTTGACCATATAAAGAATTAAGCTGCTTTACTTAGCATTACTCCACTCACTCTCTCTCTCTCTCTCGCCTTTTGCAGTCTCTCAGGTCCAACCATGGAGGCTTGAAGTAGCAGCAACAACAACGACAATGAAAGCGGGAATAAGAGGACGATAGAATGTCAAGTGATATCTCCGCGTCAATGGCGACAGTGGAGAAGGTCATGAGGCACTCACGGAGGCGGTTGCGCCCAAACGCCAAGATCACTCTACATGATAATAGCTCGCCTGGCTATGGATGGTTGATTCTAGGCTGGCTCTGTGAAGAACGCATGATGGAATCCAGAAGAGTTTACAGGGTAATCATCATCTCCCATCATCACACAACTTTCTGATTAATTATCATTTTCTCTGTAAATTTTCTTCTGAGCTTGAGTTCTTAGCTGTCAGATCGACTCCAGTTATAAATTTCCATATCAAAATCGTCTGATTCTTGAGATTCTCATAGAGGAAATCGAACGGCTAAGAGTTCAAATTGGAAAAGTTCCAACCTTTTCCTTCAAAGCCCTTTTATCCTTTATCTGATCTCCTCGTTGTTTGATCTAATGATTTTTTCTTGATTTGATTTGCTGGATCTGTTCAGGGTTAAGTTGAAATCTTGCCAGCCATTTTTTGGGGTTCATTTCCCAAAGAAACAAACTTTCACAATAAGATTTGTTCAATTTGAGAAAATCATTCAGATACCATCTGTGCATCTAGATTTCTAACATCATCATATGCGAAACTCTTCATTCAATACTTGGTTTTCTTCTTCTTTTTCGTTTAGATCCAAAAATCCGTATAACCAGAAACTCCATGGGCAAATTCATACTTTGTTGAAACTATCTCACAGTAGTTCTTGCCCTAGCGACCATATATTGCATCATCGTCTTAGAAAAACTGCATTTGCTTTGCCCTTCTCAATCATCCTTTGAATCTGAAGCAAGTAGGCTCTACATATATATATTTGGTTGTTTTTGCAGTTCATATATATATATATATATATATATATTTATATATATTAACAAGTATATATAGTGAAGTGAATTAATAAAGAGGATTGAAATGCGTTGAATTAATGAAGCTATTATATGATTGTGCAGTATTACTACGACCCAGATGGAACACTTTACCGCACTACACGGCAGGAAGTTTTGTCTACCTGGGAGAAATGCGGCCTCATCCTCATGGACAAGTAACTCATACAGATGAGGGTGAGATTATCACTGTTTACATCGATTTTGTACATACATACATACACGCACACATATATATAGCCATATCTAATATCTTATTCCTTGTGCGTTTCTTCATTCAACTTCCTCATTTCTGCAGGCAAGCTTCACATATATATTGAAGGAAGTCTAGAAGCTTTTATGAAGCATTAATCGTAGTCTCGAGAGTCTTTTACGTACGTACGTACGTATGTATTGTATGCTCTCTTCTTTGTAGAACTATATGTATAGCAGAAGAGCTTCAGAAGTGTAATTCGTCTTAATCAAATAAATGCCTGTGGTTTTTTTAATATATGCTTGCAGTAAGTAAGTAGTGTGTTTAAGTAATAGTACAATATGATATCTTGGACCTTTTTCAGTTCCTGAGAGCTTCTTATCTGCCTTCTCTTCTAAAGGGACTGTGAGACGATGGTAAGTGAATATAAGTATGAATTTGATGACACATTAACTTAAGGGTTATGACGATTATTGATATCGGTAATTGATTGATTTCTTACATACAACAGTCTTGAATTTCATTAATTAATCCAAATCATTATTTTTTTTAAAGTGACTATGAAAACTTAAAAAGATTAGTTTTATTATTGACTTACTTTAAAAGGAAAGTATTAAAATGAACAAAAATAAGAAAATGTACCTAAACCCTACAATTAGTTCTATTAATTAATTAAATGATCCGATACATGCATTCCCCCTCTCCCTCCATTGTCTCCCTCTCTCCCCCTCTCTCTCTCTATATATTAAAATTCTATTTAAAATACTATCAGATATTAAATATAGGTATTTCCCTTAGCGAAAATTTAAATTTTAGTTTGCTATATTATGAGAGACTAGTTCATTGTATTATATCTAACTCCTATTAGCATGTGGTCTAGCAATTGGTGGGAATGAGTGTGGAATTGTTGATATAGAAAAAGATTTGATGTGTTTTGACAAAAAAGAAAAGAAAAGAAAGATTTGATGTGATTAAAAAAATTTAGGGAAATTGGACAAAATTTAATAAGCAAGCAAAATATTGGTCTAATTAACAAGGGTAATTAATTTGACTTCTGTTTATTTTGATACAGGAGATGATTAGTGATTAATTGCAGAAAGTGATACTCGTATGTTGTAGTAACTCTTTTTATATAATGATTTATTTCAGGGCAAATGTAATTTTTAATTAATATAGTTTTTCTTCGCCAATAAAAATGATTCCCCTTCGTTATGCCCATTGGCATATATAGCATCCTCAGTACTAATTGATTTATGACTCGATATAGATCGTAAATAAGTGAAAGGCATTAATGTGATCATTATAAATGAATTCAACAAATTCAATCAAATTTAATAACAAGATCTATTATTTAAATCTTGAATAGTACATTGTATTGATCATACTCAGTACAATGCATGGGGGAATTGGAGATAGTTTAGATTAAATCCTTGAAGCTTTTTTTAACGTATCGTTTTATTTAATTATTAATAAAATGTTGTCTTATAAAAAACGGAGAAATATGTTGATATATAAAGACAACAAAAGTATAAGTAACCATTATCATAACAAACAATTAATATATAATATAAAAAGTTATGCTAGATCATGAATTAGGATATACATTTATATATAGTTGGCAATATATATATATATATATATATATATTTTTTTTTTTTATACAAACGGTATATATATATATATATATATATATATAAACACACACACACACACACAAAAGGCAAGTTTCTTGGGCTTTAATTTCTTCTGAGCAATAGCAAATTCCCTACTTAAAAGGCCTAAATACGCAGCATATTCAGCCCAATAAGAACGTAGCAAACGGTCCAATCTAGAGGGGAATTCCAGAGACAATTATGTGATTTTATGCTTGGTAACTTTGTTCAATTTTGGCCAATGAAAAAGCAACGTTGTTCAATTAGCCTGATGTCAATGATATTGTTTGTCACCTTAATCTTCCAAATGCTTGGTTGAACTGAACTAGAGTTGTATCGGCTTAATCAAAAGTCTCGAGTATGAGCTTTGAGAATACAGTTATGTTAAATATTTGGCAAGAGCTTTGTTGCCCTTTTCGGCCCTACCCGGCTTCATATAAAACTGGTCTCTGTTAAATCCTATGGTTGAGAATTGAGTAGATTCAAGATACGAGGTGGTCCAATAAAAAAAAAGATGTAGTCACCTTAAGAATAACAATATATGGCAAAGGAAAAATCACAAATCACCCAACACTTATTCATCACACCTTAATTACGTACGTTCATTTCTTGATTAATTGCAAAATTTAACCTTATATGATATACTTGAGAGGTCACTTATCTTCCATGACAAAAAATAAAACAATCGAAAGAAGAAAAGAAGAAAAAGATGTTGCCATTACGAAATTTCTTAAGTGGTTGCTTATATCTATCAGAGTAAAGATTGCCGAGCAACAAAATTCAGGAAAACGGGAAAACAAGATTGAGCTCATCATTCAGCACAGAAAAAAAAGAAGATTATACTGATTAAGAAAACAGCTAAACTAAAGAATCAACTTATTACTTATGTACCCAGAAAAGTTCCCCTTAACTATTATACAAATCTAGATCTCGCAACAGGGCAACTGAAATTCAATTTATATTCTGATGTAGAGATCCCGAATACAAATTAAGGAGGGCTACAGGGTATAGAGCAAGATAAAATCTTTATCAAACTCATACTGCATCAGGTGTTTCCTTTGCCTGTTCTGGGCCTTTATCACCATCACTTCCCTGGCCTCCTTTATATCCATTCTGCAAAAACTTATACTCTGAGGGCAAATTTTTTCTCGCTTTTCGGCTTCCTTCGACCTTCCACTGTTCCCATACACGTGTTTTCGGTGGCGGTGATGCTTCAGCTATTGGTGCAATTAATCCGGGCTTGCCGTCATCGATAACCCCATCGATCAATCCGTATTCCTTGGCTTCCCAAGCATTCATGAAATTATCACGGTCGGTGTCCACTTCAACCTGTAGATTAAAAGAATGAATTGGTGGAAAATATGTGATATTGAACAAAATTACTGATCAGATGAGGTGGTTGATAACTAGCCTGCTCTAGAGACTTCCCAGTCGCTCTTGATAGGATTTTGTTTATCTTAATCTTGTGGTATGACATTTCTCTTATACGAATACTCATTTCTGTAGCCTGTAATTGCATTTACCATTTAGTGGGGTTACAAGGGAACGTTAAAAAAAAATAAATTCAAAGTAAAATACTTCTATTAAGGAAGAAAGTATCTATGCAGGCCCTCTTTTGAAATATCATTAAACCAGAATATCATCAGTAACTGAAGGTTTTTATTATATCAATTACATCAAATTTGTGCCACATCCAATGCCATATATACCAATAAGAAGGGCATGTGAATCTAGGATTTCATTGTTGAAATCAAGGAAGATGACTCCTTTCAACATGTGCAAAATAATGCAAGAGGCTTAATTTGAAATATGATAAGCTTTTGTAGCTATCATTATAGGCCGAAAATAATTCAAGGTATATTGTTTTTAATTGATATGTTGTAGCTGACATTGGCCAGAAAACTTACAAATCCTTTAAAGACAAATACGACCAAAAAAGTCTAAACATACATTTTTACTCCTAAAACCTTGATGTTTTCAATTTATTTAATGATTATTTAGCAATCGGCCAGAGAAATTTATCTACGTTCAATCCCAACTATCCTTAAGATTTCATAGTTATTTGCAGCAACACCATTCATTATTGCATAACATTCTCATATTGACAGAATTCAGTTCCTGCCATGATTTGCCAAATGCATGCAAGCTAAGATTTCTTTTTCTTTCTTTCTTGTTTTTTGCGGGGTTGTCATTTTTTAAATTTTCATAGATGATAACATATAACGTTTCTGCCCACACTCCAATTAAAAAAGCACAAATTTCAAAGGAAGTAAACGATTCTCACGAGATCTGAGACTCTCTTACCAAAACAAGTTGCTATTTCTATTCTTTTCTTTTTCAATTTTATTTTTGGACGCTGATGGGAAAAATGTAATCAAACACATTATTTATATTAGATTATTTTTTCCTTTTTTTTTTAAATTTTTGCATATGCTTTCAAATTGAAATTATAAACTGGGTTTATACATTGTTTAGTCCTTTTACACTCATTTTGGTTTTGGTCTCTATAATTTCAAACTATAGATTTTGGTCTTTCAAGTTTCTTTCTCTCTAAAATGTTAGCTCCTATATTTTAATAAAAACTTGGACCATTTTGCCCCTTGAGAGACTAAAACATATGATTTGAAGCTATAAGGCTTAAAACCAAAACGAGGGCAAACTATAAGAACTAAACATTGTATTAACTTATAGATTTTATATGTTGGTTGGCAAATCTAATAACCAAGCTCTCTTGGAAGCTTCTCCCAGAAATACTTTTTGTTCCTAAAGCTGAATATCTTCTCCCAATAAATCCTGTGTTCCATGTTGAAGGTAACATTTTTTTTATATATATTACAGGTTGAATGGGTTTTTACTTCTTTGATACTTGGATACGTGTATATTATTTTGGGGACAAAATATGTGTATCTATCTATCTGTATATAATCCAATGTTTCTACTATTACTGGTCCGGAAATACAACAAATGTTTCTCTGGCATTTTATTTCCTATTTTCAAGATATTTTGATTTTAAATGTGACCAGATTCTTTTTCAGCCATGTCTTTCTGTTTTCAGTGAAAATGAATGGAAAAAAGCTCCAGCGAAAGTGATCTTACTTTTCCACCAGCAGTTCCAAGCGGCTGATGGATCATTACTCTTCCATTTGGCATGCAAAACCTCTTCCCTTTAGTACCCGAAGCAAGGATAAATGCACCCATGGATGCAGCAAGCCCAAGGCAAATGGTTGAAACATCTGCCTTGCATAACTTTATGGCATCATAAATTCCCATTCCTGCATGTAGTGATAATGAGGTCAGAGGAATTATACCAGCAGAAGACCTACTTATATTTCAGAATCATCAGATGGAATAAACCTACATACATTATATAGTTGAAATGGCCACAAATCTTTTTTATAGAGTGATGGATACTCAAGAGCGATGGAGAACCCTCCTTGAAAAGCTAGTTATTGAAGTGGGATTGGGAGAACCAAACCACTTCAGAATCCTATAGAGTACGGTATTACTAGATGTGGGACTTAAAACATCCCATACCATTTAAGTCCCCCCAATTGGTCCCCTTGGAGAGTCAACAACTTAGTAGCTACGATCTACAACACTTCACTCAGTCAGTCAAAACCCTCATAAATAGCCATTTCTAGAACTATGGACCACCACCTCTGATACCAATTGATGAGGAACTATAGAGGTGAGAGAACCAACATACTTAAATATCCCATATTACTCCATATGAAAATTAGGCCTCCCATACTACCTTAATCTCAACCATAGAGTTTGTTTAAGTTGATCATGATTTGTTGACCAACCTCATCAATCATCATGTCTCGTGTCCAGACTGTAAGCGTACAATGTATTTAGAAATAGCAGATTTTATATTCTTTTACAGAAGGACATTGTAAAGGTTATTAGCTAGAATTCTACAATCCCACTCACAAGTAAGATATGCCTTTTAATTACAGAATAATTGAAATAAAATAGTTTCCCTTTAAAACAAGAGCAGTGTGCCCTTTTCTAGAATTGAGAAAATGACTCATAAATCACCGTGATTAGACTTTGCTTATGTTTTTGAGACCGCTATAAGCTTGAGAGTTATGATAGTTCATTCCAATATCAACTAATGCTTGGTTATCATGTTCTCGATCTGAACTATAGAATTGTTAAATTCTTCAAGACATTGCACTCATCTAACTCTTAAATGATTCCTTCACAAAAAGGATCAGTTAGCAGTCTCATACTTAATCTACAATTGCATTTTGGGCCTGTCATTCATTAAGAGACCAACCTTGTCCTCACTCATCAAACTCTTAACATGAAATTCCTAGGCTACCAAAAATCTGTTGCACGATATCAAACTAGCTCTAGTAAACACAAAAAAAGAAAATAAATTAAAGTCATCATTTCAGTACAAACTTAGTTCCTACCTTATTTTTTCATACATTTCTTCTTTGTCAGAAGAACTTAATCCATGAAATAATAAGCTACATAAGTACATATTTCCCCGAATCTGATTTAGCATTTCTGACAGATTAGTCAACAAGCTTGATTTATGTAAATTTCTTTCAGCAGACTACTGATGAAGCGTCTTTGCACACAACTCTCACAAGCAACAAACCACCAACATTTGAGCCTGATCGACTCAAGTCTAGTACAAAACAAATCTAGAATTTGCGAGCTACCAAATTGAAACTTGACTTCAGGTCAAGTGCATATACAGCTCATGAAAAAGTCTCCTAGTCTTACAAATGGTGGCTCTACCGTTCAAAATCTATTACATGAAAATATTGATTTTGACTCTAAATTGAAGAAATTGAGGGATAAGAATAGAAACAGAAGCAAAGGTCCATGTGAGCTGAACAAGAGTATAAGACTTAGTTGACATACCAGCAGTAACAGAGCCCCCGGGTGAATTTATAAATAAGTTGATGTCTTTCGTGGGATCTTCAGCATCCAGAAACAACAGTTGGCTAATTACAAAATCTGCCGTCATGTCATCCACCTGCTCAAATGAATAACCAAACACTATATGATAGTTCCTTTTATATGATTAGTCTCTAATATTTGTTTCCTCTTATTCTGAGGGGAAGGGAAGAAAGGGCTTGGGTAGTGAAACTCTAAATATAACTATAATATACCAAAACAAGCATACAAGTATCAGTATCATTAAAGCAAAATAGAGTTGTGGAAAACACAAATTCTCTCCTATAAAGCGATAAATCACCAATCAATAAACTGAGAAGCACCAAAACTTGAAAAAAAAGAAAGATATATCTTCTCGAGTTCCAGTATCAGTATCAGGACGTATCAATTCTTCTTAGTAAAAACACGCGCGCGCGCGCGCACACATAAAGAAAGGAACAAAACAAATTAAAAACGCAACCTGAGAACCCAAAAAGACAATTCGTTGACGGAGAAGCATGTTAGTAATATCTAGCTCTTCGAATCTTGGAAGCCATGGAGCTGCAGTTGCAGAGTAATTTTGGCAAAGGTCAACATCCCAATTTCTTGACAAGGTGGTGTGTCTGGGGGTAGTGGAGCCATTGAAGGCGTTAGCTAAAGAAATGGATTTTCTTCTTCCCTTGCAATTGCGACCGGTAGCGATGCAATCAGGGGGCTTAATGGAAGTAAAAGAACGAATTTGCGAGTGTAATAGACCACGGTTGAAGAACCCAGGCCTTGAAGTTGAGGTCGCATACGTTACAGACACTTCCATCTTCTATGTGTCGTTGGTTCTAAGGTCTCGGATTCAGTGGGGTTGCTTAACAATTTTGTCGCCCTTTCTCTGATCTTTTTAGGTTGCGTCGACAACGACGATATCGTTAGGCTCGGCTCCGCTCTTGCTCCGCTGGTAGCAAATATGACTAGAGGAAACGACGTCGCTTGATGGTAAAATTATTTATTTATTTATTATATTTTTTCTTAAATAATATTTACTGGAGCCCGGAGTGTGCCACCTAATGTCAGAAATTGGCACGAAAACGAAATCCGATTTCGGTAAGTGGAGGAGTGGAAAATGTTTTGGTCACAGTCCCTGTTTCACACGAAACCTATATTTTAAAAGAATTTTGTATATTTATTTAAATAAATTTTTAAATTTAACTATAGTTTAATATTAAAATTTTATATAAATTATTAAAAATAATTTTTAAAATAAAAAAATTATAAACTATATAATTATTATTTTATATTTATATTTTTATATTATGTCTTTTTATTTTTATCTCTTCTTCACCTTCTTTCTCCTCTCTCTATTATCTTTTCTTTATTATCTTTCATATTTTTTTTTATTTCTCCATTCTCTCTCATATTTTTAATAAAATTATATATTTTTTAATAATTTATCAATCACAAAAATATTTCTGATAACAAATATCCAAACACTTATTTATCTAAAATTATTTTTTTCTATAATTTTTTTTTAATTTTTTTTAAAAACTATCCAATTTTTTTTATAAACTATTTTTTTAACTCATATTTAAACAAACATATATTTTGATTGTGATCTTATTCCTTGTATTTAATTTTAGATTTATGATTACTCTCTCAATATATATAAATTCTCTAAAAAAAATAAATTCAAGACTATTAGAAAAACTTTATAATATTATATAAATTCTATGTTGGTATTATAATTTTAATTTTAGCAATACGTAAACCAACATAAATCTAACCGCATTATGTGTATGTAAGTTTTTTTTTAATTAATACCAAAAGTATTAAAAAATAAATAAAACTATCTTATATGTTAAAACAATAATATTATTTGTTAATATTTTTAATAGTTAAAGACAATATTACTCTTTTTCTACAGTATTATTGATCCAAAAGAAATTTTTATATATCTATAATTTTTATATGAAAACTTGTGAAATAAAATTAAACCTCAATCTTTTTTTATCAATAAATTAGGTGTCAAGCTAAGTTGTTATTTATTTTTTTAGATAAATAGAATAAGATGCATTTTTAAATAAAAACTACATAAAAAAAAACAGCGAAGCACAATATTAAAATCTTTAAGGGAATATTTATATATTTTATAGGATACGATATCAACATCTACATTCATTTGATGATGTTGACAAATCAATAATCCACACAACAGTTAGTTTCTTTTGAGATCAAACATAACAATTCAATCATGCATCAATAGATTACGAATTTGTGCAATGCACTAGAGGACAAGTTGTTTAATGCCCTCCCAAAAAATGTAAAATAATATAATTTTTTTAAAAATATAAAAAGTTAATTTTGATATTAAGAAATTACCACTATTTTTTAATGCACAAAATAAAAGATAGTATGATTTTTAAAACTGTTAAAAATTTAAACATGAATTAGCTACGAATATTTAACTAACTAAACGAGTATACTAAACCATTATACATTGAAACATAAATTAGCTATGATATTGAAAATATAACATTATGATAAATAATAATTTAAAAAATTGTTAAAAGTTTTATATTTAGCTAATTTTGATTAATTTATTTAATCTCATGAAAATGATTAATAAAAAGGACCAAAAGAAGTAGTTAATTCCTGTCATGCAATATAGAACGACGTCGTTTCTTGTCGAGGCGACCCGGCTCCTTCGGAAGCTTTTTATTGCTGGCCAAACTTGATCAGAGGCTTCAGAGTCCATAACATGGCATTGTATCCCTCTCTGAGACTACTCACAAACACTTTGATAAACCCAATGCTTAGAACTGGGAGAAACCATATTCAATACCATCTACGTCAATCATATGCGACTGCCGTTGATCTCGGATTCTTATGGAGACCGGAGCATGATTCTTCGCAGACTGCGCATCAACTGTTCGATCAAATGCCTCTTAGATGCCTCAAAGAATATAACCAATTGCTCTTCTATTACTCTCGCAATGACCAAACCAGGGATGCTTTTCATTTGTTTGTGCGTCTTTATCGTTCTGGTTTACCCATTGAAGGGACCATCTTTTCTAACGTTTTGAAAGTTTGTGCAAGTTCTTTTGATGGCCTGGTGGGTAAGCAAGTGCATTGTCAATGTATAAAGTCTGGATTTTTGCAGGATGTTAGTGTAGGGACTGCTCTTGTTGATATGTATATGAAAAATGTGTGTGTAAGAGACGGGAGGAGGGTGTTTGACGAGATGGAGGAGAGAAATGTGGTATCATGGACTTCATTGCTTTCAGGTTATTCATGGAATGGATATAATGATCATTCATTGGAACTATTCTGTCAGATGAGAGTTGAGGGATATATGCCTAACCATTATACTGTTTCTACCATTATTGGAGCTCTGGCTAACCACGATGCAGTGGAGGTAGGAATTCAAATCCATGCCATGGTTGTAAAACAAGGTTTTGAGACTATAGCACCTGTGTGCAATTCTCTAATTAGTATGTATTCAAAGTCTGGCATGTTAAGAGATGCTGGAGCTATTTTCTACAGTATGGAGAGCAAGGATTCTGTTTCTTGGAATAGTATGATTTCAGGACAAGTGACAATTGGACATGATTTGCAAGCTTTGGAAATGTTCCATCGCATGCAATTTGCAGGGGTTAAGCCTACTCAAATGACATTTTTTAGCATAATCAAGTCATGCTCCAATCTTAAAGAATTGAATTTCGTAAGATTGCTACATTGTAGGACTTTGAAGGGTGGGTATTCAAATGACCAAGGTATCCTGACTGCACTGATGAATGCATACTTCAAATGCAAGGAAATGGATTATGCTTCTGATCTTTTGTCCCTGGTGAGTGGGGGTAAGAATGTGGTGTCGTGGACTGCTATGATTAATGGATACTTGCAGAATGGCAACATTGAGCATGCTGTGAATTTGTTTTTCCAAATGAGGAGGGAGGGTGTCAAACCAAATCATTTCACATACTCTACCATGCTTAAAGTACAAAATGCCGCTTCCATTTGCCAAATACATGCAGAGGTTATCAAAGCTAACCACGAGAAATCATCTTCAGTTGGGACTGCACTTTTAGATGCTTATGTTAAGAGAGGAAGTATTTATGATGCGGTTAAAGTTTTTGAGGTTATTGAAGCAAAGGACATAATAGCTTGGTCAGCAATGATAGCAGGACATGCACAAACAAGTGAAACTGAAGAAGCTGCTAAGATCTTCCTCCAGCTGTTAAGGGAGGGAATTAAACCAAATGAGTTTACCTTTTCTAGCATCATCAATGCCTGTGCTTCTTCAATGGCATCTGTTGAACAGGGAAAACAATTTCATGCTTGTGCAATCAAAATAAGACTAAATAATGCCTTGTGTGTAAGCAGTGCCCTTGTTACTATGTATTCAAAGAGAGGCAATATTGAAAGCGCGCATGAAGTTTTCAAGAGGCAGGGGGAGAGGGACTTGGTTTCATGGAACTCAATGATCACTGGATATGCACAACATGGTCATGCAAATAAGGCTTTAGAGGTATTTGAGAAAATGCAAAATCAAAACATGGAAGTGGATGCTATAACATTCATTGGTGTCATTTCTGCATGTACTCATGCTGGTTTGGTGGATGAAGGTCAACGTTATTTTAATATAATGGTCAATGATCATCACATTAATCCAACAATGGAGCACTATTCTTGCATGGTTGATCTATACAGCCGGGCAGGACTGCTGGTCAAAGCCATAGATATTATAAATGGAATGCCATTTCCCCCTTGCACAACTGTGTGGCGCACTCTCTTGGCAGCTTGTCGAGTACATCGAAATATGGAGCTTGGAAAACTTGCAGCAGAAAAGCTCATTTTACTTCAACCACAACACTCAGCTGCATATGTCTTGCTATCCAATATGTATGCTGCAGCAGGAAAGTGGCAAGAGAGAGACAACGTGAGAAAGCTAATGGAGAAGAGAAGAGTGAAAAAGGAAGCAGGGTATAGCTGGATTGAGGTAAAAAATAAGACATACTCATTCCTGGCTGGGGATGTGTCACATCCTATGTCTGACCGAATTTACTCAAAACTTGCCGATTTAAATATCCGATTAAAGGATGCAGGTTATCAACCTGATACAAACTATGTGCTTCATGATGTTGAGGATGAACACAAAGAAGCCATTCTTTCTCAACACAGTGAAAGGTTGGCCATTGCCTTTGGGTTAATAGCCACGGGTCCGGAAGTTCCCATTCAAATTGTGAAAAATCTTAGAGTCTGTGGAGATTGTCATAATTTTATTAAGTTAATATCACTTGTTGAACAAAGATACATTGTTGTGAGGGATTCAAACCGATTTCACCACTTCAAAGGTGGTTTATGTTCATGTGGAGACTATTGGTAATGTTTGGAATTGGGTTTATCTGTTTTGAAGATCTTTCGAGGAAAAGATATTTGTTCTCAAAGGACATATAAAACCTCTTTAGATTGCAGAATTCTTATGGGAACTTCTATGCAAAGATGACAAGAAATGAGATCCTTAGGATATCATCATGAGATCAAGGCTATTTATGCATTTCTTTTTCCTGTGGATTATGGCAGATTTATCCTTTTTTTTTACCCACTCTGTGAAAGGGCATTATGATACTCTCTTCAACTTGAGAAAGATGAAGTGTCAGCAGAAACCCAAAGAATATATGATTTTATATAATCAATCAATATCTATAAGAGTTGTAAGAATCCACTATTCATAAGTCGCGAACAGTACATCTTATCTTGAACTTTGTGCAAATGCAAGAGGTCCACTCTATTTTTGGCAAAAGGTTGGTAACTTCATAAAATTTGTTAGCTGACTATTTTGCTGCTGACGCTGGTTCAATAAATGTGATGACTGATGCTTATATTCAGGAATATGCCAAAAGTTTTTTCATTATGATTCTTGTTCCAATTATATATTCACAATGCTGCCTTGTTTGGTTTAAAATTCAGAAATGTGGTAACTTTTCACCATATTCGCATGCTCATTTTAAGTTGTTAGATCCATGATCAGGGTTTATGCTTATTTTGCTTCTTATGATAAGGTTTTTGTATGTGTAATGACCAGGAGATGTGCATGTATTGAATAGATAAATCTCATAAGTGAAACATTTGATGATATAAAATTAGTTAACCACTGTTTTAACTGACCCCTTTGATAGATACTTTCCCATAGTCTGGAAGGACAAAATGAGTCATGCATCTGATAGTGACAGTCATTGCTGAGTACAAATTTATACTGATGTTCTATGAAGTCTGAACGAAGTTGAAGGATGATTAGAGTTAAGCTGTAAACTATTTTGTCATGAGTACAAAAGAATGCCACCTAGAGTGAGTTGAGCTGTAAGAGTGAGATGGGGTACATATATGTCCAGGATTCAATCTTATGGATGTAAAACTTAAAAAGAAATGGCGAATATATATATATATATATTCGCCACACACACACACACATATATTGAGGCTTAGCTTCCCAATGTCAAGAGAAGGAACTTATGTGAGGTGGAATGTTGGTTTTTTATCATTATAATGAATAGAAGTTTCTCCATATAATGCATTAATAATTAGGCTATTGTATCTAGGGTTCACGTGGTACTATAGTGTTGATAATGAAAAAAGAAATATAGAAGATTTAGATAGAATAAAAATTGAGGATGTTTGGGGGTTCATACTCACTTCCCACGGATAAAATGTAACTTTCGACCTCAAATATTTGTTTGAAATTGCGTTGAAATTAAAGAACTTCTGGTGCAAAAAGTAGCTTCAAAATTAAAGTCACAGACCAGACAAAAAATTACTACCTCATCAGTCATTTGTTTCTTATAAATAGGCTGTAAGAGAGAGGATATTTTTTGCCCTAGTCTGTGTAATATAAATATAGATTATTAATATTTAATAATAGACCAAACAAATGTGTGTTTGTTTTCACCTCGCTGCTCGCGACTTGTTATTCCACTTTGGATTCGTTGAACAAAATTTTGAAGTCCATGGCTTTTTCTTTTTCTCAGTCAATCTCTCACCCTTCTCTGCAGCATCTGAAACTACGTCGTGCTCCGCAATTCTTCACAAACATATCTTTATCGAAGGTCAACAGTGACTTGCGGAAATTCCCTTCCATTGGATGTTCTACTTCAAGCTTCGACGAAAAATCCAGCAGTTCCCTCAGAACTTGCAAGAATTGCAAAACCCAATACGATCCTGCAGTCAATCACCCTCGTGCTTGTCGTTTTCACACTGCCCATTTTGGAGGTAATCTGAATTCGCTTCAGTTTTTGTTTTTCTTCTTCCTTATATCAAAATTGGTTTTCGTTCTGAGGGATTTATATATATGCCATTGGGAAAATTGCCTGATTTTTTTGCCCATTTAGTTTTGCTCATTTCTTATCCGTGAGAAACTATACTATAGAGAAAAAAAAACTGAAGGAGGAATCTTACCATCTTTGAAAGCGATAAGGTCTAGTTCTGCTTTTGATGGCTTGCTTGTTTAGTTAGAAGTCTATTGAAATGGTTCCCCTTTAGGTAATTTCCAAATACAGTTAGATAGATTATGCTGAAGCTTCCGAAATTTCCTTGAATGTGGTCAAGGCTTCTAATACTTACGCCAAAATTTCATTTGTTGTTCTTGATACTTTTACCTTTGAAGTCATTATACTTCAAAAAAAATCTCATCTGTCCGATATGTGATTGATACCCATTTCAGAAATAATATCCATGTAATGAACTGGCAAACTTACGTAGTGAAAAAGAAAAGAGTAACAGTAGTAATCTACTTTTTAAAAGGTCTCCAATCCGACCATTCTAGATCCTTGTTCCCTAGAATCCAAAATCTTACATCTAGTCCTTAATATAAGATCTACTTAACTAGTTTGGGTAGATTAAAGAAATTAGTTATTTGTAATAATTGTGTGTTAGTTTTCTAAAATACCCTCTTTAATCATGTGCATTTAAACTACCCTTATAGAAACTCTATATATGTGCAATCATATAGGGACACTTTTGGGAGAAATTACAGCTTTGGAAGATAGTGGATTGGAGTCTTATATTTATCTGGATAACTCTTATATTTAGGACCAAACGGAGTATATAAGTTCACCATAGCTGACACAAAATTACTTGGGAAGATGAAACCCGCATGTAGTATAGTACCTCAAAATTTATGCAGTATGAGTACCCCTTCAAATCTGTTGCAATCATGAAATAATATTTTTACGCTGTTGTGAGTTCTGTTTCTATTTCTTCTTGTGGGATTTAATCTGGCCTTCAATTCAGGAGCTCGCATTTGATATGAATCATTAAGCTCGGACACCTGTTTTCAGATGTGTTGTGTGTCTGTATGTCTCAAGATAGATGCTGGCATGTCAGGTTATCGATAATCTTCTTACATGCATATAGATGTGTAAAATAACAATAAGCCTTATCCCATTAAACGGGGTCGGCTATATGGATAATATAATGCTATTGTGCTCTATCAAAAACTAAATCTTTGGATAGATTATTGACCAGGAGATTCCACTCAATGATCTCGTTGAGTGTTCTCTTTAACCTTCCTTTATTCCTTTTAACCGGAGTCCAACTGTTTGATCCACCCTCCTTATCGGCGCATCCCTTGGCCTTCTTTGCATGTGTCTAAACTACCTAAGACGGTTCTATACTATTTTCTTTTCAATAGGTGCCACTCTAACTCTTCCCCGTATTAGTTCATTACGAATCTTATCTTTTCTTGTATGCCCACACATCCATCTCAACATCCTCATCTTAGCTACCCCAACTTTATGTTGCTGTCTTTTTAAAACCCAACATTCACTTCTATAAAGCATTGCTGGTCTTATAGTAGTGCGATAAAATTTTCTTTTTACTTTATCTGGTACTTTCCAATCACATATAACCCCAATAACCTTTCTCCATTTAAACTATCCAGCCTGAATTCACTAACATCCTCCAAAATTTCACTGTCTTTCTGTATAATTGATTCCAAATATTTAAATTTATCTATTTGTAGAATAACTTGATCTCTAAATCTGACTTCTAAGTTACTTCTAACTTGCCTCTTATCAAAATTACAATGCATATAAACGAAAACCCTTTGACTCTAAAATACTTCTCCACAACTCAAGTTTAAAATTAATCTCTTCTCTTGACTCTCTGCCACAAGAACTATATCGTCTGTAAAAAATATGCACTTAGGGATTTCTTCTTGTAAAAGTGAAAAAAAAAATATTTTGGCTTCAACCTGCCAAATAAAAAATGGAAAACCCATCATGATGAGATATATATATATATATATATATATATATATATATCCTTTCCTAATGTTTTTTGTTGTGCATGAATAAAATTGAATAATGTATGTTTATGATTTTGATTTAGTTGATTTTTTTAATAGAAAAGAATAATGTAAGATAGCTAGAATATAGTATAAGCCAGTTTTGTTTTTCTCTAGAAGTGTATTACGAACAGAAAGTTTGTATATATATGTTTGTTGTGTCATGTTCTATATATTTTGAAGTTTGACATCATGGTGATGTCCATGCTATGTCAAGCCTGTGTAACTGTGTCTATGCTTCATGGGATGTGGAAGTGGAATCCTTCTTGTCCTAACAACTTCAGATATGCTAATTAAACTCAAATATGAAATGCTCAATAATGCCACAGGAATCATTGACCTCAATTAGCTAAAACTATCTTTCTTACGTGACTTTGTTAAGTAAGTGATACTGATATCAGTACACAGCTAGAAGTATTCTTTATATTCTTGTCATCGAGGCTGTCAGTTAGTTCTTACTTATTCAGGCTTGCAAAATCATGAGTGAACTTGTGAATATGATATCTTATACTATCTCTAGTCTTTAATATGAGAGCTAGTTGGAGAAATAGATTTGGTCATAAGTATATGAATTTAGTCCATTTTTATATATAATATTTATCATTTTTCCTTAAATTAATTTATCTAACATATAAACTGATATATAATCTAATTTTATACATGAGTACTTTGGGAAGATTATGTCACATTTGTTAGTTTATATTTAACTTCTTTAATCTACCCAAATTAGTTAAATAGATCATATATTAAAGACCGGAGGAATAGTTTCTATCGTGTTATCAAAGACATCTATATGGTTGGATGCATTTGATATAGAACTAATATAAATTTAATGTTATAGTATAGGAGAGTGAAAATTAGGATATACAAAGCACACGCTGCAGGTCAACAACATATATATATGTCTGCTAACAAAGCTTGAAGGTTCATTTATCTGATTCATGCATTAGTAAATGCAACTCATAAAATGGATTTCAAAAATAGTATTTTAGATAGTTGAGATTTTAGATGAGAACACTAGTCATATTACCTTAGTGGTGAAGGGTTTAGCCAGTGAGTCTGAAACTTAAAACAGAAGCAAATCCTTTCTAGTCGTTTTCTGCACAAAATGTTTGCCTTCTTGTGAGTCTCTTTCAATTCTTACTGATGAAAATATATGCAACTTAACGTTTGTTGTTCTTTTAAATTTCTTCCTGGTCCTGTATTAAGGTGTCTTTGATTTACTTTTCTTTTCTTCTTGTTCCCTCTTTCCTACAGGAGAAACTAAGAGGAAGTTTGAGAGTGTGTATAAAGGTGGCACCATGAATACTCCTGATTCTGGTAAAGTTTTGCAGTATTGGCACTGCTGTGGGTCTGAAGACCCGTTCGACCCCGGTTGCACCGCTGCTCCGCACTCGTCGTATGATGACTGACGCAATGGATTCTGATGAAATCTTCAAAATACCTTTTGGGGACTCGGAGGATTGTGATTATTGGAGAGGCCTCTTCATTATGGCAATGTGTGCAAAATGATTCTAGTTTTAGGTGAGATAAGCCATTTTATTTTTTAGGACATTGCATAATGTTTAAACAATCATATGAGAAAAATATTGTTGGTGGTCAAAGTTAATTAATTGTTTGATAATTTATAACTTTCCACTGAACAAGTAAATTTTGTACCTACGATCACTTCTTATGATATTCTTTTAATTAAGCACATGATTACATACCTATAGAACATCTTATCTATAGCAAAATCTTCATGATTGAATGATTAGGACTTATTAGAGGCATTTAGTTCCCGAGGAACCCACACCCCACAGTGGCCACTCGGGAAACTTGCGCGAACGTTGGTTATGAAAGGAGATGACTTAGATGTGAGAATGGACGATCCTGGAGTGAGTCTTCGCCATTCACTGTGCAAGGAGATAATAAGAAAATAGATTATTACAAGAAGCATGTAATGTTAAGATTGAGTAGTTTAGGTCTATACTATTAATATCTTAATTTTCTTATGGTATTATTAATGAAGTGTTTCTGCTATAAAAATTCAGAAGCCAAATTTGATACTTTTTTTATATATATAAAAATATATGTTGGTTTGGCACTGATTTTTTTACTAAAATTGAGATATAATTTTAGGATTAAGAAAGTATTTATAAGGACTTATAAAATTATTTATTAAAGGAGTCTTTAAAATAGAAATGAGAATCAATTTCGTATCTTTATAAAATATAAATATATTATTTATTGTATATATAAATTTTTATTAGCAAATATAATACTTTTGTGATGAGGTGCATCACAGTGTGATGAAAATAGCCGTGGGTCCCATAAATAATGTCCATCTTATTGCCCTTGTCAACCTAGCTGTGAAACCATTTGTTTTATTCTTATTTTGGTGGAAGCAAAGGGTCTTAAAGAACTTTAGGCTAGTAAAAAGAACGAGAGTTATAATTATGAGTAATAAAAAATAACTAATAATTTTAATTTTAGTTGTATAATATTATTTAGTTAAAAGATTAACGCTTTTATGATTTGTAGTTTATATACAATTTTATCTAAGTGTTTCTTAGTATTTACAAGTTTTTTCAATAATATATTTTTTTATAATTTAATTTTAATATTCTTCTTAAAAATATCAAATTATAATGTATATATTTGGCTAAAATATACAAACCCCATGAACCTGGGTTAGTTAAGTATCACTTCTCTAACCTTTAAATGTTTAAGTTAAAGTTTTTAATATTTTATGTTTTAATTATCAATTTTCTTATGATTAAAATTACCATTTAAATTAACAGTTTTTATTATATAAAAAATGTTATATATATATATATATATACTATATCTTTTAAAGAAAAAACACTTAATATTTAATATGAAATTTTAAATATTTTTAAATACTTAAAAATGTTTATTTGACTGTATTTTTAAATAAAAATAAAAATACTTTAAATTATATCTTAGATATAAGTGTTATTTTTTAAATGATATAGTGTATGATAAAAAAATATAAAATTTTTAATATAATAAAAATTGTTAATTTTAATAATAACTTGGACAAGAAGAAAAGTTGATAGTGAAAGATGTGATGTACAATTAATTCACAATTTAGAGGAGATTTTATATATTTTACAAACTCATGCAATTTTCACTCATTTTACATATATTGTTGATGAGATGTGGGATAAAGAATATGATAAATATTAGTTTTTATATATATTTTTATTATTTTAAGATTATTTTAGTTTATTTTTATTTTTTAATTTTAAACTCTGGATATGATTACTTTTATTATTATAATTAGAATTATTATTATTTTTATAAGTAGTTTTAGGTTTCTAATTTACGGAGACTTTGAATAAATTATTGAATTGATAGTTACCTTTCTTTGGACTCATCTAGTTTTTCTCCTCTTAACATTGTCATCTTCTCTGTACATAAATATAATATTATAAATATTTATATATATATATATAGATGTCTATATAATTTCTAGCTCTTAAGATTCCTCTTCAGATTCTTTCTTCTCTTTATGCCATAAAATTATAACTTCCCCAATAAATAATTTGAGAGGGATTTCTTGTAGTTAATGATATTTTATTCATCTTTAATCCTTTATAACCTTATGTTTAGTCTTTAATAGTTATGGCTTATAAATAGTAGCTATATAGAAGGCATTTGTACAAGTGAATATATAAGCATATAAGGAATATTCTATTGCCTCCTATTTCACTATTTTATCTTGTTATTTTTTCTCTTCTTTAACTTTTTCATCTTCTCTTATTTTATAACACGTTATCAATATGATATTATTATGAAAAATTTAAGGTATAAACTCATTATCAATTCATATACTATTATATTTAATTATATATAAATGATATTAGTTTTCTCTTTATCTAATTATCATATATATTTTATTGTCTATTATCATCTTACTTAATTATTGTAGGCAAATTTTATTTTTATATATTTGTTATATATTCTACTGTTATTTATTATGTTATTCTTTCCTGTCCATTTTATTTTTTGTTGTTAGATATGTATGTGTGGGTTATTTTTATTATATTTTATTCTTATGTAAAATATTGTGTTGTTCTAATTTTTTTTTTCTTTTGATATATTGATACAATATTATGACTGATTCTCTATTTATATATATTTACATACATATATATATATATATATATATATATATATATTGTTTACATTTTTCCTTCTCCCTATATATTATTTACATTTCCAATTTCCCTTCCTATATATTCATTAATTTATATTTTAATTAATTTATTTATCTTCTTTATATTCTTAGCATTATTATATATTTATTACAGTTATATGATATTCACTTATTTATATTATAAAATACTTATGCTATATTAATATTTATATATTTGATTTATTTTATTTCTAATTTTACGTATTGTAACACATTATTTATATTGTTTATATTTATACATGTTTTTTATGTTATTTAATTTATTTTGTTATATTTATTTATATTTATTTAATTTATATTACTTATTTTATTTATGTAGTATTATTTTATCTATATTATTTATATTGTTTTCATTATTTTATTTTTTTTATTTAATTACTTATGTGTTACTATATATATTTTATAGTTATTTATTTTATTTCTTTATTTATACTATTTATATTTTGTTATTTTTATTGAATTTATATTTATGTTGAATATATATTATTTATTTAATTTATATTTTTATTATCATATTTTTTAATTAATTTTATCAGAATTCTAATTGTTATTATTATTTTAGTTTGATCCATGGCTAATATGACAAAATTTGAGTTTAATACTCTTGATATCTCAGAAAAAAATTATATATTTTGGGTTTTAGATGCTGAAATCTACTTAGATGCCAAAGGTGTAGGGAATGCTATTTTACCTAGAAATGAAGCAAGCAGTCAAGATAATATTAAGGCCATAATTTTCTTTCGCCACCATTTACATGAAGGGCTAAAAGCTGAATACCTAACAGTGAAAAATCCGTTAGAATTGTGAAATAATTTAAAAGAATGATTTGATCATCAAAAGATGGTAATCTTGCCCAAAGTTTGTTATGAATGGTTGCATTTGAGGCTACAAGATTTTAAATCTGTATCTGAATATAATTCAGTTGTTTTTAAAATAAGTTCTTAACTGAAATTGTGTGGTGAAAAAATAATAGATGAGGACTTATTAGAAAAAAACTTTTTCAATCTTTCATGCTTCCTGCAGCAACAATACCGTGAAAAATATTTTAAAAAGTATTCTGAACTAATCTCATGTCTTCTTGTGGCTAAATAAAATAATGAGTTATTAATGAAAAATCATGAGATCCGTCCCACTGGATTAGCTTCATTCCCTAAAGCAAATGTGACTGAACGCACTAATTTTCATGCCCATGGTCATGATCGCGGTTACGGTTGTAGCCGTAGTAGGGGACGTGGCAATTGTTGTTATCATGGTGGTGGAAGTAATTATAATCTAAATACCAACCAAAAGAAGAAACATAATGAAGGAAAAAGAAAGATAAGGGTGGTCCCTCAAAAACTGTGAAAAATCTATATTATAGGTGTGGGATAAAGGGATATTGGTTGTATACCTGTCGTACGCCTGAGCATCTAGCAAAACTTTATCAAACCTCCATAAAAAAAGAAGTCAAAGAATATGTAAGCAAAAATGATTTTCCAAGATGATGATGTTGAGGCAAATTTTATACAAGAATAATGATACCAACGAGCTATATGATCACCTTGATACTATGACACACTTATAAGTGACTGATTTATTTGAGAATCATGATTAGATAAACAAATTTAGTTTATGTTTTATCTATATTTTATCTTAATTTAGTTATGTTTTATGCTTTATTTATGTTTACTTTTATTTTCTTCTTTTAAGAGCATTATTGCTAATAATGTATTTTGATACATTTATTTTCTTCTAATGAAGAATATGGATGTTCCTCTCTCTTTCATTGGGCATAAGAACGAAGATATATGTCTCATAGATAGTGCTACAACACATACCATACTCAAAGATAAAACATATTTTTCTCATTTGACAATGAATGGTGCAAGAATCAATACTATAGCGGGTAATATAAAACTAATTGAAGGCTCCAAAAGAGCAATGATAATATTACCCAAAGGGACAGATTTTGTAATTAATGATGCTTTATATTCCTCTAAGTCTTAAGAATTTGTTAAGTTTTAAAGATAACTGCTGAAATAGGTATCATATTGAGATTATAGATAAAAAAATATTTAATATCTATATATTATAATTGTTAGATATGGAGAAAAATGTATTATTGAAAAAGTACCTGCATTATCTTCTAGTTTGTACTATACAAATATTGGTATAATTGAAATAAATACTACATTAAATTAGAAGTTTAGTGATAAAAATACATTCATTGTTTGGCATGACCGGTTAGGCCATCCTTGATCAACTATAATGTGAAAGATTATTGAAAATTCACATGGACATCAATTGAAGAGCCAGGAGATTCTTCAATTTAAAGATTTTTCATGTGTTGCTTGTTCTCAAGGCAAACTAATTACTAGACACCCATTAACAAAAGTTGGGGTAGAATCCCCTACATTTTTAGAACGTATCCAAAAGGATATATGTGGACCTATTCATCCACTATGTGGACCATTTAGATGTTTTATAGTTTTAATATATGCATCTACAAGATGGTCACATGTGTATTTGTTATCTACACATAATTTAGCATTTGTTAGATTACTTGTTTAAATAATTCAATTAAGATCACAATTTTTAAAATATACAATTAAGACAATTCGTCTTGATAATGCGAGTGGGTTTTCATCGCAAAAGTTTGATGATTATTGCATGGCAACTGGAATAACAGTGGAGAAATCTGTTGCTCATATCCACACTCAAAATGGTTTAGCAGAATTATTAATTAAACGCCTCCAATTGATTACTAGACTAATACTTATGAGAACAAAATTTCTCATTTCAGTTTGGGGACATGCAATTTTACATATATCAACAATTATACACATCAGGTCAACAAGTTATCATAAATTCTCCCCATTATAATTGGCTTTTGGTTAGGAGCTAAATATTTCTCATTTCAGAATTTTTGAATATGCGATATTTGTTCCAATTGCTCCACCACAACACACAAAAATGGGACCTCAGAGAAGATTAGGAATATATGTTAGTTATGAATCTCCTTCTATAATCAAGTATTTAGAATCATTAAGGGGAGATTTGTTTACGACACGTTTCGATGATTGTCATTTTGATGAGACAAATTTTTCAATATTAGGGAGAGATAATAAGCAGCTGGATAAAGAAATCACATAGAAAGCATTATCGTTGTCTCATTTAGATCCTCGAACACAAATATGTGAGTTTAAAGTTTAAAAAATAATTTATTTGCAAAATATTATAAATCAACTGCTAGATACATTTACTGACCCTAAGAGAATTATTAAATCTCATATTCCAGCTGAAAATACTCCAATTTAAATTGATGCCCCAGTAGAACAAGTAGCAAGTGCAAATAAAAGTAAATCACGTTTGAAGCGTGGTAGACTAATTGGTTCCAAAGATAAAAATTCTAGAAAGAAAAGAGTAAACAATCAAGATGGTTAAATTGATGAGGCTAGTCTTATAGGAGATACTAGGATATAACAAATCAAAATACCCCAGAAGAGGTCCAGGTATCTGAAAATAATGAAGAGATCTCGATAAGTTATATCACTACGGGAAAAAGGTGGGATTGAGAAAATATAGTGGTCGACGATATTTTTTCATACAGTATTGCTATTGAAATAACTAATCAAAGTGAGAATCTTGAACCTAGGTCAGTTGAAGAATATAGATATAGAAATGATTGGCCAAAATGGAAAGACGCAATTCAAGCAAAATTGAATTCACTTTCAAAATGTGAAATTTTTGGACCTGTAGTCCAAATATCGAATGGTGTTGAACTAGTTGGGTATAGATGGGTTTTTGTGTAAAAACGAAATAAGAAAAATGGGGTTGTTAGATATAAAGTATGACTTGTGGCATAAGGCTTTTTGCAAAGACCTGGCATTGATTATGAAGAAACATATTCTCCTGTTGTAGATACAATTACTTTAAGATAAATAATTAGTCTGGCAGTGCAAGAAATACTTGATATGCGTCTAATGGATGTTGTTACAGCATACTTATATGATTTTTTAGATACTGAAATTTATATGAAAATCCCTGTAGTATTTAAATTGCCTGTAGCATGTAAGAATTCTCGAGAAAATTATGCAATTCATTTGCATAAATCCTTATATGGATTAAAACAATTTGGAAGAATGTGGTATAACTGTTTAAGTGAATATTTGTTGAAAGCAAGCTATAAAAATGACTCAGTTAGCCCATATATTTTTATAAAAGGAATATATCATAATTTATTATAATTGCTGTCTATGTGGATGACTTGAATATAATTGGAACTCTGAAGAGTTTCAAAAAACAGTGGATTGTTTAAAGAGAGAATTTGAAATGAAAGATATTAGAAAAATAAAGTTTTGTCTCAGTTTACAAATCGAGCACTTAATAAATGAAGTTTTTCTTTATCAATCAGCTTATATTGAAAAAAATATTAAAGCAATCTTATATGGATAAAGCACATCTATTAACTACTCCAATGGTTGTGAGATCGCTAGTTAAAGAAAAAGATTATTTTTGCCCTTAAGAGGAAAATGAAAAACTTCTTAGTCTAAAAGTATCATATCTTAGTGCTATAGGGGTATTGATATATATTGCTAATTCAACATGACCTGATATTGTATTTGTTGTGAGTTTATTGGCAAGATTTAGTTCTTCTCCAATAAGAAGACATTGGAATGGAGTTAAACATATATTTCGATACCTTCTAGGGACAATTAATATGGGATTATTTTATTCTAATAAATTCGGATAACAATTGATTGGTTATGCAGATGCAGGATTTTTATCAGATCCACATAAAGGTATATCTCAAACAGGATATTTATTTACTTGTGGAGGTACGTCTATATTTTGGCATTCGATAAAGCAAACTTTATCAACTACTTCATTAGATCATGCAGAAATAATTGCAGTTCATGAGGCAAGTCTAAAATGTGTTTGACTAAGGTTAGTAATATAACATATCCAAAGAATGAGTGATCTACTTTCAGAATATGAGATTCCAACAGTATTATAGGAAAAGAATACATCATACATAGCTCAATTGAAAGGAGGTTATATCAAATGAGATAGAACAAAATATATTTCTCCAAAATTCTTTTTCACTCATGATCTTATGAAGAATTGTGATATAGATGTTCAGTAAATTCGATCATGTGACAACCTTGCAGATTTGTTTATCAAGACACTACTAACTAAACCATTTGAGAAGTTGGTGTATGGTATTTGAATATGCAAATTCAAAGATATAAATTGACAACGTCATCAGGGGAGTAAACAAGTACTTGATGTACTCTTTCTTTTAAGGATTTTTTTCACTGGATTTTTCTGAAAATATTTTTAATAAGGCAACCTAAATAAATATGTGTATTATTTTTTCTTCACTAGGTTTTTGTCCCAATGGATTTTCCTAATAAAGTTTTAATGAGGCACAATATCTGTCATGGACATCTAAAGGGCATTGTTACAAATATTCTTACATATGTGGATGTCCATATAACTTCTACCTCTTGGGATTTCTCTTAGAATTCCTTCTCTCATTTGTACTATAAAGCTATAACTTCCTCAATGCATGACTTGAGAGGGGTTTATTGTGGTTAATAATATTTTATTCATATTTAATCCTTTATAACCTTATATTTAATATTTAATAGTTGTGACTTATAAATAGTAGCTATATAGAAAGTATTTGTATAAGTGAATATACAAGTATATAAGGAATACTCTATTGCCTCCAATTTCACTATTTTATCTTGTTATTTTTTCTCCTCTTTAACTTCTTTATCTTCTCTTATTTTATAACAAAAAAAAAATATTTTTTTAGATTACTAAAAACATAGGAATAGATAAAAATAATAAATCAAGAGACAACCACTGTTGTAAATATATATATAAAAAAATTAAAATATTGATTTTTTTGTCAAAATATATAATAACCTGTCTATATATATATAATAAAATAAGAAACAAAACTACTCTAGTCCATATGTACAATGAAAATTTGAAAATTTTATTAATTAAAATTGTGTTTATATATATAAACACATATTTATAATAACTGCTATAATTTTTATATAAATTTAAAACTGTATAAATAAGTGAGAAGTAATTATCTATATATATATATATATATATATATATTAGTTTTGCTTATATTCTACTGTAATTAGATTGTTTATTTATCTCATTATTTTTTTTTCTTTTATTAACTTGTATACATAACATGTATAATTGAATTAAAGTAAATTCAAATTTGCATAAAAACTAATAATTTTATATAAATCTAGATCTAAACTAATAAATCTAAAGATGATAAAATAGGCTCAATTTATAGGTTCAGGTTAACGTTTAATGGTGGGCTACACAACCCATTTTATCCAACTCGTCAATATATTTTTTAAAAAAAATATTAATTATTATTTATTTTGCTCATATATTTTTTAAAAAACTCCCATTATCAAAGACTAGATTGTTACTTAATTGTTGATATGCGTTAATATATTGTAATTGATTAAGATAATATTGTTAATATTTAATTAGATTTATAGTTATAAATTTGAGATTTTTTTATAAAATATATGAATTTTTAAAAGTATAATATCAGTAATTTTTTTATTATGCTAATATGACATTAAAATTTTTTTATTAGTATTTTAAAAGTTTAAAAATAATTTTTTTTTAAAAAAAAAGGTGACAAACTTCCACCTAAGTGAGACGGGTTTTGTGGTGGGCTACAAGTTAGCCCTGCTCAGCTCACGAGTTATAGTGGGCTAACTCGCAACTCGCAGACTGATACATTGTCCCATGTTTAAGTCTAATGTATTATAACAAGAAATATTATTTAATAATGTCATTTTTTATGACTGTGTCATGAGAGGAGGACCGTGGCCTAAAAGATTTGTTGTTCGGTGCGTTGTTGGAAGAGGTTGTAAGACAATAGTAGATATATAATTAAGTAGAGGAAGACTAAGGGTAAATAATATATTTTTTTCATATTCTCACATATAATCCCCATTTATATGTCTTGGCAGTATAATCCTCTTTACTTCACTTAAGATAATTAAGATTACAAAATGTAATCCTTTTTACATTAGACAAGTCCAACCAAACGCCTAAATTAGTCTATTGTATCAATATTATATGTAACCATCTCCCACGGAATTAAACTGTACAGAAATCTAGATGGGTGTTATCAAACTTTTTTTTTGTTATAAAATTTTTTAAAAATAAATTAAGTTCATCCATAATTTAAAGGTAAGATGAAATCTCTTTATCTCATAGGTAATACCAATATTATATAGAGCGTACTATTAATTATTTTTAGGTGTTAACTTAAATATTTAAAAGCTATAATATTTTTTTAAATATCGTGACTAAAATCATAATAAAATAATATTTTTTAAGAATAGAATATATTCTAAATAATTATATATCTTAAATTCGAATACAGCTGTTCCCAAACCTGACATGCAAAAATGGTACTATACACGTTGGGCTTCTTGAATGAGTCAATACCCAATCAATGAACATCATCCACACTGGCCCAATCAATGTTCGTTACTTTCCATAAATATGAAAAGTAAAATAAATAAACAAATAAAGTTTTCCACTCCAATTGCTGGTCAAAAAGTTTTTCACTCCAATTGGCTAATTGCAACCATTGGACTATTTTCAACTGCTCCAACCACACTTTTCTCCCCTTTCTTCTTTTTTTCACTCCACCTTTTCATTTGTTACCCAAAAAATATTTAAATGGATTAGGTATCAATATTTACTAGGATGAGAACCCGTCTCAATTTTCATAATACTAATAAATATTAGTATAATTGGTAACACATTGATTTATAACCCATAAATTCCGCTATTGACATGATAACCTTATTAATAAGCAATATAAAAATATTTTTATAAACGCTCTTTAAATGTAGAGGTATACCTTAGTTTTGATAAATATTTAAAACTCAACCCGCCTTAAATTTTGTTACAAAAAAATAATAATGCTTACAATAATTCATATTTGTAATTTTGTGGATTAATTATCGTAGATTTCTAGATTTTGAAGGTAAAAAAATAAAAGATTTTGAAAAAAGTTTCATACTCGTTTGGACATGGAACATGTCTCTTGATTATTCGATATCTTTGACTAGTACATTAATTAATTTATTAGTATGTATGCAATGCCGTAATTTAGTATTAAGGTTAAAATGTTGGCTAAAATCCTACAGGACTAAGAAAAAAATACAGGGAATATTGCATTATTTTCTATATTTTATCATTTGTTGATACTACAAGATTCTAGATTACTTTTCTCGGTGTTTGAAAAAGAAGTAAATAATTAATAAATTATTGTTCAAGATTTATAAATAGCACAATTTATTATATTATATTTTATACATTACCATTGATATTGATTTTCATATTCGTTTGTTGGAATTTGAGGTGTTCTATGAATAAAATAAATACTATGATAAAAAAAAAAAGTTAACGATAACTTGTGGAGTGAATATGATAATTCCGTGAGCTAATAGTATAAACTTACAAAACTTGATTATTGATTTTAATAAGTGTCTACTGGATAACTTAAAATAATAATATTTATTCTAATAGCCCTATGCATAATGTCATTATGTTCATTTGAATTACTTTCTTTACAAGCTAAGGTACCATATAAGATATATTTATTACATATTTTTTATATTATACCCATATATAATATTGGTCATTTTTACAAAGTTATACCACATAGACTTAAAATAAGGGTAAAATTGAAAGATTATTTAATTTTTAGACAAAGTTAACATATTTAAATTCTTATTTTAGTTTCAGCTGGAGGTGCTTTATAGAAAAAAAGAAACGAAATGGAGTATAACTCAAAAATTGATAATTTGATTTTTTTTTTTTTAGGATTATGAAAGATGAATATTTTGTTCATGAAAGTGGTTGAAGACGAGCAAAAATCAAATGATTACCACGAGGCAATATTGTTTCTAATTTCTAGAGCGATATCTGGATACATCTGATATAAAATTTTTTAGGATAAAATTAAACTTTAACCTAATAGAATATTATATTTATACTCACTTGCTTTAACCTAATAGAATATTATATATACGCTCACTTGCAGTCCACACTAGCTACTAGATCCGATCATTTGGCCTGATGTAGCAGGCATATTTGAATTTCGCATATAAAAAGTATTATAATTGTATGTTAGTGTGATCGAATATGCTTGGTTAAGTAAGTTTCCAACAATTTTTTTCTCATAATCTCACGCAACAATATACTAATGAATAATTTAACAATGAAGTTTGCACTTGTGCGTGCGCGCGTGTGTATATATATATAGTGCATAATGTTAATCATATTCGTGTGTCTCTGAAGAATACTGAGTAAAATTTTCTAAAAGATGGAAAGCAAAAGAGACATTAACTCTCATGAAGCATTCCCAATGAAGGGTGGAGAAGGCCAAGATAGCTATGCTCAAAATTCCAACCATCAGGTTTCTGATTAGTGTTTTCAAGAATCATAACTTGTTTTTGTGTTATTCTTTTTAGGGAAAATTAAATCTGCCAATTTTGAATCAGGTCCCTGTAGTTATTTTATTTGAATTAGATGCTTATAATTTGATCCATTTTAAACATTCATTTTTAAGGGTAAAAACTGTTAAATTTAAGTATAAAATTTCATGTACATGAAGGAGTTTCTTTCATTTCATTTGACATCGTTTTAATATATGTATATTTTTATAAATAAAATTTGATAAAGGCTATAAATTAAAATGATCGGATCAAGTAAATATTAAAAATAAGGATATAATTTAAACAAAATAAACTATAAAGACCTGATTTAAAATTTGAGGTAAACTAATATAACTTGTGGTTTAATTTTCTATTTTTATTATATCTAACTAATTAATTATAAGCTGCTTCATTACAAAGCTTGAAGTTAAATTAATCCTTGTTTTGCAGCGAACAGGAGCAAATGTCACCAAAAATATCATCAAAGAAGCCATTGTTGAGAAACTTGATCTGCAAACACTTTTGCAGAATTCCTCTCATAATACTTTACGCATCGCAGATTTGGGCTGTTCAGTTGGACCTAACACATTCTTCACTGTTCAAAGCATTATGGACTCTGTCAACCTCAAACTTGAATCTCAAGGACATTATCATGGTTTATTAGATTCACTTGAATTTCAAGTGTTCTTCAATGATCATGCTGCTAATGATTTCAATTCACTTTTCAAGTCTCTTCCTGAGAAGAAGCAATATTATGCGGCAGCTGTGCCTGGTTCATTTCATGGAAGATTGTTTCCAGAATCAAGCATTCATGTTTTCAACTCATCTTATGCTCTTCATTGGCTCTCAAAAGTGCCTAAAGAGATTGTTGACAAGAACTCTCCTGCTTATAATAAAGGCAAAGTTTACTTTACAAGTGAAGACAAGAAAGTTAAAGAGGCATATTCTGCACAATTTGACAGAGACATGGAGAGCTTCTTGAATTCAAGAGCCTTAGAGCTTGTTCCTGGAGGTATCGTCACTTTTCTCATTCCTAGTGTCCCTCCAAATTCTAAGAACCGATTTGAAGCTAATGCAAATATTATTGGGAATGTTCTTGTGGATATGGTCAATAAGGTAATTTACAATTACTCTCTCTCTCTCTCTATACAAGATTTCTTAATTCCATGCCATGCCATCAATTCCTACTGAAGGCATGATATTAAAATCCAACCTAGTCATCAAGAATTTTAGATGGGTTGATTGAGTTAAATCTTACAGTTTTTCTCCCCTTGTTGACCCTAAAATGAAGACCTTTTGAGTTAAAAAAATATATGTATATTATATTTATATTTTTGTAACTTTATTTTATTAAATTATATGTGATTTGTATATAAATATTTCATTTTCTTGTTAATTATTATTTTAATATTACCCCTTTTAAAGTTATATATAAATATTATTTTATATATTTTAATTAAATTATATTAATTTAATTATGATTGGGTTGATTTCAGTTCAATCATAATTGGACTAGTGACACTTAAACGGTTGGGTTTTCAATACCTTGATTGAAGGTACTACCTCCATTATCAAATCTTAACAACACATTATTAGGAAAATCCTTTGTTATCAAATTTAAGAAATATTGCAAACTACCATGAATATTTAATGATATATCTATACAAAAATGCATCTCATAAATAACCATTGGCCCAACTACATATCTGTATGGAGGCAAAATAGTTAAGATAATATGATAGAAAGCTATTCATATATATATATAGTGTGTGTGTGTGTGTGTATTTGTGCAAAATGAGCTCACAATTTAGTATATATTAAACTTGATTGTTGATTTGTGATATAAATTTGACATTAAATGAATTATAAGCAACATATTTTGCACATGAAGGGTGTAATTAGCGAAGAACTGGTAGATTCGTTCAACATACCGACGTACATGCCAGGATCAGAAGAAGTAAAATCATTGATAGAGAAGAATGGGAAATTCAAAATTGAGAAATCAGAATTATTAGTTGGCCTCATGATGAACGAGAAACTTCCAGATGTTCGTAGTGCATGCATGCACATGAGAGCTGTGTTGGAAGGTGTCTTCAAGGAACACTTTGGAGATGAAGAGCTTGTAGATGAGATTTTTAATGGCTATGAGAAGAAACTGGCTCAATCCACCTTCCTTTTGGACCCATCATTCAAGACTATGGGACAATTATTTGTCATCAAGCGAACTTAACGACCATGGAGCTATGAAAAATATTGCAGAAGATTAGGTTTATAATTATGTATTGTCTATAAAACAATAATTTTCCAGAATCATGGGTATGTTTGCTTGTGAAAGGAGTTCTTTTTGAGTGTGTTCGTAAAAGTATCTTGTTTCTCATTTCCATTTCGTTTTACTCAAAAGGTAACTATTTATGAATAAAGGCTTGTTTAGGATTGGGTTTTTTTTTTTCGATGGAATTTTCTTTCTTTCTTTCGATGAAATTTAGGATTGTGTTAGGAATCCTCTCGAAAATCGGTTGATCAAGATAAGAAAATCTAGTTGAACATAAAAAAACATCATATGTTGGGCAAGGGTATTGCTTAAATCGGGAAATAATTTCATGAAAAGGATAAGGCTGAACTAAGTTTTGAAGAAATTTAAATAGTAAAAGGTTCATTGTTTTGAAGATTAGAGTTAAAAAGTAATGAACTTCAAGATACATTGTTGTTGCATGAATAAGGATATGGATATTAAATGCTAAGAATCAAATCCTAAGGCCTAATTCATGAAACTTGAACTTAGCAAAGTTTGTGTGTGTCACATATAAGTTTTTGTCCAAGATGACCAACAACTTTTGCTTAAGCTGGGATTTTAATTAAGAAGAAAGGTTAAGTTACAAATTAAATGTTATAAGTGTTAACCTACACTTACACACACACATATATGCTAGGGTTTTTATATTTGCCCAAACCTACAAAGGAATAACGAGGAAAGAAGCAGGTAGAAGGTACTTGGAAGAAAATCACTATAAAAAAATTTGACTAAAGTTCTAAAGTCGCCGCTAAATATCTTTAGCGGAGATATTTTGTCACCGCCAAGTCGTCGTCTATGAGATTATCGTCTATAAACATTGGCAATGACAGTTGAAAGTCGCTGCTGATCTATTGCCGCTAAAACTTAAGTAAAATCTATAGCGACACAATTGTTGCTACCTAAAGTGTAATCTGCAGTGACAAAAATGTCGCCGCTGAAAGTTGATATTATTGTTTAAATTGTCTCATTTAATAATAAAAATAAAAAATAATAATAAATAACTAAATAAACAAAAATGTAATAACATTGAAGAATAATTCATATCATCTTATAAAATATTTAATTATTTCAATTACTTAAACATATTTAAAAAGAAAATAAAATTGTTTAGTCTATACATAAATATTATATGGAAGGACCAATACTATGAGTACAAGAAGTAGGCGCCTGTGGTTGCCTCCTCTACATCAAGACAGCAAATTGAGCTCGTATCATTTGCTTTATTTGTTCCATTAGTCTTTGCTCAAATTGTAAACGCTCTTATTCCATCTTTTCACACTCTACTACGCACTCTTCTTCCATTTTTTCTCTCTTCTCTTGAAATTTTTTATCAAACTCTTCTTACATTTGGGTATGCACACTTTGCACAACTGAACTATCACTAGATTGATGGCGATTTCTCTTCCTTGATAGCTCCGCTCAATACCCTTTCCCTCTTATATACCCTGAGCTCTCACCAGGAACAATCGATAATATTTTTTCTAACGTCATTTGAGTATCACTCTCTAAATCTTGGTCTTATTGTTGAGAAAGTTTGTCATACGACTCTATAATAAAAACATATGAAATTATTATATTTAAAATTAAATTAAATCAAAATAAAATATAAAATTATAATGCATATATGAATCTATTCAGAGTGTGGATCAGCTCATACTACTTGTCTATCTAATATCTTCCCAGTATGCGTTATCTCCCACAGCTGGTCAGGAGGAGTAGGTTGTCCAGTAGTTGGATCTCTTTAGAAAAGAATAATATACAAGAAAAAATAATATATTTTAAAATAAAAAGGATTACAAACTTAAATTATAGTTGTGATAGATTAAACTTACTATAGAATAGTCAATCTCTACAAATGATCGAGGACCACAAGTGTGTTTAGTAATTAATTTTTCTCAGTTTATAGTGTTCCTTGCACTTTTATTCTACAACAACATTTGGTAACTAATAAGAATTTAATTATTGAATCAAAAAATTTAATTTATTTAGAAGGATAGTGCGGTACTTTAAACATGTAAGTCTTAAAATATACTATAACTACTCCCAATCTTAAAAATTAATAGTTTAATGAGGATCAATCAATATATCCTCATCAGTCTCATATTTCTTATAGTGAGAGTACATATTTGTCTTTCAATTTCTGAATGCATTTTGTAAAATAATTGATATAGCTATATGAAATTTTTCTTCAGTAATTGCATCATCAGGTTCAAATTTATCTTGAAACAAATTAATATAAATACTTTATATAATAATATAAATAAACTAATATAAGTATAAAAAATTGACATAAATAATACCTTTATTTTTAAAATCATATCTTGACCATATTTTTTAAAATATTCTTCTAGTTACCTCCACTATCCCTCAAAGAGAATGTGGTTCTAAGAGTTAAATCACAATAATTAAAAAAGTCTCTTGCTTCTGGACCAATTGCTCTTAACATGGAATCTTAAATTTGACTCAAATCTTTGCTCCTTGTGCGGTCCTCAAATTTACATTAATAGACTTATAAACTCCTCTACGCTTGTTGATTCCTATTTTGTTTTATTCATTATTAGTTATACTTGTTTTAGGACACTCCTGATGCAGGTTACACTAATTGCCTAGAATATTTTGCTTCTTATACCTGATGTAGTTATTTGTTGACTCTCTTCCTCCTTCCATTGTTTTTCAAGCCTTGATGCTCTTTCACTGTTGTCTGCTACCAATGGTTGCAGATAAAGGTTAGATGTAGATCTTCCATTTCACCAATGGCGAGGTGAGACACATATATGGGTTTATAGATCTATTACTATATCTCTTCCTTGTTCTATCACTCCTCTGTTTCATGTTTTCAAACTTATTTCAATTTAATTACTTCACCTTTCTCTTCTTGACTTCTATGTGATGCAAATAAGGGTTTGTTATCTCCAATAGCTCTGTTCTTACCTATCTCAACTTTGTTTTTATTCCTTTCACGCCACATCATATCAGGTTGTCTCAAATTGAATTTTGACAAAAACCATGATACAATTGTAACACTCATCTAACTATTAGAAAATGCAAGAGTTAAACTGAAAAATTAATACAGATCACCTTAATGAAAGAAAATTTAGAAGGCAAGAACAAAATTCCAGCAAACAAAAGCTCCCCTATTCGGTAACATTCTTCAGAAACGTAGAACATCATACATCAACTATATTTTGAGATTAAAGCTTCATTCCATGTTTTTAATCTCAAAATCCCAAATTTAAACATTTAGAAATACTTCATTTTCACTGAATCAACCCGAGCATACCCAGAGTCCAACAATTTTGGTTCAGTTTGAAGTCAAAAAACTCAAATACTTACTCATTTTCACTTAATCAACTAAAAGATACTCAAAATCTTGACTTTAATCGGTGACCCACCCCATAATCAAAAGAAAATAGAGGATATAGATTGAAGACGGAGTCACATAACTCACTTTAGAGGGCCAACGATGTCACAAGCTTGATCTCTGTCCTCCGGTCACTCCTCCAACGTCACAATCCTCCGATCATTCCCTCGTGCTCTCCCTTGGTCTCTGATTCTCAATATTTCACTTGTCTCTAAAGCCATTGAGAAATAAGAAAGAGAAGGATCCCTAATACAACATAAAAATGTATTAGCGGCGACACAACAATGTCGCCACTAAAAGTCATACTTTTACCAAATATTTTTTAAGAAATAATCCTCTTAATAAAAAGTGATATTTTTCCTCCAATAGCTTCTTCAACTCATTAGAGAATGTTTATAAAAATTTTTGAGCAAATGATAACCTCTAACTATTTTTCTTAAATTTTCTAAGAAAATAGACATTTAATTCCCGAAAATAGTTATTAAATCATTTGGGTCTCTTTTTGGGAAATAAACTCTTTTATAATTTTATAAGCCCTAAAAATACTCATTTTATGATTTTTCTTAATTTTTTTTAACCCCAAAATATTTTTAATGGTCATTCTTTCCTTTATTTTTCTTCTAAAATTTCACTTTTAAGACTTTTTAATTTCAGAAAATACTCTTAAACTAAATAATACCTTATAAATCCTTTTTATAAAAGTTGGGATGTTACATGAAATGTAACAATAAAGGGAATATGCAACAGTAACTAAAAATATATGTATATACGTATTTATTTTACGTCTATTCATTCTCCTTTTTTCTCTCTCACACATCTCCCTCTCTCTATCTCCTCCTCCACATTGTCTCTAACATACACATACTAACTCTCACGCTCATTGACACACGTTTATAATATCTCTCTTATGCACATATCCTTGCTTCATCTCCTTATTTTACAGACATCATATTATTCTCTGTATAATCTTTCTTTACTACAATAACATGTTAAATTACTTTATTTATTATTTAAAAATGATATTATTTAATAATTTAATTCTATATATTATATAGTTGTTTAAAACCCCTTCAAATAGGGAAAAAATTGTATGAAAACTTTTTAGCGGCGACAAGGATACAAAAGTCGCCGCTAAATCAGCCACAGAAACTAGACTTTTTGCCGCGATGCTTGTATATCGCTGCAGATATTATGACCTTCTGCGGCACAATTAATGCCGTCGCAAAAAAGTATCGCCAAAATTTTTATTTTTTAGCTTCTGTTGTGATAATTTGTGTTGCCACTGAAAGTCTTACTTTTAGCGGCGACAAAATAATGTAGCCGCTAAAAGTAGGCGACTTTATTGTTGCTGTTGAAACTCAGGACTTTCAGCTGCGACAACAAAAGTCACCGCTAAAAAGTCATCGCCCAATCAATATTTTGTTGTTGTTGTAATGAATATAAGAGGTATTAACTCTTTTCCTTTCATGTGATTGTGTTTTGGTCATTGTTTATTTGAGCCATTTTGTTGTAGTTAAACATGTGGACATGTAAAATCATCCTTGGATGGCCATATATGCAATGTAGCATTCTGCACAATATTTGCTCAATAGTTAGTTACTTCAATTATCTGCAAAGTGTATGGGCATCATTTAATTCTTGCGAGGTATTGTTCTCTATAGCTTGTTTTACATGCTTAGTTTTGTAGCTTTGCATGATTAACATGAAAAAAATCTATCACTAGTGAGATCCTTTGAATCTCACTCCTTCATTCTTCCATGTTATACAACAAGAGCAAGGTGCGTAGTGGTTGAAAAAGTTTGAAGGCTGATGGAGCTTGTATTTTGTATTTAATTAGGTTTAAGATTCTATGTCAAGTTATACTTCACTTTTGATGAAGAAATTAGTTATGCATGCACCTGTTTGTGCGTGTATATATTGGCAGGTGCATATTCTCTATAAGGAGGTGAGCTCAGGCTATAACAGTCCCAAGTAAGTGCCATCAACGAAGATAACGTATACTTACATATTATGATTTGTAGTTATAGTTGATATTATATATATGCTGACTAGTTGATATAATCTGTTTAGTAAAAAGGATAAATGCATGAGTCGTGCCCTGCGAATTTACATGCCAAAGGTATAACTTTTAAATTTTAAAGATGCAAATATATTAGCATGTTTGATTAAGTAGATTTAAAGCTACAGATTTATGAAGTGAGACTGGTAACTTGAAAGGTTAAGAAAAAGTATACATTTTAGTTTTATTATAAATGTGATGAGACAAAGGAACCAGAGAGGAGCCAAGTCTTATTTATTTACCAAAGGAAGTACCTTGCTGGAGTTATTTTAAAGTCTAAAAAATTGCCATTCTTTATAATGCTTTCAAGTTTCTCTTTGGTTCAAATAAAAGATAAAACTCCTTTAAGAAATAGATCTAGAGTAAGGTATGACACAATAAGTATGAATAGATTGGGTAACAGTTCTTTGGGACAAATGTTGAATAAATTAGACTTGATCAAAACATGTGCTTTCTAATAAACAAAACTGGGTGAGACTTGATCTAGACGGCATCACGGCTGGCATATAATTTGACTTGTAGATTTTTATTAATTATTATGTTATTATCATTACTAATTACAACTATTATTATGTGTGACAAAATAACAACTAACATATTTTTAAAGAATCATATTTTCTTATTAAAATTATAATTAGATATGAGCCCATAAATAGCGTTAAATTATATATATATAGTATAAATATATTGGGATATTAATTAGCTTAAATAATTTTTTTAATCTAATTAAATTAGTTAATTATATCTTATATTAATAACTAGAAAAAATTCAATCAAAACATCATAAGCAGATTAATTAACATTTATATGTTTTGATGCAAACATAAATTTTTACTTCTAACAAGTAGTTTTGTTGTTTGTTTAGTTAGTCACATTTTATTCATAAAATGGGCTGGATTTCCAAAAGATTTGATTTCTAAAAATATCGCTTAATTATAATAGTTAATTCTGCTTACACCATATATATATATAGACGTGTTCATCAAATTATGAATGTGTGACACACAAACAAATCACTAAACTATCACAAAGCTATGGAAAGCCAAAAAGGCTCCGAATTCCCAATGAATGGTGGGGATGGCCAGCATAGTTATGCTCAAAATTCCACCCATCAGGTTCTTCTTCTTCTTGTAATTTTTAAAATTTTATGCAGACTGAATTTATTTGTCGAGGAACGGGAAAGATGCATAGAGTCCCCGAGGGCAACTTGATATACTTAAAATTATAATATTTTAGTGTATACCAGAACAATGTGTTTGTTTATATTCTAGTGTTCAAATCGTATCTGAATCGTAAGTTTCTTCATACAATTAAAGCTAAGTTTGATCTTGTTTGTCAGCGAAGAGGAACAGAAATTACCAAAATCATTATGAAAGACACCATTCTTGAAAAGCTCCATCTGCAAGCACTTTTTGAATTCCTCTCGTAATACTTTCCGCATAGCAGATTTGGGTTGTTCAGTTGGACCTAACACATTCTTCACTGTTCAAAACATTATAGATTCTGTGAATCTCAAATTTGAATCTCGACAAGGACATCATCATGGTTTAAATTCAGTTGAATTTCAAGTGTTCTTCAATGATCATGCTGCTAATGATTTCAACACACTTTTCAAGTCTCTTCCTAAGAAGAAGCAATATTATGCGGCTGCTGTGCCTGGTTCATTTCATGGAAGATTGTTTCCAGAATCAAGCATTCATGTCTTCAACTCATCTTATACTCTTCATTGGCTCTCAAAAGTGCCTAAAGAGATAGTTGACAAGAACTCTTCTGCTTATAATAAAGGCAAAGTTTACTTTACAAGTGAAGACAAGGAAGTTGCAGAGGCTTATTCTGCACAATTTGAAAGAGACCTTGAAAGCTTCCTGAATTCAAGAGTCTTAGAGCTTGTTCCTGGAGGTATCATGACTCTTATTATTCTGTGTCCCACCAAATTCCTCGAACAGCTTCCAAGCTTGTGTTAATATCATGGATAAAGTTCTCATGGAGATGGTCAATAAGGTAAATAATACTACTTCAAGCCCTTAATATAATATCTACTTAACTAATTTAACTAGATTAAGAAAATTAATTTAACTATTTGTAATGATTATATGTTAATTTTTCTAAAATACTCTCTTTAATCATGTGCATTTGAATTACTCTTGATAAAAACCTTCTTAATTTATGCAATTATATATGAATAGTTTAGAGAAAAAATATAATTTTAAGAGATAAAATAAATTATAGTTATATATTTAAGACCAAAATAAATTTCTTATCTAACTCTTATATTTAGAAACCGGGAATACATAAACATAATTACTCTTTATAATCTATATCGTATATCTGTTATAGGCTTTTGACATGGTTAATTAATGATATGATATAGAAATGATTATTTAGCCGTTAATCCTTCAAATAATAACTTATTTTACGAATTAATGAAGGGCCTAATAAGCGAAGAACTGGTAGATTCATTCAACATACCTATCTACGTTCCAACATCAGAAGAAGTGAAGGAATTGATTAAGAAGAATGGGAATTTTAAAATTGAGAAGTCAGAATTATTATGTCATCTATTTAAAGATAAGCATCGTCAAATAGACGCTCATAGTGCTAGCATGCACTTGAGGGCTTTGTTGGAAGGAGTTTTGAAGGAACACTTTGATGAGCAAGAGATTGTGGATGACATTTTTGTACGGTTTGAGAAGAAATTGGCATCCGTATTCAACTTCCTAATAACAGACCCAAGATACAAAGAAATGGGAGAGTTATTTATCCTCAAGCACAATTAATTAAGGATTATTGTGACTCAAATTAAACTATAATTCTCTTCAAGTCTTTGTTCAATTCTCAGAGAAGGTAATAAAGTTGATCTTGTATTATTGTGATTTGACAAAATTCGTTGAAAACTTTTTCTGTACATCATCATCATCATAATCATATTATTGTACAATTTTCTGTTAAAAATATTATCATATTCGTAATATTGTATGCTGAAAGTCAATGTCAACTGTGGAAATCATTGTTAGTTATCAATATTCAATTATATGGTCTATCTTTGACATTGTACATAAATATAATAAGACTTGATGGTGTACAGCCCATGAATACAATGGTGGTTTAATTCAATAATGATAGTTTACAATAGGAGTACTATTTCAATGCCTATGTGTTTCTTGAGAGTTGAGAAATAGCCTGTCAATTTGCAGTTTCCCAAGTCGTTTTTCTCGAGTATTAAAAAAAATCATATCTTGCAATTAAAGAGTATGAGAATAAAGAAATATTTAACAAATATATATATATATATATATATATATATATATATATATATTCAATTTGATCAATAGCATTGAGTCTATGAGATAATTCAGTAATGAACTAATAATCAATTTTTTGATAAAAAATATATCTATATTTAATATCTAATAATATTTTAAATAAAATTATCTATAATAAAAATATATTTATACCTATAATATATATATTTTAAATTTTCTATAAGAGAAAACTACATATAATTAAACACTCCATTAAAGCTTATATTGGTTATAACTCCTAGTTTGGAAGTAGAGCAGTAATGGTGATATAATATGTTGTCCAAGGGTAAATTTGACATAACCTTTGAGAAAATTTAAATAGTCAAAGTCTCACTGTTTTGGAGAACATTAGAGTTACAAAATATTTATTCTTATCATAAATATAAGAGTTAGATATATAATTTATTTTGATACTAAATATAATATCATAATTTATTTTATCTTATAAAATTATAATTTTTCTCTTAAAGTATTTCTATATGATTGTACATATTAGAAAATTTTCTATCAAAAGTAGTTCAAATACATATAATTGAATATGATATTTTAAGCAAATTAATATATAATTACTATAAATAACTATTTTTTTTAATTTATTTAAATTAATTAAATAAATCTTATAATAAATATCCAGGTAATAATAAACTTCAAGATAGATTGCATTATTGTTGTATGAATAAGGATATACATATTAAATGCCGGCCAAAATAAAAAGATATGGATATTAAATGCTAGGTATTAAATCCTAAGGCCTAATTCATGAAACTAGAACTTAACGAAGTGTGTCTATATATACACATCTAAATTTTTGTCCAAGATGACTAACCATTTTATTAAAACTATAATTAGGTACGAGCCCATATATAGCGTTTTCAATATATATATATATATATTACATATAAGCCATTCTATTTCTATCTTATTGATATTGCATGACGTCAATAAAAAATGCATATGGCTATATATATATATATATTACTCCTCTAGTTTTTAATATAAGATTCAATAATAAGTTGATTTTAATCCTAAATATAATATTTTTTTTCTTATATTTATCAATTTTTTCATAAATTATCTCTATTGATATTTCTTTAATAATTATCAAGAAAGAAATGAAGAGAGATAATTAAGAAAGATGATTAGGGTGTTATAAGAAAAAAATGATATATCAACTAACTTAACTAATTTCATTAATCTAATCAAATTAGTTAAATAGATAATATATTAAGAACTAAAGTATATTGTTCTATAGATCAATCAAGGCATCAAGTTTTATTTGAACTACATATGATCCATCAACAATAGCTTGTACAATCCACAATACTTGTATCAATTTTTTTATAGTCAAATTCTCCAATAACACGTTGCCATATGTATACTATTTTTTATATATGTTTAAATTAAATTAAGATATTAAAAAAATAAGACATATGATAATGAGATCAAAGTACTTGGCACCATAAATACAAAAGCCTTTATTTAAATATTATCCAAATACAATTATTAATTTCCTTTCACGCTAGCCTATTCTTCCATCCCCCACATGTGATAAATCGCTGGATGCGTTTATATATAGAGAGAGTGCAGACATTTATATTTTGTTTTCTTAAAATATCACTTAATAGTAACAATTAGTTCTGCTTCCACATGTTAGGGGAGACATTTTTCCACCAAAATATATATTATCGAGAGAGAGAGAGATGTGTTCATAAAATACGACAGCGTGACACACAAACATTCACTAAATTATTACAACGCTATGGAAAGCCAAAAAGGCTCCGAATCTTATGAAGCATTACCCATGAATGGTGGAGATGGCCAGCATAGTTAGGCTCAAAATTCCACCCGTCAATACTAAGCCTGAAATTGAAAGCATGTTTTTTTTATATTTTTTAAAAATGAAAATGAAAATAATACATTTTAATTTCTTCTTTCAACTAAAGATTTCTCTCATGTATTATACGGTTAGGGAAAATTAGGAGCACATTTTAGTTAATCCCATATAATGATAATAATCATTGTATTACTCAAAATGGATGTTTGATTGAATTTTAGTTTGGTAATAGGGTTTGCCATAGTAATGATAATTACCAAAATTTGGCAATACCCATTCATACCCTCCCATATAAATACTAATTACTATTTATTACATATTTAAAAAGTCACGTTATCCTTTATTCTCATTTGTTTTTGTTTCGATCATGTCCTGCTACCCACTGCTGCTTCCATTATTATTTCCACCACCGCCACCAATCCCGATAAATCTCTGAAAGAAAGTTTTTCTTGTTTTGATTGAGGGACATTATAGACTTTTACTTGTTATTTTTGCTTGATTAAATATAAAAAATATGTGTTGCTCAATTTTCCTAATAATACAGCAAATATATGAATATCATTCAACATTAAATTTTGCATTGTATTATCGTCTCTAAAGATATGGGAAATCTATTTAGCAACAATTAGCTAACAGTATATATATAGTCATTAGTTATTTTTTTAGAAAGTATTTTTTTTTTGCCCATCCAGTTTACTGGAACTTTACTTCGACTATATTTGAATCCGACCCACGTCGTGCACCTAGTTATAATAGGTGAGTCTCCCGATGAGTATTTTCTGTATACATTAAGGCTCAAACTCAAAACTTCACTTAAGCAATATCAAACTACTTATTACTCAGACTAATCCCCATTATTTTTAGAAAGTATTGACTTCCATCTATGCACATAGAATTGTCTAGAGCCCACATCAAGTTGAAAAATCATAAAAGGTTTTTTTATTATATTTATCATTATTATGAATTATAATTATAGTTAAAAATTTAAAATATAATAAAATTAGTTAATGTGATTACTAATTAATTATCATAACAGATTTTATTTTTTTAAAAAATTAAAATAAAATTTAATTGAGATTATTGATTGCGACTTGTAAACAAATGAAATGAAAATATTGAATTGAATTAATTAAGTTTTATTTTTAACTGAATTAGGTATTATAAGATTTTAAGAGTATGATTAATAATTAATATTTGATTGATTGATGATGATTTTAGATTCCTGTGTGCAAAATTTATACGCACTGAAATTGGTATGTCATATGGCTGGGAAGTTTTCGAAATTTATATATTGATATGCTGTAACTTTGATGTATTAATGAGGCAAAATCACATTATGGGTGAATTAGTACACTAATATTAGAAATCATAATTAAATATGAATACTTTTTATATTTTAATTAAATTATATTCATCTGATATTTAATATATAACTTAATTGAGGAGTTAATCTTGATTTTAAATATAAAATATATTTTTTATATTTATCAATTATTTTTTAAATTAATCCTATTGATATTCCATCAACAATAATCAAATAAGAGATAAACAAGGGAGTTAAGAAAAATAATTAATATATTTTAGAAAATTATATCATATTAACTAATTTAATTAATTTTTTTAATTAAATTAAATTAATTAAATATATAATATATTAAAAATTATAAAAATATTATTTTATTTATGATCAATATATAACTCTAAGTTGACTTTATTTATATCATTAATCCTTATACTATTATGTCAATCAGATTAATAACCGGACGGATTTTCATTACCTTAAATTATAAATCCGGAGGAGTATTATAACATTATTTTCCTCTCACAAAATCCGCAAGAAAACATTGCTTCATATTGGCCGTGGGATCGTGTAGCATGGTTACCGCAACAATAATGACTCGTTTAAGGGTTGTTTCAACGTCCCTTTCTTTCTACAGAAAAAAATTGATGATGTTGGCATCATATTTTTATGCTAACTATTTTCTCGTAATCTCTCCCTAAATACATTATATACCTTCATTTTTGTAAATATTAAAGATATCCAGATTGGATATATAGTACTTAGATGATATATGAATATATGATAATATCCATGTGCAAGAGTAAGTAATATGAGAAATATTTATATACTCAAGAAATATTATATTATTTAAATTATATCTAATTAAAATATAATAATTTAATATATTTTAATTTTAATTGGCTAATAACACATCTAAAATAAATATATTTTATTTTTTTTAAAAAATAAATCTTTTAATTTAGTTAAAATAATTTTTTTTTTCAAATTAAAATATTTAATTTTTTTAAAAAATAAAATAAATTATAAATTATTTATATGAGTCATCAGTTAAATTATTTTATTTTAATTAGATAAAATTTAAATAATATAATATTTTTAAAATATTTAAATATTTTTCACCTAAGAGTGGAGTATTATATCGGGCAGAACCAATAGGTATCAAATTATCAGTCAAAATAAGAAAAATTAGATGACTAAGTCATCGTTGTAGAAAAAGAGTTATTACTTTCCGTGTGCTGGATACCCTAGGCATACTTTAAAAAGCAAAAGGAGCGTTTAAATGTTCAGTAGGTAGCGTATGCTATACCTACTCCCCTGGCACCTATGGTAAGATTTACGCCAATACTATTTATAAATTATTTTTAATATATTTTATATAAACTATTTTTTTAAATTTAATTGATTCTATTTTAATTTTAACTTTAACTTTATCCCTAATTAATATATATTATATAAAACTAACACTGTAATAAATTAAAAGTAAAATTATAAATTTATATAAAAAGTTTGATAATATAATTTATAAATAGAATAAAAAATATTTTTTTTATTTTTATATAAAAAGTTTGATAATATAATTTATAAATAGAATAAAAAATATTTTTTTTTATTTTTATTCTATAAATATAACCAGGTGAGTAGCGCTTATATAGGGCATCAACATCAGGGAAAAACGAGTACCCCGAATGGGCCATTAAACTGAACTAATCATGTTTCTATTTTTAGCTTTTCCTATTATCTGAGGGTGATTAAAACTCAGACAAATAAGAGTCGATTTTTTTTTTCTAATTTTTGGGAATCCAAACTCAAGGTCTCTGAATATTGTCTTGTAGGTCTCGAGTGTCTCTATCTAAGGAGGAGGAGGCAGGGAGGAGTGTTTGTGTGCATATGTGAGAATAACTTCTCTATTGATCGTATTTTATAAACAAATTTTTTTATTAAACATATATATAATTTTTTTATTAAAAATAATTATATTTGAGGTACAGCACTAAATATTCTATAAATAAATTGTGTACTAGAATGGCACTCTCTTTGGTACGGATTTTATGGTCCATACATTTGTAAAAATTTATTTGTAGAATATTATTTTTGATCATTTATGGTATAGTGAAGCTGAAACATTTATGGAATAAATACGAAAAGTAAAATGCATAGAAGCTCAAATGTTGGATTTTCCTTGAATGCTTTCAGAAATAGTAAGAACGAATATTCATTAATTCTCAATGAGAGAGATTCAACAATCTCCCAAGTTTCCCACTATGCATGTTTATCTTATGTAAGAAGCAGTCAATGATTGGAACTATATTCATAAATTATGTTCTGTTCAATTTTTTTGTCGTATATTTTATTTAAATGTATTATTAAGCATTTTCATTTAAAAAAAATGATGGAGAGTGCACATTTGGCAAATCCAAATCTCTTATATAAACCAACTTGAAAAGAGGAAGGGATAGACAAGAAAATGACAAAGGTGCCCTTATGTAAATGACGATGGCTTTTTTGTTTAAAAAGCAAACCAGTCTCAAGGAACATAATCTCATAAAAGTAAAAGTAAAAAACACCACTATAACCATTTTTTGTAATCTATATTAATTAATTAATTTAAATAAATTAAAAAATTAAATAAATACATTAATTATTACATATAACTTTTCAAGTTGTATTTATGAAATTTTATCACTATGATTTATAAGTCTTTGACTTCCTGTTACATAATGATTAAGTTGAGTTGATGTAATTAATTTGAATGGTGTTCAAGCCGTCTTTAAATGTACTTTTTGTTTATCCACAACTTGGTAAAGTGCAAAAGACAAAAGCTTCGTATTTAAAAAAAATAAACAAGCAACTAACACATTATTAATTAAAATAATAAGCAGTTTTATTTCTATAAAAAATATAAATATAAATTCTTTTTATGTATTCCTTTCTCTTTTTATAAGAGGCAATTGCTTATTATGCGTTATTTTTTTATAAAAAGTATTTTAAAATATTTTTATTAATTTCTTATTTTATCTCCATTTAATTACTCATATTTATTATATATCAATATATTTAATTTTCACTTTTGATTTGATTTCCACCTCTTCATCACCCATTCTCTCTTCCACATCAATGAGTACAGTTTTAGAAAAAGAGCTATTTTTTTATAAATTTATTTTTTCCATGTGGGTTCAATAGAAAAATTTTTAAAAATGGAGAGGAACAGAATCGGCGGCGAAGACTTGAAACTCAGATGGGCGATTGCTACCCTCCCCAAAGCAAGCACATATTTTCTGAGAAATGGAGGGAGAGAGAGAGAGAGAGAGCGAAAATGAGGAAAAGCTTGCAGTGCATATATAAAGTGCAGTGCCAGATTAAAGGTTAATAGTGGTGGTGTCTAATTTCTTCATTTCCGTTCTCTCTCTATATATATATTTCTCGCAGAAAAATGGGATCCTTGGAAGATTTGGCACCTCTGGATAATTTGGATTCACCAAGGAAAATGAGCTACACTATAGTTAGTTTCCTCCTCGTCCCCTCTTCTTACAGAAAATATGTGCTTGCTTTCGTGAGGAGAGCAGTCGCCGATTAGAGTTTCAAGTCTTGGCCGTCGATTCTGTTCGTCTCCGTTTTTTATTTATTTTCTATTGAATCCACATGGAGCTTAGTTGGAAGCCCTGCAGGATATTAGGTGTGACAAATGATTAATTTATTATCCTAAGTTTTAACGCAGTTGAAGGATTGAGTAAAACTAGAAGAAATAAAAGATTAATTTTTTCAATAATTAATTTAGAATTTGTTTAAGCTGACATCAAATATGCTTTTTGTTTATCCTCGTAAATGAAGACTTGGGAAACTGCAAATGAAAAAAGATCTGTGTTTGAAAAACATAAACAAGCCAGCATCAAGGAACATATTGACACTAAAATAGAATTAAAATAATATGACTCTATCATATCTATTCTATATATGCACTTGATATTAGATTATAATAAACAAAATATTGACTGTTAAATAAGTTTTTCATGTGTTGCATAAAATATGCATAATACAGGGATATATTCCCTTCACTCTTTTTTATAAGATACATATAATTGAATAACGTAACCTATATTAAGAAAAGTAACCAAGCCTCAAAATTGGATATTTAATAATATAATCTAAAAAATAGTATACAAAAATTAAATAATGTTTATTCAAAAGTTTAGTTAAAATTAGTTATAAATAATAACTATATAAAAATTATAATTTTTCCCCAATAAGTATCCTCATTTATGAAAGATGTGGGTGTGAGGAATAAGTAAAAAAAAGATGAGATATATATAATTAATTAAGGGTAAAAATAAAAAAAATTAATATTTAAGTATATCTAAAGTATATCTTATAAAAAGAAATATGCTCTTTCAGAAAGTTATACTCCTCCAGTCTAAAATATAAGCTTTAAACTTGACGTGTAATGCTTTTTTTTTTTTTATAAGTTTTAATTTGGATTTACCTTATAATTTAATGTATTATTTTTATTTTTACTCTTTATTAATTATATATATCTCAGATACTACTCTATTCCTGATTGTAAGTAACTTGTACCCTAAAATCACATATCAAAGAATGCATTAAATTTGATTTTTTTATATTTGCCTTTATCAAAGAAAGGGTATTACAAATTTTGTCTCACCAACTTCATTTATCTCTCCTTAAATTTACACCTCTCTCTATCCTATGTATTATTAAATTCCCTCCAAATTACTTACATTTGGGATATAAGTAACTTAAAATAAAAAATAGAGTAGTATCTTTTTTTCACTTATTCTCTCTCATTTCCTTTCCTGTTTTACTCTCTCTCTCCCACTTACCCTTTCCATTATAAATAAGAGTGTTTTAAGAAAATAAATTACATTTATTATATATTTATTATATTTAACTAATTTTAACAAATTTCTCCAATTGCATAATTTTATGTTTCTACAAATGTATTTGGGAAACAATATAAATTACAATTATTAATAAAATATTTTTTAAAAAAATTAATACAAATATACAGAGCATGCAGCTTAATGCAAGTTGTAGTTATTTATAAGGCATTTACTTCCTATTATATAAGTCATTTACTTCATATTTACAAGTCATTGATTAATGATTGTTTCCAGTGTGTGTGTACACACACACACGAGATATGCGTCTGGCTCTTCAAACGTTTAAATTTACAAAAATACAACAAAGATGCATTCAATGTTATGAAGCATTCCCAATGAATGGTGGTGGCCAAGGCCAATATAGTTATGCTCAAATTTCTAAAAATTAGGTTCTTCATTTTCACCACTAAATTTTTTTGACTTTCTTCTTTTATTTCTATATTTTTTATTAAGGTCATAATTTTACCAAACTAAAATTTTCTTCCCAACAGTTTTATCATATTTGCATATACACAAACACATATTTCTCCTTCAATTCAAAAGTTTCCATATGTATAAAAAAATTGTAGAGTCTATCAGATTTCTTGAGTGGTAGGGACTTTCATCCCTTAAATAAACGGATTGAGAGTTTGATTCCTAACTCTTATGCCTTGAGTATACTCAGTGCAAAAGAGCATTTTAACAGCTGGGCTTTTGCATTGGTTACGCGTGGTGAATATTTTGGACTTCCTACACTAGTTTTACTAATAAATTATAACCACTGTAAAAAAAAGAAAACAATACCTTCGACACTGGTTATAATAATTATAATAATGACCAATACGGTATAGGAAAACATAATTTCTAGACAAAAGTCTAGTCTGGGCTTTCCATATCAATTATTTGGGACAGTTTAAACACTTTTTAAACTATAGTTTTAAAGGACTTCTGGCTTAAATTTTAGTTTGATTATTTTTAAAATAAACAGTTATATTTGTCCAAAAGGGTTTTTGGACGAAACTATAGTTTAAATAAGGTTTTAGATAAGCTACATGGAGTAATTTTTAGAACACTAAAAGAGCTTATAGACTACCCAATTACTATTTTAACCTTATTTTCCCCTCTCCCCTCTCCCCTTCTTCTCTCGCTGCTTGTTGAAGCTTCATCGAAAAAGCTTCATCTCTACTGTCGCTGCTTGCCGCCGTTGTTGCTTGGTCTCTGTCGTCTCCTTTCTCTAGTCATTTTTGTCACCCTCCGCTACTGGTAGATCTGGTCACCGTCGCTACTTGGGGTTAGCATCTCTCCATTCTCGCCTCATCCCGTCGTCTCCACTTCCCCATACGCCTCCGTCATTGTGAGAGAAAAAAGAAATGAGGATGAACAGTGGAATACATGTGAGGTTGTTTTTTCATCTCATATATTTTTTAATAATTTATCAATCACAAAAATCATTTTACTAATAACTATCCAAACACTCATATTTTCAAAACAATTTTTTTTCATAAGCTTTTTCAAAATCACTTTTTTTTATAAGCTATTATCAAAAAATCATTTTTCAAAAGCTATTCAAAAGCTCTTTTTTTCTATAAACCCTTGTCTAAAAGTTTATCCAAACACACATTGTTTAACCAGTGTAGAAAGTCCAGATTTTTTACATTCCTAAAAGTAGGGTAAAAAGTTAATTTTAAACATTGTAAAAAGTCTTTTTTATGCTAGTGTCAATTTTAAATAATTTTTTTAATTTCTTAAAGTTAAATCGTATATAAATAATAAGTTGCTTCGTACAAGGCTAATTAAGTTTGATCTTGTTTGGCAGCGAAGAGGAACAGATATTACCATAAACATTATCAAAGAGCCCATTCTTGAGAAGCTCGATCTGCAAACACTTTTGCAGAATTCCTCTCTTAATACTTTCCTCATAGCAGATTTGGGATGTTCCGTTGGATCTAATGTTGAAAATATTGTATAAGGGTGTCTCAAAAAAAAAAATAAGCATTTTTTCTCATATGACTCTTAGTTCTTAAGGACATGTGTCTAAAAGGTATATCTCGTATTCTTCCACAATGTATAAAAGGGATTGTTGACGAAAGATTAATAACAGATAGTTGTTGAGATATTTCTCTTTTTATATATTTTTTCCGCTAAATTCTATGATCTTCTGCTAGTTCTGTGACCATATATCCTTATAGGAAGAGTTCATTTAATATTGGGGAGTGTCACTTCCTAATTTACTGAGAGGGTATAGAATACCTTTTAAGGAGAATATCCTTGAATACGACTCAAACTATATACTTTGTTATTTTATAAATTTGGCCAACACCTAACACATTCTTTGCTGTTCAAAACATTATAGATTCTGTGAACCTCAAACTTGAATCTCAAGAACATCATCGTGATTTATTAGATTCAGTTGAATTTCATGTGTTCTTCAATGATCATGTTGGTAATGATTTCAACACACTTTTCAATTCCCTTCCTGAGGACAAACAATACTATACAGCTGCAGTGGCAGGTTCATTTCATGGCAGATTGTTTCCAGAATCAAGCACGCAAGCATTCATGAGAAGATATTGGCAGAATCAATCTTATTTTCAGTTTCAGACCCATCTTACAAGCAGGTGGGATGATTATTTGTCATGAAATGCAATCTTGTTTAATTAGTAGCGTGAATGAAACGGCATGATTATTCAAGAATAAGAGTTTGTGTTGTACCAAGAATAGGAGCGTTTGTGTGTGTTTAGGTCTGACTTTTCTCTACCGATCATATATATTCTATAGATAAATTGTATATTAATTAAAGTTTAATACAATCTTTTGTTTTTATATATATATTTATGTTTTGGTCCCTTCAATTTCAAATTATAGGCTTAGTTCTTCAAGAGGTAAAATGGCTAAATTTTTATTAAATTATAGGAACTAATATTTTAGATGAAAAGAAGATTGAGGAACCAAAATACATAGTTTAAAATTTAAAGGACTAAAACCAAGATGAAATAAATTTGAGGTATCAAATAATTATATTAACCCTTAATTAAAATGGTACTCTCTTTTGTGGGTTTGCCTCCTAGAATGGTTTTATGGTTCTATAATTTGTAAATATTTTTTATACTATTTATTGCATCATATTACTAGGAATTTAATTTTAGGGTTTGTGACTATTCCTTCTAACATAATTTCTAAAAGTTTATGGAGTATTATTATTTTTTATTTCAAACATAGCCTTTTTTCTTAATTTCGAATGACAAGATGCAACCTGTATATTTTTTTTTAAAAAAAATTTGCCAACATATATTTTTAAAAACTTATGGTATTTATTAGGGACAAGTATAAAAATCAAAGTAATTTTTATTTATGGTAATTTCTTGTCAATACTAAGCCCGAAAGTATGTTGTTTTATTTTTTAAAATCAAAATAAAACTAATACATTTTAATTTCTTCTTTCAATTTAAGATACGTGTGTGCAAAATTTGTACACACTGAAAATAAGAACTAATCTTCATTAATTCTCAATGAGTGAGACTCATCAATATCCCAATTTTCCAACTACATATGTGTTTGTCTTATGTAAGAAGCCGTCAACCATTCCTATTAAAAATATTTATATATTTTAAGAGTATCACATTATTTAAATTCTATTCAATTAAAATATAATAACTCAACACGTGTTAATTTTAGTTAGCTGATATCTCATCTAAAACAAATCACATTTTATTTTCTTTTTAAGAAAAAATAAATTCTCTTAACTTAGTTTAGATGAGTTTTTTTAACTGAAATTTTTATTTTTTTTAAAATAAAATAAAATAAATTGTAAGTTCTTATATATGAGTCATCAATTGAGTTATTTTATTTTAATTAGATAGAGTTCAAATTACATTACACTTAAATATGTAATTATAATTCTTATGTTAACTTAAATGTATTATTATGCATTTTCAATTTAAAAATGCAGAAGAACGTAGCTCAGCAACTGGAAAGTGCACATTTGGCGAAGCCATAATGTTAATTAGATTAGCCATATCTATAATCCAACGGGAAGAGAGGCAGGGATAGGTTAAAATGACAAAAGTGCCCTTACGTAAAGAAAATGACGAAACATTAATTAAAATGGAAGTGAAATACCATTATCTATGACAAATTTTTCATAATTGTTAATTTATATGACGCTGTCATATATTTTGTATATGAACTTCATATCAGTATTAGTATAAAATAAATTAAATATTGTATATTGAACAAGTTTTTCAATGTTTGCACATGAAGAATAAGTTATATTTCCAATGGCTTATATAGTGTGTGTTTGGTTTGCAATCAAACCATGATTTTATAAGGGCTTTTAGCCCAAATCTTAGTTTAAAAGAATTTTAAAATAAACAGTTATATTTGTCCAAAAATACTTTTAGACCAAACCATAGTTTAAACTTGTGATTTTATATAAGCTACTGGGACTAGCTTCTGGAATAGTAAAAGAGTTTCTGGACTACCCATTTACTATTTTACCCCTACTTTTTTGGCACTCTCTCCTCTTCTCTCACTCTTCTCTCTCCTCTTCTCTTTGCTTATGCTCCGGTCACCTTCTCTCTTGTCGTCATCGAGCTTTGGCTTCACTAGTCACTGTCTGTGGTCCTCATCGTCGTCGGCATCTATGCTCACCGTCTCCTTATTGTCTCTATTCTTTGCTACTGATCTGCTATCGTCGCTACTCATGGAGGTTCGGTAGACGCTTCTATGGTCGGTGGAGGTCTAGACATGGTGGAGGTTCATAGTTGCTAGTAAACATAGAGATATTAGGGTGGAGAGCAGTGATGGATACGAAAGGAGAAAGGAGAAAAGAGAAAATATAATATTCTTTTTATAAAAATCACACTATTTTTGGTAATTTATCAATAAAAAAATCTTTCTAGTAATAACTAATCTAAATACTCATTTATTCAAAACTATTTTTTTCTACAAGTCTTTTTTAAAAGCTATCCAAAAACTTTTTTTTCATAAGTCATTTTTCAAAAATCTATTCAAACAGGCCTATAGTTATATAAATAATACTCCTTTGATCCTTAATATATGACCTAATTAAAAAATTAATCTTAATTCTAAATATAAGACATATTTCCTATATTTGAATCAACAAAGATTGAGTCTAATAAAATAAACTAATTACTCACAAATGAAATTAAAATTCTAATCATTATTAGGAGAGGTGTTCATGTTTAATGATTAATAATATCTCAAATAAGGTTGTTTGTAACGCCAAGCAAAAACAAACTTTAAAAAACGTTGTAAGAGCTTATTCAAATTAAGTTGTACTCTCACCCTATGTCTTTAAAAAAGTGTTGATTACACAGCTGCATCTTAGATTTTTGGTTTGTGAATTATAGAGATGACTTTAAAAAAGTTGACTGGGATGGTTCTACAAATGTGGGAGACCAACGTAACTAACAGAATAAATTACAATTACTAATAAATATTTTTTTAAAAAAAATACAAATAAACAAAGTATATTGTAGCTTAATGTGCAAGTTGTTTTTATTACATTTTTTATATCTATAATTGATGATAAGTCATTGACTTCCTATTATATAATGATTAATGATTGTTTAGTTGATATAGTTAATTTGAATGGTGTTTAAGCCATCTTTAAATAGGCTTTTCGTTTATCCTCGTAAATCACGACTTGGGAAACTGCAAATGACAAAAACTTTGTGTTTTAAAAAAAATACACGAGTGGCCAATAAAGATTAGTTGGGTTGTGTAACGAGCTAACTCATAGGCTATAAGAAATTTAAATTTTGTTGTTGATATGATGATTTTATTAATGGATGATTTATAAATACCTCTATAAATGTTCTATTAGAAACTGCAAATGATAAAAACTTTGTGTTTTAAAAAAAATATAAGAGTGGCCAATAAAGATTAGTTAGATTGTGTAACCAGCTAACTCAGACTATAAAAAATTTAAATTTTATTATTGATATGATAATGTTATTAGTAGATAATTTATAAATATCTCTATAAATATTCTATGAGCTTAGACACATACCCTAATTCTGATAAATCTAGATGATTTAACTCATCTAAATTTTTCTTTTTTCTATCAAAATAAATAAAGATATAAACAAGATGCCGAATACCATTTTGGTCTAGTGACACAAAATGTGCCCTTGATAGCGCCATGTTGATAGCACCATGTTTGGGTTTTGATTCCCGGGAGCGAAACTAGGTGAAGGGAGGAGGGAGTGGTCACCCCTCCTTAATGCCAAAATTCCCCTATAACTCTTTGGCTGATGAAAAAAATTGGAAAAATTTTACACAAGTATCACCGTAGTTAATTTATTCCCAAAAGCCCTAAAAAAATCTGAAACTTTACTACAGTTTAAGGGGCTCAACTGAAATTAACTTTATAATGCTAAAAGATAGAAATACTCTACAAGTAAAAGAAAGAAGAGTTGATACTTTAATAAGAATAATAAGAAAATTAACAAGACAAACAAGGGTTTTAACAAGAAAATTAATAAGATAAATATAGAAATTAACAAGAACAATAAGAGCATTAACAGGACAACCTAAAGTAATTAACAAAAAGAATATAGATTTTAATAAGAATAACAATAGAAATAATAAGAAGAATAGGGACATTAATAAGAGCAATAAGAAAATTAATAAGATGAATATGAACATTAACAAGATAAATAAGAGTATTAACAAAATAAATAGAAATCTTATTAATGCCCCTATTGTTCTTGGTTAAGTCTTTATTTATCTTATTAATACTCTTATTCTTATTTCTTTTACTATTAGAGTATTTTATCTTTGGATATCATAAAATTAATTTCAGCTCAGCCCCTAAACGCCAATTACGTTTCAGATTTTTTTTTGGGATTTTGGGAATAAATTAGCTATAATAGTCCTTATCTTAAATTTTTTGAAAAAACTTTATGGTTAAAAAATTTTGTTAAAATTTATTTGTCTAAGAAAATGTTAGAAATTTGCCCCCTAATCCTCAATTTCTTATTCTGCCACTGTTCCCTGCTCTTTATCATACCTGCCTTCTAAATTAAAAAAGAAAAAGAAAAAGAAGCCATCCTCAAGGAACATATTCATATTAAAATAGAATTAAAATAATACGACTCTTTCATATATATATATATACACAATATATATTCTATATATGCACTTGATATTAGATTATAATAAACTAAATATTGAATGTTGAATAAATTTTTCATGCACTGCATAGAATATATATATATATATAGTGCGTGTTTGGAATTTTTTTTAAACGAGCTTATAAAACAATGGGCTTATATACAGCTTATGGGAAAAGGTTTTTCTAAAAGAGATTATGGAAAAAAAGTAATTTTGAATAAATGATGGATAGTTATTTGTAGAAGGGGTTTTATGATTGTTAAATTATGAAAAATGATATGAGTATTAAATTAGGAGAGATAAGATATGAGAGGAGAGAGGAGAGAGGAGAGATAGTGTAAGAAAGAAAAGAGAGAAAAAGTAAGAAAGAGGAGAGAGAGTGTAAGAAAAAATAGGGGTAATATAGTAATTAGGTAGTTCATAAGCTCTTTTACTGTTCCATAAGTTGCTCTGACCAGTTTATCTGAAACCTTAGTTTTAAACCATGGTTTAGTCCAAAAGTTCGTTTGAACAAATATGGTTGTTTGTTTAAAAATTTTCCCAAACTAAAGTTTGACGAGTATCCAAACAAGCCCATATATATATATATATATATATATATATGAAGTATATTTTGAAAAGCTGGCTTGGATGGTCCTACAAATGTGGGAGGCCCACAGACATGATAAATTTCAATTACTAGTAAAATAATTTTTTTCAAAAAAATTAATACAAGTAAACAAAACATGTAGCTTATTGCAAGTTGTATTTATTTATAAGTCATTGATTAATGATTTTTTACATTGTATATATATATATATATATATGAGAAGTATAGATTTTAATGAGATATTTGTCTCTTCAAACGCTTAAAAAGATACAAAGATTGAGAGCAAAAGAAGCACTCAATTGATAGTGTGTGTGTGTGTGTATTATACATACATGTATAAGGCATACTATTTCTAACTTATTGCACTATAAAAAAATTGATTTTCAGCGGCGACAACAAGGTGTAAAAGTCACCGTTGAATCCCTATAGCGGCGACAATATGTCGCCGCTAAGTCGCCACCTATGAGACTGTCGCTTATACATATTGGCAGCGACAAATTAGTGTCACCGCCTAAACCTAAAGTTGATTATGCGGCGAAAAAAATGTCACCGCCTAAAGATAAATTAGTGGCAACAAAAAATGTTGCCGCCTAAAGATGAATCTGCTGCAACAGAAATGTCGCCACCAAACGTTAATATTATTTTTTAAATATTTTTCTATAAATTCTGTAATCTAAAAAAAATATAATTTAATAACAAATAATAAATGATACATAACTGAATAAACCATAATCCAATAATATTAATAAATATTTTAATTATTGTATAAAATATGAAATTAGTTCAATTACTTAAATATATTTAAAATTAAAATAAAATTATTTAATTTATACATAAATTTTATATAGAATGTTCAATACTATGACTAGAAGTAGTCGTATGTGGTTGCCCCTTCTGCATCAAAGCAGCAAATTGAAATTGTATTCTTTCCATTTGTTCCATTAGTCTTTGCTCGAATTGCACACGCTCCTGTTGCATCTTTTCACGCTCTTCTTCCATCTTTGTACGCTCTACTGCACGCTCAGCCTCCATTTTTTTCTCTCCTCTTGAAATTTTTTATCAAACTCTTCCTGCAATTGGGCATGCACACTCTCTACAACTGAACTATCAGTAGATTGAGGCCAATTTCTCTTCCTTGAAGGTTTCACTCCATACCCTTTCCCTCTTACATAACCTGACCTCTCACCAAGAACTGTTGCTAATATTTCCTTTGACGTTATTTGAGCATCACTCTCTAAATCTTGGTCTTGTTGTTGAGAAAGTTCGTGCATACGACTCTATAATAAAGATATAAAACTATTAGATTAAAAATAAAACTAAATAAAAATAAGATATTAAATAACAATACGTACATGAAGCTATTCAGAGTGTGTGTCAACCCATACTACTTGTCCATCTAATGTCTTCCTAGTATGCATTATCTCCCACAGCTGATCAGGAGGGATAGGTCGTCCAGTAGTAGGATCTCTCTACAAAATAACATATAAAAAAATACAAAGATTAGATTTAAAAAAAGGATTGAAATTTAAATTATAATGGTGATAGATTGAACTTACTGTAGTATATTTAATCTCTGCAAATAATCGAGGACCACAAGTATGTTTAGTCATTTGTTTTTCTCAATTTATCGTGTTCCTTACACTTTTGTTCTACAACAAAATGTAGTAACTAATAAGAATTTAATAATTAAAAAAAATATATAATTTATTTAGAAGGATAGTGAGATACCTTAAACATGTCAGATTTAAAATCTATTAATAACCACTCCCAATTTTGAAAACTAATAGTTTGAGGAGGATCAGCCAATCTATCATCATCAGTCTCATATTTCTTGTAGTGAGAGTGCATATTGTTCTTCCAATTTTTGAATACATTTTGTAAAATAATTGATATAGCTATATGAAACTTTTCTTCAGTAATTTCATCAGTAGGTTTAAATTTATCCTAAAATAAATACATATAAACACTTTATATAATAATATAAATAAACAAAAATAAGTATACAAATTTGACATAAATAATACCTTTATTTTTAAAATCATATCATCACCATATTTTTCAAAAATATTCTTCCAACTACCTCCACCATCCCTGAAAGAGACCAGAGTTAAACCACAATAATTAGAAGAGTCTCTTGCTTTTGGACCAATTGCTCTTGACATGGAATCTACAAATTTGACTCGAATCTTTGCTCCTTGTGCAGTCCTTAAATTCACATTAATGGACTTGTAAACTCCTCTGCGCTTGTTGATTGCAGTAGAAGAGCCTATCATTGAAGTTGAATTAGAACAATTAAATGTTACAAGCGATGTAAATCAATTATTAAAAAATTGAAACAAACTTACCTGCACTACTATTTTGAGTATGGGGAGTAGGAGGAGAGTTGACAGGCATTTCCTGAAGTTGTTGTTGCAGTAATAGAGATGAAATAGCAGGTCCTGATTGAGGTGTAGAGCATGTACCTTGACTATTTGTGTTGCCATTAGATGTAACAAAAAGAATTTTTCCACCTCGACCTCTCTTTAAAACAGGCTTATTTTAGTTACTTTTTATACTCTTGTAATAAGCATAAATTAACATGCATCTAACTAGATAACTTTTAAAGTACTTAATTATACAATTGTTATACTAGCTAAAACGAAACTAAAAATACAAAGCTAAATCCAACATTAAAGCCACACCAACCAATAATTCAGAAACCAAAGTCAACAATAATGGTTAACAAACAAAATCATTTAAGCTTCACTATGCAAGTGGAAACATAGTCTGTAAGTTACAGTTTGTGAAGATATATAGTATCAAGACTAATTAACATGAAAACATGGATTTCTAAGACACACACACGTATATATATCATGCATTTTTTAGTGAACAACACAAGAAGAACTTTGGATCTTCCACTATTTTCTTCTTCATCTCTTTTTACTTTTACCTGAAAAAATTGTAGTTACAAAATTCTCTTTGCAAATTATACAATGGTTACCAAGTTCATCTTTGTTATATTATAATGATCAATATGATAAGAGAGCTCTTGATGTGTGATTGGATAGCCTCAACCAAACATAATTTATAATAAATAGTACATAAACAACCAGATAAGATATACATTTTAGTTAAGAAACATGGCCACTGATATGTGATTTGGAGAATTGCATCTGCTAAGTGTCAAATATATGTCAGACACAAAGATGACTGATATGTCAATGCAAGTATGTCCACTAATATAGCCACTGATATGTCAATGCAAGTATGTCCAGCAGTGACTCTAAGTTCAGGGAAACATATTAGAGAGTAGCGACATATTTCCCAGTATTCAAACAGAACTATTTCAGGGAAACATATTAGAGAGCAGCTACATATTTCCCAGCAGCGAGCATTTACCAGTCAAACATAACTATTACAGAGTAGCGAGAAGTATGATAATTTGTTCCAATTAAGCATTTAGCATTCAAACAGAAATATTAGAGAGCAGCGAGCTATTTCCCAACAGCGACAGGCATGATAATTTCTTTCCATTTAGCATTTACAATTCAAACAAAAATAAGAGAGCAGAGGATGATTTCAAACCTTCACAGCGTCGATTACAGAGCAAAAGAAAGCAGGTGTTCTTTGAAATCTACCCTTCACGGCGTCAATTTTAGCAAACAAGGCAACGATGCACAGTAACTTCCACGAGATGAAATTGTGACTCTAAGATGGGGTGAGAAGCTGACAATCAGAGAACCAAACCACCAGATGACGCGACAACGACTAGCGAGAGCTGACTGTCAGGCTGCGATACGAGGCATGATGCAGGTGTGCACTACCATCGTGAGCTCGTGATGAGGGACGCCGACGCTCTGCTAGGGCACAAAAACCACTAAACAAAATAGAGGAGCAAAGTGAAGTGAGCCCAACCTCAACACAAGAGTGTACCACAGCTGTAAGCTCGTGATCAGGGACGCCGACGCTCTGCTAGGGCACATAAATGGAAAAGAGGATCAAAGCAAAGTGAAGCTGGCTGCGCTCGATAGGGTAAATAAATTGGGCTTTAGCGACAACAATAAAATATTGTCGTTGAAAGGACTTTCAGCGGTGATAATTTTGTCACCGCTGAAAAGACTTTTAGCGGCGACAAAATGTCACCACTAAACAATCTTTCAGCGGCGTCATTTTTTTGTCGCCGCTAAAAGTCTTCCCTTTACTAAATAATTTTTAAAAAGTAATCCACTTATAAAATAACAATATTTTCCCCAATAGCTTCTTCAACTTATTAGACAATTTGTATAAAAGGTTTTAGGTAAATGATAATTTCTAACTATTTTTCTTAAATTTTCTAAGAAAATAGGCATTTATTTCCCGAAAAATAACTATTCAATCACTTGTGTCTCTTTTGAGGAAATAAATTGTTTCATAATTTTCAAGTAACAAAATACTCATTTTATGATTTCTTTCTTCATTTTTCTTAACTCCAAGACATTTTTAATAATTATTATTTTCTTTATTATTTCTCTAAAATTTTATTTTTAAAATTTCAGAAAAACACTTTTAAACTCAAAAATACCTTATAAATCATTCTTATAAAAGTCAGGATGTTATATGAAATGCAACAACAAAGACCAAATGCAATAGTAATTAAGAACATATATATATTTTACGTCTATTCTTTCTCTCGATCTCACACACACACATCTCCCTCTCTCTATCTCCTCTCCCATATTATTTCTAATAAACAGATACTAACTCTCAAGCTCAATGACATACATTTATAATATCTCTCTCATACATAGACCCTTGCTTCATTTCCTTCTTACGTAGACATCATAATAATTTAATTTTATATATTAGATAGTTGCTTTATGGTGGTTTGGAAAGAACGTATGACTTTTAGCGGCGACATACAAAAGTCGCCGCAAAAGACATATTCTGCGGTGACAAAAAATTGTCACCGCGGAAAGTGTAGACTTTTTGCTGTGACACGCGTGTGTCGCTGCAGATACTATTATCTTTTGCGATGACATTTATTGTCGTCGCAGAAAAGTGGAGTAAAAATTTTTCATTTTTCACCTTCGGCGGCGATAATAAAAGTCACCGTGAAAAGTCAAATGTCACCGCTGAATGCCTAACTTTCAGCGGCGACAAAAAAAGTAGCCGCTGAAAATGACTTTTAGCTGCGACATATTTTGTCGCCACTAAAAGTTTGACTTTCAGCGGCGAATTTTTTTGTCACCGCTGAAAAGACGTCGCCAAAAACCCTTTTTCTTGTAGTGTTGATAGTGCACGATGTGAGTAAAAAAGTGTATATGGCTACATATATATATATATATATTACTCTTCATGCCTTTAATATAAAATCTAGTTGGAGAGCTAATTTTAATTCTAAATATAAGATCTATTTTTTATATTTATCAATTTTTTAAATTATCTCTATTAATACTCCCTCAATAATAATCAAGTAAGAGAGAGAGAGAAATAATAAAAGAATATGATTAGAATATTTTAAAAAAGATATACCATATTAACTAACCTCATTAATATAATTAAATTAATTAAATATATTTTATATTAACGTCCAGAGGATTGTATTGTTTTATAGATCAATCAAGACATCAAGTTTTATTTGAACTATATATGATCCATCAACAATGACTTTTACAATCCACAATACTTATATCAAATTTCTCCAATCACATGCTGCCATATTTATACTAATTTTTATATGGGTTTAAGTTAAAATACGATATTAAAAAATAAGATATATGGTAAAATGAGATTTAAAAACTTGCACAATATATATATATATATATATATATATAAGAAACTTGATTTAAATTTTGCCCAAATACAATTATTAATTTCTTTTCACGGTAGCCTCTCCATCCACCCACCACCTTTAATAAATCCTTGCATATATATATATATATATATATATATATATATATATATATATATATATATATAGTATATACCTTATCCAAGGTGGAGGTGGCCAGGATAGTTATGCTCAAAATTCCACCCGTCAGGTTCTTCTACTTCTTCTTGAACGGTTGGGTTTCCAATATCTTGATTGAGCCAAACCACTAACTACCAAATATTCTTGATAAAAAATGTTATAAATTCCTATGTATTAGTGATTGAAGCACTATTTTGTGTTTAAATCAGGACATTGTCTATCCCTTGGGGCTTACTTTTTCTCATTTTGGTGTTACTTTGTGTTTAATCTTTTCCCTTTATATCAAATAACGGTTTCTAAATATGTTGAGTTTGTTTTTAGCAAGTTTCTAGTTGTTTGTTTTGTGTACATACTACATACTATCTTAGGTGACCTTGAGAAGCATACAAAATAGTAACACTTAACTTCTAGAAAAAAAAACACTTAACTTCTCTTCCATTTGAATTATAATTAATAAGTACTAATCAGATTCTTAATATAAGAGTTATTTAATTTTTTTGAATATATTAAAGAAACTAAATAAATTAGTTAATCATAATTAATATAAAATATATTTAACTAATTTGACTATATTAAAGAGTATATAATATGAATTCGATTTAAGTGGTTAGATTTAGTCATAATTAACTAATTTATTTATTATCCCTTGTCATGTCCTGAAATTTGAGTCGTGACTGTCATAGAATATGAATAAATTCATATTCCTTAAGCATACAACCTTGAATAAAATATTTGAAGCAATAATCATAATATATTATATTTTAATAAAAAAAGGCAAGTCTTCTGTAGGAATTTTAGCAGGATCGTCTTTGTATAACTGATCTTTCGACAATCCTACAACAGACTACGAACATTTCAAAATCACCTATAAATATTTTTAAAATAACGAGAATCTTATCCATAGACTAGGTGGAGTATCTAATCTTCAAACAAAATAATACAGGTATTTTATAAATTATAATTAATAAAAAGGAGATATACCAAAATCAATGCTTCAGATCGAACATAAGGCTCACTACTCAGTTGGAGGAATAGTGTCAACTGTACTATCTTAAGCCAAAATAATCTACTGGCAAATAACATCCTAAAAATATAATTTAAAATACAGAAATAAACAATTTTGACATATTTAAATGTAAATAATAACATTTTGTAATTCAATACAAATATTTCGGAAAATATTTTATTTTAGGAAAACCATTTGGAATGATAATTTCAAATCAATCATTTTTCTGTAGGACTTCAACAGAATGAAAATAGGCTTGGACACACAGTCCATGAGGGTAACTAACCAATCTGACATGGCTCAAAGCCACAAAAATAGGCGTGGACACACAATCCACGATGATAAATAACTAAATGTAGCATGGGACTAAGAAACAAGTACATGTACAAGACCCACAAATAACAGGCACAGGCATAAAGCTTACGAGAAACAGGTGCATGTACAAGACCTACAAGAAACAGGCGTGAGAATAAATCCCATGAATAACTGGTGCGATTACGAGACTCACCAATATTCATCGAGCTAGGGTTTAACTATGCTATACCAAGGACTAACAGTATTGATGTTAGTTACTAGCATTATCTATTCAGTCATTTTTAAAACCTTTCCAGCATGCATGGGTCCATTTGCCATTTAATAATCATCACACCTTTCAATGCAATAATTTTTACTAAAATAACTTCATAATTATAAAACCCCAGCATTATCATCAGAATAATTATCCAAAAAGATTTCTTCAATTCATATGAAATAAATATTCTAACAGTAAATCTACATAAAGATAATTCATTCAGAAAATAAATTTAATTTAACATTTCCGAAAGTCTTTTAAAAATCTTTATTTAGAAAAGTATACTTCCAATTTAACATTTTTAAATAAAACATATCAAATAACAATTCATTTGTAAAAATATATTTTTTAGGAAATATTATTCACTCACCTGCAATATTCCAATATAACTTATTTTTGGTAAATCATATTTAAAAATTAACACTTTAACTGAAATATATCAAATAACAAGTTATTAATGGTACTCTATCTCCCTGTAAACCCGGTACTGTCTTACTCCAGGTATTAGCTATCCCTTCTAACCATAATAAAATAAACTCCATATACTGAACATCAGGACATCTCAGGGCCAACCCCCATCATTTGCTATGCAGCCAGTGTCTAGTCTATGGATAAGATTCTAGTTATTTTGAAAATATTTATAGATGATTTTAAACATTCACAGTCTGTTGTAAGATTGCCAGAAGGTCAGTTATACAAAGATGAGCCTGCCGAAATTTCTAGAGAGGACTTGTCTTTTAGATTAAAATATAATATATTATGATTATCGCTGCAAGCGTTTTATTTAAGGTTTTAAGTTCAAAGAATATGAATTTTTTTATATTTTGTGTTGATCACAGCTCAAATTTTAGGACGTGATATCCTTAATCTACTAAAAAAATCAACTAACTTTTATATTAAAGACTGGAGGTATATGATTTAATTTTTGAAAGATTATGGGGAAAATGCTCTTTTGGTCATTTAACTTTATTCAAGGTTCCATTTTAATCTTTAATTTTGTAAAGTATATTTTTAGTCTTCTAACCTTGACATATTTAGTGTCAAATGAGGGTTTTTTGTCAATAATTAATGTTTTAAGAAATTAAACTTAATATGTCAGTATCTATCTGATAATGTTTTATGAACATTTAAAATCAAGGGACTAAAGTCAAACTTTATACAAAGTCAAAGGACTAAAAGTTTATTTTTGCCAAAGATTATTAGTCATGCATATTGTTAATAATTAATTAGTAGAAGAAGAGTTTATCTGAAGAAAAATGAGCACATATATATATATATATATATATAATAATCTTTGTTTTGTGATCACTTGTGGCGGCCAAATTAAACAAGCCAAATTGATGACCAGGATGATCTTGTCCTCTCTTCATCTGTCTCTCTCACACTTGTATGCATACATATGTATCTATTTTTCTAAATTCTAATTATCATAATGAAGTCTACTCTTGTTTGCAGTATAAATGATATAGATTTTTATGAGATATGTGTCTCTTCAAACGCTTACATACAAAAATATACCACAAAGATGGAGAGCAAAAGAGGCACTCAATCTTATCAAGCATTCCCAATGAATGGTGGCCAGGGCCAGTATAGTTATGCTCAAAATTCTAAACATCAGGTTCTTTTATCCCACCACTTAAATTTTTTTCCACCTTCTTCTTTTATTTCTATAATTTTTTATTAAGGTCATAATTTCATGAAACTAAATTTTTCTTCCCAACTTTAACTCTTAACTTGTTTTCTAAAATAATAATTTTTTTATTGTATATAAAATATAAATTTTTAATGTATTTGCATACACACACACAGAGTTTTCCATCAATTCATAAAAGTTTCCATAGGCATATATATATACCTTACATAAGGTATTGAGAGTTGGATTTCCAATTCTTTTGAATAGAGTATACCCAGTTGACATGGATTTACTATTTGCTCTCCACACTACTAGTGAAAGAAAAAAACAATTTCACAGCGGGGATTTTGAACTGGTTATTGGAAGAACGGTATATATAAAAAGTAAGCATGGTGAGATAATGTTAAACTTTCTAGACCGGTTTTACTAATAAATTGTAACTGCTAAAAAAAAATACTTTTAATACTGTTACAATAATAACCAACGGTGTAGAAAAACATAATTTCTAGACACCGATATTATTGTTTAATTGGTATAGAAAGTCCAGATTTTCTACACCAATTATTATTTAACCGGTTGCCGTAAAAGGTCAATTTTAACCAACGTAAAAAGTTCTTTTTGCACTAATGTCATATTCAAAGTAAAGGATAATCCTAGTCTCACAGAAAGAAATATTGTAGTTTGTAAATAGCTTGTTTCTTCACGCAAAGTTTGATGGTCAATCTTTGTTTGCAGGGAATTGTAGGATATGTTACCAAACACATTATAAGAGATTCCATTCTTGAGATGCTTGATCTTGAAACACTCCATTCCTCTAATGTTATCCGCATAGCAGATTTGGGATGTTCTATTGGACCTAACGCATTTTTTATTGTTCAAAACATTATAGACTCTGTGAACCTTAAACTTGAATCTCCGAGACATTATGGTTTTGATGACTCACTTGAATTTCAAGTGTTTTTCAATGATCATGTTGGTAATGATTTCAACACACTTTTCAAGTCCCTTCCTGAGGACAAACAATATTATGCAGCTGCAGTGGCAGGTTCATTCCATGGCAGATTGTTTCCAGAATCAAGTATTCATGTTTTCAACTCATCTTTTGCACTTCATTGGCTCTCAAAGGTACCTAAAGAGATAGTTGATATGAACTCTCCAGCTTATAATAAAGGCAAAATTTACTATACAATTGAAGACAAGGAAGTTACAGAGGCATATTCTGCACAATTTGAGAGAGACCTTGAATGCTTCCTGAATTCAAGAGCCTTAGAAATTGTTCCTGGAGGTATCATGACTTTCACCATTATCTGCATCCCACCAGATTCTAAGAACAGATTTGAAGTTATTGTACATATGATGGGAAATGTTCTTGTGGAGATGGCCAATAAGGTACTAACAAATATTCTCAGACCTTGATCCTCTACTATAACAATACAGTGCTATAAGGAGAGAGATAGAGTAACAAGTTTGGGTGCTTTGGAATGCCTATATTTAACTTTTCTTCAACTAACACGTTTTGAATAAAAAATCATTTTCTGAAAAAAATGTTAATTAATATATTATTGTTACTTTAGATTCTATATCTATTAAAATAATTTTTTAAAAAAGTAAATATAAGAAAAAAAATTAAATCTATATCGTCTAAATCACATATGTACAGTCCAAATATGATGAGTTTTAGGTTATAATCACTTTGATGAGTGATGGGAACTCAAACTTGTTCTGTTAGATTGATGGAGGGTTGCTATGTGGGACTTATCTAACATGTGGGGTTCACCCATCCCTTGTTTATCTCTTTCTTTAGAGCACCGTGTTAGAGAAATAGAATCAGAGCATTCCCTCTAGCTATATGATTCCATAATTCCTGCAATCCACTATTAATTAATTCTTTTTCTTATTTCCTTGAGTTAATATTCTTTTGTTAATTTCAATCTTTGATTTCAATGAATGAAGGGCTTAATAAGTCATGAAATGGTAGATTTATTCAACATACCTATCTACACCCCAACCTCAGAAGAGCTAAAAGAATTGATTAAGAAAAATGGGAAGTTTAAAATTGAGAAGTCAGAATTATTATTTCGCTTATTTAAGGATAAGAAGAAACAATATGATGCTAAGAGTGCTTGCATGCACATGAGAGCTGTGTTCGAAGGGCTTTTCAAGGAGAATTTTGAAGAAGGGATTGTGGATGAGCTTTTTATTCAATATGAGAAGAAATTGGCAGAATCAACCTTATTTTCAGTTTCAGACCCATCTTACAAGCAGGTGGGAGGATTATTTGTCATGAAACGCAATCTTGTTTAAGTAGTAGTGTGAATGAAATATCATGATTATTCAAGAATAAGAATTTGTGTTGTACCAACAAGAAGCAGAAGAAGGAGCATTTGTGTGGATAAAATTTTTATTACCAAATATCTAATTTTAGGGCTAGTATCTCAAGATTTAAAGGAATTTAGATAAACTTTATATAGTCATTTGCGTGTGTGTGTGTTTGAATATTAATTAAAATGGCAGTACTCTCTTTGGTGGGTCGCCTCCTAGAATGGTTTTATGGTCCTGTAATATGTAAAAGTTTGTGGATTATTAATTTATTTAGTTCAAATATAACCTTTTCTTAATTTCGTTTGACAAGACGCAACCTATATATTTTTCAAAACAAAATTGCCAACATATATTTTTCAAAAAATTATGGTATTTATTAGGGACAAATATAAAAATCAAAGTAATTTTTTAATAATTTATGTAATTTTTTATTTATGGCATTTTTTCGTCAATACTAAGCCTGAAATTTAAGCATGCTGTTTTGATTTTTTTTTTAAGAAAATGAAAATAAAAATAATACATTTTGATTTCTTCTTTCAACTAGAGATTTATGCCATGTGTTGCGCGGGTAGGGAAAAATAGGAGCCTTTAGTTCAACCCTATTACATGCGTAGTGGCCTACAATTGTAACGTTCATTGCATCACCAAAAAAAATGGACGTTTGATTGCGTTTATAATAGGGTTTACCATAATAATGATTATTATCAAAATTTGGTAATCGCCGTTCATATTGCCTCATATAAATATTTATTATCATTTATTTCATGTTTAAAAAAATCACATTTACCTTTTAGACTCATTTATTTTTGTTTTTATCATCTCCTTCCACCCACTATTGCTCCCAATCCCATTACCATGGTCACCTTTGCCGCCACCCCCAATAAATCTCATAAGGGAAGTTTTTCTTTTTTGACTGATGAACATTATAGACTTTTATTTATTATTTTTGTTTGATTAAATATAACAAATAATTTTTTGCTCAATTTTCCTAATAACCCATAAAATATATTGATAGCATTAAAAATTAAACTGCATTGTATTAACGTCTCTAAGGATATAGGAAATCTATTTAGCAATAATTAACTAAAAGTATATATATATATAAATCATAAAATTATTTAATATTTATAGTTATTATGAATTATTATTATAGTTAGAAATTTAAAATATTATAGAATGAGCTATTAGGATTATTGATTAATTATCATAATAGATTCTTTTTTTTTTTAGAATTAAAGTGAGATTTGAATGAGATTATTGATTGTAACTTATAGACAAAATAATTAAAAATATTGAATCGGATTGACCTAGACATATTTTTTAACTAAATTATGTATTATAAAATTTTAATAGTATAGTTGATAGTTGATTGGTGATGATTTTAGATTCGTGTGGGCAAACTTAATACGCACTGAAATTTGGTATATCATATGGCTGTGAAATTTTCGAAATTTATAGATTGATATGCTGTAACTTTGATGAATTAATGAGGCAAAATCACATTACGGGTGAACTAGTACATTAATACTATAAATCATAATTAAATATAAATACTTTTTTATATTTTAACTAAATAATATTCATACTATCTTTAATATATGATTTAATTAACAAGTTAATATTTATCTTAAATTTAAGATATATTTATCATATTTGTTAATTATTTTTTAAATAATTTATATTAATATTTTTTAACAATAATTAAATAAAATATAGAGTGAAAAAGTTAACAAAATAATTTTTTTTTAAATTCCCTTATTAACCTGCTGGATGGTGTAGCATGGTTACGGCCACAATAATGACGCTTTCAAGGTTTATTTCAACGTCCCTTTGTTTCTACAGAAAAAAATTGACGACGTTTCCATCATATATTTTTGTGCTAATTATTTTCTCCTAATCTTTCCCTACATACATTATATGCCTTTATTTTTGTAAATATTAAGGATATCCAGATGGGATATATCGTGTTTAGATGATATATAAATATATGATAATATCTATGTGATGCGAAAGTGACTAATATGAGGAGTGTTATATTATCTATACTCTATTCAATTAAAATATAATAATTTAATATATTTTAATTTTAATTAGTTGAGAATTTATATGAAATAAATTATATTTTATTTTTCTTTAAAAAATAGGTATTTTAATTTAGTTGAGATGAGTTTTTATTTTTTTAAATTAAAATGTTTAATTTTTTTAAAAAATAAAATAAATTATTAATTATTTACATGAGTTATTAGCTAAATTATTATATTTTAATTAAATAAAATTTAAATAACTTAAAACTTTTAGAATATGTAAATGTTTTTTAACTAAGAGTGGAGTATTATATTGGGCGGAAGCAACAGATGCTAAATTATCAGTCAAAATAAGAAAAATTAGACGACCAAATCATCGTTGTATAAAAAGAGCATTTACAATGCCTTTTTCAAAATCTACGAAATTGCAACAGTAGATATCCTCAGCCTGTTACCTTAGGTTGATGAAAACTTAGACAACAAGAGTCTAAATTTTCTTTCTAATTTTTTAGAATCCAAACTCAAGGTCTCCAAATATTGTCTTGTAGAACTCAAGGGTCGCTAGAGTGTCTCTATCAGTGGAAGAGGAAGGAGGAGCGTTTGTGTGCGTACTTGGGTCTAACTTCTCTATTGATCATATTCTATAGATAATTTTTTTTTAAAATATATATATATTATTAAAAATAATCATATTTAAAATATTGTCTATACTAAATATTCTATAAATAAATTGTGTATTACAATCGTTCTCTCTTTGGTATAGATTTTATGGTCCCTAAAATTTGTACAAATTTATTTGTAGAATATTATTTTTGATCATTTATGGTAGAGTGAAACTGAAACAATTTATGGAATAAATAGGAAAAGTAAAATGCATAGAAGCTCAAATGTTGGATTTTCCTTGAATGCTTTCAGAAATAGTAAGAACTAACATTCATTAATTCTCAATAAGTGAGATTCAACAATCCCCAAAGTTTCCCACTATACTTATGTAAGAAGCAGTCAATGAGTGGAACGATATTCATTAATTATGTTCTGTTCAATTTTTTTTTTGTCGTATATTTTATTTAAATGTATTATTATGCATTTTCAATTAAAAAAAATGCAGAACTCAGCTTCTTGATGGACAGTGCACATTTGGCAAAGCCATAGATTATCCAAATCTCTTATATAAACCAACTTGGAAAGAGGAAGGTATAGGTAAGAAAATGACAGAAGTGCCCCTGAGTACATGACGAAGGCTTTTTTTATTTAAAAAGCAAGCCAGTCTCACGGAACATATTCTCACAAAAGTAAAATACCATTATAAATAACCATTTCTCATAATTTATATTCTTTCCGTTCTTTAATATAAAAAAACACATTTTATTAATTTAAATAGGTTAAAAAATTAAATAAATTATTTAATATTAGTATGTAACTTAACGTGCAAGTTGTATTTATCAAATTTTAGCACTATAATTTATAAGTCATTGACCTCCTATTACAGAATTATTAAGTTTAGTTGGTATAATTACTTTTAATGGTGTTCAAGCCGTCTTTAAATATGCTTTTTGTTTATCCATGACTTGGTAAAACGCAAAAGACAAAAGCTTCATATTTAAAAAATAAACAACCTAATAACATATTATTAATTGAAATAGTAAGCAGTTTTATCTTCATAAAAAAATATAAATATAAATTCTTATTATATATTCTTCCAATTATCAGTAGTTATATCATCATCAAAGGTATATTCCAACTAGTCAGATGCACTCAATTTTTTCACATTTTCACTATGTTATACTCATACTGTGTAACTCTTGCAAAACCTTTCACAAATTAGATAAGTGTACATATCTACAGGATTTTGTTTACTCTCATTTGAACAACTCACACAAAGATAATAAAATCTTCCATTGTCATCATCACCATTTTGTTCAACAAAATCCAAAAACTCCTTCACCCCCTCAATATACCCAATACTTGTTTGTTTAGCATTTATCTAACTATGATTTATATTTATAGAAGACTAAAAAATTAGAAAAATAGAAAACAAGAAAACTTAGCTTGTAGCTAATTATGGGAGAGAATATATCACACACAAGTGAAAGAACTCACCAAATGAAATAAGTAAATGATAACAATGAATCCAGCAAATAACAGCAAAAGCTATCGCGAGTAGTGCATAAATTTTCAGTTATTGAGACGAGAAGTTCAAAATAAAACTCATCGGTTATGAAAGACTGAGAAGACTTAAACATGTGAACTAGTGAAAAATGACATATGGGAGGCGCGAAAGGGGTTTTAATTAAATTAAAGTATATTTCAAAGCAAATTTACACTAGATAAAATGGAACACCAGTGTAGAAATAATTTTTTTCTAATATGACATTATATTCTACACATGTCACTTTTATATCGGTGTAAAATATTATAAATTACACAAATATACACCGGATGAAATGAAACTCCAGTGTAGATGAAGGATTTTGGGCGTACCTAAGATGGTTTCTTTTCCATTGAGATACCTATAAGCGACTGGATCACCTTTGTATAGACTCTAGTACATTTTATAGCAAATGACACCAACAAAGGAAGAGTACTGATGAACAAAGAAATGGAAGGAGAACATAAGAGGAGAAAAACAGAGCACACTCCTTTTCTTCTGCTACTGGAAAATGAACCACACCCAAGAGTCTGAAAATTGATTTTCCACCCTGTTTCTTTGTTTGTGTGTATCTTATGGGAGGAGTGGGATCCTTGTAACTTCCCACTCCCTCATTTTCTTCCTTTCAAAACTATAATTGTTCCCTCTATCTTCACTTCTCATGAACCTGAGCCTAATCCACCAAGGGTGGACTATCCCATTTTCTAACATTCCCCACTCACACTTAGTGGATTATATGTCATGGGTCTAATCTCATTCTCTTCCTTCTTTCATACTAGGTGCTTTATAGTGACCGCATAGGTATGACGTCTCCATTCAGGCATTTGTCCTAAAAATCCCTTTTATAAAGACTAACACAAAGCAACCCTTTAGTACAGCTCGATCAGAAAAGTTATAGTGCCTAGAATGTCAGATTTGCTTATATACACTTTTCTTATAGCTAATATAATCCCTCTCGAGTCAGTACATAACTCTGATAGCCTCCACTTATTCATAGTATCCACACTCATGGAATTAACAAAATAATATCACAAGGGACCAGTCACAGACACTAGCATGGATGTGTATATTCTGTCATTCTTTCTTTCGCTCATATATCATTTTGATATGAATTAACCACTTTCCTAGCATAATACCTTTGGTTCATATATAATTTGACCATAAGACATATACTAAAGTAGCAATCGTTGAAACATATCTCCATAATATTGTCAAAGCCAAAGGACATTATTGAAAGGATGATACATTTCTGGAACTCACACAATAATGAAGCAGGGATTGATTTACTTGCTTTCTATTTGCGGTTCTTTAGCACATGTGGTATGAATCACATGTTACGGTGTTCATCTTATCCTTAAAGAGTGTACATCATTTTAATTCTATCAATCACACCGTATAGACTTAAGTCTAGACACTCATAGTATCTAAACCCAAACTCTTCAATTCTATTCACTTAATATGACGTCAATTTTGAAGAATTTGTTATCTGGCAACAGGTTTCATGGATGTGGGTATCCATTGTTCGATCCATACCCTTATTCATGGATCTCATCTCGACTTATTGCACCTTTTAAGTCAATGCGACATTCATTGTGTTTCTTCTCTACCATATCAGCACCTTGTTGTTTTATTGGTGAACACATGTCTCATCTTTGAATGCTTCTCTAGCATCAAAGGCAGTTGCTCGTGTGAGGGAGCTACCCTTTTCAACCTGTATGACATATTAGATATTATATATTTTTACCCAGACATATAGGTAATAATAAATGATATGATATCATTAATAAAAATAAAAGTATTACATATAGTCTGCAACTTTATATTTTTTGTATGTCAATAGCTTTTATATGTTTCTTGAATGTTTCTTTGCCTATTGGCTTGGTCAGGGGGTCTGCAACTATACATTTAGTTGAAATGTATTGTACAGTTATAATTTTTTAAGCTATATAATCCCTCTTAAAGTTATACTTTATATCAATATGTTTGGTCTTACTATGATACTTAGGGTCTTTAGTGTAGGCTATAGTTGCAATATTGTCACAGTGTATTAACACCGGATTGGTATTCTTGTTCCCAAATCCTAGGAGTTCGATAAATCTTTTCAGCTAAATATCCTCTTGCTACTGCAGTGCATGCCACAAACTCATCTTCTATAGAGTGTAAAGCAATGCACGCCAGCTTCTTGCTACTTTAACATATGGCATCATTGTTAAGTAAGAAGGTGTATTCTGAAATTGATCTTCGTTCTTTTTCATCACCGCCTATATCAGCATCAGAATATTTGATTAGGCGTAGATCGCTTCCTTGATAACACAACACATAGCCAGTTGTGCCCTTTAAGTATCTCAAGATCCTTTTCACTGCTTTCCAGTGTTTCTTACCGAGGTTGGACTGGAATCTGCTAACCAAGCCTACGGCATAACAAATATCTGGTCTTGTACACATCATTGCATACATTTGGCTACCAATAGCATTAGCATATGGAATTTTTTCTATTTGCTTTTTATCTAATTCAGTTTTAAGGTACATGTCATAACTTAAGGCCACTCTAGTGGCCACAAGAATATATATAGGATTACATTCACTCATATTGAATCGCTCAAGTATCTTCTTAATATAATTCTCTTGTGAAATAGTGAGGATTATTTTGGAACAATTCCTTCGAATCTTGACTTCAAGTATGTATTCTGCTTCACCCATGTCTTTCATGTCAAAATTTGATGAAAGCCATTCTTTAATAGCTATAACCGAGTCAAGACTATTTCTGGCTAAGAGTATATCGTCTACGTATGAGGATAATATCACAAAGTTACCCTCAAACCACTTAATATAGACACAGTAGTCTTTTTCTATTATCTAGAAGTTATATCACCTTGTAAAACCTCAAGTACCACTGTCTGGATAACTTTTTTAATCCATAAATGGATCTTTTGAGTTTACACTTCTTGTGTTCATACCCTTTTTCAATGAAACCTATTGGTCATTCCATATAGATTTCTCCATCCAGATCATCATTCAAGAATGTGATTTTTACATCAATCTAATATAACTCTAAGTTTAAAATATTTACTATTGACAGAATAAGTCTTATTGAATTGAAGCGTACAATAGGTGAAAGGTATCCTCATAATCTATCCCTTCATGTTGTGTATATCCCTTTGCAACTAATCGAGCTTTGAATTTGTCAATTGATCCATCCACCTTTTTCTTTATTTTGAGAACCCACTTGTTCCCAATGGCTTTACGCCCTTTTAGCAGATCAACTAATTCCCAAACTTGACTTTTCATCCTTGAGTCCATTTCCTCTTTCATTGCTTTCTTCCATTCCTCCTTTGCAGGACCTGCTAAGGCCTTAAGAACAGTGAGGGATTCATCATCCCCTTCTAGAGTAACTAAGAGTGCTTCACCTTCTATTTAAAAGTATCTCTTTGGAACATTTTCCCTATTACTCTTTCTGGTAGGAGCAACTTGCTTATCTTTTCTCATTTGTCTCAGTCTTTATGTTGACTGTTATTGGCTCCCACTCAGATTGACATACCTAGAGGATTATGGTTTATCAATTTGTTTGGCACTGTCCTGTTCTTGAGTCTCATAAAGAGAAACAGTGCGGTCAACATCTCTTATAATAGAAAACTCCATCTCAATAAATATAGCATCTCTTGATTATGTTTCAGTCACTATTCCATCTTCAATTTCACTTATGAATACATATCATTTTGAGGGTTCAAAGTACCTTATAAAAATACATTTCTTCCCTCTAGGACCCAGTTTTCCATGTCTATGAAAATTGTCATGGATATATACTGCTGAGCCCTAAGGTCTAATGATGCTTAGATCTGGATGATGTTTAGTCCATAACTCGTAGGGTGTGGAAGCGACTGACTTTGACAGCACACGGTTAAATATGAAGGTTATCGTCAATAAAGCATCACCCTAATATGAAATTGAAAGGTTTGCATGAGCCATCATAGACTTAACCATATCTAAAAGAGTTATATTTCTTCTTTCGGTAATCCCATTTTGTTGAGGTGTACCAGGGATAATTAGTTGCCTAATGATCTATTTTTCTTCACAGAGCTGTTTGAATTGATCTTAAAGGTATTCACGATCTCAAACAGTACGTAATGCCTTGATTCTATTGTCCATTTGATTATCTACTTCATTTATGTATTATCTAAAATACTCTAGTACCTCAGACTTATGTGAAATCAAATAGACATAACTATATTGTGAAAAATTATCAATAAAGGTAATGAAATACCAAGCTCCATGTCTCACTCTTACACTAATTGGACCGCAAATATCAGAATAGATTAATTACAACGGGTTTTGGCTCGTATTCCCTTACCGAATAGTTTTCTGATAGCCTTACCAGCTAGATAGCTTTCGCATAATGACATATCCATGTTAGAGATCACCCCCAACAAACCTTCTTTAGCCAGTTTAATCATTCTATTTTGATTAATATGTCATAGTCTAACATGCCAAATATTCATATCAAGATTATTTAAAGTAATAGTAAAGCAATAATGAATATTAAAATCACTAGCAGATCCAAAATAAAGAACTTTCGAAATCAGAAAGTTGAACCATAAAATATTGAGTTGTTATAAATGTCTATAACTTAACTATAAAAGTTTACATTAAACCTGGTCTAATAAGCAAATTACAGAAATTAAATTCTGTCGGATGTTAGGAGCATGAAGCATATCATGCAGCATCAAGGTCTTTCTACCACGCAAAATAAGTTTACAGGTGCCAATGCCTCAAACCTCAATCCTTACATTATTGCCAATAGAAAGCCACTTGGTATTCCACGAAATATCCTCGATCTCGACTTACGTGGTATGTAGAGCCTGAGTCAATAATCCAAGAAAAAAGAAATAGGTTATGTCAGAAAATAGTGCTAGAAACAAATAAGACATGTGAATTCACATAATTCACTGTTACATTTCTACTCTTGGTCTGTGTAAAACAGTTACGTGCAAAATATCCCATATTATGGCAGGTAAAGCATTTGACCTTCTTTAGGTCTAGCTTTTTCTTGCCTCCTTTCTTTCCCTTCCTTTTTGTATTATTGCTTACCCTTCTTGGATGGAGGACCGCCTTTCTTCCCATTTTTCTGAAATTTCTTGCCCTTTTTGAATTCAGGATTTAATTGGGAAGGATCAGCACCTTTGGTCAAATAGGCTTGTCCAGTGGCCTTATAAGCCTCCAGACGTTTATCCTCTAGCTCCAAATACTTAGCTACATCAATGAAAGTGATGATATTTTTATTATGGGTCAGATTGACTTTTATGTGCTCCCAATTGGTAGGGAGCGACCTGATGACAACCTGCACTTGCTGTTTGTCAGATATATTATGTTCAGCTTCCTTCAGTTCACAAATCATTGTGAACATCTTTCGTAAATGTTGCCTTATAAGATTGTTTAGTTTTAGCTTATAGGTATCGAATTTAATTGTCAACCTTCTAAACTTAATCTTGGGCACTCCCCCAAACTTATCCTTTAAGGAAATCCACATTGTCTGTGCCATTCTGTGTGTCTCAAACTCATATTAAATCATCAGCCATTGTACTCAGCAGTGTGATTCTTGTGATGCTATTCTTCCTTTTTTAGGATAGGTATGCTTCATAATCTCTCTTGTGCTTGGCTATATTTCTAGCCTCAGGCTCTACTATAGCCATTGTTAATGGCTCAATTGCATCATATTCTTCTAGAATATATTAGATCTTTCAGTGCCAAATATCCCAGTTGTCCCTGTTGAGTTTTTCCCCTTTGTTCAATTAAGCAATAATGTTCTTTGATACTATTGTTCAATATCAGTTCTATGACAAATCTTTCCCACATTAATTTATTGAACCATAAAATATTTAAGTGAATTTTTATATATATAGCACATGTAAAGAATACAATATTACATACTTTTATCATTTTTATCATAAAACAATAATATCACTATACCCATTATCAGGAGAATACATTTGTACCTCCCATCACACAAGCACTGGCAACACCATCATTTCCTATCAAAATTAATTTACACAATATTCTCATCAAATTGCTTTTTAAAATACTCATCATCTAAAAAACTTCCATTTATCAAAAGGTATACATGAATCGTAACTAGGATAAAGAAATAAAATGAAACATATTTTTCTTGCATATACAGCATATAATAAATGACAAGTCTTTACAAAGAAAAGGTAATAAAGGATGTCCTTAACAAAGTAAAGTAATAGAAATCAAAATACAAATATACATAATTTAATATGAGCTTTACAATATTTTAACATTGTTTTCCTTAGCTTCTTAAGCTCACGAGGCGGCTGTTTAAGGTTATATACAAATTCTATTGTTCTAAGCTAATATGTTTTGCTCATGCATCATGTTTTGGGCTTACCTCTAACCCTTGTTGCTCTTATATATTCCATTATGACTTACAAGTAGAATTTAATGTTCTCTTTATCTGTCATGCATTCAATATAATCACCAATTATGCCATTAACGCCTTTTATGTTTGTTAATTTGACTACATCTTTTTTAGCTATGTTCATGGCCAAAGTAAGGGTTAGAGGTTGGTTTACTTCCTTTCTATCCTCAACTTGAGATTCATTATTAAGAGTAGGCACCATCTTAGAGTTTAAATATGAAGACACCATGGAAGGCTGTAGAGGAAGTGGTTTGATAGAGAATAAAGTTTTCGAGCACGGTCCAGAATCATATATTACTTCTGGTTCCTCTTACGGAACTTCCTCCATCAACTCCTCTAGGTCTACTTCAAAAAGTTCATCAAGATCTTGTTCTAGATCTTCCTCAAGTTTCTACTCGGGGTCCTCTTGAAGGTTCTCCTATAGGTTATTGACATCATCTAAGAATGAGATGCCATCATTTAAAGTATATCCTAGAGGTTCAGTTCTAGATGAAGTCATTTTCACCTAAATAATGAAAAAATTAATTATCATAATTTTTTAGAATTTTTAAACACTAAAAAATACTAGAAAATACACGGAATATTCATAAATAGGTATAAAATTACCCCTAAAATTAAGTAAATTATTTATCAAAATAAATATTTTGATTCTATAGATTTTTAGAAATAAACCGCACTTCAATCGGAGGTCTCACGTTCCCTCTCCAGCCCCAAGAAGAAAAATTTAGAAAAATAAAAAAACTGAACGAAAAACCACTCTTGGACTCTAGCCCGCGCCAGTCTGGTGCTACCTCGTGGCCACTACCATGTGTCAGTCACCAGATTTTTCTCCTTTTTTTAAATTAAAAAAAATAGTTTTTTTGTTTTAAGTGGGTCCAGGTTGGATCCACTGATCCAACTCGACCCATTACCCCTACTTCTAGAAAATAAAATAAATATTTTTTTAAATGGGCTTGGCCCAGTTCAGCCTAAATTTTTTTGTGTGACTGGGCTAGATGCAGCCCAATCTGTCAGAAAATAGAGCTTTTCTATTTTTTTTGCTTCAGCATCAAAACGGTGCATTTTGATCATCCCTGACCTCCAGCCGGGTCGTACAGACCCGACTGGACCCGACCCATGTTTTGGCCGTAACTTCTCCATCCGACGTCCGATTTCGAAGTTCTTTGTGTCATTTTCTTCATTTTTTTGTGCTCTACACAACGGGACCAATTTCAAGGCCTAAAACATCTATTTTCTAATGACCCAATTTCAAAATGAAAGTTTTCTGTTACAGTTTATGTTGAATATGTTTCTATTTATGGTTTAAAATGCATGCTCTATGATTCTTGGCATATAACACATGCTTTTGAAAATAAATAGAGTCAATAATAGCATGCTACAAGGAAAATAGAAAAACACAGAGAAGCATATGGAAGTCCTGCTCATGATACCATTAAAGGATTTTAGGCGTACTTAAGATAGTTTCTTTTTCACTAAGATACCCATACGTGACCAGAGAACCTTTGTATGGACTCTGGTACATTTCATAGCAAATGACACCAACGAAGGAAGAGTACTGATGAATAAAGAAATGGAAGGAGAACAGAAGAGAAAAACATAGCACACTCCTTTTCTTTTGCTACTGGAAAATGAACCACACCCAAGAGTCTGAAAACTGATTTCTCACCCTGTTTCTTTGTTCGTGTGTATCTTATAGGAGGAGTAGGATCCTTGTAACTTTTCCACTCCCTCATTTTTCTCCCTTCAAAAATATAATTGTTCCCTTGATCTTCACTTCTCATGGACCTGGGCTTAATCCACCAAAGGTGAACTGTACCATTTTCTAACAGTAGAAATAAAACTTTTTCTAAACCAGACATTATATTTTACACCTGAAATTGACATGGCTGGTTTCAATATGTTATATTTTTTTGTTTTTTAAAATAAAGAACACAATGTCATCAGAACAAGAAACTTTATTCATTCAACTTTACTAATAACTTTACATCAAAAGTTTAAAATTTCTAAAACAATATATATCAGAATATATAATATATTCTCTCTTTTTGTCTTTACGTATAAAAAATAAAATAGGAGGGGTAGATAAAGGTTGCAGGTTTTCATTCCTCATTAGACTAGAAGGTTTAGGATTTATCAGAGTCGATATGATCAATAAGATTATAGAAGCTATTATTCTGTTGATGGTAGTGAACTTCTGAATGGAAAACTCTAAAAGTATATTTTAGTCTGGTAACTTTTTGAGTTAGTTCTTACACAGAGTTCTCCAGGACATTGAAGCATATGATGAGTTCCTCAAGACACTCCATCAGAGTGATAACTAGGGAGGAGGAGAAAGAACTACAAGGTTAGGGTTAAGATATTTGTCCTTAAATTCGTCTCTATGTTCTTTTAGAGGATTCATATAGAAAAAAATAAAATAAAATAGATATAAAGTGATGAGACAAAAAGTATTAATTATAGGAATGGTATACATATGGTTGAGGAATAATAATAATTTCAGAAAATAATATCGAAGAATGCAATTGGCCTTCTATTATAATGAGTACAAATGTTGGGAACCGAAGAAGTGAAATGAACGATATGAGAAGGTACAAAGAAAAAAAAAAGCGATAAAGCATAAACATAAAACTGAAGAGTTAGAACAGAAAGTATATTTAAACTGGTTATATATATTTTACACCGGTTATATGTAAATATGGTGTAAATATTTCATCTTCTTTACAAAAATGTCACCGCTTATTTTTTTAAACCGTCTCCGCAATGACCGTTTTAAAAATGTGGCTTTAGAAAGGATATTTTGCAATAGTGGTATTACTATCTCTAAAGCTATAGGAGATATATTTAGCAACAATTAGCTAAAAGTGTGTGTATATATAAATCATAAAATTATTTAATATTTATAATTATTATAAATTATTATTATGGTTAGAAATTTAAAATATCATATAATGAGCTATTAGGATTACTCATTAATTACCATAATGGATTCAATTTTTTTCAAAAATCAAAGTAGGATTTGAATGAGATTATTAATTGCTACTTGTAGATGAAGGAATTGAAAATATTGAATATGATCGACTTAGATTATAAACTTTTAAGATTATAATTGATAGTTAATTGATGATGATTTTAGATTCGAGTGTGCAAAATTTATATGCATTGAAATTTGGCAAAGGTATGTATGGGTAGGGTTAGTTAAGGCAACCATTGTCCGATGCCTTTCCTAAAAAAATATGAGTTATATTTTGTAGTCCAATACTTAGCTCTGCCTAGTAAAAATCCTAATCATATCGGGTTAGGTATGGGCAGGTTGGGCGTGGGTGTATTTGTATGCCCAAATCGTGTGTCATACTCATGTTGTAAGAAAAAAATTTATAATTATAAACTTTTAAAATAATATTATATTCATATATATTCAATAATTAAATAATATCTATAATCTATTAAGAATAAGATAATAAAAAGATAATAATTAAAGTTTTGAAATCTATTATATATAAAAAAAGAATTTAAAGTCTAAGGAGTTTTTATTTTTTTCAAAATAAAATATTTATTTTTTTTCTTAAAAAAATCGTGAATTATTTATATGAGTTATTAGTTTAATTGTTATCTTTTAATTTGATAAAATTTATACGAGTCAAAACTTCTAAAATATATAAACATTGTTCGCCAAGAGTGGAGTATTATGTTAGGCGGAACCAGTAGGTGCCAAATTACCAGTCAAAAAAAACAAAAATTGGACGACCAAGTCATTGTTGTAGAAAAAGAGCATTTATTTATGGTGCCCTTTCGAAAATATATGGCACAAGGGGATTAATAATTATTTTTGACAGTGGATATTCCTGTCTAAAAACAAGAGCGTTCAAATTTTCAATTGGTAGCAGATGAAATACCTACTCCCCTACCACATGTTGGTAAGTTGTATTCTAATCCTATTTATTCATAATTTTTAGTATATTTTATATAAATTAAAAAAAATTAATTTCATTGAATATATTAAAATTCAAATTTAATGTTATATAAAAAATTTGATATTATAATTTATAAATAGGATAAAAATATTCTCTCTATTTATGCTCTATAAATATAACTAGAAGAGTAGCGCTTATAAAGGGCATCAACTGCAGTGAAAAACGAGTACACCGAATGTACCATTAATCTTTACAAATTATATTTTTATTTTTAACTTTTCCTATTATCTTAGGTTGATAAAATCTTCAGACAAACAAGAGTCTAAATTTTCTTTCTAATTTTTGAGAATCCAAACTCAAGGTCTCCGAATATTGTCTTGTAGAACTCGAGTATAGCTGGAGTGTCTCTATATGAGGAAGAGGAGGGAGGAGCGTTTGTGCGCGTACTTGAGTCTAACTTCTCTATTGTTCATATTCTATAGATAAGTTTTTTTTCTTCTAAATATATATATATATATATATTCTCTTATTAAAAATAATTATATTTAAAATATTATTTATACTAAATATTCTATAAATAAATTGTGTATTAGAATCGTACGCTCTTTGGTACGGATTTTATGGTCCCTAAAATTTGTAAAAGTTTATTTGCAGAGTATTATTTTTTATCATTTACGGTAGAGTGAAATTGAAACAATTTATGGAATAAATAGGAAAAGTAAAATGCATAGAAGCTCAAATGTTGGATTTTCCTTGAATGCTTTCAGAAATAGTAAGAACTAACCTTCATTAATTCGCAATGAATGAGATTCAACAATCTCCCAAGTTTCCAACTATACATGGTTATCTTATGTAAGAAGCAGTCAATGATTGGAACTATATTAATTAATTATGTTCTGTTCAAAAAAAAATTGTCGTATATTTTATTTAAATGTATTATTATGCATTTTCAATTGAAAAAATGTAGAAGAACTCAGCTTCTTGATGGACAGTGCACATTTGGAAAGCCATAGATTATCCAAATCTCTTGTATAAACCAACTTGAAAAGAGGAAGGGATAGGTAAGAAAATGACACAAGTGCCATTGAGTAGATGACAAAGGCTTTTTTATTTTAAAAAGCAAGCCAATCTCAAGGAACATATTCTCACAAAAATAAAATATCATTATAAATAACCATTTTTCGTCATTTATATTATTTCCTTTATTTAATATAAAAGACACATTTTATTAATTTAAATAAGTTAAAAAATTAAATAAATAATTTAATATTAGTATGTAACTTAACGTGCAAGTTGTATTTATCAAATTTTATCACTATAATTTATAAGTCATTGACTTCCTATCACACAATTATTAAGTTTAGTTGGTATAATTAATTTGAATGATGTTCAAGCCGTCTTTAAATATGCTTTTTGTTTTTCCATGACTTGGTAAAACGCAAAAGACAAAAGCTTCGTATTTAAAAAATAAACAAGCTACCAACATATTATTAATTAAAATAATAAACGGTTTCATCTCCATTAAAAAATATAAATTTAAATTCTTATTATATACTCTTTCTATTTTTAAGAGACAATTGCTTAGTATATCATGTTTCCTTTTAAAAAAGACATTTAAAAAATATTTCAAAATTTTGTGTTAGTTTATTCATTTATCTTATTTAATTACTCCTATTTCTTATATATCAATGTATTTAATTTATATTTTTGACTTAATTTTTACCTCTTCATCACGCATTCTCTCTTCCAAATCAATGAGTGTATTTTTAGAAAAATAGATATCTTTTTTATAAGTTTATTTTTTTCAACTAATTTTAATCAACTTTTATATTGATGCCATTAAGTTAATTATCTTTTATAAAAATAAATGGAGGGAGAATAGTGATTCATGATTGTTTAGTTGATATAATTAAGTGAAAATTAACTTCTTATTCCTTCAAATTTTAACTCAATTTAACTCAGATTAAAATTCAGCCATTTATCTTTTTCCATTTAATAAATTAATCCTGTCATATATGGCTCACCTTGAGTCATCACCTAGTATCCTGCATGGCTTCCAACTAAGCTCCATGTGGATTCAATAGACAATTAAAAAGAAAACGGAGACGAACAAAAATGCGGCCAGGAGTTGAAACTCTGATCGGCGACTGCTCTCCTCACCAAAGGAAACACATGTTTTCTGTGAGAAATGGAGGGAAAGAGAGAGAGAACGTAAATGAGGAAAAGCTTGTAGTGCCTAAAGTGCAGTGCCAGATTAAAGGCTTATAGTGGTGGTGTGCAATTTCTTCATTTCCGTTGTCTCTCTATATTTATCGCAGAAAAATGGCATCCTTGAAGATTTGGCACCTCTGGATAATTTGGATTACCAAGGAAAATGAGCTACGCTATATTTAGTTTCCTCCCTGTTCCCTCTTCTTACAGAAAATATGTGCTTGCTTTGGTGAGGAGAGCAGTCGCCGATCAGAGTTTCAAGTCTTGGCCGCCGATTCTGTTCGTCTCCGTTTTCTTTTTAATTTTCTATTGAATCTACATGGAGCTTAGTTGGAAGCCATGCAGGATACTAGGTAATGACTCAAGGTGAGTCATGTATTAAAAATGATTAATTTATTAAATAGAAAAAATTAGCGACTAAGTTTTAACGCAGTTGAAGGATTGAGTAAACTAGAAGAAATAAAAGATTAATTTTTTCAATAATTAATTTAGAATTTGTTTAAGCTGACATCAAATATGCTTTTTGTTTATCCTCGTAAATGACGACTTGGGAAACTGCAAATGAAAAAGGATCTGTGTTTAAAAAAATAAACAAGCCAGTATCAAGGAACATATTGACACTAATAGAATTAAAATAATATGACTATGTCACATCTATTCTATATATGCACTTGATATTAGATTATAATAAACAAAATATTGACTGTTAAATAAGTTTTTCATGTGTCGCATAAAATATGCAGAATACAGGGATATATTCCCTTCACTCCTTTTTATAAGATACATATAATTGAATAACGTCACCTATACAAAGAAAAATAACTATAAATCTTAAAATTAAATATTTGGTAATATAATCTAAAAAATAATATAGAAAAATTAATAATATTTTTTAAAAAGTTTAGTTAAAATTAGTTATAAATAATAACTATATAAAAATTGTAACTTTTTTCCAAAAAGTATCCTCATTTATGAAAGAGGTGGGTGTGAGTAATAAGTAAAAAAAAAAAAGATGAAAGACATATAATTAATTAAAAATAAAAAAAAATTAATATTTAGGGATATCTAAAGTATATCTTGTAAAAAGGAATATGCTCATTCAAAAAGGTATACTCCTCCGGTTTGAACAATAAACTTGATGTGTTATATTTTTTTTATAAGCTTTAATTTGGATTTACCTTATCATTTAATGTATTTTTTTTATTTTTATAAGTTTGATCTTGTTTGGCAGAGAAGAGGAACAGATATTACCATAAACATTATCAAAGAGACCATTCTTGAGAAGCTCGATCTGCAAACACTTTTGCAGAATTCCTCTCGTTTCATCATAGCAGATTTGGGATGTTCCGTTGGACCTAACACATTCTTCGCTGTTCAAAACATTATAGATTCTGTGAACCTCAACCTTGAATCTCAAGAACATCATCATGATTTATTAGATTCAGTTGAATTTCAAGTGTTCTTCAATGATCATGTTGGTATTTCAACACACTTTTCAATTCCCTTCCTGAGGACAAACAATACTATGCAGCTGCAGTGGCAGGTTCATTTCATGGCAGATTGTTTCCAGAATCAAGCACTCAAGCATTCATGAGAAGATATTGGCAGAATCAACCTTATTTTCAGTTTCAGACCCATCTTACAGGTGGGAGGATTATTTGTCATGAAACGCAATCTTGTAATGAAACGGCATGATTATTCAAGAATAAGAGTTTGTGTTGCACCAAGAATAAGAGGAGCATTTGTGTGTGATTAGGTCTGACTTTTCTCTACCGATCATATATATTCTATAGATAAATTGTATATTAATTAAAGGTTAATACAATCTTTTGTTTTTATATATATTTATGTTTTGGTCCCTCAAATTTTAAATTATAGGCTTAGTCTTTCAAGGGGTAAAATGGCCAAATTTTTATTAAATTATATGAACCAATATTTTAGATGAAAAGAAGATTGAGGAAACAAAACACATAGTTTAAAATTTGAAGGATTAAAACTAAAATGGCAACAAATTTGAGGTACCAAAAATTATATTAACCCTTAATTAAAATGGTACTCTCTTTGGTGGGTTTGCCTCCTAGAATGGTTTTATGGTTCTATAATTTGTAAAAGTTTTTTTATACTATTTATTATATCATATTACAAAAAAAAATAATTTTCTTTCTCGTGATTATTCCTTCTAACATAATTTTTAAAAGTTTATGGAGTAGTAATTTTTTTATTTCAAACATAGCCTTTTTGTTAATTTCGAATGACAAGAAGCAACCTGTATATTTTTTTAAAAAAAAAATTGCCAACTTATATTTGACTTATGTGTTTGACTTATGCAAGAAGCCGTCAACCAATCCTGCTAAAAATACTTATATATTTTAGGAGTATCATATTATCTAAATTTTATCCAAATAAAATATAATAACTCAACACATGTTAATTTTAATTAGTTGATATTTCATCTAAAACAAATCATATTTTATTTTTTTAAGAAAAATAATTTTTTTTAATTTAGTTCAAATGAGTTTTTTAATTGAAATTTTTATTTTTCTTAAAAATAAAATAAATCGTAAATATTTTTATATGAGTCATTAGTTGACTTATTGTATTTTAATTTGATAAAATTCAAATTATATGGCACTCAAGTATGTAACTATAATTCTTAGGTTAACTTAAATGTATTATTATGCATTTTCAATTTAAAAATGCAGAAGAACGTAACTCAGCTACTGGAGAGCGCACATTTGGCGAAGCCATAATGTTAATTAGATTAGCCATATCTATAATCCAACGGGAAAAGAGGCAGGGATAGGTTAAAATGACAAAAATGACCTTGTGTAAAGAAAATGACGAAACATTAATTAAAATGGAAGTGAAATACCATTATCTATAACAAATTTTTCATAATTGATAATTTATATGACGCCGTCATATATTTTGTATATGCACTTGATATCAGTATTAGTATAAAATAAATTAAATATTGTATATGGAATAAGTTTTTCAATAGTGTGTGTTTGGTTTTTCAATAGTATATTTCTAATGGCTTATATAGTGTGTGTTTGGTTTGTAATAAAACTATAATTTTATAAGGTTTAAAGCCCAAATTTTAAAACAAATACTTATATTTGTCTAAAAAGACATTTGGACTAAATTATAGTTTAAAATTATAGTTTTGAATAAGCTATTAGGACTAGCTTCTGAAATAGTAAAAGAATTTCTGGATTACCCAATTACTATTTTACCCCTACTTTTTCTGGCACTCTCTTATTCTCCCTCTTCTCCCTCTCCTTTCTCTCTCTTCTTCTCTCTGAGTTTGCTCGTCACCTTCTCTCGTCAGCGTCTATGCTCACTGTCTCCTTATTGTCTCTATTCTTCGCTGTAGATCCGCTGTCGTCACTGGTCATAGAGGTTCGAGAGACGATTCTATGGCTAGTGGAGGTCTGGACATGGTGGAGGTTCATAGTCGCTAGTAAACGCAGAGATATTAGGGTGAAGAGTAGTGACGAATACGAAAGGAGAAAAGAGAAAATAGAATATTCTTTTTATAAAAATCATACAATTTATAGTAATTTATCAATAAAAAAAATTCTAGTAATAATTATCCAAATACTTATTGATTTAGACCCACTTTTTCCCATAAGTCATTTTTCAAAAGATATCAAAAATTCCTTTTTTTTACAAACTATTTTTCAAAAATCTATTCAAACAGGCCCATAGTTATATAAATAATACTTCTGTGATCCTTAATATATGATATAATTAGAGAATTAATTTTAATCTTAAATATAAGATATATTTCTCATATTCGAATCAACAGAGACTAAGTCTAACAAAAGGAACTAATTTCTCACAACATATTTAGTTAAAATTTAAATCTTTATTAGGAGAAGTACACATGTTTAGTAAATAATAATATTTCAAATAAGATTATTTGTAATAGAAAAAGATAGTTGTGCCAAGCAAAAACAAACTTTAAAAAAAAGTTGTAAGAACTTATTCAAATTAAGTTGTACTATCGCCCCATGTCTTTAAAAAAGTGCTGATTACACAGCTGTATCTTAGATTTTTGGTTTGTGAATTATAGAGACGGCTTTAAAAAAGTTGACTGGGATAGTTCTACAAATGTGGGAGACCAACGTAACTAACAGAATAAATTACAATTACTAATAAAATATTTTTTTTAAAAAATACAAATAAACAAAGTATATTGTAGCTTAATGTGCAAGTTGTTTTTATTAAATTTTTTATATCTATAATTGATGATAAGTCATTGACTTCCTATTATATAATGATTAATGATTATTTAGTTGATATAGGTAATTTGAATGGTGTTTAAGCCGTCTTTAAATAGGCTTTTCGTTTATCCTCGTAAATCGCGACTTGGGAAACTGCAAATGACAAAAACTGTTTTAAAAAAAATACACTAGTAGCCATTGGCCAATAATGATTAGTTGGGTTGTATAACAAACTAGCTCATAGACTATTAAAAAATTTAAATTTTATTATTAATATAAAAATTTTATTAACGAGTGATTTATAAATATCTTTATAAATATTCTATAAATACATCTATTAACTCTAGTAAATACATATGATCTAACTCATTTAAACTTTTCTTCTTCTATCAAAATAAATAAAGAAACAAACAAGCTGTCGAGCACCATTTTGGTTTAGTGACACAAAATGTGCCCTTGATAGCACCATGTTTGGGTTTTGATTCCGTGGAGCGAAACTAGGTGAAGGGTAGAGGGAGTGGTCACCCCTCCCCGTATGCCAAATTCTCCTATAATCCTGATGAAAAAAATTGAAAAAATTTTACACAAGGACCATCGTAGTTAATTTATTCCCAAAAGCCCTAAATAAATTTGAAACTTTACTATAGTTCAAGGGGCTCAACTGAAATTAACTTTATAATGTTAAAAGATAGAAATACTCCACAAGTAAAAGAAAAAATAATTGATACTTTAATAAGAATAACAAGAAAATTAACAAAATAAGTAAGGACTTTAACAAGAAAATTAATAAGATGAATATATAAATTAACACGAACAATAAGAATATTAACAAGATAATCTAAAGTCATTAACAAAAAAAATATTGGTTTTAACAAGAATAATAATTGAAATAATAAGACGAATAGGGACATTAATAATAAAAAAAATTAATAAGATGAATATGAGCATTAACAAAATAAATAGAGTTTTTATCAATATCCCTATTGTTCTTAGTTAAGTCTTTATTTATCTTGTTAATATCCTTATTCTTATTTATTTTACTAATGGGGTATTTTTATCTTTTGATATCATAAAATTAATTTTGTTTGGGATTTTGGGAATAAATTAGCTATAATAGTCCTTATCTTAAATTTTTCTAAAAACAATTATGGTTAAAAAATTCGTTAAAATTTATTTGTCTAAGAAAATGTTAGAAATTTGCCCCCTAGTCTTCAATTTCTTATTATGCCACTGTTCCCTGCTCTTTATCAGACCTGCCTTCTAAATAAAAAAAACAAAAGAAAGCCAGCCTCAAGGAACATATTGATATTAAAATAGAATTAAAATAATATGACTCTTTAATATATATATTCTATATATGCACTTGATATTAGATTATAATAAACTAAATGTTGAATGTTGAATAAATTTTTCATGCACTGCATAGAATATATATAGATGAAGTATATTTTGAAAAGTTGGCTTGGATGGTCCTACAAATGTGGGAGGCCCACAGACAGGATAAATTACAATTACTAATAAAATAATTTTTTCAAAAAAATTAATACAACTAAACAAAACATGTAGCTTATTGCAAGTTGTATTTATTTATAAGTCATTGATTAATGATTTTTTACAGTATATATATATATATATGAGTAGTATAGATTTTAATGAGATATTTGTCTCTTCAAACGCTTAAAAAGATACAACAAAGATGGGGAGCAAAAGAAGCACTCAATTGATAGAGTGTGTGTGTGTGTGTGTGTGTATATATATATATATATATATGTATAAGGCATACTATTTCTAACTTATTGATAGTGCACGATGTCAGTAAAAAAATACTCTTCATATGTTTAATATAAAATCTAATTATAGAATTCATTTTAATTCTAAATATAAGATTTAATTTTTTATATTTATTAATTTTTTTAAATTATCTCTATTAATACTCCCTTAATAATAATCAAATAGAAGAAAAAGAAAATAATTAAAATATTTTTTAAAAAATGTACTATATTAACTAATCTTATTAATTTAATTACATTAATAAAATATATTTTATATTAAGTACCGATTGTATTGTTTTATAGATCAATCAAGACATCAAGTTTTACTTGAACTATATATGATCCATCAACAATGACTTTTACAAACCACAATACCTACATCAAATTTCTCCAATCACATGCTGCCATATTTATCCTAATTTTTATATGGGTTTAAGTTAAATTATGATATTAAAAAATAAGATAATGGTAAAATGATATTTAAAAACTTGCACAATATATATATATATATAACTTGATTTAAATTTTGCCCAAATACAATTATTAATTTCCTTTCACGGTAGCCTCTCCATCCACCCACCACCTTTAAAAAATCCTTGCATGCATAGTATATACCTTATCCAAGATCTCCAAAGATTTGTTTTCTTAAAATGTCACTTAATTGTAATAATTAGTTCTGCTTCCACACGTTAGAGGAGACATTTTTTCCCCAAAGTAGACATTATATATAGAGAGATGTGTTCATAAAATACTACAGCTTGACACACAAACAATCACTAAATTATTACAAAGCTATGGAAAGCCAAAAAGGCTCCGAGTCTTATGAAGCATTCCCAATGAATTGTTGAGATGGCCAGTATAGTTACGCTCAAAATTCCACCCGTCAGGTTCTTCTACTTCTTCTTGAACGGTTGGGTTCTCAATACCTTGATTGAGCCAAACCACTAACTGCCAAATATTCTTGATAAAAAATGTTATAAATCCCTATGTATTAGTGATTTAAGCACTATTTTGTGGTTAAATTAGGAATTTGTCTATCCCTTGGGGCTTACTTTTTCTCATTTTGGTGTTACTTTGTGTTTAATCTTTTCCCTTTATTTCAAATAACGGTTTCTAAATATGTTGAGTTTTTTTAAAACAATTTTCTAGTTGTTTCTTTTGTGTACATACTACATACTATCTTAGGTGACCTTGAGAAGCATACAAAATAGTAACACTTAACTTCTAGAAAAAAAACAAAACTTAACTTCTCTTCCATTTGAATTATAATTATCAAGTACTCATAAGATCCTTAATATAAGAGCTATTTAATTTTTTAGATAGATTAACGAAGCTAAATAAATTAGTTACTCATAACTAATATAAAAGATATTTAACTAATTTGACTATATTAAAGAGTATATAATATGAATTTATCTTAAGTGATTGGATTTAGTCAAAATTAACTAATTTATTTGTTATCATTAATCTACTAAAAAATTTAACTAACTCTTATATTAAAGACTGGAGGAATATGATTTAATGTTTGAAAAATGATGGGGAAAATGCTCTTTTGGTCATTTAACTTTATTCAAGGTTCCAGTTTAATATTTAATTTTGTAAAGTATATTTTTAGTCTTCTAACCTTGACATATTTAGTGTCAAATGAGGATTTTTTTTTGTCAATAATTAATGTTTTAAGAAATTAAACTTAACATGTCAGTATCTATCTAATACTGTTTTATCAACATTTAAAATCAAGGGACCAAAATAAAACTTTACACAAAGTCAAAGGACTAAAAGTTTATTTTTGCCAAAGATTATTAGTCATGAATATTGTTAATAATTAATTAGTAGAAGAAGAGTTTATCTGAAGAGTTTATCTAATATTGTTTTGTGATCACTTGGTGGCGGCCAAATTAAACAAGACAAATTAATGAGCAGGTTGATCTTGTCCTCTCTCCCTCTGTCTCTCTCACACTTGTATGCATACATATGTATCTATTTTTCTAAATTCTAATTATCATAATGAAGTCTACTCTTGTTTGCAGTATAAATGATATAGATTTTTATGAGATATGTGTCTCTTCAAACGCTTACATACAAAAATATACCACAAAGATGGAGAGCAAAAGAGGCACTCAATCTTATCAAGCATTCCCAATGAATGCTGGCCAGGGCCAGTATAGTTATGCTCAAAATTCTAAACATCAGGTTCTTTTAGCTCACCACTTAAATTTTTTTCCACCTTCACTTAATTTTTTTTCCACCTTCTTTTATTTCTATAATTTTTTATTAAGGTCATAATTTCATGAAAATAAATTTTTCTTCCCAACTTTAACTCTTAACTTGTTTTCTAAAATAATAATTTTTTTATTTTATATAAAATATAAATTTTTAATGTATTTGCATACACACACAGAGTTTTCCATCAATTCATAAAAGTTTCCATATGCATAAAAAACAATTGTAGAGTCTACCATCAATCATCAACTTGAGTGGGTAGGGACTTTCATCCCTTACATAGGGTATTGAGAGTTGGATTTCCAACTCTTTTGAATAGAGTATACCCAGTTGACATGGATTTACCATTTGCTCTCCACACTACTAATGAAAAAAACAACAACTGGTTATTGCAAGAACGGTATATATAAAAAGTAAGCATGGTGAGATAATTTTAGACTTTCTAGACCGGTTTTACTAATAAATTGTAACTGCTAAAAAAAATACTTTTAACACTGGTTATAATAAAAACCAACGGTGTAGAAAAACATAATTTCTTGACACCGATATTATTGTTTAATTGGTACAGAAAGTCCAGATTTTCTACACCAATTATTATTTAACCGGTTGCTGTAAAAGGTCAATTTTAACCAAGTTAAAAAGTTCTTTTTGCACTAATGTCATATCCAAAGTAAAGGATAATCCTTGTCTCACAGAAAGAAATATTGTAGTTTGTAAATAGCTTGTTTCTTCACGCAAAGTTTGATGTTCAATCTTTGTTTGCAGGGAATTGTAGGAGATGTTACCAAGCACATTATAAGAGATTCCATTCTTGAGATGCTTGATCTTGAAACACTTCATTCCTCTAATGTTATCCGATTAGCAGATTTGGGATGTTCTATTGGACCTAACACATTTTTTATTGTTCAAAACATTATAGACTCTGTGAAGCTTAAACTTGAATCTCAAAGACATCATGGTTTTGATGACTCACTTGAATTTCAAGTGTTTTTCAATGATCATGTTGGTAATGATTTCAACACACTTTTCAAGTCCCTTCCTGAGGACAAACAATATTATGCAGCTGCAGTGGCAGGTTCATTCCATGGCAGATTGTTTCCAGAATCAAGTATTCATGTTTTCAACTCATCTTTTGCACTGCATTGGCTCTCAAAGGTACCTAAAGAGATAGTTGATATGAACTCTCCAGCTTATAATAAAGGCAAAATTTACCATACAATTGAAGACAAGGAAGTTACAGAGGCATATTCTGCACAATTTGAGAGAGACCTTGAAAGCTTCCTGAATTCAAGAGCCTTAGAAATTGTTCCTGGAGGTATCATGACTTTCACCATTATCTGCATCCCACCAGATTCTAAGAACGGATTTGAAGTTATTGTAAATATGATGGGGAATGTTCTTGTGGAGATGGCCAATAAGGTAATAACAAATATTCTCAGACTTTGATTCTCTACTATAACAATACAGCGCTGTAAGGAGAGAGATAGAGTAACAAGTTGGGTGCTCTGGAATGTCTATATTTAACTTTTTTTTTCAACCATCATGTTTTAAACAAAAAATTATTTTCTGAAAAAAATGTTAATTAATAGATTATTTTTATTTTAGATTCTATATCCATTAAAATAATTTTTAAAAAAAGTAAATATATGAAAAATATTAAATCTATATCGTCCAAATCAGATCTGGACAGTCTAAATCTGATGAGTTTTAGGTGCTCATCACTTTTGACGGATGGTTGTTATGTGAGACTTATCTAACATGTTGGGTTCACCTATCCCATGTTTATCTCTCTCTTTAGAGCACCGTGTTAGAGAAATAGAATCAGAGTATTCCCTCTAGCTATATGATTCCATAATTCATGAAATCCACCATTAATTAATTCTTTATTATTTCCTTGAGTTAAGTATTCTTTTGTTAATATCAATCTTTGATTTCAATGAATGAAGGGCTTAATAAGTCATGAAATGGTAGATTCATTCAACATACATATCTACACCCCAACCTCAGAAGAGCTAAAAGAATTGATTAAGAAAAATGGGAAGTTTAAAATTGAGAAGTCAGAATTATTATTTCGCTTATTTGAGGATAAGAAGCAACAATATGATGCTAAGAGTGCTTGCATGCACATGAGAGCTGTGTTCGAAGGGCTTTTCAGGGAGAATTTTGAAGAAGGGATTGTGGATGAGCTTTTTATTCAATATGAGAAGAAATTGGCAGAATCAACCTTATTTTCAGTTTCAGACCCATCTTACAAGCAGGTGGGAGGATTATTTGTCATGAAACGCAATCTTGTTGAAGTAGTAGTGTGAATGAAATATCATGATTATTCAAGAATAAGAATTTGTGTTGTACCAACAAGAAGAAGAAGGAGCATTTGTGTGCATAGAAATTTTATTATCAAATATCTGTTTTTAGAGTTGGTAGCTCAAGACTTAAATAAATTAAGTGGGATCTTATACTATTAGATAAACTTTATATTACTCATTTATGTGTGTTTGCATATTAATTAAAATGGTAGTACTCTCTTTGGTGGGTCGCCTCCTAGAATGGTTTTATGGTCCTGTAATATTTAAAAGGTCGTGATTATTAATTTGTTTATTTCAAAACAAAACTCAATGGCTGTGAAGCGCTGAGAAGAGTTAAATGCGCTAACCAATAAAAAATGACATATCAGAGGCGCAAAGGGGGTTTTAATTAAATTAAAGTGTATTTGGTAAGCAAATCTACACCAGATACAATGGAACACTGGTATAGAAATAACTTTGTTCTAACCTTACATTATATTATACACCTGTAACTTTTACGTTGTTGTAAAATATTATATATTAGGCAAATATACATCGGATAAAATGGAACAACAGTGTGTAAATAATTTTTTCTAAACCGGACATTATATTCTACACTTGATATTAACATGTCCAGTTTCAATCTATTGTATTTTTTTGTTTATGAAAAATAAAATAACACCATGTCATCATAATAATAAACTTCATTCATTCAACTTTACTAATAACTTTATATCAAAAGTTTAAAATTTCCAAAATAATATTTATCAGCATATATAATATATTCTCTCTCTCTTTTTTATTACGTACAAAAAATAAAATAGGAGGGACAAATAAAGATTGCACGCTTTCACTCCTTATCAGACTTAGAGGTCTGAGAGTCTGTGGGATAATCAGGATTATAGAAGCTATCATTATGTTGATAGCGGCAAACTTCTCAACGGAAAGCTTTGAAACTGTCTTTCAATCTGTTAACTTTCTGAGATAGTTTTTACATAGAGTCCTCTAGGACATTGAAGCGCATGATGAGTTCCTCGAGGCGCTCCATTAGAGTGACAACCAGGGGAGGAGGAAAAAGAACTATAGGGTTTAGGTTAGTATGTTTGTTATCAAATTCGTCTCTATTTCTTTTATGCGGCGAAGAAGGAGGTTTGCGTGAGGAAGAAGTTATTGGAGGGTTCAGATAGAAGAAAAGAATAAAGAGATAAAGTGATGAGATAAAAAGTATTGATCATAGGAATGATATACATATAGTTGAGGAATAAGAACTATTTCAGAAAAGAATATCGAAGAATACAATTAGTCTTCTATCATAATGAGTACAAACGTTGTGAACTGAAGAAGTAAAATAAACGGTATGAGAAGGTACAGAGAAAATAAGCGAAAAAGTATATATAGAAAACTGAAGAGTCAGAATAAAAAGTATATTTAACACCGGCTATATGTAAATTTAATATAAATATTTCATCTTATTTACAAAAATATCACCGCTCATTTTTTTAAACCGTCTCCATAACAACCAGTTTAAAAATGGGGTTTTAGAAAGTATATTTTACAGTAGTGGTATTACCGTCTCTAAAGATATAGGAAATATATTTAGCAATAATTAGCTAAAAGTGTGTGTGTGTGTGTGTGTATAAATCATAAAATTATTTAATATTTATGATTATTATAAATCATTATTATGATTAGAAATTTAGAATATCATAGAATGAACTATTAGGATTAATGATTAATTACCATAATGGATTCAATTTTTTTCAAAAATCAAAGTGGGATTTGAATAAGATTATTGATTGCTACTTGTAGATGAAGGAATTGAAAAAATTGAATCGGATCAACTAAGATTATAAATTTTTAAGAGTATAGTTAATAGTTAATTGATGATAGTTTTAGATTGGGGGTGTGCATAGGCAGGGTTAGATAAGGTAGCTCTTGCCCGATGCCCTACCTAAAAAAAGCATGGGCTGTATTTTACAGCCCTATACCTAGCTCTACCTAGTAAAAGCTCTAACCATGTCGGGCTGGTTATGGGTCGTCTGGGCGTAGGCGGGCTTGTATGCCCAAGTCGTGTGCCATGCTCATGTTGTAGGAAAAAAAATTATAATTATGAACTTATAAAATAATATAATATTCATATGTCTTTAATAGTTAAATAATATCTAGAATCTATTAAGAATAAAACAATAAAAAGATAATAATTAAAATATTAAAATCTATTGGATATAAAAAAAAGCTGTGAAGTTTAAATAATTTTTATTTTTTTAAAATAAAATATTTAATTTTCTTAAAAATAAAATAAATCATAAATTATTTATATAAGTCATTAATTGAATTATTATATTTTAATTAGATAAAATTTAGATGAATCAAGACTTCTAGAATATGTAAACATTGTTCGACTAAGTGGTGTATTATATTGAGAGGAACTAGCAGATGCCAAATTATCAACAAAAAAAAATTAGATGACCAAGTCATCGTTATAGAAAAAGAGCATTTATGGTGCCCTTTCGATAATATATAGCATAAGGGCCTACCTAAAAACAAAAGGGCCTTAAAATTTGGGAAAATGACATATGGGTCCCATGGAAGCAATGTATTGACAAAAAAGTCCCACCAAATGCTATAATTCATTTCAAGTCCCATGGGACCTCACATGAATTTTTTGTAGTTATAAGAAGACTTAAATGCCCTTTGAGATATAAAACAACATTAAAGAAGTAAGAGTTGACGGGCTTTGCTGTGTGAAAGAAGAGAACAGTCAGAACAACGCTTAACTCGCGATGGCTCCCACGTTATGTTGACAGGTGGATTTACACATTATCGTTGCTGGATGTTGACGCAGAAGTGCTGTATATTCATCTTCTCTCACTATCATATGAGAATGTGAATGACAGACATAGCAAACCCAGGCAAATAGGTAGCCCGTCTTCCTCCTGCTACATATGATATGATAGTGTGTGGCTGAACTGAGTTATAAAAAGACCCACGTAATATGGAGATTGTGTTCATTCCATGAGTTTTTTATCATTTGAGGTGTGGGTTAAATGAGTTTATTTAGGGTTTGAAAAGTTATGTTTAGTTTTCAGGAATTTGTTGTGCGTTTGGTTGATTGTAGTAACAATATACGAACAATGGAAAGGTGGCTGTAAAGTGTGAAAGACAGACATGAGTTTGTATGCGGGCTAATAAGAGTTGTTATTATAGTATGACATAGTTGTTAATATAAGTGCATAAGTTGTTAATGTTATATATCTGGTGCAGGTTGTCATTGATGATGGCAAGTTCATCTACAAAGCATCTATTATGTTATGTTCATATGGGAGGACAGTTTGGAGATGATGTAGAAGGTCATACATATGTTAGGGGTCAAGTAAGAACAATATCCATAAAAGAAGGCACAACATACGATGAGTTCAAAACATTAGTAGCATCAATGGTTGGGAAAGGAAGTGATGAAATTTTGATAAAATTCACTGTTGGATTTGATAAACACACATTTGTTGACATGTTTAATGATAAAGGAATTGAGCATTTAATAATGTTCAATGGAGAAAGTGGCCATGTGTACGTAGGAGAGAAAGCAAACAATGAATGCACAAAATGCCATATGGATGATGTAATAGAGGAGGAAGATGTGTAAGTAATATATTGTGTTAACAGCAAAATATTGTCCTATATAATTTGCAATATACGTTGTCATATCAGTTAGAGGCAGTTGTTATTACTAACATAGTAAGTTGTCATTTTCTGTAGGTTTGCTGAATTGTTTGAAAATTGGAATGTATGCTCTATGTCTCCACCTACTTTGGGAAATGAGAATGAAGTGTTGCCATTAGTGTCTTGTGCTGACAAAATGATTCCAACAGGAACACCAGAAATGAATTGCACAAAGTGGAAGGATTTGATTATTGGAGAAGGTCAAACATTTCCAAATGTAGGGGTTCTTCGGAAACAGCTATACAAGTACAGTATCGCGCACAGATTTTTGTACAGATTTATCAAAAATAATAAACAAAAAATCATTGTCAAGTGCAAGGTGGATGGATGCCCATGGTATATGGGTGCATATTGTTTGGGTGAACGTCAAGATGCAGAATTGTTAAGTATAAGAAACTTCACAAGACAGCACATGCATAATGCACAAGAAGACCTAGTTGTAACTCACCATGGAAAGGAAAACTTAACATCATCTTTAATGATTGATGCTTTGACGAGTAATATCAATAAGAATGCAAAAGAAATCAGCAAAGACTTGTACAGAGAATACAGTGTGCGATTGAACTATAGGCAAGCGTACAGGGGTAGAGAACAAGCATTAAGGGAAATACATGGTACTGCAGAGGATTCGTACAAGATTATTCCTTGGATATGTGAGAGGCTTATAGAAAATAATCCAAGAACTGTGGCTAGATGGGAAAGCTCAGAGTCCAAAAGATTTGAGAGGGTATTCATTGCATATGGATGCTCAATTGAAGGTTTTTTGCAAGGGTGCAGAGCAATAATGTATATAGATGGATGTCATCTTAGCGGTCCATATAGGGAAACAATGCTTACAGCTAATGCATGACGCAGATAATGAATTATTTCCGTTGGTATATGCTATTGTTAGTGGCGAGACGCATGATGAGTGGACTTGGTTTCTCCAAAATGTTAAAGAGATCATAGGATCCTTAGAGATCACAATTGTGTCTGACCGAAATAATGCAATCATCACTGCTGTTCAGACTATTTTTTCTCGTGCTAGACATGCTTATTGCTACCGGCATGTGAAAGAAAACTACAGTGCTGCTTTCCTCAAAATAGTAAGAGGTAGGGGATGAGCATCAGGGATCCGAAAAGAGGACCCACTTAACCTGCTTGATAGAATTGCATATGCAAGGCTTGAGGGAGATTTTAATGTTGCAATGGGAAAGCTACAAGCTTTTTGTCCACATCTGGCACAATGGGTCCAGACCCAAGGGGACATGCAAAGATGGGCTATGAGCAAGTTCCCATTCAAACGATGGGACAATATCACCACTAATCTCACAGAGTCATTCAATGCATGGATTTTACAAGAACGGAGGCACAATGTGTCTGTTCTAATGCTTGAGCATCAAGAGAAGTTGGCCCAAAAGTTGTTGAGAAGTAAATTGTCAATGGTCAATTGGAGAAATGGTGTTGGGCCAAATATTGAGGCAAAATTGATGCAACAAGTTAGGTTGGCCACAAATATGCATGCCCTATATTGGGGTAATGACGTTATACAGGTTGAGACTTGGGGCCCCCATGGAGTTATTAAACTTACTGTTGATCTGTAAACACGTAAATGCACATGTTTAGGTTGGCAAATGAGTGGACTACCTTGTGTCCATGCATGTGCTGCAATAAAGCTGATGCAAAGAAGTGTGTACACATCTGTAGATGATTGTTACAAGTTATCTGCCTAGGAAAAGATATATGCTAGTATCATGACGCCTATTGCTACACATGATTGTCCATGTCCTAATGACCCGACAGTGTCCGAACTAATAAAAGAAAGATTTCTTGACCCTCCAATTACTAGAAGGCCTCCGGGAAGGCCAAAGAGAAAAAGGATTGAGTCTCAATTTCAGAATAGAAAGACTTATCATTGTGGAAGATGCCATGAGGTTGGACACACAGTGAAGACATGCAAGAATCCAAACCCAAGCTAAGGATTGGTTCTTGTTTGGTCTATTTTGTTTGTAAATATGTAGCACACTAATTTTTGATTTGCACATATCTGTACAAAGTGATAAAAGTCCTTTCTTGTAACCTTGATCAATCTCCACCTTGTTAGAAGCTAAGGTGGCTCTTGATGAAGGTGTCATCGCAAACTTCATGTATATTAATCAAAATGCATAATATGTTTTCTGATATTTGCTATTTAAAATCGCTAGGAATGTTAGTTATAGGCGATAAGGTTGTTAGTTGCAGCAGATGGGGTTCATAGTTGCAGCTGCTGTGGTTGTTATTGCAGGTGTTATGGTTGTTACTGCAGTCGGTGGGGTTGTTATTGCTGGTGCTAGGATTTTTAGTGCAGCAGGTGGTTTCCTTAGTTGCACGGCCTAGGGTAGGTGGTTAGTAGCAGCTGCTGGAGTTGTTATTGCTGGTACTGTGTTATTATTTCAGTCGCTGGGGTTGTTAGTGAAGGTGCTGAGGTTGTTAGTACAGCAGGTGGGTTCCTTAGTTGCTTGGCCTGGGGTGGGTTGTTAGTGAAGTCGCTGGGGTTGTTATTGTAGGCGTTAGGGTTGTTATTTCAGTCGCTGGGGTTGTTAGTGAAGGTGCTGAGGTTGTTAGTGCAGCAGGTGGGTTCCTTAGTTGCTTGGCCTGGGGTGGGTTGTTAGTGAAGTCGCTGGGGTTGTTATTGTAGGCGTTACGGTTGTTATTTCAGTCGCTGGGGTTGTTAGTGAAGGTGCTGAGGTTGTTAGTGCAGCAGGTGGGTTCCTTAGTTGCTTGGCCTGGGGTGGGTTGTTAGTGAAGTCGCTGGGGTTGTTATTGTAGGTGTTAGGGTTGTTATTTCAGTCGCTGGGGTTGTTAATAAATGGCCTCTTGTATACTTTTGTCAGAATCTCTTTTATGTATTTCCTTTCTCTGTTTGGTAATTGTAACATCAATTGGATGTGATTTTTCTAGTGCATCCATTTGTAAGTCAAATAAAATGTCGCTGGCCAAAAGACTTATCTGGAAAAACGAGTGCAGAAGCAAATATTGTTTTACAGTTGATTGGTTATAAGTCAAATCCACTATTCCATACTTAGCAGATTGCCAAGCAACTGATGAGCTAATTAACATCTTCACATTAATTGAAACTGTTTAAATACACACATTCGTTATAAAATTTACAATGACAAGGACACCTAATTAGTCACTATTTTCTCTTATGCCTCGAGTCTTTGTCTTATAGTATGGACAAGAAGCGTTCCCGTTGTGAATTGTTGGGGTGATTGATCAGCCAACACAAACAATCAACCCTCAACCGGTGAAGGTCTTCAATGGAGTATTTTGGCATCGTAAAACCTTTGTCATCTACGGTGTTGCCATCCCAAGTCTTCAGCCATGACAACACAATAATCCCACACGAATACCTACACATTGTGCAGTAGTTGAAGACAATAAAATTAGTCCGTCACAAGGAGAAGGAAAGCAAAAAATGAAGTAGATGTGTTAACATGCTGACGTGTCCGTTTGGAGATGCAATTTTGGCCAATTCACTACAAACTGATAGTCCTGCCCAAAAACTTGTGGCTTCAATGTACGAAGTATTTTCAGGAAGTAACACTTCTGCACATGCACAATACAGACACAACATAAATTAAATTAAAAATATACTGCTAACACAGAAGTGAGTAGGGACCTGTACATTAACAAATACATACACAGGCATTCGCCATCCATTGCTTCTCTTTCCATATAGGTTGCCCGCTGGTCCTCTTCTTGCGCTTACCTTTTCTGTCCTCCTCAGATGATTGTTGAAGTTGCTGCCTTTGTAAGCGGATAAACGTTAAAGTATCAACCAACGAATCAAGCGCACAAAATTGCATCTTATTGACGTCAAAAACATAGCAGAACCAGTGGTCCATTACACAAGCAGGTCCAAAAATGAAGTCACAATCACCAATATTATAGCCAACATGTTGTGGCAATATTTCTGATTCATTGCCTTCAATTGACCATCGCAGGGGATTCACCAACATTTTCTCCATGAAATGTGCAGAAAAGATGTGTCTTCTTACTAAACAGGTTCTGTCTTTCTCATCCTGCACCAATGTCTTCACGACCATCGTCATTAACTGTGAATAGAAACATTAAATCAGCAAACCACCATTACAGTGCACAACGATCACAGTTGATTAGGACAATTCTCTCATAGTGGTGCTCATCCATGCTCTACTACTGAGGCAACTTAGCTCACCCCAAGTGATATGAAACCCATTCATCTCCACATAAATCCTGCAGCAATCGAATCTAAAATCAAGCACTCACTTTTGACTGGGGAAATAACATTTATAGCATGCAACAACAATGAAATACTTACTCTTGCTCCTCACAGCCAGCACATTGACTTGTGCACATGTTGAACAATGCTTCCTTGTCATCAACGTTCTTCCTCTTCTTGGCAACCCTCGCCTTTGTCTCCACAAAGTAGGGGGACCTAACAGCTGGTCTTTTTTCTCTGTTTGATCTTCTTACATGTATTTCCTCCTCCTGTTTATTTCCTTCATCACCACCTTCCTCACCACGCTCGTCTCTACCTCCATCTGCACCTTGATCACCACTTCCATTGCCCTCCTCTTCACCTTCACCCCCGTCTTTCTCATCACGTTGGATTCCTTCATCTGGTCCTCCTTCTTCATAATGATCTGCTGCTTCATTGACATCTCCACCTTCAGCTTCCCCTAAGAGCCTATGCTGAAGAGCCAAGAGTTCTTTCCCCACCATATTCATAATTCTACTGTAACTTGCCTTTATTAGCTGAAAAGACAAATAATTTAGCACATTACCTAAATTGTACTAAACCAACGAATGAAACCAATTAGCATCGTACGTACCGGGTGAGTAAGATTAACGTCTGGATTAAATGTTGACGCTTCCGGCCGTTCCTTGCTTGTGCTACCATGTAGAACACCTTGTTTGCTTTCCTTCTCAATCCTTGTTCTTGCTTGGACCTGCTCATCATTCCAATAACTAATGGCATCTCTGACCTTAGAGGCTTTTTGTCGGCCTAGTGGAAACATTTACAGACAATAAATCTACATTTCACATGATGCACAAGTTAAGAACATATTTTAATACACCCTAATAATTAATTGTTCTTACACACACAAAAAATGTTACCTTTAATCGGGGCACATCGTGTGTAGAAGGGCACGATATATTTCTTCCCTTTTTCTGGACCTCTTAATTCCTTTACCCTGCTTTTGTATTCTAGTCTCTCATGCTCTTCCATTTTATTCCAACTTTCTCTCAATGATGCACCGGCAGCTTGTAGTGACATCTTCTTTCATGGGTTGGTCTTTTTTTGCTCTTCAACGAATAGTGCATAGCCAGAGAAGTTGTAATTTCTTTGTCCGCCTTTACTTTTCCCAATATTAGACATCTTTTATCTTGCAATAACAACCACTTTTATCAATAAAATTAATTATTACTCAATATTTCAATCCAAATAATTAGGACAGCAGCGTTGCAAATGCAGAGGCACCAAATAAAAATCAGAGCCTCCCCCCCAATTCACTTGCATACACTCAACAACAACTCCTAATCCACCAGGACAATTTTACACACACACAGCAACAAATACTAGCACAAACACAGCTTCTGTTTTGTCATACAATTTTTAACATACTTCTCACACAATTTCATAAATATATACATGTATGCAACTCAACCATCCAAGCAAGTCATATACACCATTCATTCTTAACCCAAAGAACCAAACCTGACAAATTCCTTCTCTAAATTCACCCACAGTTGCAGTATAATCACATTGGTTTTTCCATCTCAAGGCAACAAGGTATGCATACATACACAGCACACAAAATGAGTACCCACACAGATATTTTATGCTCAGCTCAAGCCAAAATAGCATTCTGAACATAATTCCTATTGATCATGTTTCATTCTGAACAGAAGCACCAAATTTTTCATTCTGAATTATTACTATTTGTAAAATGGCACTGTCAACAGATTTTTCATTCTCATATTTAAGCTTCTATGTCAAACGTCTGTATGAGCCTCCAATTGGATATCTAGCTACTTCAACAACACTTACTTGACCCAGCTTTCTATCACGCTGACTTTATATATCCACAATCTTACTTGGGACTTCCTGATCCACGCTAACACTCCTACTTCTATTCCTATATCACAACCCCACGTTCATTTGCTTTGTCTTCCTTACTGGCTCAGAATTGAACTCTAAAAAAGGGACTGACTAAGGCCTAACAGCAAATGTACGTAAACTGACAATCAAAAATAAGCAGGGGAAAGCACCATTCTATTCAGAAGGCTAATGCTTCCCTTCTGTATGTTAAAAAAAATATGGTAATCACATTTAAAGCAATAACGATATTACCTAGACTAGCGGCTTTTGAAGGAAAGGAAAGGTGAAGATAATTTAGACGATGAAGCAGGAAGGGCGGTTGCCAGTGGCAGCGACAATAACCCCAGCACGGCCAGCTGACTGAAAGAGTATAACAGATGAGTATTGGAGGAGGAAATATGGCACGACGACCGGGTGCCAGTTACCACAATCACCATAGAAAGGGCAGGTAAACAGAGGATGAAAGGCGATGAGAACTTCAACGATGAACCAAGTATCGACGGCAGGAGGTGCAACTCGGAGCTAAGCAGCACAATGCACAGACCACACACAGATGAGGAGAAGATAGCACGGGCCGACCTGAGAAGACGAGCAGAGTGAGGTTCGCTAGGGTAGAAGTTTCAGAGTGATATGCGGGAGGGGATTTAACATTTGGTATCTCAATAGGGCATTTAAGACTTCTTACAACTACAAAAAATTCATTTGAGGTCCCATGGGACTTGAAATGAATTATAGCATTTGGTGGGACCTTTTTGTCAATACATTGCTTCCATGGGACCCATATGTCATTTTCCCTTTAAATTTTCAATTGGTAGCATATGAAATACCTACTCCCCTACCACCTACAAGTAAGTTGTATGATAATCCTATTTATTCATCACTTTTAGCATATTTTACATAAATTAAAAAAAAATTGTTGACTATATTAAAATTCAAATTCAACGTGATTCACATCTAATATATATTATACAAAATAAAACTATAATAAATTAAGAGTAAAATTATATATTTATATAAAAAATTTGATACTATGATTTATAAATAAGATAAAAATATTCCCTCTATTTTTGCCCTATAAATATAACCAAGAAGAGTAGTGCTTATAAAGGGCACCAGTGAAAAACGAGTACACCGAATAGACCATTGCACAAATTATTATCTTAGGGTGATAAAAACTTAAGACAAACAAGAGTATAAATTTTCTTTCTAATTTTTGAGAATCCAAACTCAAGGTCTCCGAATATTGTCTTGTAGAACTCGAGTGTGGCTGGAGTGTCTCTATCTGAGGAAGAGGAAGGAGGAGCGTTTGTGTGCGTACTTGGGTCTAACTTCTGTATTGTTCATCTTCTATAGATAATTTTTTTTCTAAATATATATATATTCTTTTATTAAAAATAATTATATTTAAAATATTATCTGCATAAAATATTCTATAAATAAATTGTGTATTAGAATCGTACTCTCTCTGGAACGGATTTTATGGTCCCTAAAATTTGTATAATATTATTTTCTATCATTTACGGTAGAGTGAAACTGAAACAATTTATGGAATAAATGGGAAAAGTAAAATGCATAGAAGCTCAAATGTTGGATTTTCCTTGAATGCTTTCAGAAATAGTAAGAACTAATATCCATTAATTCTCAATAAGTGAGATTCAACAATCCCCAAAGTTTCCAACTATACATATATAAGCAGTCAATGACTGGAACTATATTCATTAATTATGTTCTGTTCAAATTTTTTTGTCGTATATTTTATTTAAATGTATTATTATGCATTTTCAATTAAAAAAAATGCAGAACTCAGCTTCTTGATGGACAGTGCACATTTGGCTAAGTCATATATTTTCCAAATCTCTTGTATAAATCAACTTGAAAAGAGAAAGGGATAGGCAAGAAAATGACAAAAGTGCCCTTGAGTAAATGTCGAAGGTTTTTTTGCTTAAAAAGCAAGCCAGTCTCAATGAACATATTCTCATAAAAATAAAATACCATTATCTATAACTATTTTTCATATTTTATATTCTTTTTTTAATATAAGACACATTTAATTAATTTAAGTAAATTAAATAAGTTAAATAAATAATTTAATTATAATATGTAACTTACCTTGCAAGTTATATTTATCACTATAATTTATAAGTCATTGACTTCCTATTACATAATTATTAAGTTTAGTTGATATAATTAATCTGAATGGTGTTCAAGCCGTCTTTAAATATGATTTTTGTTTATCCACGACTTGGTAAAACGCAAAAGACAAAAGCCTCGTATCTAAAAAATAAGTAAACTATCAAACACGTTATTAATTGAAATAATAAGCAGTTTTATTTTCATAAAAAAATATAAGTTTAAATTCTTATTATATATTCTTTTTACTTTTTTTAATAAGTGACAATTGCTTAGTATATACTGTTTCGTTTTACAAAAGATATTTAAAAAATATTTCAAAAATTTTGTTAGTTTATTATTTGTCCCATTTAATTACTCCTATTTCTTATATGTTAATGTATTTAATTTACAACTTTGACTTAATTTTTACCTCTTTATCACGCATTCTCTCTTCCACATGAGTGTATTTTTAGAAAAGAGATATTTTTTATAAATTTATTTTTTTCTAACTAATTTTAACCAACTTTTATATTGATATGATTAAGTTAATTATCTTTTATAAAAATAAATGGAGGGAGAGTAGTGATTAATGATCGTTTAGTAGATATAATTAAGAAAAAATTAATGTTTTATTTCTTCAAGTATTAACTTAGTTATAACTTAATTTCTTAATTTTTAATTAAATTAAAACTCGGTGCCTAATTTTTTCTTATTTAATAAATTAATCCTGTCATACGTGACTTCCAACTAAGCTCCATGTGGATTCGATAGAAAATTAAAGAGAAAACGGAGACTAACAGAATTGGCGGCCAAGATTTGAAACTCTGATCGGCGACTACTCTCCTCACTAAACCAACCACATTTTCTGTGAGAAAGGGAGGGAGGGAGAGAGAGAGAGCACGTAAATGAGGAAAAGCTTGTAGTGCATAAAGTGCAGTGCCAGATTAAAGGCTTATAGTGGTGGCGTGCAATTTCTTCATTTCTGTTCTCTCTCTATATTTCTCGCAGAAAAATGGCATCCTTGAAAGATTTGGCACCTCTTGATAATTTGGATTCACCAAGGAAAATGAGCTACGTTATATTTATTTTCCTCCCCTTTCCCTCTTCTTACAGAAAACATGTGCTTGCTTTGGCGAGGAGAGCAGTCGCCGATCAGAGTTTCAAGTCTTGGCCGCCGATTCTGTTTGTTTCCGTTTTCTTTTTAATTTTCTGTTGAATCCACATGGAGCTTAGTCGGAAGCCATGTAGGATACTAGGTGATGACTCAAGGTGAGTCATGTATGACAAAGGATTAATTTATTAAATAGAAAAAGATTAGCAACTGGATCTTAGTTAGTTAAAAGTTAAAGGATTAAATTATAATTGAGTTAAAATTTGCATGGCTAAAAAATTAATTTCTCTATAGTTAATTTGAATTTTTTTAAGCTGACATCAAATATGCTTTTGTCTATCCTCGTAAATGACGACTTAGTAATAGGAACAAGCCAGCATCAAGGAACATATTGACACTAAATAGAATTAAAATAACATGACTCTGTCATATATATTCTATATATGCACTTGATATTAGATTATAATAAACTAAATATTGAATGTTAAATAAGTTTTCGTGTATTGCATAAAATATGCAGAATAAGTTATACAGAGATATATTCCCTCCTTTCCTATTTATAGGATACATATAATTAAATAACGCCTGCTGATTAGGGTAACCACAATTTTAAAATTAAATACTTAGTAATAGGATCTAAAAAATAGTATAAAAAATTTAAATAACATTTATTCCAAAATTTATTTAAAATTAATTAGAAATAATAAATATATAAAAATTGTAACTTTTTTCCAAAAGTATCCTCATTTATGAAAGAGATGGGTGTGAGGAATAAGCGTGAAAAAAGACGAGAGATATATATAATTAATTGAGAGTAAAAATAAAAAAAATAAATTTAATGTTTAGACATATATCTAAAGTGTATCTTATAAAAATGAATATACCCATTCAAAAAGTTATACTCCTCCAGTTTGAAATATAAGTTTCAAACTTGTGACGTGGTACCATTTTTTTTTTAAAAGTTTCTTTGAATTTATCTTATCATTTAATTTTTTTTTAGTTTTATCTATAATTAATTATATGTGTCTCTCATACCACTGTGTTTCTTATTGTTAGTCACACCCCTAAACTTATATGCCAAGGAATGTATTAAATTTGATTTTTTTTTTCACATTTACCTTTATTAAAAAAAGGATATTACAATTTTTTTTCACACAACTTCATTTATCTCTCCTTACTTTTACAACTCTCTCTATCCTGTATACTATAGTCAATAAAAGTAAAACAGGAAAAGGGTTATTAAATTTTCTACAAGTGACTTATATTTTAAAATACATTTTTGGGTACAAATGATTTATAATAAAAAAAATAGAGTAGCATCTTTTTTTCACTTATTCTGTCATCTTCTTTTCAACTCACTCTTTCCACCATTCACCCTTTCCATCATAAATAAGGGTGTTTTAACAAAATAAGTTATATTTATTATTTTTAAGTAATTTTAACTAACTTTTCAAATTACGTAATTTAATTAGATCGCGCATGGTTCTACAGATGTATGTGGGAGACAGTATAAATTACAATTATTAATAAATTAATTTTTTTTTTGGAAAAATAATACAAATATACAAAGCATACAGCTTAATGCAAGTTGTAGTTATTTATAAAGCATTGACTTCCTATTATATAAGTCATTTACTTCATATTAACAAGTCATTGATTAATGATTGTTTGCAGTATATATATACCCACGAGATATGTGACTCGCTCTTCAAAGACTTAAATTTACAAAACTACAACAAAGATGGAGAGCAGAAGATGCACTCAATCTTATGAAGCCTTCCCAATGAATGGTGGACAAGGCCAATATAGTTATGCTCAAAATTCTAACCGTCAGGTTCTTCATTTTCACCACTTTCTTCTTTTATTTCTATATTTTTTAATTAAGGTTATAATTTTATCAAACTAAATTTTTCTTCCCGACAATTTTACCTTATTTGCATATACACAAACACATAATTCTCTCCTTCAATTCAAAAGTTTCCATATGTATAAAAAAAATTGTAGATTCTATCAAGTTAACTTGAGTAGTAAGGACTTTCATCCCTTAAATAAAGGGATTGAGTTTGATTCCTAACTCTTTAACAGCTAGGCTTTTGCATTGGTTACACGTAAGTGGTGAATATTTTTTACTTCCTACCCTAGTTGTACTACCAAACTATAACCACTGTAAGAAAAAAAAATCAACATTGGTTATAATAATAACCAGTAATGTGTAGGAAAACATAATTTCTTGACAAAAGTCTAGTATGAGCTTTCTACACTAAGTATTGTTTAACCGGTGAAGAAAGTTCAGATTTTCTACACACCTAGCTATTTCTACACCAGTTCCGAAAAGCAGGATAAAAAATCAATTTTAAACTAAGTAAAAAGTCTTTCTTTTAATGCTAGTGTCAATTTTAATTAATTTATTTAATTTTCTTAATATGTTATATTTAAATAATACATAAATGATAAGTTGCTTCATACAAGGCTAATTAAGTTTGATCTTGTTTGGCAGCGAAGAGGAACAGATATTACCATAAACATTATCAAAGAGACCATTCTTGAGAAGCTCGATCTGCAAACACTTTTGCAGAATTCCTCTCTTAATACTTTCATCGTAGCAGATTTGGGATGTTCCGTTGGACCTAACACATTCTTCGCTGTTCAAAACATTATAGATTCTGTGAACCTCAAACTTGAATCTCAAGAACATCATCATGATTTATTAGATTCAGTTGAATTTCAAGTGTTCTTCAATGATCACGTTGGTAATGATTTCAACACACTTTTCAAGTCCCTTCCTGAGGACAAACGATACTATGCAGCTGCAGTGGCAGGTTCATTTCATGGCAGATTGTTTCCAGAATCAAGCATTCATGTTTTCAACTCATCTTTTGCACTCCATTGGCTCTCAAGGGTACCTAAAGAAGTAGTTGATAAGAACTCTGCTGCTTATAATAAAGGCAAAATTTACTACACAAATGATGATAAGAAAGTTGCAGAGGCATATTCTGCACAATTTGAAAGAGACTTTGAAAGCTTCTTGAATTCTAGAGCATTAGAAATTGTTCCTGGAGGTATCATGACTTTCACCATTATTATCTGCATCTCGCCAGATTCTAAGGACGGATTTGAAGTTATGGTAAATATGATGGGATATGTTCTTGTGGAGATGGCCAATAAGGTAATAACAAATATTCTCAGACCTTGATTCTCTACTATAACAATAAAATGCTGTAGATCTAGACTATCCAGATTTAATTTTTTTCAACTTTAAATAAAAGTAGTTCAAAGAGATATATGGGTGGTTGCTACGTGAGATAATCTAATATGTGGGGTTCACCTATCCCGTGTCTATTTCTCTCTTTAGAGCACTGTGCTACTACAATAGAGAAATAGAATAAGAGTATTCTCTAACTATATGATTCCATAATTCATGATATCCACTATTAATTAATTCTTTATTATATTCTTGAGTTAATTATTCTTTTGTTAATATGCATCTTTGGTTTCAATGAATGAAGGGCTTAATAAGTCATGAAATGGTAGATTCATTCAACATACCTATCTACACACCAACATCAGAAGAGGTAAAAGAATTGATTGAGAAGAATGGGAAGTTCAAAATTGAGAAGTCAGAATTGTTATTTCACTCATTTGACGATAACAAGAAGAATCAGTATGATGCTAATAATACTTGTATGCACGTGAGAGCTGCGTTCCAAGGACTTCTCAAGGAGCATTTTGGAGAGGGGATTGTGGATGAGCTTTTTATCCAATATGAGAAGAAATTGGCAGAATCAACCTTATTTTCAGTTTCAGACCCATCTTACAAGCAGGTGGGAGGATTATTTGTCATGAAACGCAATCTTGTTTAATTAGTAGTGTGAATGAAACAGCATGGTTATTAAATAATAAGAGTTTGTGTTGTACCAAGAATAAGAGGAGCATTTGTGTGTGTTTAGGTCTGACTTTTCTCTACCGATCATATATATTCTATACATAAATTGCATATTAATTAAAGGGTTAATACAATCTTTTATTTTTTGTTTTTAAAATATATTTGAGTTTTAGTTCCTAAATTTTAAAATATAGGTCTTTGTCCTTCAAGAGGAAAAATGACTAAATTTTTGGTTAAATTATAGGAATTAATATTTTAAATAAAAAGAAATTTGAGGGATAAAAACCATAGTTTAAAATTTGAGAAATGAAAATCAAAATGATAGCATATTTGAGACATCAAAAATTATATTAACCCTTAATTAAAATGATAGTCTCTTTGGTGGGTTTGCCTCCTAGAATGGTTTTATGGTCCTATAATTTGTAAAAGTTTTTTTATACTATCTCCTATATCATTTTACCAGAATTTAATTTTAAGATTCGTAATTATTCCTTCTCCATAATTTATAAAAGTTTATGGAGTATTAATTTATTTATTTCAAACATATTTTTTCAAAACAATTTGCGGACATATATTTTAAAAAAAAATTATGGTCTTGATTAGGGACAAGTATAAAAATCAAAGTAATTTTTTAATAATTTTATGTAATTTTTATTTATGGTAATTTCTCGTCACTATTAAGCCCAAAGCATGTTGTTTTATTTTTTTAAAATCAAAATAAAATAATAAATTTTGATTTCTTTCAATTTAAGATTCTTAGGCGCAAAATTTGTACGCACTAAAAATAAGAACTAATCTTCATTAATTCTCAATGAGTGAAATTCAACAATCTCCCAATTTTCCAACTACATATATGTTTGTCTTATATATATAAGAAGAGGTCAAGCATTCGTGATAGAATATTTACATATTTTAGGAATACCACATCATTTAAACTTTATATAATCAAAATATAGTAACTCATTACATTTTAATTTTAGTTGGATGATAACTTATCTAAAACAAATCATATTTTACTTTATTTTTAAAAATAAATAAATATCTTAATTTGGTTTAGATGAGTTTTTATTTTTTTCAAATTGAAATATATATTTTTCTTAAAAATAAAATAAATCCTAAATTTTTATATAATTTATCAGTGGAATTGTTATATTTTAATTAGATAGAGTTTATATTATATGGCAATCAAGTATGTAAGTACAATTCTTTTGTTATGTTCACATTTTTGTTCATATATTTAATTTAAACGTATTATTATGCATTTTCAATTATAAAACGCAGAAGAACGTAACTCAGCTACTGGAGAGGGCACATTTGGCGAAGCCATAATGTTAATTAGATTAACCATATCTATAATCCAACGGGAAAAGAGGAAGGGATACGTGAAGAAAATGACAAAAGTGCCATTGTGTAAAGAAAATGACAAAACATTAATTAAAATGAAAGTGAAATACCATTATCTATAACAAATTTTTTATAATTGATAATTTATATGATGCTGTCATAAATTTTGTATATGCACTTGATATCAGTATTAGGATAAAATAAAATAAATATTGTGTATTGAATAAGTTTTTCAATGTTTGCACATCAAGAATAAGTTATATAAATAATGCTAAATATATTTTCCATATTAATATAAGAAATTTGAAATTTGAGATATATTATTTATAGTTTATATATCATTTATACTATAAACTATGAATTATATTTTCTATATTTATTAATTTTATTTAAATTACCCCTAGTCATACTCCTTCAATAATAATTAAGTAAAATAGAGAATGGGGTAATTAAAGAAGATGATTATAGTATTTTAAAATAAATATGTTATATTAATTAATTTAACTAACTTCTTTAATATAATTAAATTAATTAAATATGCCATATATTAATAATCGGAAGAGTATCGACAGTTTAGAATTACCAACAATAGCTTCAAGAAAAAAAATCTACATAGCCTGAATCTAATAGAAGTGACTAATCTCTCATGACATATTGAATTAAGGTTCAAATCTTTGTTAGATCAAGATGTGACCATATTTAATGACTAATAATGTCTTAAATAAGATTGCTTTTAATAGAAAGATAGTTTTGACTAGCAAAAGCAAACCTTAAAAAAAGGTAAAAGAGCATATTCAAATTAAGTTGTACTCTCACCCCATGTGTTAGAAAAGTGTTAATTACACAGCTGTATCTTAGATTGTTGGTTTGTGAATTATAGAGATGGCTTTAAAAAAGTTGACTGGGATGGTTCTACAAATGTGGGAGACCCACGCAACTAACAGAGTAAATTACAATTACTAATAAAATAAAATTTTCATAAAAAAAATTATACAAATAAACAAAGTATATTGTAGCCTGATGTGCAAGTTGTATTTATCAAATTTTATCTCTATAATTGATGATAAGTCATTGACTTCCTATTATATAACGATTAATGATTGTTTTGTTGATATAATTAATTTGAATGTTGTTTAAGCCATCTTTAAATATGCTTTTCGTTTGTCCTCTTAAACGACAACTTGGGAAATTGCAGATGACAAAAGCTCTGAGTTTAAAAACAATAAACAAGCCGCCAACAAAGATTAATCCAGTTGATAAAGAGTTGACTCATAACTTATAAAGTTATAAGTTTAAATCTCATTACCGATGTAAGAATTTTATTAGTGGATGATCTATAAGTATATCTATAATCGTTCTATGAGTCTAGACGTATATCATAATCCTGATGAGTTCTTAAGACCCAACTCACCTTAACTTTTCTCCTTCAATCAAAATAAATAAATAAACAAGCTGTTGAAGACCATTTGGTCTAGTGGCACAAAATGTGCCCTTTATAGCATTAAGTCTGGGTTTTGATTTCCTGCCAAGGGTGGAACTAGGGGATGGGTAGAAAGGACAACTGCCCCATCGTGTCTAACGGAATTCCCCTATATCCCTTTGCCTAATGAAAAAAAAATTAAAAAATTTAAAAAAAGATCACTTAGATAATTTATTCCCAAAAGCCCTAAAAAAAACTTTACTGTATTCCAAGGGGATCAATTGAAATTAATTTTGTGACACTAAAAGATAGAAATATCTCACCAATAAAGAAAAGAAGAATCCTTTAATAAGAATAATAAAGAAACTAATACGACAAATAAGGGTATTAACTAGAAGAATAAAGGTTTTAATAAGAATAACAAGAAAATTAACAAGATGAATATGAGAATTAGTAAAACAAATATGGGTATTAAAAGAATAGGGGTAGGCTTAAATTCACTACAAAAAAAAATAAATTTTTGACGATGACTCTTCCGCGGCGACAAAAAAAGTCGCCGCTAAAAATAGAGTTTCAGTGGCAACTTTATTTGTCGCCGCAGAAGGTCAATAATGAAAATTTTTTACATTACTTTCCTGGTAATAGTAAAAGTCTATAGTTTCTATGGCGACAATTATCTGTCACCGCAAAAGGTATAATTCACTGGCAACTTTTATATCCTTAAGCAGCGACAAATGTTATTGCTAAAAGTCGACATACATTTTTTCCAAAATTTAGAGGGGGATGAAGCAACTATCTAATATATAGAATTAAATTATTGAATAATGTCATTTTAAATAATAAATTCATATGTTATTGTAGTAAGGAGAGATTATATAGATAATAATATAATGTATGTGAAAGAATGAGATAAGCAAGGGTATGTGCATGAGAGAGATATTATAAATATGTATCAATGAGCGTGAGAGTTAGTATTTGTGTGTTAGAGACAATGTAGGGGAGGAGATAGAGAGGGAGATGTGTGTGTGAGAGAAATCAGGAGAAAGAAGGGACATAAAATGCATACAGGAGATCAAGAGATCAGGAGAGTATTTTTCTAAAATTAAAAAGTCTAAAAAGTGATATTTTAGAGAAAAAATAAAGGAAAAATAATTATTAAAAATATTTTGAGTTCAGAAAAATTATTTGGTAAAATGTAAGATTTTTAGCGGCGACTTTTTTGTCGCTGCTGAAGATAGACTTTTAGCAACGACATTCTTTTGTCGTCGTTGAAAGTCAATTTATTTTTCAATACGTCCCGCACCAGGTTCACTCTCCTCTTCACTTTACTTCTCTTCTTCTTCTTCCATTCTCTTCTTCTTCAGAGCCCTAGCTGCGTCGGCGCCGCTCATGAGCTCACGGCTACCCTTATAGTGGTACAGTCCTACTTTGCGTCCAGTCTCACATCCTCACACTCCGCTCTTGCCAGTTGTCGTCTCATCTCTCTCTCTAGAAAGCGCAAAGAATCACAGACTAAAAAGGGACCTGGCGCATCACTAAAACCCTAGGGATGAGCTCTGTGTTCCTTCCTACAATTGAAGCATCTAGAAATTCTCTGCGATCTGAATATCTAATATGTGCTTCTTCAGAGCCAGCTCCATAGTCAGTTCTGTTTCCCCCTCGTTACGTTGATGATTCAATTTTGTCGACGCCAGAGGATTTTCATCCTCTCTCTGCTCCTTCAAGTCGGAATGAGTTTGTGGAAGATCTATCAAGTATTGTAAGAATCCTGCTCCTCTTATCAGATTCTCGTCATTATTTTTCCCGTTTAAACAAATACGTTTTCCGTTCATTCAGTTTGTTTGCTGACCGCAAAAAAATGAGTAAGGGGAGTTAGAGTTCAGCATTTTTTAAAATTTTTTATTTCTGCTGTTATAGAGTTGGTGAGATAAAATTTCTCAGACGGACAGCTAACTTGAGCCTATTGCAGACATACATGACAGATACCTTAAAATTGAATTCCATAGAAAAGGTAGCGACATATCTGATAAGATCCTTGCTCAATATTTAAATTGATTACCATTCTTTACCAAGGAGGTATATTCTTCTCTGATATGCCCTACTTGCATTCAAGTGATTTTTATTTCAATCTAAAAACAAGTAAAGTTCACAGTGCTTTGCAGAAAATGAAACGCATGGATGGTTCAATGAATATAGGAAGTCACATTAACCCAGTAGTGACATTTGTGTTGTTCTTGGCTCTCAAGGTGTCATTGATTAGAGCCATCTTTTACATGGTGGCTCGCAAGGTGTCACTGATTAGAGAATCCCATGTGTCTGTAAGTATTTTAATATGATATTGTTATTATTGAGTGGAACAAATAGTTGGAGAAGCCAATAAGGATTCAGATTTACCAAGGAGGTATATTCATTTATTCAAGGATTACAATTTAACATATATTATTACAGCATGACAATTTTATTTGCTTTTGTGTATTATGAAAACTCCTGTTATATATTTTGTCAAGGCTTGATTATATTATATAGATATGCACATGCTTGTACTTTTTAAAAGGAATATTTCATTTGCCAAAATTATATATGACTTATTTGAAAACTAGTTCTCTAGTCATGTCTTGTAGGTTCAAGCAATAAGTGGGCTATTATCGGTGGAGTTGTTAGAGGTGTAATTCTTATTTTGATCCTCCTTATATTATTTGCCTGTATTAGACGGTTAAAATGCGCTAAGAGGAGAGTTCATAGAGGATTTGGTACAGTATATAAGGTAACTTTATTTTTTATATTTTATGTATTTTAATATATATATCATCATGTTTCAAAGTGAGTTTTATACAATGTAAAAAGTTATATTTCCAAAGCCACAAAAGCAAAACTTCTTATGACAATTTCTTGATTAAAATTCTAAATCATAATGAATAGGGCTGTATGAGGGATGGGAAAGAAGTTGCAGTCAAGAAGCTAACTTTACAAAACTCTAGAAGATTAGAGGAAGATTTTGTGAGTGAAGTGATCCTCGTCATTCAAATCTTGTTCAACTTTTGGGATAGTGTAGCAAAGGTCATGACAGAATTCTTGTCTGAGTACATGAAAAACAACAGTCTCGACAGATTCTTATTTGGTTTCAAAACACACTGCTATCTTATGGCTTCAAAGCTTCATGCAATGAACTATAATGCTAAAGAGCAAGTTCGGGCTCAGCTAGCTCAAGTGTTATATCTTGTTCATCTTTCGAGCAAAGACTAATTGAGCAAAAGATACAAGCTCAATTCGTTGTCTTAATATAGAGGGCAACCACATGTATATACTTCTTCTACTCTTAGTATTTGTCTTTCTATATAATGTTTATGTATAAACTAAATAATTTTATTTTAATTTTAAATATGTTTAAGTAATTGAAGAAATTTGATATTTTATAGGATGATCAAAATTATTTATTAATGTTATTAGATTTTGGTTTATTTAGTTATTTATCATTTATTATTTTTGTTATTAAATTATATTTTTTTCATCTAAGAAAAATAATAGAAAAGAATTTAAAAAATAATATCAACTTTCAGCGGCGACAATTTTGTCGCCGCAGAATCCCCTTTAGGCGGCGACTATTTTGTCGCCGTAGATTCCTCTTTAAGCGGCGATAATATTAGTCATCGCTAATTCAGTTTTAGGTGACGACTTTATCTGTCGTCGCTAATTATTGACATTCAGCGGCGACTTTCAATTGTCGCCGCCAATGTGTATAGGCGACAATCTCATAGGCGACGACAAAATATCACCGCTAAAGGTCTTCAACGACGACTTTTGTACAAAAGTCACCGCTGAAAGTTAATTTTTTTGTAGTGATTGCAATGATATTTCGGATTTTTTTGGTTTTTTTTGGGAATAAATTAGCTATGATGGACCTTGTCTTGTATTTTTCAAAAACAATTATGGTTAAAAAAATGTTAGAAATTTATTTGCCTAAAAAAATGTTAGAAATTGACCCCTCTAGTCCTCAATTTTTTTTTTATATGAACTAGTCCTCAAATTTTTGGTTATGCCATTCCCTGCTATTTATCAGGCCTGTCTTCTAAATCCAAAAAAACAAAAATAGCCAGCCTCAAGAAATATATTGATATTAAAATATAATTAAAATAAGATGACTCTGTCATATATATATATATATATATATATATTCTATATATGCACTTGATATTAGATTATAATAAACTAAATATTGAATGTTGAATAAGTTTTTCATGCACTGCATAGAATATATATATATATATATATATGAAGTATATTTTGAAAAGTTGGCTTGGATGCTCCTACAAATATGGGAGGCCCACAGACAGGATAAATTACAATTACTAATATAATATTTTTTTCAAAAAAAGTAATACAAATAAACAAAGCGTGTAGCTTATTGCAAGTTGTATTCATTTATAAGTCATTGACTTCTTATTTATATGCCATTGATTAATGATTTTTTGCAGTATATATAGTATAGATTTTTATGAGATGTTTGTCTCTTGAAACGGTTAAAAAGATACAACAAAGATGGAGAAGAAAAGAGGCACTCAATCTTATGAAGCATTCCCAATGAATGGTGGCCAAGGCCAATATAGTTATGCTCAAAATTCTAGCCATCAGGTTCTTTTGATAAATCTCACCACTTAATTTTTTTCCCACTTTCTTCTTTTATTTCTATAATTTTTTTAAAGGTAATAATTTTATAATCATCTTCAAACTAAATTTTTCTTTACAACAACATGAAAATGTTGGTCTATGATATTAATGTGTTTTCTAAAATAATAAATTTGTTTGATTTTAATATAAAATATAAGCTTAACACAACCATTTCTCCTTCAATTCAAAAGATTTCTTTAGCCAAAGCAAATTCAAAAGATGTGACTGGCAATGGCTTTCATCCCTGAAATTATGAATTGAGAGTTTGGTTCCTAACTCTTACGTTTGAATGGGAAAAAAATAGAGAGTAAATAATATAGGTGGAAAACTCTTAAAAATAATAATTTTTTTATCATTTTTAGAAATATTTTCTTACAATAACAACAAGCCTTATCCCATTAAATGGGGTCGGCTACATGGATCATATGAAGTTATTGTGCTCTATCGAAAACTAAATCTTTAGATAGATTATTGACCAGGAGATCCCGTTCAATAACCTCTTTGAGCATTCTCTTTGGCCTTCCTCTACTCCTTTTAACCAGTGTCTATACTATTTGACCCACCCTCTTCACCGGCGCATCATTAACCTTCTTTATACGTATCCAAACTGCCTAAGACAGTTCTCTACCATTTTCTCTTCAATAGGTGCCACTCCAACTCTTCCCCGTATATGTTCATTATGAATCTTATCTTTTCTTGTATGCCCATACATCTATCTCAGCATCCTCATCTCAGTTATCCCAACTTTATGTTCTTATTGTCCTTTTAAAGCCCAGTATTCACTTTCATAAAGCATTGATGGTTTTATAGTAGTGCGATAAAATTTTCCTTTTACTTTATTTGGTACTTTCTGATCACATATAACCCCAATAGCCTTTCTCCATTTAAATCACCCGGCTTGAATTCTATGATTAACATCATCCAAAATTTCACTGTCCTTTTGTATCATTAATCCCAAATATTTGAACTTATCTATCTGTAGAATAACTTGATTTCCCAATCTGACCTCTAAGTTATTTTTAACTTGCTTCTTATCAAAATTACAATGTATATATTCAGTCTTACTTCTACTCAGACGAAAACCCTTCGACTCTTATTCCCTTATTTTTCTCTTACTTTTATCTCCATCCAAACAACCTTAATATATAGAGTATTCTCAATTCAAAGGGATCTACCATTTGCTCCGATACACTAAGTAAAAGACAATCCTACCCTAGTTTCTAACTACTCTCTGTTTTTAAATATATACATGAGTTAGATAAAATATTTATATTAGTTTTAAATATAAGACCCCAAGTTATTTTTGTATACTTTTTTGTTAAAATATCCTACTGATTGCATATATTACGATAATTTTCAATTAAAGAATAGTTCTAATATATATGATTAAATATAGTAGTTTAGATAAATCAAGATAAATTTGTTATAAATAATAACGAACTTAACCATATTTTTTAATATTTATAAATTAATTATCTAACTCTTATATTAATGACTGGATACAATATATTGTTTCATGCAAAGTTTGATGTTCAATCTTTGTTTGCAGCGAATGGCAGGAGATGTTACCAAACACGCTATAAGATATGCCATTCTTGAGATGCTTGATCTTCGAACACTTCATTCCTCTAATGTTATCCGCATTGCAGATTTGGGATGTTCTGTTGGACCTAACACTTTTTTCACTGTTCAAAACACTATAGACTCTGTGATGGACCTCAAATCTCAATCACAAGAACATGGTTTTGACTCATCACTTGAATTTCAAGTGTTCTTCAATGATCATGTTGGTAATGATTTCAACACACTTTTCAAGTCCCTTCCTGAGAACAAGCAATACTATGCAGCTTCAGTGGCAGGTTCATTTCATGGCAGATTGTTTCCAGAATCAAGCATACATGTTTTCTACTCCTCTTATTCTCTTCATTGGCTCTCAAGGGTACCTAAAGAGACAGTTGACAAGAACTCTGGGGCCCATAATAAAGGCAAAATTTACTTTACAAATGAAGACAAGGAAGTTGCAGAGGCTTATTCTGCACAATTTTCAAGAGACTTTGAAAGCTTCCTAAATTCAAGAGCCTTAGAACTTGTTCCTGGAGGCATCATGACTCTCATCATTCCCTGCGTCCCACCAGATTCTAAGAACTCATCTGAAGTTATTGCAAATATCATGGAAAATCTTCTTGTGGAGATGGCCAATAAGGTAAATAATAAAGACTGGTTGGCCTATTCCATGTGTCTATTTCTTTAAGCACCTTGTTATTGCACCAGAGAAATAGAATCAAATTAGTATTCTCTCCATATAGGTTTATAATTCAAACAATCCACTTTATTGCTTATTTGGGTTAAAGTGCTATTTTGCCCTGAAAGTTTTTCCACAAGAGCTGTGTATATTTAAAAGTTTTTGTTGAATCAATTTCACCTTATAAGTATTAAAAAATGAGCAATATCACCTCTAACTAATAAAAATGTTAACGGCCAACATTAATTTTTTAATATTCGACGTTAATTGTTTAATAGTTAAGGTGATTTTGCTAATTTTTTTAATATTTTTAGGGCAAAATTAATTAAATGAAAACTCTCCAATATCTCATAGCTCTTACACAAAAACTTCAAGGGCAAATTAAACTTTAACTCTTCTTATTATTGTTGAGTAATTATTATTTTGTTAATATGGATCTTTGATTTTGATGAATGAAGGGCCTAATAAGCCATGAACTGATAGACTCATTCAACATACCTATGTACAATCCAACATCAGAAGAGGTAAGAGAATTGATTGAGAAAAATGGCGAGTTCAAAATTGAGAAGTCAGAATTATTATTTCGCTTATTTGGCAATAAGAAGCAACATTTTGACGAAAACCAGCAAATAGATCCTCACCATACGCTTTGTTTGAACATGAGAGCTGTGTGGGAAGGGCTTTTCAAGGAGCATTTTGAAGAAGGGATTGTGGATGAGATTTTTATTCAATATGAGAAGAAATTGGCAGAATCCAACATACTTTCAGTTTTTTCAGATCCAGCTTACAAAGACTTGGGAGGATTATTTGTTATGAAGCGCACTTTTGTTGAAGTACTTTGAATGAAAGAGCATGATTATTCAAGAATAACAGTTGTGTTGTACCAAGAAGAGAAGCTTTTGTTTGTGTATCTGGGTCTGATTTCTCTGCCCATCTTGTTTGATTTAACGTTTGACTTATAAATATTAAGCCCATGTTTTTGTTTTTCTTTTGAATAAAAGGGAGCCAGAAATCTGGTAAGGAGTAACTGGCTAATAAAAGCTTGTGATTGTAATCTTTCAAGGGAGTGACTCCTGAGGGACATTCATGATTATTAAGACCATGTTTGATTCCTTAATTATTCCCAGAATATTTGTTTTTTAATTTAAAACAAAAAGTTAAAAAATTATTTTATTAATCGGTTTTTAATCAAGTGTTTTGCTCAGCATTTTGTCTCTAGGGCTACCTTCATTATCATCTACCAATATAAAGTTAGTCAAACGGTATAAAGCCCTGTTAAATCCCTTTAAGTCTCAATTTTAATTCTTAGAAGAGATACACATGCTCGGTGTAATATCCTGATTCTTGTAAGACTTAGAGTGGTAGCATTGCCCTTAAGAAGGTCATATGATTAAGCAATAGGCCTAGGACTAATATATGTATATGTATATGTATATCTATATATATAATTAGGAATAAGTGAAAATAAGAGAAAATTAAATTATCAATTGTTAGAAATTTATTATAATTGGTTAAAGAAATTATAGGATTTTAAAGTGAATAAATAATCAATAATTATCTTTAATGGTCGATGATACATATATAGGTAGATACCGGGAATATATAAAGAATATATGTAACAATATATATATCTTTGGTTAAATATATAATAATATACATATTTATACTATAATGATAATATAGTATAAATATATATAGGAAATATATACATATATCTATAAGGATAAATAAATGGTGATGAGTTCTAAAAACAATAATCTAATAATATGATTAGATCTTTGAATATTTTAAACTTTTTAGTTATTTTGAAATTATTCCTCCACCCAATAATATATATAGGGAATATATACATATATCTATAAGGACAAATAAATGGTGATGGGTTATAAAAATAATAATTTAAGAATTTGGATAGATCTTTGAATATTTTAAACCCTTTGGTTATTTTGAAATTATTCCTCCACCTAGTGAGATTTTTCAAGTATAATATTAACAATAATATAGAAGCAAGATAATAATATTGAAAAATAATAAAATTATATTAGATAATATTAAAATTTTAAACATTACAAATTATATATATGAGCACCTTAACCCATTCCCCAACTTTATTATCATCCATTTTTTCTCTTCACTCCCATCAAATTTTCATTAAAGTTTTGAAGTAACTTATGTTAAAGCACAAAATTATTTGTGATTGATATTATTGTATATAAGGCCACTCGACTTGTGGTAATTATTAACTATTTTTTACTTGTTATATATGCTAATGTCTTTCTTGTGAGTAGTTTTGGTTTGTTAAACTATTACAATCCTTTGAATATATGTTAATATATATAAATAAAATTGTCTTGTAGAGACTTGTGTTTTAAAAACGTTATTCTTAGAACTTATAATATTGTGTTAGAATATTGAGAATTGTGATTTGGAAAATGATTACGGAATTTAAAATTGACTACTTGTTGAGTGTTGAGCACGATATATATAATTAGAATTGGTAAGTAGATTGTGTCGTTTACCATCCTATGATGAGACATTTATTAATACATGATAGTTGGCTTTTTTGCCTCCTATATAGGTAGGCCCTAGTGATTTTTTTCATCTTCATATATAGAGATAGGCCTTTTATGACTCATTTTGTCCTCCTGCGTGTGGATAAGCCTTTATGATTCTTGAATTATGGTTATATGATTATATTTGTATCATGGTATTGAAAATTACTTATTTACTGTTAATTATGATATTAATGTATATTTGTCCCACTTAACACCTCATGAGTATATATTAGTATGTATGATAAGTAGAATTGCTAGTTACTGAGATATTTATTTCACCCGTGATTATTAACACTTTTTCAGGTGATACTCTTATGCCAGGACCTCAGGGAAGACTTCAAAAGCTTGATTAGCTCTATATTAATTGTATAGCCTCATTTTTTTATTTATGTGTAAAATAGCTGTATATTACCACAATAGGCTCATTTTTCATATTATGATATGATATAATATTTTATTTAGATTTGATTATAAGAATGCATGCTGGTAGTGGATTTGAGGTTTTAAGTTGTTGCTTGTGATTTGTTGATTATGGATCCACTTTTAAAATGCGTGATATTGATAATCTTTTTATGAATGAGTATTATACATAATCTTGATTGTAAAATGTGTTTATGTGATGTTATTCTTGGGTTCGATGCCCAAATGTCCATTTGATATGATTGTGTTAATAACTGCTATATTACTATGAAAATCAGCGGTACAAATTCTAATAACATGTTAACAAAGTTGAATAATTTCTAACATGGTTTTATATGCGATGGTTATGTGAAGTTTATTTATCGATATTAGCTTCTAGAGTTGAGTTTGTTCCTTTTTAATATATATATAAGTTTGACTGGTGGGGAGCATTTTAAATATCTATGATAAATTCTTCTTAGTTATTGATTATTATTTTTCTATCATAGATATAATGATTTGGGAATTTAGTGAAGCTTTCATATCCATGATAGTCTTCTAATGTAAGTTTAATCATTTTCTATCATAAATGTCCCTTTTAAATAAGTTGAAATCTTTTAACCATGATAATATTTTTAAAGTTATTTGTCTTTTTTTATTATGATTATTTGTCATTAAGAAAAATATTTTATAACTATCATATTCTTTTGAATTTTAATAAAAAAAAAAATTCTATCTATCATGTTTAATTCTTTTAAAATTAAGGAATTTATTTATAACCAGAATTATATTGTGAACAAAATAAGTTCAAGTAATTAATAGTATGTAGTTATAAAATAAGGAGAATTTTACATTGAGAATGGCGAACCCTAAAATTAAATATATAGTAACATGATCTAATAAATAGTATAAAAAATACTCTTTGCTATTTGCTTTTCTTTTTTTAGAAAAACATAAAATTAATTAAATATATCAATATTAAATGTTGGCTACTTTTTATGATAATTAGTCAAGTGGAGCTAGTGAGCCAAAGGTATGAACCTCAAATTGGAATCGTGAACTGAATTTTAATCAAACAAACTAATTAATGTGAGTATAGAAGTGGTGACCTCTAACAAAATTTCCTCAAAGTGCTAGTATTAAAGTGTGATTGAAAATGAATATGAAAATGCAAGAGTAAGAAGACAAAAATTGGAAGTTTGATGAAAATAAGAAGGCATATTACATAGAAATTAAAGACTCAAGCATGAGATACAATAAGGAGAAATATAAACTAGTCTTCTGGTATTTAGGTATTTAGTATATGATCTAATTTTTGAATTGATTTTAATTTTAAATATAAGATAAATTTCTTATATTTATTATTTTTTTTAAATTATCTCTATTGATAGTCTTTTAATAATAATCAAGTAAGAGAAAGAAGGAAAGAGAGTTAAGAATGATGATTAGAGTATTCTCAAAAAATATCATTTTAACTTAACTAATTTTTTTAATATAATTAAATTTATCATATATTAATAGCAGGAGGAGGAGTATATAATAAAGAGCTAAATGAACAAACAAAATGGGGGAAAGCTCAATATCAAACCCTGATGATCGGTGAAGAGAAACATCGATTTAATTATCCGTACGGATTAGTTATGAACTGTATGTCGAATATGCATGAACAGTAACACTAATGTATGTGTTTTGAAAAAAATTAGCAATGTGTTTGAAGAAATAAAAAATATAACAACTTTTACATGTTTTGTTATTTTTAGTTATGTGGTGTTTTTTAGATCAATCATCTAAATAGTTTTTTTCCCCAAAACTTATTCTAAAAAATAAATTCATAAAACTACTCTAATGATCAAACAATGTCTAAATCTCTTGAGGCTTACTAGTATTAAATAAAATTTGGGGAACTATTTATTCTTACCTTAGATGTACGGGTAATTTTTTCTATGTATAATTACACTTTTTGAGCGTAGGCCAAACTTAATTTAGAAGGCTTTAAAATTAACAAATATTAAAATTAATTTTTTTGGTTAAACATATATATATCCTTCTATTGTAAATAATTTTATTTAAAATATTATCAGAAATTAAATATAGATATATTTTTTAATAAAAATTTAAATTTAAATTTATCATATTGTGAAAGACTATTATTTTTCTTTAAATTAAACTCGAGTTAGTTATGGTTAATTAATTCAAAATATTTTTTTTATACAAAAATTTTTATAAAAAAATTTAATTTACTCATAATCTAAAGTAAGATAAAGTTTCTTTTTTTTTAATTGATACTAATATTAGATTGAATAAAATATTTATTTTTTTTAAATATAAATTTAAATATTTAAAAATAAAAATATATAGAGATTAATCTTGGGTATAAAGTATATTTTTAAAGGTCCAAAACTGAATTTTTCATTCCAGCCCACAAGAATAATGATTGACACGCTGAAGAAGCCCAGCATTTTTGGGGAAATAATAAAATAAAGGGGCCTAAATCATGAAGATCCCAATGCAGAAAAGAAATAAACAATTAAACAAACACTGGTATAGAACACGTATGACCAAACTTATTAAAGGAGAAAGGCCTTAGGTAAAAAAAAATTCTCACATATAATAAAAAATATATTTATATTTCATATGAATACAAGTTTAATTTTTACGACAGTTTCATAGTTTATTTTATAGAAAATTTTATAAATTTTTTATAAATATTTTTTAAACTTTAAAATAATATTTTAATTTTAGTGGTAGATTAGTGTTGAAGTCACATAATTTTTTTATTAGAAAAATAGAAAAAAAAAGGAAGGCCTTCTTTTTTTGTTACAAAGGAAGGCCTTAAACCCATTGCTGAAATGACAGATTGATGAACTTCGGCCGAAATTTGGAGTGAGGCCCAACCCAAGATAGTAAGTCCAAGTTTCGGCCTAAAAGAAGTCCAACTAATAAAAAATTTAAGAAAAATTTTGATAAATTAGGAGTATTTTGTGTGAAATTTTAATACTTTTCTCACTCACGTGTTTACTTTTACCAGTACAAAGTTCATGGTTTCATAGATTTGTTAAAAAAAATAAAACTCATTTTGATAATTTTTATACTTTTAAAAAAATTAATCTTTAAATTATCAGTTAATAAATATTGCATCATTTCTATAAAAAAAAAAAATTTCATAGGCTTTGTACGAGGTAAAATTCCTAAGCCCTGAACTTTAATACTTTTAGCAGTAAAATTTGAATTTTGTAGTTTAGTTCTTTTTAATAAAAAATATATTTAACTTAAATTATTGTATAAAATGTGTTTTATAGAATTGATTTTGTAATATAAGTCATCGTTCAACCCTTTAAATCTTACATTCAATTCTTAAAAAAAAATTATGTTTAAAAAAATATTTATGAATCTTAAAATTAAAATATTTAGTAATAAAATTTAGTTAATATTATATAAAAAATAGATTTTCCAGTTTTTATAACAGAATTTTCAGCTTCTAAAAATTCTGATACATATATATATATATATATATATATATCTGTGTGTGTATAGATAGATACACACTAAAAAAAAGTTGTTTTTATTTATAAAGTAGAAACATTTTTCAAATTCATAGTAAAATTTTCCCTTAAACCTCTCTTGCGGGTCGGGTCATACAAATAATTTCCGGGGATATTCCTTTACAGGCTCACAAAACTAACTTCGAAATTCGGATCTTCTCCTTCTCTGCTGCCTCAACTTACACCATTGAAGCAGTTTCAGCTCAGCTCTGTAAGTTTGTAGCTTCTGATTTCAGTTTCATTACGGTTACTTTTTCTCCGAATATTCTCATGTTCATCTTCCGAGAAACCGAGATAAAAGTATCAGAATGGAGTTGCTTTTCTTTGAACATTTTCATGTTCAACTTTTGTTAGGTTTTAATAACAAAGTAATGATTGTTTAGGTCGAAGATTATTGGTTGTCTCTTATTATGGCTTTCTCTGGAGGTGCAAGGCGGCTCTGTATAAAGCTTTCATTGGCTAATAGTAGTGGTTATGGGCGGCATTTTACTACTTCGGCCTGCAAAAGAGCTTCCTACGAAACCTCATTTATTTCTGGTAACGCCAATTCGCAATTGGGTATAGGAATTTTTCTCAGAAGGTTCAGCATCACTGCTTCAGACCAAACGAATCTTATAAGGCAACTGAGAGAAAGAACAAGCGCTCCTATCAAAGACGTTAAAGCAGCTCTAGTTGATTCCAATTGGGACATAGGTATTGGACTCTCACTCAAATCTTTATATATTATTGGTGCTTCTTTTTGCTCTTATCAATGAGTTGTTGCCAAATTTCATAGCTTGAAATTTTGGTTTATTTTTGGCTCCAAGTGGGAGTCGAAGATCATTTAGCTTATTGAGTCAAAGATCATTGGATGTAGCTTGAAAAATTGAAAATTGACAACTTGAAAATGCAGAGCTGGCTCAGAAGGAACTGAGGAAGAGGGGAAAGGTTCTGGCTTCAAAAAAATCATCTCGAACTGCTGCAGAAGGTTTGCTTGCCCTGGCTCAAAACGAGAACAAGACTGCTGTTATTGAACTTAACTGCGAAACTGACTTTGTTGCTAGAAACGAGATTTTTCAGTACTTGGTTAGTTTAGCCATCTCCTCTTTATTTTCAAATCTATGAATAGTGAAAACCTCCTATTAGCTCTTCTCAATCTATATATTCTTTCCATTCCTCATTACAGAGTTCTTCCTGCATTTGCTTGTAATTTTGCAATATTGTTATCTTTATAGGCATTGTCTTTGGCAAAGCAAGCTTTGTTGGTGGAAAATGCTTCTCAGCAGGCTTCTTGTGGCTTTCAAGTAGGATCAGAATCTTTGCAGGTAAATTGATTCATATTTCCCTCAGCATACGCCAATGGTGATTCTAATGTTGATCCCATGAGTATAGGACTTCTTCCTAGATCGCTGTCTTCATCTGATATTCAGGTCTTATTTTGAGAATAATGCTCACATATGCGCGAATTTGTGTGTCTGTAGAGAGATCAATTGACACCAGAGTAAGATTTGAGACTTTTACACCTTTTAAGAATTAACTATAGGATGTGATTATCATTGATTAAGCTTTTTAGAAGTAATTACTTTGTCAATCTTTCTTATGAAATTTTATTAAAATATTATATTATAAAGCTTATAAACAAATTGTCAGAACCTTTTGTATTTGAAATATATCGTGTACATTAATTTCTAGATTATAACTGACGGTGTATATAACAATATTGGACATGTATATTAAATTTTGTGAGGAAGATTTTCATGATAAGAACAATAATTTAATGTGTGTTTTGCTATACATTCATTCTATAAATCTATAAATAGTTACTTTGACTGGCCCTATTTTAAAGAGTAAATTAGTTTGCTATAAGATGACATTTTTACATTCATGTCTTTCTACTTCTCTAATAAAATGAATTTGTTGGAGATCTGTATTTAAGTCATGCTTTCACCAGGACATGGTGTTGAATCTTGAGCATCCAAAGATCAATGGAGAAACAACTGTTCAAAGTGCAATCACTGAGGTGGCTGCAATAATGGGAGAGAATTTAAAACTTAGAAGAGGCTTTGTGATGTCAACACCATCTCCGGGTGTTATATCTACATACCTCCATACCAGTCCCCAACCAGGTGAAATAACTTTGTTGAGTCAATTCCTTTTATTCATGCATTCATCAGAATAGTAATTTAATTAATCAGTACTGTTTTCTGCAACAAAATCTTGTTTCAAGTGGCTAATCATTTGCAATTTCCAGAATCTTAAGACACTAAGGATCCTGACTTGCTTTCTGCTAACAATAGGTTTGGGTCGCATTGCTGGAATTTTGTCTCTTGAAGTAGATGATATTAAAACTCAATTGGATGCAATTCAGCGGGTAGGATCGGAATTGGCCATGCATGTAGTGGCAGCAAAACCATTATTCCTATCAAAGGAACTTGTTTCTTCTGGAGCATTAGAAAATGAGCGCGAGATTCTTAAATCTCAGGTACTGTCATTTCTATTTATGTTTGAGACCTTGGGTCCATGATCAACATATAAAATAAGTTGCTGAAACAATTTGGGTTAAATATTTTCTTCTATTTATTAATTTATTTCAAGCTTTCAGACTATATTAAGCACAATTGTTACAAACATAAAAGCCTGAGATTGGGTTCTTATCTTTAAACAGTGCTCTGAAAATCCATTATTCTCAAATTATAATGAAATTTGTGATTTTGTGAATGAGCCTTTCTGGGTTATGAATTTTTTTGTCGTACTTTAAATTTCTCGTCTATCTAACCCAAATTACATAGATGCAGCTGACCTTATGCTGACTTCCCCAAGAAGTCCTTGTTTCATTTGGGGGGTGGGGGGAAATTGGGCAGTTCAAGGAAAAGATCAATCAGTTAAACTGGTCTGGGTGATTTAAGCTGGCTTATAATGTGCCATTGTTCTTGGTGCCTTAACCCTTACAGTTTGGTTTTGGTCTGGTTCACATTCCTCCTTTGTGATATGAAACCGACTGGTTAATTCCAATTTCCAACATTTAAACCAAAGCTCCCTGAAGTATTGGTATGAATTTACAGAAAGCATGTCAAAAGTAAAGTTTGAATAAGTCTCCTTAACTCAAAGACCTAGTGTACCGACCACTAGAATAATAAGTCCCATTATCATGGTTGTCATACTTTTGAATCTGAGTCAACTTATGAGTTTTGAGCTAGCTCATGCAAGTTTGTAATATTTTATCACATTCACTCCTAATATGACCACTCTGTCTAATCAAAACTACAGAATGACATTCCTTGATGAACTAATCAGTGATTAATTGCAAAAGTGAACGTTGTACCAGGATGAATAGCCAACCAAATTAGTCCACAGTTCTTTGGGTTGAGCGGGCATAAATTTTATTCTCCAATCTGAACCGCCAATCTAACAATCTGCAGAATAAATAATTAAATAAATATGCGTGTTAAATGTCTCTCTTAAATATATTTCTAACGAGTTGGAGTGCCAATAAATGGGTTATAGTCCTAACTCCTAATTACTGAAGTCAAAGAAGCAAGGACACAAGCACTTAAATTCATATGGTATAGTAACATTCAGTTAATGATTTAAACTGTCTATGAGAAGCAGAAACAATTGGTGCTTGTGTCACGTCAACTGAGGCTGCTGAGCTTATTATAAAAATCTAAGTGGAATTCTGTAACTTAATTTAATGCTAAAGGTTCAATTGAATATCTAACAAAATTTCTTGAATACCAATTTTGCCTAGAATTTACAAGTTCATAAATGAAGGTAAAATTTTCAGCAAATGCTGCTCATGACATTCTTCTTTAGGCGTTTGATGCAATCTGCTATATATTTTTCCAATGTTTGCTTTCTAAATTGTGATAGTCCTGTGATGTCACTTTCTTTACCCTATTTTAAAACAACTGTTTTCAATTTTTATTGGGTTATGCCTTTAACATTTCAGGCTGAAGCCTCCGGGAAGCCTCAGATGGCCATAGACAAGATGGTAGAAGGACGTTTACGTAAATATTTTGAGGAAGTTGTGCTTTTGGAGCAAAAGTTTATCATAAATGATGCTATGAATGTAAAGGTACACAAAGTTCCACTGAATTAAGTCTCATTTATTAGTGAAGAAGTTAATATTATGATGGCAACATTTATTGTTCAATATAGTGATTTTGATTGGTGAAAGAAAGAAAGTCTCTACACCTATGTGGCGGGCAAGAAAAATCAATCTCTTCCCTTTATTAAAAAATTAATGAGGGAAAGATGCCGTTATTCTATGGTAATAAGCATTTGGCCAAAATGTAAAGAACCCTTATCAAGTTACAAATTGCAGTCGAACTAAGATTAATAATCTTATGGAAGATCTTGACAAGTGTTTAAATCGTAGACATGCAAATAAAGGTGATCTGTTTTGTGTGCAATGCTAGTAAATATTTTGTTTGATTCAAGTGAATTATTTGTCACATGCAGAGTTTCATATTTAGGCTTCCAGATCTGACACATTTTTTGTCTGAAGTATATTGGGTGGAATTATTTACGTCTTTCTATATTTGGTTCCCTCTATTTGAAACCCTTGGGATATATATCATATGAGAAGCATCCATCAAGAGAAGAAAACAATTTGACCACTTGCTTTTTTATGTTTATCACTCTGCAGGCGGTGCTGGATAATCTATCCAAAGAAGTGGGTTCTTCTGTGAAGATTGGAAGCTTTTTCAGAATGGAAGTTGGAGAAGGAATTGGAAGGTAAAATCCGTACCTTCTTTGGCATTTTAATTTCATTGTTATATATTTTAGTTTTGTACTTCTATAGAAGCAAATGCAATATTATATGGTTTAGCAATATATTTCAATCACTGTTATAATATATTTCACATTGCAACATCAATTAAATGCACAACTCGTACGAACTTGATCAAGCAAAATTGTATCAAGAATAAAATATACTCAACATCGAACTTCTACCAAATATGCATAATATGGAACACTTGCTTGAAAACATGTCTAAACTTTAAAGCAATGTAGAATGACTCAATCATGTTGCCACATACACAGTGGTATTGACTCCTTAAGGTTCATTTAAACGAATACCATCGCACACACGACATTCATTTTTCATTTTGGATAGCAAAATACAGACACTCGTACCTTTGAGTGCATTTTCAAGTAAATTCTTAACATGAGTGTGATATTTTTCATGGCATGTTTTTCTTTCTCCTCATGCTTGAATCACCAAATTGTTATGGCAAAGATTTTTCTTTCCTACCGACCCTTGCATATGCTCCTCTCCCAATAATAACTGAATAATTTTAATATCTAGGAAGCTTCATTAGTTTACTTTTACTGATTTTTATCTTCCAATTTCACAGGGAAGAAGCAGATGCATCTGAACCTGTTGCTCATGCTGACTAATTTTTCTAGGCGCCTTCATTAAAAAGGATGAAACTTATCAGAAAAGTTCAAGTTCATTTGAAGGTTTTTGCTCCAAACTTCTCATATAAAACTTTGGTTATAATCATCACCCAGGAAAGTTCTGAGGTACAGAATTCTGTTGAAAATTTTGCTCCATAGTGGAGGACTCCCCTGCTTCCTTTCTTTAGAATCAGGATGGCTTCCCTTGTATTTTTCCTGAGAAACCCTAGTAAGAAATCTGGTTGTTCATAGTAAAGTTTGTTCTGCAGCTCTCACGTTGATTAGATAACGTTGGCTCAGCATTTCAGCTACTCTTTAGAATCGGTGAAATAAATGATTATGTCTTCAAATCAGGTCACGCCTGTGTTTATCTTTACTTGAAGGCCGTATCAGAAAAAGGAGTCGTCGTAATCGTCAAGAGTAAATTCCCAGCTTGATCCGAGTTTCAATGTTACTCTGGTGGTTTGTTACTAAGAAAAAAAGTAATGACCGAATAATTTAACAATTGCAGCATCAGCCGCAGTGACAGATGTCAAATTGAGGCACAATTTCTGGGGTCATCCTACATCTGGCATCGGAAATCTTATCTGGCACCGGCACCGGCAAAGGCAAAACTAGTTCCGACCAAGTCTTTATCTGGTCCTTACACCTTTTGTCTGGTGCTGCTGCCCTCTTAATCGTGCCAGATATAAGAAAAATTCTTTTTTTTATTTGATTAAAGGTATCTATCCTGTTTTTAGATTAGAACACAAAAGTTTTTATTTTTTTCTAACAAATATATTTTTTGAGATTTGAACTTGAATACTGTTTTTTAAGTTAAATTCTGAATCCTAAATTTTATCCATCAAAAACTTATTTTGTCTAGCCTTAATACTATTTTATCCGGCGCAGGCCATGATTTTTCCCCTGGATTCTTATTACTGTCGTATTTTTCTCAGTTCTAAAACCCCAGATCATGTTTAGGTTCATTCCTTAGCCTTAATCTCACCCTTAAAATCACAAACTATAGCTCTCCAATTTAACAAAGGTTAGAAAAGAGAATTTAGGATGTTGCAAATTACAATAAAGCACAATAAAAAAATAAAATTATATGTACAACTTATAGATTTATAGAATTATGAAATAAAAAGTTGATTGAGATAAGTAGTATTGAAGCAATTTTTATACATAGTAGTTGGAAAACATAAATAAAATAATCGTAGGGATAGTTGCCCCAACGCCCATTCAAAAAAAAAGGTCCTTATTGAATATTAAATATAAAAAGAATTGAAAATTATATTATTTATAAGGTATAAATAATATATGTAATATTTTTTAATAATTTTAAGAGATTATTTTAAAACATTTTAATTTGTAGAACCAAATTAAAATAAGAAAGGATGACAAGCTCCAAAATAATATTTAAATTGATTTTTTTGATGAAATATGAAACACAGTAAAAATAAATAAATTATATGTATTAAAAAAATTAAAATTTAAGACATCTAAATAACATCTAAATTATTTAAATGTTATAAATATATATATATACACACACACACAAACATGCTAGGTGTGTGTTTTGAAACTCTTTAAATCTAAATTTTAAATTTAGGTTTAGATAAAATCTAAATTTTGAGAATTTTTAAAATAAATAGCTATATTTGTTCAAAAGAGCTTTTGGATTAAATTATAGTTTAAAATTAATATTTCAGATAAACTGGTTAGAGTGGCTTATAGAATAGTAAAAGAGTTTATAAACTAACTAATTACTATATTACCCATATTTTTTTACACCCTCCCTCCTCCCTCATTTCTTTTCTATATTATCTCTCCTCTCTCATCTCTCTTCTATACCCTCTTTCTTCTACACTCTCTTTCATCTCTCATCTATTATATTTTCTCTTTTCTATATTTAATAATCATACTTTTTTTTAATTTACTAATAATAAAAATATTTCTGGAAATAACTATCTAAATACTTATTTATTTAAAATCTTTTTTTTTATAAATTCTCCACTTAAAACTCTTTTCTAAAAACTATTTAAAAAAATTTTTTATATATTTTTTTAAACTTTTATTTAAACTGGATATAGTACTTATTTATTATAAACCTTGTAAAAAAATGAAGTTTTCCCTCCACACGGAAGCAGTAGTTTCGAAACTTCCCGCCAGATGTCGATGACCGTCTATCTCCGGTCACCATCCGGTATTAGACCAATGGCTTCATTTCACTTCCACATTCTTTCTCGTCTTCCTAGCATCGCCAATCTCAACGAAAAAGTTCAATCTTCGATTCTCTCCATTTCCTTCTTCTTTCACCTCTCTTCTTCTCCAGTTCCTGAATTTCTTTTATGATGATCTTTGCTCATTGAAGCTATCCAGGTTTTGATAGCGTTTTCTGAACCTTCATGCTTTTTTTTCTGGCATGCTCTTCTTCTCTGTCTGATTTGGAACAATGAGTGCCGTGAACATCACCAACGTGACTGTCCTTGACAATCCCGCTTCGTTCTTAACACCTTTTCAGTTCGAGATTTCCTATGAGTGCTTGACTCCTCTCAAAGACGGTACTCTTTTTCCACTTATCCTTTTGCCGCTTCAAAATGTCGATAATTTTCAAACACAAGAATCTCTCTGGATCGACAATAAGTTTGGATTAGGGTTAGTTTTGGTTTGAAATTGTCTTCTTCCTTAGAGACATTGAAGAGAAAATAAAAAGAAAGTGTCTTGTTTGTTGTATGTCTCCAGAGGAGATGTTCATGTCTTTTCTCTCGCGAAATGTATGACTAGGGTTTCGTCCTTGGTCGTTGAAGAAGTTTGTCTTTTGGATAACATTGAATCCATATTGTGTCAAAGTGGGATATCTTAGATTGATCTCTAAAGCGAATAATAATTGATAAATGTAGCTTTTATCCTACTTTAGTGGATAAATGGGATAAATGTAGTTAATAGATATTTTAGATTGGTCTCTGTAGCAAATAGCACTATTTCCTGTTTACCCGAATATCAGATAGCTTAATTTGTTTAGTTGACATTATTGTTTCGATAAATGCAACAAGTTTTTTAGGGGCCTGGATTCTATGTATTAATGAATCTTATCTGTTATTAGAATTGCAAAACAGGTGCAAATTCCTTGTCTTACTGAGGAGATTATACTTGCTAGAAAATTTTAGTGTAATGTCTTTGGATTTGAGATTTCTTAAAGTGCACTAGTTTTGGATAAATGATGATAGTGCTGCTTAACATAACATTGGAGCTTAAGTAAGAGCATGAGGACAATATGATTGATACAGAACATGATAGAAAAATAACCAAGAAAACCTAAAACTTCCAAAATGTCAGTAGTTTTGTTGGGTCATTTCCTACACTTGGGCTTAGTTCATAGGCTTCTTCTTAATTAACATGAACAAATCATAATGAACCTCAGATACAAACATCGAAGATTTAGTTTGTTACTCCATAAATGCTTAAATTTCGAATCCTAAACTCTAACATGGTATCTTTTGCATTTTCTATTTGTTTTGCATTATTTATTTTGACTTGTTAAGTCGATGATGATTTAAAAGAAGTAATGCTGAACTAGCTCAACATAAAACTATCCTTATATTTAGGTAGTAGTAGTTCATGCTAAAGCTCTAATCATTGAATTGAAACTACCATGATAATATAAAAAATCTTCCATCTTCCATGGGACGTGTTTGATTATAATTGAGCTTTTAGTAAGATTTTATTTTCCCAGGAAATGATACATCCCTTGAGATATATTGTATTTGTGTGTAGTTCTCTTGCAATGTCGTTTCATTCACTTGCTAGCCCTGCTTCACCAATCAAAGGAAAGTAGTGTAATTTTTGCTGATGGATCTACTAATGCACCGTTCAACAGATTATATGTATTTCATTGAGTCATTTTCTGTGAAACACACTGATTAAAAAGTATCATGCAATTGTAGATCACATTAACAAGTGTAATTAATATTGTTGTAAATATTGATTTTCTATCATATCTTTATGTTTGCTGCTTTGATTCATGAAAGCAAGAGTTTTTGTTAGCTTTGCCTAATATTTTTCTTCTCTTTTTAACCATTATTTTACCTGTTTTACTTTGATTTTGAAACTAAGAAGGCTTATTTTGTCGCCTGATGACAGATTTGGAATGGAAACTCATTTATGTTGGATCTGCTGAGGATGAAACATATGATCAATTACTTGAGAGTGTACTTGTCGGTCCTGTAAATGTTGGAAACTACCGCTTTGTATTACAGGCAAGCTTCATGCACACTACTATTACTCATGAAGTTTGTGTTCTAATTGCAACGTGATCTGTAAATTCTTGTTCATATTTTGCAGGCAGATCCACCAGATCCATCAAAGATTCGTGAAGAAGATATTATTGGTGTCACAGTGCTCCTATTGACCTGCTCTTATTTGGGTCAGGAATTTATCAGAGTGGGATATTATGTGAACAATGACTATGAGGATGAGCATCTAAGAGAAGAACCTCCACCGAAGGTTTTGACTGATAAGGTTCAAAGGAACATATTATCTGATAAACCCAGGGTTACTAAGTTCCCCATCAATTTCCATCCAGAGAACAATGAAAATGCAGATCAACCTCCTCCAACTGAGCACCCATCTCAAATTGATGAAAATGGAGAGGTGCAACTTGCTCCCCCTGATGATCATGTTCAACCAGATGAGCATGAATCTTGAATTTTACAAGTATAGAGAAATATTTTGTTTTGAGCTTCACAATTTTACTCTGAAGGATGCAAACCAAGATTGCCATTAACAAGGATGGATGCTTGAGTTTCTCTATAGCTGCTACCAACCATCTGAAATTGGATGAGACATTTAGGATGTGATGATTAACATACACAGGCTTACGTTTGGTTGTGATTTTTGAAGCCCAGTTTCTATTATAATGAATCCATGTGGTGCTTTCATTTTGGTTTTGATTGTTGGAACTCAATCTCAATGACTAGATAAAGGCACATTTATTTGGGTATATTGAATCTTAGTCTCTCTTCAGTATTCTTTTGGTCTGGTTTTGTTTACATCTGCCTGTCCGATGGAATCAATAATGAAGCATTGGTTACAGTGATGCGATATTGCAGATGCATGGCTCATTATCAAAGGTCTTATTCATCAAATGTTAATTTCTTACTTGAAGTAGTGAAAAGGAAGCTATGTAATCCATTAAGAGATTGATAATAATATATGCCTGTTGCTTTTGTCTGTATCAGCATTTTTTTCCCCAAAAATAGAAGGCTATGGAAGAAATCATACAAGTTACATAGACAGAAGCAATAGCACTACCGACTTAGGTTGGCAGCTGGCATAAGTAATAGGGTTGGAGATATGAAACTCAATCCTTATCCATATAGCAACCTAGTTGTAACAGAGGTTTATTTATCTTATATAAATAGATAGTTATAATCCAATCTGCAATACAATGTTGTTTCTCAGGTCTTATCTTAGTTTTTAATTAAAAGGTTGTTAATAATAATAATACCAAACCCAAAATTTGAACAATGCTGTTTCTTAGAGTTTTCGTTCATCTACTGCCGCTATTGTACTGGATACAATTCGCATGCCAAGTATCCATCTTTGCTCTTCGAGCAGTAACTTACGTCACATGCGGGTTGTGTAGCATTTGAAGCAAGTGCTTTCAAAGATTTAGTAATTTTAGGATAATTATTTTGGAAAGACCTCATGAAAATATAACTTCAATTTTAAAATTTTAAATAAGTTTTATTTCCTATACTTTAATAACTATTGATTGTACTTGATGAAAAAAATACCAACACTTTTATAGGAATTCATGATTTGATATTTTAAAATTTAAGTGGTATTTTTATGGGATTTTTCCAATTAGTTTTACTATTTTTGGTTTGTAAAAAAATAGATTTTCTCTATTAAAAAAATAAGGCGGGTTAGCCTCCCCTCGAGTTGGCAAAATGCCTTTTGCTGTAAGGCTTATTACTTCTTAAGCTTAGTGGCTTAGGAAGAGATCGAACACAGGAATAAGAAGTAAGCTCGCCTGCCTTTTATAATTAAAAAATGAAAGCGTGGGGCGCCCGTTTGAAGTGGCAAAGGCCTTATGATACAGTAATAAAGAAAGTAAAGTCAGCTGGTTAAAGAAAGCTCAGGTTATTAAATCATTTAGCTAGATTTAGTCATAATTATGAGAAAATAGTATGACTTAATAGCTTATAATGTTACAGAAAACTCCACGTATAGTTTTGAGACATGTTTGATCCAAGATTGGAAGATTCGTTATTTTAGTCAAAGATCCTGAGGCAATGACTAGTAGTTTTGAAGCAACTATCGTTTCGTGCTTACTATGATTAAGACTACTCGGTATATTACATTTTATATTTTTCTTCAGCACAAAATTTGCAGTTCCATTTTATAGATTCTATTTTGGTGTGGATGCTCTCTCATGACAATATTACTATACATATACATACATATATATATATATATATACATACACATATATACTCCTCATATCTTTAATATATAAGACTTAATTATAGAGTTATTCATAATTCTAAATATAAGATTTATTAATGATATTTATTATTTTTTTCCTAAATTATCTCTATTGATACTCTCTTAATAATAATTAAATATAAGAAAGAGGGAAAATTAAGGAAGATGATTAGGGTATTTTAAGAAAAAAGTCATATTAATTAACTTAACTAACTTCCTTAATCAAATTAAATTAGTTAACTAAGTCTTATATTAAATATCAGAGAAAAATATATATAACATCAATAAAAGTGCTAGCTTTTATGGGTTTTAGAAAAAAAAATCATATTAACTACCTTAATTAACTTCTTTAGTATAATCAAAGTAATTAATTACTTATAAGGAAAGGAGAAATATATATAACACAATAAAAGTACTAACTTTTATGTCAACATTTTTTTATAAAGACAAGTTTATGTGGTTTAGTACCAGTCTTCTATTAAGATTAAGACATGATCCCAAAATTTAAAGAGTACTTATAAGATATTTATTATATTGTTTATCTAAAGAGTCATCACAATAATAGAGAGAATTGAACTATTATTCCTTATTACATGTACCAACTTTCATTAGTTATGTCGCAACATTTGACAAAAGAAAAAGACCAACGATTTCACAATAAGATGAAACAGGCTCTAGTTCTATTTTTTTACCCCCAAACAACCCGGGTTCTGGGTCATAATTGGTTTGCTATTTTCACAGCTCAAAGAAAGAAAGATATATATATATAAACACACACACACACACACATATATATCAATTGCGAAAATTACTCTCAGCTACAATGTAAAACCATCTGTTACTCAAAGATCCTATAAATTTTTAAACAATTGTCAAGCACAATAGACTTATGAGTAGGATATTCTAATTGTGAAAAGACACTACTATCTTCACTTTCATTGACAAGTGAGGAAATGAGACATTTGACAAGTGGAAGGGCTTTAATTGACAACTTCCATTGTCAATTGAAATATCTACTTGTTAAAGAAGACCCTTCTACGTCTAAACTGTATTACTTTAAGTTGCAAACGAAACCTTTCTCACTCGTCAATGAAAACAAGGATAATTGTGTATTTTCATAATTACAATCTTATATACATAAGTCCCTTAAGATTTAACAATAGTTTAGAATTTCGTGAGACCTGAGAATAATTTTTCCTTTTTATTCAATAAGATAAAGGACATCAAATTAATTCAACACCAAATTCTTTTTTTGACCTCACAACACCAAATTCTTTACAACATAGCAAACGCTTACGACTAGGCACTGAAACGGAATAAGAAAACAATCAGCTAGAAACTGATTATTCTTATTGTATATAAATGAATATACCAGTAATCACACTTCATTTAGAATTTAGAAGATATCAAACCCACAAGCTTTCACTTCTCACTTCGCTCAATACACACAATACAAATCTTGATTCACGGATTGATATATAATATAAAAAATACGCACTCTTTATTTTATTTAGAAAGGCAGACAAGGTGGTGGGATCATTGATATAGTCATACAGGTATCTTACACGCTAACAATAGGGTGGGGGTGGGGGATATGGCCATCCTGGTGGTGATGGAGGACAAGGAGGTGGCGGATAAACACATGGAGGTGATGGTGGGTGCCCCATGGAGGTGGTGGGGATGGAAAAGCACCCGGAGGCGGTGTTAGACAGAAAATTGGAGGCGGTGGAGGCAACGGCGACCCATGACTTGACAAATCCTAGAAATTTTCGCAAGTGTTTGATATGGTTAGGGTTAAAAGCCTTGGTGGTACTTATAATATGGCCAGAAGCTCTAAGTTCTTAAGCTTAATGTGAATTTGACCCGTTGTAAGGCGATTTACATTGTTGATTGTTTCAGACTTCAAGTTAAAATAATACCGGGAAAACAATATTTTTCTTCCTAATGAATTGACGCATTGACTTTTGATTATTCTGGTAAAATCTCAGCCCTTCATTTTTTTCCAAAATTCTACAATGGAGTTAAAAATGGGGGTTTTTTTTATCACGTAATTGTGTATCTGTAATTTGATCATGTGCTGCTTTGATAAGTATTGGACATGGTTGCTTCAGTGTTGAATCTGATTATGCATTGATGGACAGAGTTGTAAGTACTATATATTTCATGCATGCTTAAAACTAGGAATGTTATTGTCTCGGGCATGCTTTGTCGTCAGAAGGGAGTGCATATATTGTTTCATCTTTGTATATTCCTTCAGGTGTGTGCATATGCTTTTCAACTAATTCTATGCCTAGAAATTAATCATCGATCTTTAATATAAGAGCTAACTAATTTTTATAATATAAATTAATAACGTTAAATAAATTAATTATAATTAATATAAAAATTAATTGATTAATTTAAATATATTAATAAATATATAATATGAAGTTGTCTTAAATGATTAGATTTAATTATAATTAATTTATTTATTTAAAAAATTAATCAATTATTTTGTTAAAGATAAAAGAAATATTCTAGATATGCATGTCAGGTTAAAAATTTGGATGATGGCATGGGAAATGTTCTTATTGGGGTAGACAATTGTTTGTTTGTTTCTAGATTGTCCCTTTTCTGTAAAAACCGAAGATGATGACTGTTGGACATTTTTAATGGGATAAGGCCATTAATCAAACCCCTTCATTGCCATACAATATTTAGACATTTCCTTCTTATCCCTGTTATGTGTTTGCTTGAGTTTCTCATACCAATTAGATGCCTTTTATGCTCATCCAAAATTTGTGTCTCACATTTTTGTGTCATTACGGGGTATTTGGGCCAACTTCAAGCAATTCTGCCCCTATTTGCTTTAAATTATCTTTAATAAAAACTATTTTAATATATAGATATATTTAGAGAAAAAAATTATAATTTTAGAAGAGAGGAGACTGATACCTTTTATTTAGTATCGGAGGGAGTCTAAATTATTCCTTCCTTTCTGTTTTCCTTCCTTCCCATATACGTGCTTGTGTATTATTCAATTAGTTTTAGTCATCTGGTTTCCTTTCTGTTTTTTTGTATCAGTTTCGGTCGTCTTTCTATATTATTAACTTAATTTTCTTGATATGCTTTCTTATTTATTCTTGTATTTAATTTTCTTTATATGCTTTCTTACTTATTTTTAGTATAAAAAATTTGAAAAGATGTTAGGTCTGTTTACAATTTAAAGGTACGATAAAATCTCTTTTCTTCTTTATATCAATATTAAGTAAGATAAATTATCAATTACACTCAAACGAAAATTTAAACACTCAAAAATTAAAATAATTTCTTAAAATTAGAATTTTTTTTCATATTTTAATAAAACAGAAAACAATAAATAAGAAGAAGATATTCAGAAGAACCAATGGAGTTCGAGGTTACATTAAAAGACAGTTTCGGTCGTCTTTTGTTTTCTTTTACAGGTTGACTTCGCCCTCGTCCAATTACAAAGACCATATAACTTATTATAGGATAATGAAGTCGGCCATGAAGAGTTAATTTCTTGCTCTGAGGATGTTTTGGTCTAAAGATATGAACATATAATTGCTTTTTTTGCTACTCGTGAACATATAATTTATTGTTAAACATTTGAACATATAATTTTATACGTAGGGTTAGAGTAGAAATTTATGTGAAAACAGTTTATAAAAAAAAACAGAAATTTATGTGAAAAAAACCCTTAAAAATCTTGAGACTTTAAATTCAATTTGCCTGGGAAAAAGTGTGATTAAATTTAATAACTATACCAAGTAAATTAAGTCTAATAAAATAGGTTAATATGTAATAAAATATTATTTGAATTCTTATTAAGAAAAATATCTATATTTAATATTTAATAATACATCAAATATAATTATCTTTAATATATATATATATATATATATATTAATAAATTAAGAGACAGTTAGGGGCAGTCGGCTTTCCTGTCAACTGGCATATCTCCTATATCCTTTATAAATATTTTAAATTTGTTTAAAAAATGAGTTAACTAAAATTGATAAAATATGTTATTTAAATTTCAAAATCTTAATTATGATTTTTTTTTAACTCAAATTTTTATATATAAATTTAAAATTTAATTTTTCACATCACTTACTCTATTTTTTTTTATTCTTTTTCCATCTGGAACAATTACAAAAAATAAAAAAAATCATATTCTCTAACTTCACAATCAGCTAATATAAAAAATAATTAAATATTTTATTATTTTATTTAAATATAACTATTAAATTATTTTTGTTCTACCTTCATTATTAAAAAATTTGTCAAAAGTTTCTCTAATTCTAAATTTCTGGTTCCGCTACTAAAAAAAAATTGATAACTATTGAAGCATTTAAAAATGATTTGCTTATTATTAAAGTATATGGGGACTAGAGAAGATGCATCAGCTCTGACATGGGGACTTCGCCGTTGATGACGTTATTTGGGGGCTTTCGTACTGGGTCGCATACAGAGCTTATAGATAAAGTTTAGCAAAAATTAAGAGTAAAGTATATTTTATTATTTTATATTTATATGAAATTTTATTTTAATTATACAAATTTAAAAAATATATTTTAAATCTTCTAAATTTAGTATTGTTAAGTTTTTTAATAGAAAATACTAATTTATCAAATATAAATAATAATTGAATAATTAAACACTAATAAAATATTTAATATATTTTTTAAATTTAAAAAATTCTTTTTACGTTTTGAATTTGTATTATTCTTTTTACTCTCATAGAATTGAAGCCACGGGATTTTCTAGAGGATTATGGCCTCTCTAGTCTCATAGAATCCAGGTAAAGGTCCTAGTGATTCATAAACAATTTTTGCATGTGCGAATACAAAATGAGAGTGGGGCTCACGAGGGGTTGTTTACATTGGTTTATGGTAGTCCAAAACCCTCTCTCAGAAGTCATCTTTGGCACGATCTCTTTTCTCTGGGAATTAGAGATAATGAAGCTTGGATTATAGCAAGGGATTTCAATGCCACTCTCTCAGATAATGGTGCTATACGTCATAAAGAAGGATGTAGCTATTTTAAAAGTTTTGTCCATCAAACAGGACTTTTAGATCTGGGCTACATAGGGCCAAAATTCACCTGGCAAAGAGATAACCTATTGGTTCGTCTTGATCGGGCCTTATGTAACAAGCAATGGCTCCAAACCTATCCAAATGCATAGGTCATGCACTTGCCTAAAATTCAAAGTGATCATAGGCCTCTTCTAATCCATCCCCAAGGTGAATTGCTAAAAGCCTGCCCTCCTTTCAGGTTCTTAGCCTCCTGGCTACTTCATCCTGAGTTCAACGATTTTGTGGCAGCTAATTGGGCCAACAATAAACGTATAGCAGATAATATAGTTGACTTTGCAAGCTCGGCTGAAACATGGAACAAGGAGATTTTTGACTCACTGGGTCTTCATAAGCATAAGTTCAGGAAGCGTTTGAGTGGTATTCAGCGTGCTCTTGAACGAAACCCCCACGCTATTCACCTCCTTGACCTAGACCGTTCACTAAGATCTGAATATGAGAACATTTGCCTCAAGGAGGAAATTCTGTGGATGCAGAAATCGAGAAGCCGTTGGATATGTGATGGAGATCGAAACACTCAGTATTACCATATGAAAACCCTGTTGCGTAAAAGACAGAATCACATATCAATGTTGAAGAAGGAAGATGGGGTTTGGGAAACTGATCAGGGCAAACTACAGGATATGGCACTATCATATTTTGAAAATTTGTACAAGAATGACTCAGAAAATAGAACGCCTTATGGTATCACAGGTATGTTTCCTGAGCTATCAGATTCTATGATTTCACTTCTTAGCCAATCTGTCACTTATGAAGAAACCAGGAGAGCTCTTTTTGATCTGGCTCCTCTTAAGTCCCCTGGACCCGATGGATTGCATGCTCTTTTTTTTCAATCACAATGGGATAAAATTGGAGGTTCCATTTTCCTAGAAATAAAAACAATTTTTGCAGGAGGTGAGATTGATCCCCGTCTTAATCAAACACTGATCGCTTTGATTCCTAAGACAAGGCAGCCCCAAACACTAAAGGAATTCCGTCCTATTAGCCTTTGCTCAACTATCTATAAGCTGATCACCAAAATCATTGTTAACAGGCTCAAACTGGTGATGCCTATTCTAACTAAGCCTTACCAAACTAGCTTTATTCAAGGCAGAAATATTACAGATAATGTTATAATTGCACAAGAAGCTATACATTCGATGAAGAGGTCTACTGAAAGACTGGATGGATGGCTATAAAGGTGGACCTTCAAAAAGCATTTGACCGCATTTCCTGGGATTTTATTGCAGAAACTTTGAAAGAGGCTCACATACCATAATCTCTACGTCATCTTATTATGAAGTGCATCAGTTCTTCAGCATTCAGAGTTCTATGGAACGGTACTCCTTCTAGAGCCTTTTATCCTCAAAGAGGTATACGTCAAGGGGATCCACTCTCTCCTTACCTTTTTGTTCTATGTATGGAGCACTTGTCTCAGTCCATCTGTAAGGAAGTGGACAATTGTTCTTGGAAACCTCTTAAGATGGGACGCAAAGGCCCACCCTTATCTCATCTCTTTTTTACTGATGACTTAATTCTTTTTAGCTCAACTAATGTAGCTCAAGTCAATCTCATAAAGAGGATTCTTGCGGACTTTTGTTTTAGCTCGGGGCAGAAAGTGAATAATGATAAAATCAGAATCTTTTTTTTGCCTAATGTACCTCCTCAGGTTGGCAACTCCATCTGCAACTATCTGGGATATCAGAAAACTAAGTTACTTGGGAAATACTTAGGGGTTCCTCTTTTACATAAAAGGGTGACCAAGGAAACCTATCAGTATCTAGAAGAGAGAATTCAGCAGAAGCTTATAGGTTGGAAGGTGTCATCCCTCTCTTTAGCTGGGAGAATTACTTTGGCCCAATAAGTACTGTCAACTGTGCCACTCTATGCCATGCAAACTTCTAAGTTACCGGCTAGCACATGCAAAAGTATACAATCCCTAATTAAGAATTTTGTGTGGGGATCGACAGCAACCCACAAGAGGGTGCACTTAATGAAGTGGGACTTAATCTGTCAATAGAAACGAACTGGAGGATTTGGACTCAGAGATCCCAAGAAACAAAATGATGCTTTCCTCATGAAAATTGCTTATTCCATTGTCAATGAATCTAACAAACTTTGGGTTCGGGTTCTAAGATCGAAGTACAAATGGGACAATGTTGAAAGTGACATGCCTAAGAGAAGGCACGCATCTCATCTTTGGAGGAACCTATGCTCAGTATGGGAAGAGCTGAAGAAAGGTATTGCTTGGGTAATAGGCGATGGTAATAAGGTCAAATAGCTGGGTGGGAGATATTGGCCCATTATGTAGTCAGTCTCTTATTCCTTTGACTGAGGATTCCCTTCATAAGAAGGTCAGTTGTTTTGTTGCGAACAATGGAGAGTGGGATTGGGGATTGCTGAAGGATTTACTACCTGAGCATATCTTACAGCAGATATCTAGGATTAAACCCCCTACCCAGCAAGATATGCCAGATCATTGTAATTGGAACCTAATAGCCTCAGGAACATTTACGGTTCGCTCTACTTATGGACTCATTATGGAAAATAGATGGAATGAAGAAAGCCCTCTTTAGGATTTAGCATGAAAATGGCCGGGAGCTCAAAGAATTCGGACCTTTCTCTGGTTGGCTTTGAAGAATAGGCTTCTCACAAATGAGAAGAGATCTAGAAGGCATATGTCTTCCAATGCATCCTGTTCTTTGTGCGATTTCATTACTAAAGACTTAAATCATGTCCTAAGGCAGTGCACCAATGCTCATCTTTGTTGGGAGCTGTTAATTCCTATACAAATGCATAATTTGTTCTTTCAGACCCCCTTCTTAGAATGGCTCCAATGCAATCTTAGTACTAGAAAGCAGAATATAGATTGGTGCACTATATTTGGAATCGTTTGTTGGAAGCTCTGGAACACAAGGAATGCTAGAATATTTAGTAATGATACTCAAGAAGTATACCAGACAGTGAATGAAGCCCTTGTGCTGAAAGATCACACACTCCAAGCGAGAAACCATATGCAAAGTTTTAATTTTAATTGTAGTTAATTGCCTTTGTTTTAACTTTGCGGTCAAAGACCATGTAGTTAATTTTTGAACTTTCAATAAATCCTCGTTACTAAAAAAAAAAAAGTATATGGGGACTAGAGAAGATGCATCAGCTCTGACATGGGGACTTCGCCGTCGATGATGTTATTTGGGGGCTTTCGTACTGGGTCGCATACAGAGCTTATAGATAAAGTTTAGCAAAAATTAAGAGTAAAGTATATTTTATTATTTTATATTTATATGAAATTTTATTTTAATTAATCAAATTTAAAAAATATATTTTAAGTCTTCTAAATTTAGTATTGTTAAGTTTTTTAATAGAAAATACTAATTTATCAAATATAAATAATAATTGAATAATTAAACACTAATAAAATATTTAATATATTTTTTAAATTTAAAAAATTCTTTTTACGTTTTGAATTTGTATTATTCTTTTTACATGATTTTTATATTGAATTCAAAATTTAAACAAAAATTAATATAATATTATATTATTAGATTAACTTTATATTATTAGCTTATTCAATTTTTAATCAAGTATAATTTCCATAAATTCCCTTGTTCTCCCTCCCTCGTTATCTTGGAATTTTTGGGCCAAAATGGTTCTTCTCAGCTAATTGGGCTTAACTATTTCATACTGTTGATTTTTGCAGTTAAATCACTTTGCCATCATATAAAAAATTGATGGATTACCTACACAATACAGATCGAATTTTTGGGTAAAGCTCCAATAAATTAGGTGGACAATTAAAAAATATATATAAAAAATATGATAAAATTTTGATAAATCAGGTAGACAACAAAAAAAATTTATTTGATAAAGCTTCGCCATCATATATTAAACACATTCTCAACTTGTCATTCATAATTTAATAGAATAAATGCTGAACTAGCTCAGTCTAAAACTATCCTTAAATTGCGATAGTAGCTCATGCTAAAGCCCAAATCATTGAATTGAAACTAGCATGATAGTGTAAAAAATTTTCCATCTTCCCATGGGAAGTATCTTATTACAATGGATCTTTTTGTAAGATTGATTTTCCATGGAAATTTATACATCCCTTGAGATATCTTGTATTTTAATGTGTTGTGTAGTTCTCTTGTAATATTGTTTCATTCACTTGCTAGCTCTACTTCACCAATTAAAGTAAAATAATACTCAATCATTTTCTTAATATAATATATAATTGACTAATTTAAGAATATTAGATAATCTAAATAAATGACTCAATTATTGCATATGTTAAGTATCATTAGATTATATATCAATATAGAAATCAGGTAAATTAATTTAAAAAAATAATAAAGATAAATACTTTAAAATGATTTATTTGATTTGTTTAATTTTTTTAAATTAATCAACTGGTCATATATTGTATAATGTAGTATGTTCTTTGCTTATTTATCTACCAATACACCATTCAATAGATTGTGGAAAATGTGTTTTACAAATCACTTTCCGTGAAAAAAACTGTAATATCCATAAGTTTTTTTTTCTTCTACTTTGATCCATGAAAGAAAGAACTTTTTGGGATGTTTAATTTCTGTTAGATTTTCTTTCCTAATATTCTACTTCTCTCACTTATACCATTATTTTACCCGCTCTACTCTGATTTTGAAATTGACATGGCCTGTTTGTCTCGTGTTTGGGAGAGCTACCAAAAAGCACTTTTTCATCAAAGATTTCATGTGTATATGGAAGGGTAACTATGAACCTTAAAACTAGATATATGGTAATATGATCTAAAAAAATATAAAATAAAACAAAGAAAGCCAAACATTGATCCGAAACTCAAAATCGATTTGAGCCTACAACCATGATTTGGCATGAACCTCACTGATACAGCATTTTTAAAGTGATTAATTCTCCAAAAATCTATTCTTCAAAAACTAGTACAAACCCTAATGTCATATGAGGAAAGATTTGGAATGGGAGCTTAATTATATGTTGGATCTGCTAAGGATGAAACGTATGATTAATTACTAGAAAGTCTACTCGTCTGCTTGTATTTTACAGATTCGCAGGCAAGATCCATGGAAATTGTTACTCATGGATTTTGCGTTCTAATTGCCATGTGATCTGCAAATTCTTGTTACCATTGTGCAGGCAGATCCACCAGACCCATCAAATATTTGTGATAAGGTTTTGATTGATGATAAGGTTCAAAGGAACATATCATTTGATAAACCCACGGTTACTACTAAGTTCCCCATCAATTTTCATCCAGAGAACAATGAATCATATAAATTATTCTCTTCTAAAATCATTTTTTTCACTTTGCTCCAAAAGCTAACGCAGAAGCTATTTTTGAAGCAGCTATTGTTTCGAGCACACGATTCTATAAAAGGAAGAAACAGGATCGAATATATTCTCTTCTTCTTCTTCTTGTTTTTTTTCAAACAACCGAAGTTCTAGTTCAGTGGTTTGTTATTTTCACCGCTCAAGGCTACAACTAGAAACTAAGAAAACAATCAACCAGAATCTGATGATTCTAATAATATCAGAAATGAATTCAATAGTAATCAATATTAAATTCCAGTCCGCAGAGTTTAACAGAGAGATCAGAAATCTGTAACACAAGTGATATATATATATATATATATATATATATATATGCTATGGACATAAATAACATTGCATATAAGCTCTGGATTTTGTCTGATACTACTACCATCATCAATCCAGACAGACATACACCTAAACAAACCTTATCATATGCTCTGACTAATCAGTAAGGAGGCGGTGGAGGGCGTGGCCATCCTAGTGGTGGAGGAGGACCAAGAGGCCACGGTGGCGGTGGCGGTGGCGGTTGACAGAAATATGGCGATCCATATTGGTTATACAGCGAGGGTTGAAAGTGGATGATAGTATTTATAAGATGAGTAGAAGCTTCAAGTGAGTAGATAGAGATTTTGCCGTTGTTCTTAGGACTTACGGTTTGAGTTTGACGGTTTGTTGAATGGATTGATTGTTTTCTGATAACTTCAGCCTTAAGGTTTTGTGTGATTGGTTTTTTTTATTTAATTTTTTTGGTACAAAAGTTTGTGTGTTTCTGTGGATTTGAATCCTCCACTGAGATTTTTCTTAGTTTGTGAGTTATAAGCTATTTAATGAAACAAGTTCATTTATTTTAAAAACTTAAATTAATTAATTAACTATAACATATATAATATAATCTATTTAAAATATTTATGTATAATATTATATTATATATTAATTTATAAATTATATAAGTTAGTTTAAAAAATAATAAAAGTTAAATATAAATTAGATTAAAATATTATATTTAACATTAAATCTAATTCTTAAATAATTCTTTTATTTAAGACTAATAATAATATAAAATAAAGATATAAAATATTACATAAATATAAACATTGGTTCCTCATGTTAGGTACGTTAAACCCTTAATTAGACGATATCAAGTTTAATCTCTATATATAAAGAAAACTTTTATTAGGACTCTTGAGTTCTTTAAGTGAACTTTTATCCAATGATATTATATTAGTCAATTATTTAAATATTTATTAATAAAATCTAAAAAAAATGAGCTAATGGTTCCATTAGAAAGAAAAAAATTATATAAGTCGTGCCTAACTAACAAATAAGATTGAACTAGTTAAGTATTTTTTTAAATTATATTTTTTAAAATTATTTATGTTTATATATATATATTTATAAAGTTCCTTCACCTTTGGCCAGCGGCCATTGCAGGCTATCAATGCTTTAGCACTGACGACTAGAGAATTATTAATTATTGAAAACTTAAAATTTGATATTAATTATTATTTTCAGTTTAATAAAATATGTTATAAATAGTTATTTATTTATTATTATTATTATGAATTATTATAATTAAAATTTTAAAATATCATAAAATTATTTTATCAGATTACTGATTAATTATTATTATAAAGTTCATAATTTTTAAAGATTAGGATGATTTATGATTATTATAAATAATTATTTCAATTAAAATTTTAAAATATTATATAACTCAATGTGGGCCTAGGCCGACTTCCTAAACCCGGTTAGGGTGCCCAGATCTACTATGCCCCACTCTCAATGAGGCGATATGATCTATGGTAGACTCTTAAGACTCACGGAACTTTACCTTAGTCTAAGTTATCTATGCTTGTTAAAACATTTTATTTAAATTAAAATTTTAATATTAGTATAAAAATATGAAACATTCACAATTGAATTAATGAACTACTTACAAAAATTTCTTCAACATCCCTAATGGACGAGCATCTATGGTTAACCCACTATCTACTTACCTATTAGACGTAGGGATTTGTTCCAGAGTTGGCCACCGTCTTCGACAGGTTGCATAAAATCATTAAGCGGCACTATATAATACGGAGAACAGCCTCCAGCAGCAAGGGGACCTCCTTTTTATTCACCTTCCTTATAGTCCTGTGTCCCATTAGTGTCTACAATATTTAATTAGGAAATTAATTAAAATTGTAAGAAATTGAAATAATTAAATAAAATACTTATCCATGAACTCAACAACCTGACTGGTCTGACGCCCCAAGAATAATTTAAATATAATATTATTCATGGTAAAATAATATTATCTTATTATTTAGAAAATTAATAATATTATATTTAATTTAGTATTTGAATTTTTTAAAAGATTTATTCTGAAATATGATAGCTTTAGAATATTTCATATTGAAGATTATATATCCTAAATTAAATAGAATAATAATCCAATTAAAGATATTGGTGGTTGAAAATCAATGTATATATATGATATCCATCATTTTCAAATATATATTATACTAAAGATAAACGTAATATATCTATTCTATTGGTAGTAATTAAATTATATATATAATTCATTATTTAAATTAAATATAATATTTAAATTAAATAATAGCACATCTCAATGATTTGAATGACTGACTTGACCTATAGAGAAATAGGGAGTTCTTTTGAGAGTAAGAGAATCGTCAAAAATCATTCACATAGAGAGAACTATGTAAAGAGTTAAGGGTAATTTTTTACTTGAGTCGCATAACTAAGATACGTGTGACATTCTTAGATAGTAAGAACTGATCACGGTTCGTTAAAAGTGCTAGCATACCGTTGGTGTTTACAACCCCATTTGTGTGGATATAATAAAGGGTGCTCATTTGAGGAACAACACGTATGATTGGAATTAAGCACACTGTAGACGAGTAGTACTAGTTATCAAGATTACCAATAGATTCTTAGAGATTAAATCTCGAGTTCAATTAGTAAATCTCATTTTTTAATTTAATTTAAACAATGTCGATATATACGTTGGGGGGTTTTGGCAAAATTTTTTAATTTGATTCCACTATGTATGTGCACAAAACCCAACAATAATTTATGATAAAATTTGGAAATAGGATAAAATTTTTAGGAGGGGACTATTCTGTCCCAATAGTGATCGGAACAAGGACATGACATGATAAACACCCTAGTTTCAGTTTATTCCAAAATTAAAGAAGGAAACCATTATATTTATATAATATATGTGCTCACTTAATATTATAATGTTTTTTGGGCTAATATATATAAACTTTTTAAACAAAATACTCCTATATAACACAGACTTAATTTCTTTACTACTTTTTCTAAAAAAATGAATTACTCATGTTCATAACCCGATCCAAGAAGAAGGAAAAGAGAAGGAAAACACTTGCAAATTAAAAGTACACACACGAAAATGAAATGAAAAGGCAATATGCTAGAAACTGGTGATTCTGATTGATGATACACGAATGAATAAGCTAGTAATTAATAATAAGTTCCAGTCCACACACTTTAAGCTAATAGCTAGATTTATAAGAAATCTGTAACAGTACAATATGCAAATGTTTGCCATCGACATTATTCCATACATCATTACAAGCTCTAGATTGAATTTTGACTGATATTGCACTGCCATATTAATCCCTATAGCTAGTCATTATAAATAAAGCATTATAATTATATATATGCATCATACCTACATGCATGGTAATTAATAAGGTGGTGGAGGAGGACCAGGAGGCCCTGGCGGTGGAGGACCATATGGGCCTGCAGGTGGTGGATGTGCAACAGGAGGAGGAGGCGGTGGAGGATCAAAAACTGGTGGTGGCGGGGGACCAGGTGGACCTGGTGGTGGTGGACCGGGTGGACCTGGCGGAGGAGGCCAACCGTGGGGATCCATATGATCGATAACCTAACAAAATCTGGAAAGGTGAAACAATTAGTAGTATTAGTTTGATGAAGAGTGTATATGTTGGTGTTATGGCTAGGGTTGGAAGGGGATTGGGTGGTATTTATAAGATGATGAGAAAAGCCCCAGAAGCTTCATGAAGGTTGTAGTTGTAGATAGTGAGATGAGATGTTGTTGGAAAAAATATCAGGACTTATAGTTAGAGTTTGACTATTTGTTGAATGAATGAAATTGCTTAGTTTCAAAGAGGAAGATAAGGTAGATAGAAAATTCCAAACCAAATACAACTCTTACATAATATAATATGAAATTAATTGGCCAAATTTATGTTCAACAGTTTCCGACTCATTAGACAATCCAAAGGACACAAGGTTGAGGTATTCAAATGGTGATAGCTAGTGCAATTATTCACTAATTTTCATATAAACATGTATTTATATGTAAATTGTATCAACAAAGGTTAGTTCAATTAGTATAGAGTTGTCTCATAATTCATAAAATTATAAGTTCAAATTTTAATACCGATAGAAGGATTTTGTTAATTGGTTATCCGTAAGTATCTTTGTATATACTTTTTGAGTACAAAAATATACTTTAACTTTAATAAACCTTTAGACTCATACTCAGTTTACCTAAATTTTTTTGTATAAAAAAAATTATATGTCAATTGTAATCTGCATAACATGTACCAAAAGGGAGTTTGGAAATGAATTTTGTTGAACTGGAATTGCTTGCTGCTGAGACAAAATTTGATAAGGAAAAATTGTCCATATAAATACTTAGTTTAGAGAATTAATTGTCTAAGGATATCTGAATTCGATTATTTATATTTTTTATATATAAAATGTTTTAGAATATTGATACTTTATATATATAAATATATAATATATTATTAGAAAATTAATTTCTCTAAACATGTATTTATGGACAATTTTATCAGTTCCATATCCATCCTTAATTAACAGTATAAAGTTGCTTAAATTGTTTTTGGTTTCTAATTAAGAATGTTGATTGGTATCGCGTAAGAAACCATGAAACCTCTAGAAGGCTGAAAACGTGTTGGCCCCATATAAACTCAGTATCGGCTTCATTGAATTTGAAACCTTTTAAAAAGAATTTCCTAGCCAAGTAATAATTATCAATATTTTTGCATAATAATTTACGTAAAATACCATAGGCCTAGTAGCACCAAAATCTCTTCATGAATATTACTTTATTCTTTACCTCATACATATATATAAGTTTTAGCCTTACTTCTTTTTAGTAAAGTCCTTTTTTTCTTTTTTTTTCTCTCTAATTTTTTTACATTTAATTTTTTTATAGGTACATATATTTTCTTATTGGAGACAATTATGTTCAAAATATTTTCGAATACTAAATATAGATACATCTCCTAATAAATATTCACACATTAATTTACTACGTTATAATAGACTAACTATTTATATAAAACTCAATTATGTTGATTTTTGTGATATTTTTTTATAGGCACATGTATCTTTCTAGACAATCATATTTAAGACAATGTCAAGTACTAAATGAGAATATCTCACTTAGTGAAAATTTAAATTTTATTTCATTATGTTATGAGAGACTAGCCCCTTCTGTTAAAACTAACGAGGTTAAAATTTGTGTGACATTTTTTTTCACAAAAAAGTTTAGGTTATGCACCAGTTTCGTACCAAAATTAAAGTATAGCCCTAGGACTCAAAGACTACTTACAGAGGACTTACGAGTTTGTCTACTAAAGGAGTCCCAATAATGGCAGCAAAAATTGAACTAGCGTCCTTATATGATACAAGCATATTCCTTACTGAAGGATTTCGGGCGTACCTGGAATCATTTTCTCAATACACTAGATACCCACACGTAACCGGAGCACTCTGTATGGACTCTGGTTAGTTTTCACGGCAAATGCACTTTGAGGAATAATGAAAACAGAGCGTCAAAAACAGAGAATTATTGTTCTTCAACCAACTTCATTTTTGTCCGTGTATGCACATATATATAACCTGTGGGGAGGGGGGTTAGATAACCGTATCTAACTCCCTCATTTGAAATTCAAACTTTCCCTCGGTTCTCATGTACACGGCTCTCTGTTTTCCATCGGTCGGGTTTGATCCACCATGGGTGGATCGCCCGTTTCCTTACATCTCCCACTCACACATGGTGGATTAGATATTATGGCTCAAATCTCATTTTCTTCCTTCTTTCATACTAGGTGCTTTGCCGTGACCGCGTAGGCATGACGTCTCCTTTCGGGCGTTTGTACTAGAAATCCCCTTCACAGAGACCAGCACAAAGCAACCCTTTAGTGCAGCTCGATCAAATAAATTATAGTGCCTTGAATGTCCTAGATTTTCCCATATACACTTTTCTCATGGCTAATCTAATCCCTCTTGAGTCAGTATATAACTCAGATGGCCTCCACTTATGCATAGTATCCACACTTATGAAATTAACAAAATAATATCACAAGGGACCGGTCAAAGACACTAGCATGGATATGTATATTCTGGCAATCTTTCTTTCGCCCATATATCATTTTGATATGAATCAACCGCTTTCCTAGCATGATACCTTTGGTTCGTATATAATTTGACCACAGGACATATACCAAAGTAGCAATTGCTGAAACATACCTCCATAATATTGTCAAAGTCAAAGGACATTAATGAAAGGATTATACCTTTCTGAAACTCACACAACAATGAAGCAGGGATTGATTCATTTGCTTTCCATTTGCAATTCTTTAGCACATGTGGTATGAATCACATGTTACGGTGTTCCTCTTATCCTTAAAGAGTATACGTCGTTTTGATTCTATCATCACACCGTACAGACTTAAGTCTAGACACTCACAGTATCTAAACCCAAACTCTTCAATTATATTCACATAATATGTCGTCAATTTTGAAGAATTTGTTATCTGGCAACAGGTTTTATGGATGTGGGTATCCATTGTTCGATCCATACCCTTACTCATGGATCTCATCTCGACTTACTGCACTTTTAAGCCAAGGTGACACTTATTGTGTTTCTTCCCTACCATATCAGCACTCTTGCTGTTTTACTGATGAACACATGTCTCATCTTTGAACGCTTCTATAGCATCAAAGGCGGCTGCTCGTGTGAGAGAGCTACCTCTTTCAACCTGTACGACATACTAGACATTGTATACTTTTACCCAGACATATAAGTAATAATAAATGACATGATATCATTAATAAAAACAAAAGTATTACATACAGTCTGTAACTTTACATTTTTAACATGCCAATGGCTTTTACATGTTTCTCAAATGTTTCTTTGCCTATTGGCTTGGTTAGGGGATCTGCAACCATACACTTGGTTGAAATGTATTGTACAGTTACAATTTTCTGTGCTATATAATCCATCACAAAGTTATATTTTATATCAATGTGTTTGGTCTTACTGTGATACTTAGGGTCTTTAGTGTAGGCTATAGCTGCAGTATTATCACAGTGTATCAACACCGGATTGGTACTCTTGTTCCCAAATCCTAGGTGCTCGATAAATCTCTTCAGCCAAATAGCCTCTTGCACTGCTGCAGTGCATGCCACAAACTCAGCTTCCATAGAGTGTAAAGCAATGCACGTTTGCTTCTTACTACTCCAACATATGGCGCCGTTGTTAAGCAAGAAAGTGTATCCTGAAGTCGATCTTCGTTCTTCTTCATCACCGCCTACATCAGCATCGGAATATCTGATTAGGCGTAGATCGCTTCCTTGATAACATAATGCATAGTCAACTGTGCCCTTTAAGTATCTCAAGATCCTTTTCACTGCTTTCCAGTGTTTCTTACCAGGGTTGGACTGGAATCTGCTAACCAGCCCTACGGCATAACAAATATCTGGTCTTGTACACATCATTGCATACATCAGGCTACCAACGGCACTTGCATATAGAACTCTTTCCATTTGCTTTTTATCTGATTCAGTTTTGGGACACATGTCAGAACTCATGGCCACTCCAGTGGCCACAGGGATATCCATGAATTTGCATTCACTCATATTGAATCGCTCAAGTATCTTATTGATATAATTCTCTTGTGAAAGAGTGAGGATTCTCTTGGAACGATTCCTTTGAATCTTGACTCCAAGTATGTATTCCGCTTCACCCATGTCTTTCATCTCAAAATTTGATGAAAGCCATTCTTTAATAGCTATCACAGAGTCAAGACTATTTCCAGCTAATAGTATATCGTTTACGTATAAGGATAATATCACAAAGTTACCCTTAAACCGCTTAACGTAGACACAATGGTCTTCCTCTATCATCTGGAAGTTATATGAGGTAATTTTCTTATGAAACCTCAAGTACCACTGTCTGGATGACTGTTTTAATCCATAGATGGATCTTTTGAATTTACACTTCTTGTGTTCAAACCCTTTTCCAATGAAACCTATTGGTTGTTCCATATAGATTTCTTCATCCAGATCACCATTCAGGAATGCGGTTTTTACATCCATCTGATGTAACTCTAAGTTTAAACTGTTTACTATTGCCAGAATAAGTCTTATTGAATTGAAACGCACAACAGGTGAAAAAGTATCCTCATAATCTATACCTTCCTGTTGTGTATATCCCTTTGCAACCAATCGAGCTTTGAATTTGTCAATTGATCCGTCTACCTTTCTTTTGATTTTGAGAACCCACTTGTTCCCAATGGCTTTACGCCCTTTTGACAGATCAACCAATTCCCAAACTTGATTTTTCATCATTGAGTCCATTTCCTCTTTTATTACTTTCTTCCATTCCTCCTTTGCAGGACTTGCTAAGGCCTCATGAACAGTGCGGGGTTCATCATCCCCTTCTGGAGTAACTAAGAGTGCTTCTCCTTCTATTTGGAAGTGTCTCTTTGGAACACTTTCCCTGTTACTCTTTCTGGTATGAGCAATTTGCTTATCTTTTCTCATTTGTTTCGGTCTTTGTGTTGACCGTTCTTGGCTCCCACTCAGATTGACATGCCTAGACGATTCTGGTTTGTCAATTTATTCTGCACTATCCTGCTCCTGAGTCTCATAAAGAGATACAGTGCGGTCAATATCTCCCTTACTGGGAAACTCCGTCTCAATAAATACAGCATCTCTTGATTCTGTTTCAGTCACTGTTCCATCTTCAATTTCACTTATGAATACATATCCTTTTGAGGGTTCAGAGTACCTTATAAAAATACATTTCTTCCCTCTAGGACCCAGTTTCCCATGTCTATGAGAATTGTCATGGATGTATGCCGCCGAGCCCCAAGGTCTAAGGATGGTTAGATCTGGCTGACGTTTAGTCCATAACTCGTAGGGTGTGGAAGTGACTGATTTTGAGGGCACACGGTTAAGTATGAAAGTTGCCGTTAATAAAGCATTACCCCAATGTGAAATTAGAAGGTTTGCCTGGGCCATCATAGACCTAACCATGTCTGGAAGAGTTCTATTTCTTCTTTCAGCAACCCTATTTTGTTGAGGTGTGCCAGGGATAGTTAGTTGCCTAATAATCCCTTTTTCTTCACAGAGCTGTTTGAATTGATCTGAAAGGTATTCACGACCTCGATCAGTGCGTAATGCCTTGATTCTATTTTCCATTTGATTCTCTACTTCATTCATGTATCGTCTAAAGCACTCTAGTACCTCAGACTTATGTGAAATCAAATAGACATGACCATATCGTGAAAAATCATCAATAAAGGTTGAAATACCAAGCTCCATGTCTTGCCCTCACACTCATTGGACCGCAAATGTCAGAATGGATTAATTGCAATGGGTTTTTAGCTCGTATTCCCTTACCGAATGGTTTCCTGGTAGCCTTACCAGCTAGATAGCTTTCGCATAATGACATATCCATGTTAGGGTTCACCCCCAACAAGCCTTCTTTAGCCAGTTTAATCATTCTATTTTGATTAATATGTCCTAGTCTAGCATGCCAAATATTCATATCAGGATTATTTGTAGTAATAGCAAAGCAATCATGAACATTAAAATCATTAGCAAGATCCAAAATAAAGAAGCTTTGAAACCGAAAAGCTGAACCATAAAATATTGAGTTGCTACATATGTCTGCAACTTTATCATGAAAGTTTACATTAAACCCAAAGTCTAGTAAGCAAATTATAGAAATTAAATTCCGTCAGATTTCAGGAGCATGAAGCACATCATGCAGTATCAAGGTTTTTCCACTACGCAAAACTAGTTTGCAAGTGCCAATGCCTCGAACCTCGATCCTTGCATTATTGCCAACGAAAAGCCACTTGCTTTGATATGGCAACTGACGGTATTCCACGAAAGATCCTCGATCTTGACTTATGTGGTTTGTGGAGCCTGAGTCAATAATTCAAGAAAAAGAAATAGGTTCTGTCAGAAAAACAGTGCTAGAAACAAATGAGACATGTGAATTCACATAATTCACTGTTACCTTTTTGCTCTCAGCCTGTTTAGAACAGTCACGTGCGAAATGTCCCATTTTCTGGCAAGCAAAGCATTTGACCTTCTTTAGGTCTAGCTTTTTCTTGCCTCCTTTCTTTCCCTTCTTCTTGAACTGTTGCTTGCCCTTCTTGGGTGGAGGACCGCCTCTCTTCCCATTTTTATGAAATTTCTTGCCCTTTTTGGATTCAGGCTTTGATTGGGAAGGACCAGCACCTTCGGTCAAATAGGCTTGTCCAGTGGCTTTATAAGCCTCCAGACGTTCATCCTCTAGCTCCAAATGCTTAGCTACATCACTGAAAGTAATGATATTTTCATTATGTGTCAGATTAACTTTCATGTACTCCCAACTGGCAGGGAGTGATCTGATGACAGCCTGTACTTGTTGTTCATCATATAGATTATGTCCGGCTTCCTTCAGTTCACGGATCATTGTGGACATCTCTCTTAGATGTTGCCTCATAGGATTATTTGGTTTTAGCTTATAGGTATCAAATTTAATAGTCAACCTTCTAAGCTTAGTCTTTGACACTCCTCCAAACTTATCCTTTAAGGCAATCCACATTACCTGTGCCGTTCTGTGTGTCTCAAACTCACACATTAAGTCATCAGCCATTGCACTCAATAGAGTGATTCTTGCAATGCTATTCTTCTTTTTCCAGGATTGGTAAGCTTCCTGGTCTCTCCTGCGCTGGGCCTTATTGCCAGCCTCAGGTTCTACCATGGCCATTGTTAATGGCTCAATAGCATCCTGTTCTTCTAGAATATATTGGACCTTTCGGTGCCAAATATCCCAGTTGTCCCCGTTGAGTTTTTTCCCCTTGTTTAATTCAGCAATAATGTTCTTTGATGCCATTGTTCAATATCAGTTCTGTGACAAACCTTTCCCACATTAATTTATTGAACCATAGAACATTTAAGTGAATTTACATATATATAGCACATGTAAAGTATACAATGTCATGTACTTTTATTAATTTTTGATCGAAAAATAATAATATCACTAGACCCATGATCAGGAGAATACATTTGTACCTCCCATCACACAAGCACTAGCAACGCCATCATTCTCTATCAAAATTAATATAAGTACTTTTCTTATGAAATATTGCTTTTCAGAATACTCATCATCTAAAAAAACTCTCACTTATAAAAAAATATACATGAATCATAACATATAAAGAATTAAAATGAAGCATGTTTCTCTTGCATACAAGGCATGTAATAATAATAAGTCTTTACAAAGAAAGAGTATAAAAGCATGTCTTTAACAAAGTAAAGCAATGGAAATTAAAGTACAAACATACATTATTTAATATGAGTTTTACAATATTCTAACATTACTTTTCTTAGCTTCTTAAGCTCACGAGGTAGCTTTTTCAGATTAGATACAAATTCTATTCTTGTAAGCCAATTTTTCTTTCTGATGTGTCCTACATTGGGCTTTCCTCTTACTCTTGTGGCTCTTATAAATTCCATTATGACTTTCAAATAGAATTCAGTATGCTTCTTATCTGTCATGCCTTCAATGTATTTTCCAATGAAGCCATTAGTGCCTTTCATGTTTGTTAACATAGCTGCATCTCTTTTAGCTATGTTCATGGCCAAAATAGGGGTAAGAGATTGATTCACTTCTTCTCCATCCTCAACTTGAGGTTCACTGTTAAGAGTAGGCACCATCTTGGAGTTTAAATCTGAAGACACCATTAAAGGCTGTAGAGGAAGTGGTTCGATGGGGAATAATGTTTCCGAGCACGGTCCGGAATCATCTCTTTCTTCTGGTTCCTCTTGTGGAACTTCCTCCATCAATTCCTCTGGGTCTTCTTCAGAAAGGTTATCAAGATCTTGCTCTGGGTCCTCCTCAGGTTCCCCCTCGGGATCCTCTTGAAGGTTTTCCTCTAGGTTATTGAACTCATCCAAAAATGAGATATCATTATTTAAAGTATATCCCAGAGATTCAATGCTAGATGAAATCATTTTCACCTAAATGATAACACATATTAATTATCATAATTTTTTGGAATTTTTAAACACAAAAAAATGCAAGAAAATACACTGAATATTCATAAATAGGTCCAGAATTGCCTTCCAATTTAGGCAAATTATATGTCAAAATAAAGATCTTGATTTTAGGGATTTTTAGGAATAAACCGCACCTCAATCGGAGGTCTCACGCTCCCTCACGCGCCCCAAGAAGGAAAAATTCAGAAAAAATAAAAAATTGAACGAAGCCCACTCTTGGCTCTGGCGCGTGTACTGCACGCGCCATTCTGGTGCTGCCACGTGTCACTGCCACGTGTCGCCACCAGAATTTCCCCAAAATAATATTTTTTAAAAAAAAAATGAATTTTTTTTCTTTGTTTTTTTTTTCTGGGCCTCTTGAAGCCCAAACTTCTTGTTTTTTTTTGTGTGACTGGGCTGGACGCAGTCCAGTCCGCCGTGAACAGTGCTGCGGGATTTTTTTTAAAAAAACAACAAAATGGTGTCATTTTAGGGGATGAACAGTGTCATCCCCTACCTCCAGTCGGGTCTGCACAGACCCGACTGGAAAACAGGTCAGGTCCGACGACCCGACTCATTTTTCATCCATAACTTCTCCGTCCGATGTCCGATTTTGATGTTCTTGGAGTCGTTTTCCATCATTTTTTCATGCTCTACACAATGGGATCATTTTCAAGTCCTAAATCCTCTGTTTTCTAATGACCCAATTTGAAAAACGAAAATTTTCATTTCAGTTTACGTTGGAAATGCTTCTTTTTATCGTTTAAATGCATGTTCTATTGATATTATCACTAAACAAATACTTTAAGATACATATATGCAACAGAACAGTGCATAGCCAGGAAAAAATGAAAATACAAAGAAGCATGCGGAAGCGAATAACTATGCTCTGATACCACTGAAGGATTTCGGGCGTACCTGGAATCGTTTTCTCGATACACTAGATACCTACATGTAACCGGAGTACTCTGTATGGACTCTGGTTAGTTTTCACGGCAAATGCACTTTGAGGAATAATGAAAACAGAGCGTCAGAAACAGAGAATTATTGTTCTTCAACCAACTTCATTTCTGTCAGTGTATGCACATATATATAACCTGTGGGGAGGGGGGTTAGATAACCGTATCTAACTCCCTCATTTGAAATTCAAACTTTCCCTCGGTTCTCATGTACACGGCTCTCTGTTTTCCATCGGTCGGGTTTGATCCACCATGGGTGGATCGCCCGTTTCCTTACACTTACTATATGTGTCAACTCTCATGGGCATTTGTGTGACATTTATTTTATTTTTGTACAAAAAACTTTAGGTGAGTTCGATACCAATCTCTCACTAAGGCCAAGACACAGCCACAATACACAGAGAATGTTTATAGGGTACTTACGAGATTGCATACTAAAGGAGCTTTCACGATAGTAGCGGGAATCAAACTCATGTCCTTATAAGATATGAGTCCATTTTTTACTATTTATGCTAACTTTCTCTGGTTTCGTTATTTTTGTTTTAATTTTTAAATTTGTATCATTTAAATAAACCTTGAGCTTTAAATGCTATCATAATATTTTCTTAACAAATTGAATTTGAATCAATCATATTATATTTTGAATAAACATAAATTATAGATGAAGTAAAATAAAAGAAAAAAAGACTTTAAAAAAATCTATTTTTTAAAGACGTGGCTTGTTTTAGACTCACTTGTTACAAATCTTTATATAATCTTTTAATTTATCAACTAAAAAAAGTTATCAACATTTATCAATAATTTTTTTTCAATTAATAAAAAGTTATCTCATATCATATAAAATTATAAGTTTAAATATTACTTCTAATATGAAGAATTTGATGGGATGCGAGTATCTTTATTAAGTACTATGAATACAGAGGAATACCTTGACCTTAATAAATATTAGGTCTTAATTCATCTAAACTCTTTATTTACTTAAAAAAAAAAGTTATCAACCTTTCATGGGCAACATTAAAGACAAATTTGGCTATATCATATCGGAACTAATGAGAGTTAACACATATAGTAAGGAATAGGCTCGTATTGTCTAAAGATGGGAGTTCGATTCCCACTACCATCATGAGGGCTCCTTTAATAGGCAATCTCATAAATTCTCTGTAAATACTTTTTAAACTCTAAAACTATGCCCTGAACTTGATAGGGCACTAGTGTTAAATCTATCTAAATTTTTTTATACAAAAAAACTAATATGAGTCTATTTAAAACATATGTATGAGTATAGAAACTTAATGACAAATATACCAAATATTAATATACTCTTATGATTTTATTTATAACTCATTTCTAATATATTTTACACATATTAAGGGAACCTTAAATATTATTATCTATTTCATAAAATCTAACAATTGTTTTAACCATTATTTTAGAGTCTTTTTGCATGCTTAACTTTAATAATCTAATATTCTTGTTTATCATTTAAAAGCTTCAAACGGTGGGTTTTCATTAACTTTTATCCTTATTGAACTCTTAGCCCTCTCTAGTAACCCAAAAAAAAAATCCTTATTGAACTCTTGAAGCTTGTAGCCTTCAACTCTTTCATATATAAACAGCAGCTAACCAAATCAGGTAAAGAGAATAAAACTTTGTTTTACCAATGTATTCCATCCATGCTTCATATTAGGGTCTCTAGGTGCTTAGTACATTTTAATTTTTACTTAAATCTAACTCTAGCATGTTAGAAAATAAATATCTCAAAAGCACTATAATCAATCCGGATTATGTCATACTCAAATACAAACCTATATAAGATGCAGCGAAAAACTTAAGGTTACCTCTCGTCATTAGCTTAATTAATCCGAGGAGAACTGAGATCCCAATAGGATACATGTCAAATAAAAAACGCTGTTAGATAAATCACAGGTTCTTCCAGCTGGTGATTAGGCACAGCGATGGCAACTTATTTTCAGCCGTCACCAGTGGAAAACCTTCAGAAGTAAAGATGAGAATAGAGTTTTTCTCTGGACTCAGAAAACAGATCTCATACTCAAATGAATTGTTAATTTCCACCATCAGAAAATTAATCTTAAATAAACTGAGTCAATAACCCTCCTTGGACTGGGTCCAATGACTACGGGCCACACTCATAAATATTTATTAATTATCCTAATTAATATCTAAATAAGTTATAATAAATAATAAATATCTAACATTCTCCCACTTGGCCCGTATACTCAATGTCATCGCCCTGTCTAGGTAAACTGATGTCGCGCTACAAGAATCAAGGCGATAAGTCCCCTTTTATAAGGTATTACCTTCCAAGTATTACAGGTAGCACCATCACTTAATGGGTATCACAATATACATGAACTCAATGTTCATAGGTTCTTATCTCAATGTTTATCAATTCAATAACACAAATGTATACAATCACAAATTGAAATGATAAACCACAAAATATAATTCCATTGCTCATACATCCACTAATCAAAAGTAGGACGAAGTCCCATATGAGGTACATGTGTGACAAATATGTTCGGCTTCAATCCTTTCGTCAAAGGATCAGCCAACATGTCCAATGTACTGATACGTTCAACGGAAACTTAGCCATCCTGAACCCTCTCTCTCAAGCAAAGGAACTTAAGTTCAACAAACTTGCTGTGACTTTTATTCCTTTTATTGTTTGCTATAGCCACCGCATTTATGTTATCACAGTACATTCTGATTGGCTTAAAGACTGAATCCACAATCTTAAGCCCAGTAATGAAATTCCTTATCCAAATAGCTTGTGAACTTGCTTCAAAACATGTAATGTATTTAGCATCACCGGTAGAAGGAGCCGTTTGAGCTTGCTTAGCGCTTCTCCACGATATAGCTCCTTCTGTCAATAGGAAGATGTAGCCAGATGTAGACTTGTTTGAGTCTACGCATCCTCCAAGATCTGAATCTTAGTATCCAATCACGTCCAAATTGTCTGTTCTCCTGTATGTGAGCATGTAGTATTTAGTGCCTTGTAGGTACCTAAATACTTTCTTTACAGCTGTCCAATGTGCTTCCCCATGATTACTTTGGTATCTTCCCAACATACCCATAGCAAAAGCGATGTCAGGTCTTGTACAAACATGCGCATACATCAAGCTTCCTACGGCTGAGGCATATGGGATCCTTTCCATCTGTTTCCTGTCAAACTCGATTTCAGGACATGGACTTAGACTAAACTTGTCTCCTTTTTCAATAGGAGACACGTTAGATAAACAGTTCTGCATCCTAAATCGTTCAAGAATTTTGACAACGTAAGCCTTCTGAGATAAGCCTACAAGGCATTGGGTTCTATCTCTATGGATCTTTATGCCAATGACATAAGAAGCCTCACACATGTCTTTCATCTCAAAGCTCTTGAACATAAACTGTTTCACCTCACGTAATAGTCCCAGATCATTGGTAACAAGTAGTATGTCATCCACATACAAAATCAAGAATATGATTTTACTCCCACTAGCCTTGTGGTATATACAATCATCCATGATGTTCTCAACAAAACTAAATGACGTGATCACTTCATAGAACTTCAAGTACCACTACTGTGAAACCTGTTTCAAACCATATATTGATTTCTTCATCTTGCACACCAATTAATCATTACCTTCTGCAACAAAATCCTCAGGTTGCTTCATGTAGACTTCTTCCTCTAGTTCACCATTGAGGAAAGCAGCTTTAACATCCATCTGGTGCAACTCCAGATCAAAATGGGCAACCAATGTCATGATGATACGGAATGAATCTTTCTTAGATACAGGTGGAAATATTTCACTATAATCGATTCCTTCCACTTGAGTGAATCCCTTTGCAACCAACCTAACCTTGTATCTATCGATGTTACCTTGTGAGTCTCTCTTAGTTTTGTATACCCACTTACAGTCAATGGCCTTAGACCCATTAGGCAACTCTACAAGTTCCCAAATATGGTTGTTTGCTATAGAATTCATTTCATTAATCATAGCATCATGCCACAACTTGGGGTTCACACTCCTCACAGCCTGAGTAAATGACAAATGATCATTCTCAACACTTACATCACAGTTAACCTCAGCAGAATACACTACATAATCATCAGGTAATGCCGGTCTTCTCTCTCTAGTTGACCTCCTCAATTCAACCTCTTGGGTTGAACCAGGTTGCTAAACAATGACATCCTCTATCACATCTTATGGTGATTTCACTTGTGTGATAGGTTGATCATCAGGTATGTGTCCGTCTTGTTCAGCACCGTCAACTTGAGCCATAGGGTCTACATCACATTCAAAGTCAATCCCAACAGTGGGATGAATATTGACTATTGATGTCCCCTCATGAATAATGTTAGTGGTTCACTCTATGTGATCATCCAATGGATAATCACATCATTCTCAAGAAATTTGGCATTCCTAGACTCTACAAACCTTGTAGAAGGTGGAGGACAATAAAACTTATAACCCTTAGACCTCTCCGCATAGCCTACAAAGTAAGCTCTGATGGTCTTAGGATCCAACTTCTTCTCCTGTGGATTATACACTCTTACTTCCGCAGGACAACCCCATACCTTAAAATGATTTAAACTGGGTTTCTATCCTTTTCAGATTTCAAAGGGTGTCTTATATACTACTTTTGTTGGAACCCTGTTCAATATGTATGTGGTTGTCTTGAGTGTTTCCTTCCACAGAGAAGGCGACAGTTTAGAGCTACTTATCATGCTTCTAACCATGTCTAGCAAGGTCATATTTCTTCTCTCAGCTACACCATTCATGTCAGGTGATCTAGGCATAGTGTATTGAGCCACTATACCTTGCTCTCAAAAAAATTCAGCAAATGGACCTGCTGCTTGTCCTTCACTAGTGTATCTGTCATAATACTCACCACCACGGTCTAATCTCACGATCTTGATTGGTTTCCCAATCTATTTTTCTACTTTTACTTTATATTCCTTGAAAGCATCTAGTGCCTCACTTTTATTATAAAGCATGTAGACATATATGTATCGTGAGTGATCATCAATAAAGGTGATAAAGTACTTTTGACCATGCGCAGTCAAATTAAGGCAACAAATATCCGTGTGTCCAATTTCTAGCAATTCATAACTTCTTTTAGCCCCCTTATGTGACTTATTGGTCTGCTTTCCCCTTATGCAGTCCACACAAGAATCAAACTCTAAATGGTTTAAAGACGGAAGAATTCCTTCTTTATTTAACCTTTTGATTCTGTCAACAGAGATATGACCCAATCTCCTATGCCACAGGCTATAAGAATTCTCATCGATGATACTTCTCTTAGTACCATGCGAAATAGAAAGAGATTGAGGCGAATCAGAAACAATTTTAAATAGGCCATCAATCATAACCAAATTCGCAATCAAAACTGAATTCTTTATTAAAGTCATACGTTTCTTAGAAAGAACTAGATGATAATCAAATAGAATGAGTTTAGACATAGAAATCAAATTCCTCTTATAAGAGGGAACATAAAAAACATCATAAAGTTCTAAAATATTTTGATTTGAAAGATGAATGCGAAAGGTTCCAACGGTTTTCACAGAATCTCCTCTCCCACTGCCTGAAAGGACAATTTTCTCATTGGGATGTGGAGACCTGCTTGACAGAAAGCCATGCATGGTAGTCAAAATGTGGATCATTAAACCAGTGTCAATCCACCAAATGTCATCATTAACGCTAGAAAAGTTAGAATCAAAAGTAACACATGATGAAAGCATCTCATCTCCTTAATATGTTGCCCTACACTGGCAATACTTGTAAGCCTCACAGCACGTAGTTCAGACGTGATGGTACCACCCATCTACTTGTCTTAGCTTGAATTGCTTATCTAAGGCTTCCAGGTATCCCTTAGCTGTGTCGCACTTAGGAACTGCTGCCCTAATGCTCCTAGTGATCCTTTGTTTTATAAGTAGAAAAGATAAGCGGTTACTCTGCTCCCACATATTATACCTTTCCTTTGCCTCTCTGTCATCGAAAGCATCATTAGGTCTTAGAGATTTATCAAACCCCAAGGCATAATCCAAGTCCAATAAACCAAGCTGCAGCAAAACATCATCTCTCCAGTCAGTATATTTAATATTGGAAATTGTGCCCTAGGGGCCAATCATTGTCTTATGAACATTGTTGATTTATGAATTTATTAATTGTGTTATCATATTATTTGCATATTTACTGTGATGATCATCCTTGGATAACCCATGATCTTATCCTAAATGTCCCTGGCCGGTCATCTATGCGGGAGCAGAGATGAAATAAGACCAGTATAACTTTAAAGATGTATAGAGATATAAATTAAAGTCATAGGCACATGTAAGAGTACAAGATGTTGGATCGACCCGTTATGAGAGAATTGTATGGGTTAAGTCATAAGCTTCTCTCATATACAAATCATGTCACTATACCTTTTGACCTGAGATCATCATGGATTCCTACATGACAAACGCTCAGCTTTGACCTAGTCAAAAGTCACTTTTGACCGAGTGATCATAAAGACTATATTTGGACTTAATGGTTTTTCGTGTGGAGGAATGTGAATGGTCAAGATGGAATTTGTCCCTCATATTCGTAGAGAGATATCACTGGGCCCCTCGATGAGTGAGTCTGAGAAATGTATGGTCATACTGTAATGGAAAGGTAGTTCCATTTCTATAGTCAGACTACTCAGGGATCAAGAAAGTAACGGTCAGGAATATGAGGATGACATTCTCCATGCCTCATCCATGACCAAAATATCGTGTGATAAAAGGGACATGATATGGTTGTATAAAAGGTTACATCGTTCATCGATCCTTATATGATTTGGGTAGTCGTGATGTCTTGTTAGAGACCGCTTGCAACTTGTGAGTCAGTATAGTAAATGGCCTACTGCTAACTTCATATGGGCCTACAGGGTCACACACAAAATAGCCCAACACGAGCTATGATGTCCAGATTCAATGAATGATCTAGGGTGGATGTATATATTTATTTATATTTATAGTCGTATATATATATTACATATAAGAAATATTTGCAAGATTTAATTTATAAGGATAAATTAAATCTCTATCACGTTTGAATTTGAAATTCAAATTAATATGATATCTCAAATTTGATTTATGAGAATAAAGTAAATGTAATTCCGTCTTATCTTTATTTTAAATAAATAAATGGTGAATTAAATCTATGGGACGGATTTAATACAAATACTATTTATTTAATTAGTTTCTTATCAAATTATACAATATATGATATTGTATTAATTTCATAATTAATATAAGATTAATTCTAAAAATCCAAGTATGTGGTAATACGCATAGCATCTTATATATATGATATTTAGGAGCTACGGTTGGGACAGAAAAAAAAGGTATGAACAGAAATTCGTAAAAGGTTTGCAGATAAGAAACTGCCGAAATAGAGACGGAGAGGACGAATTCTTGAGTAAGCCCTAGAGGGAGAGGAGGCGCTAGCACGTCATTCGTAGTTAGAACGTTGTTCGTATAGATACCAGTAAAGGAAGTCGACCTGAGTCATCGACTTTTAAGATCGAAAAGAGATCACGAGCTGCGGAGAGAAGCTGTGGACGTCGCAACCAGAAGCTGAGAAAGTCACAACTGAATACTGAGGGTAATACTTCTTTCCATTTGACTTAAACACATACGGTAGATTCTGGCAGGGAATGAAAAATTTTTTGTTAATTTCTGCTGCGTGTCTTCCAATTCCTTACAGTTAATGCTGCCATCTAAGCTTATTCTGTTGCTAACATCATCCATAATCCTGGGAGCAGCAATTAGATCTACAAAATGAGAACAGATAAACGCACAAATAAACTCACAATAAGAATTTGAAACAATCACAAGTTACTGTGCCATGTATGCATGCTTAGCTCAAATGCAGCATGTAAGCAATATAAATATGTATCACCAATGTCTACCTGTGGGCAAAGACATTAGCATAGCCAGGTATTTATCTCAATTGGTGAAAATAGAACGCATTCGTAATTCCCTAATACCTGTGGGCTAATTAGAAAATAACGAGGCCATTATATCTCACCCTAATTAAATGTACAATTATAAAATATCTACCTGTGGGCAAGGATAAATCATAGCTATACATTTAATTATAAATGATATTTTAAATCCATATGTGATTAATGAGTGCATGCAACAATTTCAATAAACAAGGATGATGTGGCTATTCCTCAAAGAATTGCACTCTAACCACAAATATCATTCATGTACATTGAAAATCTAAATATGCACAACTTAATGGAGAAATTAATTCTCCCCTTAATTAAATGTTCAATTATGAGATATCTACCTATGGGTAAAGATAAATCATAAATATATATTTAATTATTATTGATATTTTAAATCCATATGTGATTAATTAATGCACGCAACAAAAATAAATGAGTATGATGTGGCTTCTCCTCACAAAAATGCATGCTAATCACAAATATCAATAGCGTGCATATAAATCTAAATATGCACAATATAATTGAGCATTTAATAAATTAATTTAATTAACAAAGAGTGACTAAATAATTTAATTTAAATTCTCCTACTATTTTATACACCCAAAAATGTCTAACAATTAATTTCAACTCAAAAGGTTTTTATAAAAATTAAACAGTTAATTTAATTGTCAAGGGAGAAATTAAAAAAATAAAATAGGTAATTAAATAATATAAAAATTAAAATTTATAAATTCTTTTTTCTAAAATCTAAAATAATAGAGAAATTAATTTAAACATTTACCGTGCATGTAATAGTAATTTTAATTTTCTGAAAAAATCAAATCAATTGACCAAAATTAATTTTTTGGAAATAGAACCAAGTGGTCAATATACAAAAGTCCAAAAATAGGGCCCAAGAAATTTTCGGAAATAAAACCCAAAATTCAGGCCCAAAAACGTTTTCTGGAAAAAAAATATTCTGCAAGCCTAAAGGTGAACAGTAACGGCCCAGAATGAAAACGGTTTCAAAAAAAAATGTATGCCCTTTCTGGCGGCCCAAACAGTTAAAAACAGGAAAAAAATATATATACCATATATTCTGTAGGCCCAAAAACGTAAGGCCCAATCTGCTCAAAAATATTTCAGTGGCCCAAAAACATGTGTGGGCCCAGCAGAATAAAAAAGGAAAAAATTCTGCAGCCCAAAAAAATTTACGGCCCACCAGACTTCAAAAAAATAAAAACATTAGTGGTCCAATACGCAGAGGCACAATAGCAATTTTTTTTTGTTTAAAAAAACACAGAGAGCAATTGATTGTAGTCCCAACACGCAAGCTAACAGAAAGAAAATAAAATTTCTTGCTGGTAGCCCAAACAATTTTCTAAAATAAAAATTGTAGGCCTAAAAAATACAATTAGCCATTTCATATTTCTTAGAAACCCTACCATGTTGCAGCAGATCTTCTTCTCCTCATGTGACGGCGCCACCATGCTCTTACTCTTCTCACTTATAATTAAATATAAATTTCTTTCTTTCTTAAAAACAAATTCGAGCATATGCTTGTTTAATCATAGAAACTATTAAAAGTTATGACAATTCCTTCACCATCAATTGCTTTATACTTGAAAAATCAAGTTCCTCTGATTGCTTCAATCTTGCTCTCAGAGAGTCACAAAACAAATGGTTAAAAGATCTAAATAAAATAAATTATATCTCTAGAGTTTCATAGATCTCATATTTTATCTCATATTGTTATTTATTAACACAAAAGATCAATAAATAAGGCAGAGGTAATCTCAAACAAAACTCTGATGTCACATGTTAAAAAATAAACATCTCAAAAGCACTATAATCAATTCAGGTTATGTCATACTCAAATATAAATCTATATGAGATGCAGCAGAAGACTTAAGATTACCTCTCGCCATTAGCTTAATTGATATGAGGAGAACTGAGATCCCAATAGGATACCTGTCAAACAAAGAATAAAGAATACTGTTAGATAAATCACAGGTTCTTTCAGTTAGTGATTAGGCACAGCGATGGCAACTTATTTTCAGCCGTCACCAGTGGGGACCTTTAGAAGTAGAGCTAAGAATATAATTTCGCTCTGGACTCAGAAAAGAGATCTCATACTCAAATAAATTATTAATTTCTACTATCAGAAAATTAACCTTAAATAAAATGAATCAATAACCCTCCTTAAATTGGGCATAATGACTACGGGTCACACTCAAAAATATTTATTAATTATCTTAATTAATATCTAAATATATTATAATAAATAATAAATACCTAACATAATGTATTAAAATATCAAAACAGTGATATTTTCCAGCTTCCATGCTTCCATATTTTCGGATTCCTGCCATGCAAGCATAATAACTACATACAAATCCATATAACCTTAATATACACTTAAATCTACACTTGGCTAGGGTCATTACACTTGTTCATTGGCTTTCTCTCACTAAAAGGGCAACCAGCAGGAACAGAAATGGGACGAGCTGCACTCTCTCCAGAACAGCAGCGTCCTTACATATATATATATATATATCCTTTCCAAAACCCAGTATTACAAGCTCAAATCAGCACCCCTTTTTCTCGACGGCAAGCTTCTGTTTTCGCTCTTTTTTTTATTTACTGACAGCTACAGTGCACTTCCACCAAAAAAATGTGCAGATCACAGGAAATAATGGAGGAAGAAGATAGGGAGTACTCACCCGAGTTGAACCCACTGGTTTCTTGCAAGATTCGAATCTCCTATCACCCTCTTCACCGTCGGCGACAACCTCCGCTTCCTCTGCCGACTGTTGCGACTCTCCCTCTCTCTTGCTCTGGCTCGCCGTCGCTCTCTCACTCTCGCCGTATCTGTCCCTCTCTCCCCTTCTGCTGCTTTACTCTAATGGCAGAAGAAGAAAATTACGGTAGGGGTGCGGAGGAAGAGAGATGAAAGTTAAGACAGAGGGAAGGAAGCACGTGGGAGAGGGGATCTGGTGTTAGCAGAGGAGGACACGTGGGAGAGAGGGGACAAATGGTTAAAATGAGAGTGCCAGTGTTCTTAAGTGTTAAATAAGTGACCCCCTCAATTTAATTTTAAACTTATGTTAGACTTCTCTTTATATTTTTGGGTCACTGTGAATTTACTAAATATTACACCTTTTCTGTAATTTTTTAACCCATATTATGTTTTTTTAAATAAACGATAATTTTTAATTATTTTTTTAAAATTTTTAAAATAATAAAATTTTAATTCTTAAAAAATACCTATTAAATTATTTAAATTTCTTTTAAAAAATAAAATTTTCTATAATTTTTTAAATCTTAAGAATACTAATTTTATAATTTTTATTTAATTTTTTAAATTCAAAATATTTTTAATAATTATTCTTTCCCTCTTTCTTTGTTTAAGACTTTATTATGGACTTTTTTATTTTAAAAAAAATATTTTTAACCTCGATAACTATATATAAATCTTTTTTAATCAAAGATGTTACAATTTTTAAATAATCCGAATCTTAAGGGTTTGTAACAATTTAATTATTTTTACAAATTAATTAAATCAATTAAATCTACTAATTGATAAATTAAACATTCAGCACTTACCAGATGGTATGTAGTGCTTTGGACGCACCCACAAAAGACGTCAACAGAATTGCAGAAACAATCTCCAGACTCGTAGGATTTTTCACCACATCTGAAGAATTACCCATTTGAATCTTAAGGTTGGCTATGTCAGAATTACTGAACCCGAACCTTCTTGTCACAAACTTTCCTTTGTTAAACATGCATGGAAACCTACATAGCCAAGAACGAGTCTCAGCCACAAACCATCATCATCATCACTATTCATTGGTAACCATGGAGACGCCATTAATAATCCTGGTTTTACAACTTCCTTGTGATTATCAGTAGCCTTACTCGTCCACGTTTTCAGAAAGCTGCTCAATGAAGCCCCATCAAGAATCCTATGTGAGATACACAAACCAATAGAGATTCCACCACAATCAAACACATTCACTTGAATGTTACAAACGTAAGTTCCAACGTATGATTCTTTTGGAATTTTAGGGTCACAAGGAAGAAGTTTATGAAGTGACATAAGGTCAGGGTGGGTGAGGAATTCAGAAAGAGAGCAATTGACTTTAGCCTCAATGAATTTGGCTCGTTGATCGTCACAGTGAATGGAGAAATCGTCTTTTATTTTTCCGGCAGGAGGGTAAAATAAGGTTAGTGTGTCTGATAGAGACTGCTTCAGAAGGTGAAGGCTGTGATTATTATTATTAGGGTTTTCTGATGAGAGAGGGTAAGTGATGACGTGTGTGTTTGATTTCTCACTACAAAATTAAGTTTAGGGAAAACTTAAGTTTAATTTTTTTTAAAACAAACAATTATATTTATTCAAAATGGTCAGAATAGTTTATAAAATAATAAAATAGTTTATAAACTAACTAATTACTATATTATCCCTTTTTTTTTATAATATCTCTCATCTCTCCTTTCTTTTCTACACTCTTTCTTCTCTCCTTTCTTATCTCTCATCTCTCCTATATTTAATAATCATACAATTTTTTATAATTTATCAATAATAAAAGTATTTCTAAAAATAACTATCTAAACATTCATTTATTCAAAACTACTTTTTTCATAAACTCTTCTTCATAAACACTTTTCTAAAAACTACACAAAAATTCTTTTTTCTTCCTAAGCCTTTTTTTTTAACTTTTATCCAAACGAGCGAGGATGAAAATTAAAGTTTGTGTATAAGCTATTAATTAATCTGATTAATTATGGGTTGAAGAATATGTCCTGAGCTCGATGGGTCTGATCCAGAAAAATGAATTTAAATGCCAATAAAAAAACTCAATAATATTCGACGCCAAGATGCTTGAGATTTTTAGCAAGTAGACATCTTTGGAGTTTCAAGCTTGTCTCAAAATAATTGTTACTATAAAATTGGAATAAAATATTAGACATTTGACATAGTAATTAATATCAAATAACTTGTAAGATATAAATTAATATATATTGAATATGATTCTTGAAAGAAAAATTAATCTATCATGTAAGCATAATATGTCATGAAGAACGAAAGAGGAAGAATTCAGAGCATGAGTTTGAAATCGCTTTCGCTGGCGGCATTTATTAACTTGGTATCCTATATAAGTATATTTTCCCATTTAAAGAACAATTATATAATATGAAATTAGGGTAATATTATTTTTCTACAATTTGTGAGGCGGTGGAGGCTGATTTTCCAAGAAATGGAATCTTGGTAAAGATTCTGCGCCTATCTCTTGATTTGGTTTATTAGGAAAAAGTCAAATTTACGACTTTGAACTCATCAAATTAAATACCATTAATGTGTACTTGATGAGAAACTGCTTAAAACATTAATATCCGTTGACATTTAGCAGATGCAATTGTTCCAATTTGGCAGCACACAGATACTGCCTGTTTGGTTATACGTACAGGTTTTTGTGTTAGGGAGAATGAAGACAAAAATAACCTACCTATGTAGTAGGTAAGGCATTTATTTATTTATTTAAAGAATAATTGTAAATTTCGGATAATAGTAAATATAATAATTTGATTAAAGTACGTAACCGGTCATGATCAAGGTGTATTAAGATATATTCAAAATTGGAGTTTTCACAATGATGACTTCTGTCCCCAGTCCTTATTCGGGGCATCGTTGTCTTAAATAGATAATTTCTTTTTAACAATGTACCCAAAAAATATTATATTTATGAAAATTAATCTATTTATTTAAAAATATTTTAATTTTTTGAAGTAAATAATATTATTTTAAAATATTTAATAATACAAGAATTAGTTTTATATGAATAAAAAAATATTATGTGGATCAGTCTAAATTTGTATGCATAGCATTAATTAAACTATATATACTTTGAGGGGATCCTAGCAGATGTCGAACCCTACAAAAAATGGTATTCTTTTGTATGCTTGTTTGTTCCCTCTTTAACATATGGTTTGTTGAATCTCACGAACAAATTAAATAATTATCGCATATCAACAATGATAATTAATGGAAAGAAGTTGTAATTTCTACTTTTTGAGGATACACAAATTTTGTGAATATAGTTTTTAGGTATAATTCTCCCACTAAACTATATAACACACCAGATAAAATAGGATTAAAAAGGCTTCTCATATGGGGCAGAGGGATTATTTTGAAACAGTAATCATTTTGAGTTTTTAATCTGGCTTTGTTTCCACTTTCACACAAAATATTACTACTTTATATTTTTAATATAAGATATATTTAATTAATTTAAATAGATTAAAGAAATTAGTTAAATTAATTATTTATAATGATTATAATTTTATGAGATAAAATGAATATGAATTTTATATAATTATGATAAAATTAAATCTTTTGTCTATTTTTTATAATTAGAATTAAAAAGAATAATAATTTTATACTATTATTGAGATAAGGATATGCTTGCCATTTGTAGTCCAAATAAAAGGGTGGTTTATAGCGAAACACTCCAACTTTAAAATTCCACAAATATTTAATGCCCTTTGACTTCCAATAATTAGGGCACTTAACAACTTTTTGAATGGTCAAAGAAATAGACTGCTAAAAATTATTAGGCCATACAATTACGTTCAATCGAATTTAAGTAGTACCTTTTTAACTAAATTATCCCCAATAAAATTAATTAAAATATTTTTTTATTTTGTTAAGAATTTTCATATGATATTAAGTCACCCTTGATTTAAGTTTTTAATTAACCTTTATCCCACAATCAAATATGATCCTTTCTAGTACAGACGTGTTATAACACATTTTAAAAAAATTATTAGATGTTTCATAGATTTTGTAAGGATCGTCTGTTAAGGAAATTATTTAAAAAAAATATTAGGATTAATAGTATATGCAATTACGTACCTAAATGTGAGTGGCATCTTCTATCTTACTTGCCTCAAATACAATAAATTAATGCCCAGACACTAAATGCTACTAATATAATGAAATTTATACTGGAAAATTCGAATTTTTAATTGAAGGGAAAAGAAAATTTGAGAACTAGCTTTTATATATATAAATGATCAATTATACATTAAATAACAAAAATTACAATCATACAAAACTATAAAGGACAAGTTAAAGAATAACAACTGAACATATAGATAACAATACTCTGCTACACAAAGGACAAAGGATATCACTAAAAGTTATTAGCAGATCTTCTTCATATTCATGTCTCCATTATGCCCAAACTGAGTATTAGCTCTGAGTTAACGTGGCTAGATGCAAGACCTCCACAAGGTATTTTGATGAAGATGTGCTGAAGGAGTCAACTCCAAAAACGACAAAAACCAGCGTCTGCCGACTAATGGATGTAGTGACTTGGATTTCACCTTATTGCAACTGCAAGTGAGGCATTTTAAAGAGGACAAATGCATAACCGAAAGGTGTATGCCATATCCTTTTGATCCCTAGTTCTCAATCAGAATGAAGACATATCTAATAGCAAATATTAAGAACACAGCCAAATAAGAAATACCTACCAATAGCAAATGAAAAGCCCCAAATATTCAAGAGTCATGGAAATCCCCCATCTACTGAACTTTCAAATAGCTGATGCAACGGGTTCAAATTGTCTAAAAATCCTAAATCGGGTTTCCTACACCCATCCCTAGCGGAGACCTCTTCATCGCGACTTTCGACCCTCAATTCTCCATTGAGTTCAACTAGCTAATTCAATAAACGGTGTAGCTATTCCAAATATGTTCACTTAGATATCATATTAACATCTCAAAGGAATCATTAGAATCTCAATTCTTGTCCAAATCCATATAATTTCCAACAAGCAAAGTATTCGAAAGAACAAACATTTAATCAAATTTAATTGTATGTCTTGAAAATACATAAATTCAAAAGTAAAATCTCAAGATTCAATCAGTAATAATAGAAATTCACATGGAAATTGACTACAACCCACCAATTAAACTCCTCTCAAGCACACACATTATTACAAATATGTAACACGTAGAAAAATCACTCTCTAGCACAACTAAATAAAAATCATATGTAATCATACCTAGAGAGTCTAATTCAAGAACTTGCCTCTGTGAGACTCCTTGAGAATTCTTCAATTGATCCAAACCCACTTCCATTAGGAATAGCTCCACTTTAGTTCTTCAAAGCCCCCCAAGACAACATCTTCATGAGGAACTTGAAGGAGTGTTTGAATATCCTTGTTTTTTTATGATAATAAAACTAGAGAGAGAGGAATTTTTGCAGGGATCACTGATTGATTAACTTGAGGCAAAACATCAAGTTGAAGAGATACAAGAAGAAAAATGGAACTTTAAGTATTAAGTTTTAGAACAATTCTTTAATATCTCATGTAAATGGGTAGAGAGAACTTTGAATCTAATCTTAAGAACTTGGTTTTTAAAAGGTTTTTAGAAAGAAGTTAACGCATCTCAAGTTTTACAAATGTTAGAAAATGTTTCAAATTGTTTTTCCTTCTGTACCTACAACTTAAAGCGTCATATATATTGTGCTTTATTGACACATAACATTTTGGTCTTAATGTGTCAATCTCAATATTAACATATTAAAATCATAGATTTTGAAGTTAAGTTGTTTCTGTATGTAAAAAATCTAACGTATTAATTCTCACTATGCGTCAACAATCTCTGTTTGAAAAACTTGTTTTCACTTTCTATTACAAACTTAACCTGTTTTTTTCTATTCTAACATGTTAATTATGGTTTGAAAAGTTTGATCCTAATGCTTAAACTTCATTTCAAAGAATTCAAGTTTCCCTTCTGTAAAATTCTTAACGTCTTACTCAAGAAAATCTTAACGTGTCAATCTCTATCATTAATGACGTGGTTTTCTGGAAAACTTAAGTTTGACTCTGTAATGATCTTAACGCGTTTATTGGGAAAAGAAATTCAAAGAATCCTCTAGCAATATGTGGTTTCTAGTTCATAAATAACCAAAATAAACTAAAAAAATAACCACAACACCAAAAAAATCAACGGTACGTGATAAACAAGAGACAAGGATAACAGGTTAAAAGGGTATAAAGAACAAGAAACAAACAAACAAACAAAGAAAATATATGGCAAATTACCATGAATCACTTGATATAAAAATCTTTGTATGGATCAATACAATATTATATCACAGAAGCACAATATAATTGAAGTTCTTTTGTTAGAAAATATTATTCCACATGATTAAGCAATAACAAAATATGATGATTTCGAAATACTTATCTCGCTCCATATATGATTAATAATAGCTCACGTGAACATATGATCTTGAATTTAAATCCGAATGAATACAGAAAACTTATACTTGAACAACTTCAAACACAAGTACAAACAAGTTAGTCAGATCTGATCTACCATTATTTCAGTAAAACCAAAAAGAAAAAAGAAACCTAGAATTGAAGTTATTTTTATTAGCTATGCAGTTAAAATATATGGCAAGGCTATTATATATATATATATATATATATATATATGAATTAAACAAAATAGGAGTGAAGACACAGAAGGGCGTGGTGACAGAAGATAAAGAGCACAAAGGAGTGAGATGAATTATTCCTTTGTGCATATCAACCTCTGTGCTCTCTATCTTCTGTCAGCAACATCACCAACGCCTTCAGCTCCTTTTATAAAGAACTCTTGGTCAAATTCAAAATGAGTAATTCAACAACAAAAAGGAAAAGGAATAAGAAGATTATGAAGAAAATGATGAATGAATGAATGAAAGAAATAATCATATCTCCTTATCACCGTTCGATTTATAAGTCTCCCTTCAGGAATTTGAAGGCAAGATAGATTTAGAAGACAATATATATATATATATATATATATATATATATATATATTGGAAAAGAAGTTATGAACAAAACTTGCAGATATAGAAGGAAGTAATATATCTGTGTTGGGGCTCTTGAGAATGGAAGTAATACCTAATTAAGGACCCTATTTATAGGGAAAACTAACGGCCAATGCATGATCTTCAGTTTTTTTTTTTTTGAAAGAATAAAACATTTATGCTGATTCCAATATTAACTGAATTATTCATATTATAAAATAGTACATAGTTTTTTTTTGTAGATTTTATTTTGTATATGATGTGATGTGATTCTCACTACCCTATTTGGGATTGCTTTGTTTTAAAAAAAGAAAAAAATAATACTTAGACAATAATATTTTGTTGTGTCTTCGGACAAAGCTAGAAGCCTGAAACTTAATATCAATTTGATAAAAAAAAATATTGGCATTAATATTTGGTACTCATAATTATCAAGTATATAGGATATAATTTACTTGACGGTTATTGTTATAAAACCCATCAAGAAAGTCAACTTAACGGTTTTCAGAAAAAAAATCATCAAGTGAGAACAGCAAAAATGAACAAAACTGGTACCTTATTAATTGAAGCTTTTACTTGCTTAACAGTGAAGTATATTGCAGCATATACTTGACGGTTTTGTTATAAAAACCGTAAGTACTTCAGTCAATATAATGCAGCAATATCCCAAGCCAACATTGTAGACATTTTTAATTGTTTAACCGTCAAATAAATAACCCCTTATTTGATAATTAAAAATCATTAAATATAGGTTCAAGGCATAAATGACATCTAAATACTTGACGATTACTATCTGTTAAACAATAAGAAAAATAAATATCAATTGCCATATAATTTAACTTTTAAAAAAGAGTTTATGAAAAAAAAATAATTATAAAAAAAATTTAGAAAAAAATTATTTTAAAGAAATAATTGTTTAAATAGTTATTACCAGAATGACTTTTTATAGGTAAATTATCATAAATAACATGGTATAAAATGATAGAGAAAAAAGACAATGGCAAAATGACCATTATACAATCTAAAAGTGATTTTCCCTATTTAGAAATTAGTCCAACAAACTTATCTGAAACTATAGATTTAAACCCTAAAAATTATGGTTTAGTTAAAAAACACTTCTAGACATTTATAGTTGTTTCGGTGTTTTTGAACTCAAACTATACTTTAGACTAAAAATACTTTTGACAAGGCAATCCAAATAGACACCAAATATAGCATTATTTTAATTTCTTTAATAGTATAATATGACAATGAGGCAAACATTGCTATATTAAATTAAGGTTCAAATATACAAAATTTTCTTAAAATTTAGGTTAGCTGCACATGATTTTTTTAACTTTTAAAAATTTAAATTAAATACTTTAATATTTAATATTTTAATTATTAAGCCTCTACTGTTAAAGGTAACAGTTTTTACCATGTCATAATTTTTATATTTTTATTATATAGCACATCATTTAAAAAATAAAATTTGGCACTAGATATATAATTTTAATTTTTAATACTTAAAATAAAATACTTTAAAAATATAAAATTATTTAAATAACACACTTGCATTTAATTTGAAGTATTTTTTAAAATACTTAAAAAATATTTAAAATATTTATTTGACAATGTATTATTTAATAAAAAAAATAAAACTACTTAAAATTACATGTAAATTGCAGAATGTTATTTTTTAAATGATATGATATATAATAAAAAATATGGTATGATAAAAACTGTTAACTTTAACGGTAATTTTAATAGCAAGAGCTTAATAATTCAAATATAAATTATTAAAATTTTTAATTTAAATTTTTAAATATTAGGGAGATTATGTTCCTCTTATCCAAAAGTTAGAAGAATTTTATGTATTTAAGCTTAAATTAAATATCAATAAAGCTATTTAACTACAAATGGGAGTAAGAACATATTATAAAATATAACAAATATTCTTTTTCATATCTTTTGAGTTTTGGAAGTGGAGTAGTGCTAGCTAGCTAGTAATATTCTATTCAACAAGGTCTCCTATTACTACGCACTTTAGCATTTATATTTGGAAAAAACTATTCTTGAGATACTTATAATTTTTTTAAATTTTTAATTTAATATCTATGTATTTTTCTCTTTTTAATAGATCCTTTAATTTTACTCTGTTAAAATAATTATATAGCTTCTATATATCAGTTAACAATGCTAACATTAAAAGATTTATTAAGTAAAAAATACACAAGTATTAAATTAAAAATTGAAGAAAAACATAGGTGCCTTAAAAATATTTTTTCCTATATTTTATACTGTAATTATTTGTTTTAAAAAAATATCTTTATATGGCAGAATTTTTTATAATATGCATAAAATAACATAATATTCTAGCTAGTAGTAGTCGTTGAAGTACATATTCCTCCATGCTTCTTGCCCTTAATGGAATAAGCACATATATTTGTGAGAGGGAGTCTCACTTTACTTTTGTTTCATTTTGGAAATTCTATCTAACGAAATGAAGCAACAAAGTCATAAGATCCGTCAAACCATATCCTGAAAGAGACAAATCATAGTTGAATTATTTGATAAATATATGTTTACTAAATTAATTAATCGAATTTAAGTTGGTAACTATTCGATTTGACTCAACTCAATTATGACGGTATAATAATTTGTTTTTCTATGCATCTTTTGTTTAACTTTGTTTATGCATTTTATTATCTAAATTTACAGTGTTTAAGTTTATAACAAATATTTTAAGTCCCTTAACATGGAATATATCATCAGAGACTAGGTGTGTGTTTGGAAGTTGGGTTGGAAAAGCTATTTTGGACAAAATACTGGTTTGGAGAAATTTTAAACAAACAGTTATATTATTTTGGGTAAAACTATAGTTGAAAATTATAATTTTGAATAAGTTATTGAAACTAACTTTTGGAACAATAAAAGAACTTATGGACTATCCAATTACTATCTTACCCCCATTTTTCCTTATATCATCTATCCTCTCTCATCTCTTTTCTCTACGCTCTATTCTTTCTCATTTATCTTCTTCACACTATCTCCTCTTTTCTCTCTCCTCCCTCTTCTTTTTTCTCTATCATCTCTCCTCTCTTCTACTTTTAATCAAATCATACCATTTTTGGTAATTTAACAATATGAAAAGTAATTATACTACTAATCATTTAAATATCTCTATTTTCAAAATCTATTCTTCCCACAATCTATTTTTCCTAAAATATATTCTCCAAAATCTATTCTTTCCAAAATCTATTCTCTAAAAACTAATTCAAACATGCCCTAATAATATTAGGGTTAGAGAATTAGAATGATACTTTATAAAATTAATTATTAAGAGATAAAGGTATCATTTGTCTCTCTCACATGCATATAACAACTAATTTTTATATTAAAATAAAAAAAAAAGTTAATTTAAGCACGATATCTTAAATTTGAATTTGAGTTAATACAAATAAAAGTTTTGAAAAAGTTATTTCTAGTTAAATTTAATAATATTTAAATTTAATCTAGTCACTCGGTTATATTAAAAGAAAATAAAATGGAAAAAGTTAGGTTAGGAGAATCCCCACCACACAAATTGAAGCCTATTCTTTCTTTGTTTGTGTCTAAATGTAACCACAAATTGCGAATGTGAAAGCACATGGCCCTATGACTGAGTGCTCCATGCTTCACTTGTATTCTCTGATTCCTCTCTTTTTGTATCTCCATACTTCAATACATTTTTAAACAAAATATATTATATAGTTTGCAAAATGAACTAATATAACTTTTTATAAATCTACCCCTATATGTTTTCAAAATAATCTTACAAGCTTCAATTTTCATAAACTATAAATAGAACTTCTTCTCTCTACATTTTATTATTCATAAATCACATCAACAATGTGGTTTGTATTGGCCTTCTTGAAAATCTTTATATATTTATTATTTATTAGTTTTACCTTTTCTTTCTACTATTTTATTATTTAAATTTAAATTTTTCATTTAAATTTTTACTAAAATTAATATATATATTATTTAGTCAAAAAATATATATCAAATTATTATTTATTTCTACGAATTAATTTGTTTATAGTTTATATATATACATACATATATACATTGTCACCTTACCAATAATTAAAAAGCGATGGAGATTGAGAAGGCATAAAGTGGGAGAATCTTTATGTAGACGGCTGGCTATTATTGGTATGTTATTCCCTATTCAATATGTATTATTGTTTGTCAGCAAATATCAATACCTTAGACTTTTCTCATTTTGGATTTCTCCCTACTTTTTTCACCATTAGGTTCTTCATCTAATTTCCACTTTTAGTAATATGTACAATTTCATATAAATTACTTAATTAATCAATATTAAACAAATTTCCTATATGTTAAAATGAGAATTTGTAACATTCATTATTTATGTTAGAGAGATGAAAAATATCAAAATAAATATCACTATAGTCATCATTATAAGTTCATTTTAACTAATTATATTCTCACATACTGAAGAAGATAGTTTAGCCATTAATTAAATATATCTTGCATTGATATAATTTTTTAAATTTGCTCTTATTAAAACTTCTTCTCTCTATATTTATAAATCATCATCTTCCTTCTCTCTTGTCCTTTTCTTTTTCCAATGAGAATTGGATATAAAATTGAAAATCCGTCATTAATAACTCTTTAAGTGTACTTATATTTAGAACTGAACATTTCATCTATAAGGGACTTATAAAGTACTTTATAATAAGGATCGGTGTAATAATTTTTATAAGAGGTATTCTCACCCTTTATCTTTTTATTGTTCCGTTCCTAAATCTAGGAGTAAAATAATTAATTTAAATATATTAAAAAATTAATTATTTATAAAGAATGTGTGTTAATTTTTTTAAAGTATTCATTTTAATTAATTGCATTTAATTTTATATATAAGATTAAAGCAAACCTATCTACTAGCTTTCATATTCATTAGAGAGAGTATTTTTGTTGAGTTTTGGAACACTTCTACTTCAATTAATACTAGGATGAATTCACACAAGCAAATCCATGTGCACACACACACACACTATATATATATATATATATATATATATATATATATATTATTGAATGATGAAGGTTAAAATAACCAAACGGCACTCATCTAGTACTTGTGCTCAATGATTGGGAGTGGAATTTGAAATTAATGGCCAGAGAATTTCTCTGGAAGAGTTTAGAAAGCATCCTTGGCTTTTAGCTTTATTCCATTCTCTTTAAAAGTTAATCACTCGCGGACTATATCTGATCTCCTCCACTTTTTTTAAGCTCCGTATTTCTAACCATATGATTTTTAGTTCATTGATTCAACATAAAGTATTTATTTCTTTTAGTTTCCTGCTACAACATCCAACATGGGATGTGGAAAAGTAGATTTAGACACACAAAATGAGGCATACATGCATGAGTTGGATGAAAAAATTCACCTAAAAGACGTGAATATGTGATTATTTAGAATCTAATGAACAAAATTTCACTTATTAGTAGGATAAAATTGAAGCAAGTAATATATACAAAATAGTGAACAAGAGATAAGACTAAAGACCAATAACACAAACTTCGTCCTTTCTGAATCTCGTTAATTGTTTCTGCACATTGAAATAGTAATTTTGAAAGAGAAGGAACACTAAATTTGGTATAGAAGCATTTTTTTAGAGAGTTCAAACAGTATCTCTTAATTGATAGTTAGAAATTAATCTTCCTAAAGCATAACTATCACCAGAGTAGGTTTTATTCTCCTAACGAAACTTTTTTTATATACACAGCCTAGTTTGAATTGAAAATGTCATATTTAAGAGATTCAACTATTTACTAACTGTGACAAGCTTTTGTTGGTGAGAAGCATGGTATTACTTAAGAGAATGTAGATTTGTTGAAACATGGGGGGTGAGAAGGAGATCAGATAACGGAAGCAGCATTTATCATAGCACTTGAGCAAAAGTGAAAGATGAAGTCTGTGCTATGGTAAAATCATTTCTTGAGAAAGAGGTTTCTCTAGGGGAGTTGAATATTATACGAACCTATTTTTCAATCCTAAGATTGATAGGCACAACGAGGCTGCTTAGCTTAGGCCTATAATTCTCTGTGATTTTGCAAACTTGATAAGATTGTGGTCAATATATTGAGTAGAACTTTACTTCTCTTTTTTTACTATGAATCTAATAAGGGTTTTTGTAGTTGGAAGACTTATTCAAAACAACATCTGGATATATACTCCTTCAATTTTTAATATAAGAGATATTTATCTAATTTAAAAAATATAAAAAAATAAATTATTTAATTATAACATATGTAACATTATCTTCTAAAAATATTCTTGTATAACATTATATTATATATTAGTTTATAATTTAGGTAAATTAATATAGAGAAATATAATATAATTGGATTAATATTTTATATTTAAGACCAAAATCTACTCCTTCTTTAACTAGGTCATATATGTAGGACTAGAAGAATATCTCATATGGCCTTCCACTACCTTGAGAATGGAACAAAATAAGTTTTTCTTGAACTTTTATGATATAGCAGAATAGGGCGTTTAGGGGGATGCGATGCTCATGAAATGTGTTAGATGTATTAATTAAGTTTAATATTAGTGTTTTAGGTAGGAAGCTTAGACAAAGTAATCCTTTGTCATCATATCTTGTTGTATTGGTGGATCTCAATTATGGAGGTTTAAGAGGGATAAAGATGGCTAGGAGATGTAATATATATTCTGTCACTATTTATTTGCCAATAATGCCCTTCAATTGGGTAGAGTTGATAAGGTTAATTCTTAATTGTTTGAAATTGAAGGATATGTTAGGGGTGTTTTGTAAATCATCTAAGCCGCCATATTTTAAATTTTGATAAATATTGGTGTACTTATTTGTTTAGGATAAGCTTTAACATATCAGTAAGATTACTAATATGCAAATTAGAGGTCACAAATTCAAGTTTTGAAAATAATTTGTCTGCTTATAATGATAAACTATGTATATCTATCTCTTTTTAGATTCGCCCTTTAATTGGTGTATTAGTTTGTGAAAGCGCTCTTTAGGAGGTGAAGGATAAGAATGAAGCAAAAGCTACTAAATGGAGCATAAAGGCAACAGAGAGGGCATCATTATAGTAGATATAAACATGCAAGTGGCTTGGCGTTTATGAATTTATTTAATTTGAACAATCAATCCCTTCTTGTTAAGGTTGCTTGAAAAATTTTATATTCCCTAAGTGATTATTTGGTGATTTGGAAAGAATAGAAAATTTATATGAGTTAGATTTTAAAAAATTAAAAAAGTTAAGCGTTTTTAATTAATTTTTCATATCCTTTTATCTTACACATTCTCTTTATTAAAATTTTATAACCCTACTTCTTTAATTTTTAAAAATTCAATTCAAAAACATGTTTCTTCCCCTCTAGATCACTCGTACTAAACAATATCATTTTCCTAATAGTAGTTTGAATTTCTCAAGGCCAACAAAAGGGAATCAAGCAAAAAGGTCAAAGTTTGAGGAGGGTCAATTAAGAGGGATAGGGTATATAGTTGGAGGATATAAAGGTAATGAAATCTAATATAGAAAATGGATGTGCCTTAGCACAAAGAATTGGGCACACTAATTAAATCCTAGTGGAAGAGGATAAGGAATTTCATCGTCTATATTGATTTACCTACAAAAGAAGAAATGGTTAGAAAACGTTGTATGTAACCAAAAAGGAAAAAGAAACATTGTGTAAAGATAAGGATGAAACATGACTGGAGCATCCTACAATTGTTCATTAATTAAGGAAGAGAACATCACTAGACTAGATCCCTGTTTGGGGATGGGGTTTGAAAATTAATTTCAGCAAAACTTTGATTTAGGAAAATTTGAAATAAACAGTAATTTTTATCCAGAATTGATTTTAGCCAAAACCTCAGTTTGAAAAAATTTGAAACAAATAGCTATTTTTGTCTAGAATTGATTTAGGCTAAAACCTCAGTTTGAAAGTATGGTTTTGAATAAACTACTGAAAATAGATTTTAGAATAGTAAAAGAGCTTATATACTATCTAATTACTATTTTATCCTTACTTTTTCTTATACCCTCTCTCCTCTCTCATCTCTCTTCTTCACCCTACCTCCTCTTTTCTCTCTATTCTCTACACTCTCTCATCTCTCATATTTCTTCTCTCTCCTCTCCTCTCTCTTCTATTTATTCTCTATCATCTCTCTTCTCTCATAATTTAATCAAATCATACATTTTTTGGTAATTTATTAATATAAACAGTGATTTTACTACTAATCATCTAAATATTTCTATTTTCAAAATCTATTCTTCCTAGAATCTTTTTTTCCCAAAATCTATTCTTCCCAAAATTTATTCTTCAAAATCTATTCTTCCTAAAATCTATTTTCCAAAAGCTAATCCAAACACACCCTAGAAATGTAGTTGAGCTAGAAAGAGGAAGAAGAAGAAGGGGAATGAAGGAGGATAAGAAATCAATTTTAGCATTAATTTGCTTGGGAACTCAATCAAAGTCATTGAGCAGGTAGAGAAAATGAAGGTTAAGAAGGTAGATAAGATGAATAAAATGATTAGGTAACGAGTACCTAAACGTGTTCGTTTTAAATTAATCTAATGTAAAGGAAGGTTTAATTTGTGAGCTATTTCTGATTATCATGTTGGATGGCTTTTGATCAATTTTAAAATAAATAGTTATATTTATTTAAACATACTTTTAGATTAAACTATGGTTTAAAATTAAAATTTCAGATAAACTGATCAGAGTAGTTTATACAACAGTAGAAGAGCTTATAAAATAATCAATTACTATATTATCCATATTTTTTCTTACACACTCTCTCATCTCTCATACTTTTTCTTACACCCTCTTTTTTTTCTTTTCTTACACCATCTCTTCTCTCTCCTCATTTAATACTCATATCATTTATCATAATTTACTAATAATAAAAGTATTTCTAGAAATAACTATCTAAACACTCATTTATTTAAAACTATTTTTTTTAATAAACTTTTCTCCAAAAGCCCTTTTCTATAAGAGACCCAAAAGTCTTTTTTTTTTTGTAAGTATATTTTTAAAATCCTATCCAAATGGGCCCTATAAAATTGATCATAAAAGAGCTTTTCTAGCTAGTAACTAGTAGAGGTGAGTAAATATGAGTGGCAAGTTGGCCACCGGTTTAGGATTTGAACCGTTTAGATTTAATTTAATTTTTATTTGTTTAAAAAGTTATTTTAATAGATATAAATTTAAAATAAAAATAATCTTTTAATTATTATTTTGAAAAATAATTTTATATTTTAAAAAAATATTTAAAAAAATATTAAATTTAAACCGTCACATGAGAAAGAATCAGCATTGGGTGCTCATCGGTTGTCGTGGATTAAATTTAAACGGTTGATGTTTTGAGCTTTCTTTGTGTTGGGCTTGTACGAAAACACTCATATCCACTTAGAAAGACATTCAAATTATTTAAATTAAGGGTTGTGTTTGTATCAAAACACAAAAATGAAGGGTTGTGTTATGTACCAAAAAAGCATTAAAGGTTGTCTTTAAATCAGTATTACACTTATCTAAACTTTTTAATATGAAAAAATATTTAAATTAAACACATCGTTGGAACAAAAAAAATTTAAAAACATTATCTACAGATGGCAAAAAGGTGATCTATACCTATTTAGAACATGGGCAATTTTTGATGAATATTATTTTATTGTGATTCTAGTCATAGCGTTTAGATAGGCATACTAACTCCTGGGTACTAAAATTTTTGCCTGAAAGTAATTAACGGTTTATCCTACCCAATATTAATATCGTCTAAAAAAAATATTTCATCTTGTCTTTAGATAGTAGATTAGTTTAATCTTCTTTCACAAATTTTTTTTTACCAAAAAAAATTTAAATAAATACAAATTTTTATGAATGCCTCATTGTCATCTTTTTTAGGCAGAAAATGTTGTTCAGCTATTGGAGATTGGACAATACTTACCTCCATTTGCTTATAACCAGTCCATCCTGCTCCCCAATCAACAAGTGCCAAAACGGCTTTCACGGTAATCTCTGTTCACGTGTTTTGCGCTGCTGGTTACAGGAAAGAACAGGATGGATATCGTATTTGCCGCGAAGGAGTAGCAGCAGCAACGATGAACATCCCTCTCCATTTCCGTTGGGCTTGTGGGAAGGATCAGTTTTTCATTTTGCATCTCCATCAGCAGTCTTCGTCGTCGAAGAAGGTTCTCAGCGTCTTGGACTATTTCTTTAGAGGCGCAACATGCAGGTTTTCTCTTCATCAAGTGATTTGGTGGCGTTCTCTTCGGTTTTTACTTCAATCTGAAGGGGACGAAATGGGTCTTAAGCATCTGTACTGGCCTTCTACTGAAGTAAAAATTATATAAATTAAATCCAGATTTGAGAAAGTACAAGGCCTTCCCAATTGCTGTAGTGTATATTTTGCCTGTTACTTTTGGTTATTACCTCGAGATTGTATCTGTAAATATGAGTTTGTTAGGGTCAATCCTCCTCCTTAATTTCTAGTTTTATACTTTTTATTTTAAATTGTGCATTACTTGCAGTTTATCGTATTACCTTCGACGACGCCAGCTCAAAGCTTCATATTGTTTATAGCCCAATTTATTGTTTAGTTACTGCATATCAACGCCCTTTGTTTGAGTTTTATTATTTATCTTTTTGGGAGTAATGCTCTGTATTTAGATCCGTGATGAACCATGTGGGACACTGGATGCCTACCCTTGACGACGAATAGGGTGTTCTTTCCTGTACCCAGCAGCGCAAAAGCAGTAACGCCATCTATGATGATATGTTAAAACGGTCCAAGTGGCACTTGTTGATTGGGGAACTGGATGAATATAAGCCACTCCCCAGGTATTGTCACTGGAGATACTTTTTAATTACTAAGCAACTCGGGGTAAGATACTATTTAATTACAACTCCTACTCTTAATATATAATTTAATTTTAAATATAAAATTTACCTTTTATATTTAGTAAATATTTTAAAATTATTTTTATTAATATTCTTTCAATAATAATTAAAAATTATTAAAATATTTTTTAAAAATAATATATTAATTAATATAATTAATATTTTAAATCTATTTAAATTAATTAAATAATTTTTATATTAATAGAGGAAATGAAAATCTTGATTCTCTTTTTCTTTTTTAATAATAAAATCCCCATTCTCTATTACCGTGTGCTACATGTTGCTTACTTTTGGGGCTTGGGCCTAAGAACAGCTACTAAAATTGTCCAAAATCTTTCTTGGCCTTTCAAGATCTACGGCGTCGTCATAACGTGGATTGCTATTTGTAACCAAAAAAAAATGGGAAAATGACATTTAAATCCCATGTAAGTAATTGAATGACAAAAAAATCTCAAAAAATGGCATAATTAATGTCAAGTCCCATGGGACCTCATATGAATTTTTTTTAATTGTAAAAAGATATAAATATCCTTGAAATTTTTCCTTAAGCAAGCGTCTTCCGTGATAGTAAGATACGGATACCCGATAGTGGGGTTTACCTACGGATACCTGATAGTGGGGTTTACCCCTCCATCGGGGAAATAATAATCCATGTACCTGCAACTAACAACCCCAGCGCCTGAAATAATAACCCCAACACTTACAACTAACAACCCCATCAGCTATAACTAATAACCCTATCAGCTGCACTTACAACCTCTCCACTTAAACTAACAACTACAGCCCCTGCAACTAACAGCCCTAACCCCTGCAACTAACAACCCCATCAGCTGTACTAAAAACTCAAGCCCCTACACTAACAACCCCATCAGCTGCAACTTATAACACAGCACCTGCAATAACAACCCCAGTGTCTAAAATAACAGCTCTAGAACCTGCAACTAATAACCCTATCAGCTGTACTAATAATCCTAGCCACGATGATGAGTAAATCCACCTGTAACACAGTGTACTGTTCTCTTATTTCATAGCAAAACGTGCCAATACTGTACTGTAGCAGCTGTGTCACTATCAGATAATTTCACGTTTCTAATTAATGGTGTTTAGTACAGCTGATGGTGTTGTTAGTTACAGGGGCTGGGGTTATTAGTTGCAGGTATTGGGGTTATTATTTTAGGTGGAGAGATTGTAAATGCAGCTGATAGGGTTATTAGTTATAGCTGATGGGGTTGTTAGTTGCAAGTATTAAGGTTATTATTTCAGGCGCTAGGGTTGTTAGTTGCAGGTACAGGGGTTATTATTTCCCCGATAGAGGGGTATACCCCACTATCAGGTATACGTAGGTAAACCCCACTATCGGGTATCCATATCTTACTATCGCGGGAGACGCTTACTTAAGGAAAAATTTTAAAGATATTTATGTCTTTTTATAATTAGAAAAAATTCATATGAGGTCCCAAAAATTATGCTATTTCTTAGAACTTTTTTATCATTCAATTACTTACATGGGACTTAAATGTCATTCTCCCAAAAAAAAATACTGCTTCCAGAGACTCTGTCACTCCAACATCTTACTGAATGAATGAACAAAACGTATATGTGCAGCTTTTATTATTTTCCCGTTTACAAGCATTACCTTGGTGTCAAATTCTCCATTTCGACAGTAATCCTATTTCATTGTTTTTATGATTTTTCTTTCTAACAAGTATGGCCAAAATCGCGAAGATATTTTTCCCCTTTTTCCTCCATTTTTAGCCAGAAGTGAGTGAATAAGAAAATTTCTGCAAAATGAAAAGGTGAGAAAGAAAATGAACAGTCACCTCCAACAAGCCCATGCTTTTGAATCAAGATCCACCATATCCATCAGCATGCAAATTGAATGGCTCATTCCGGGACTGTGGTCGGCTTGCAGATCTCTCTAGAGAGTTTCAATTTGAACCGGATGATCAAATCTTATTAATTTAATTTTAATTCAAAAATATGCTCGCCGGAACTAAAATCTACAACCTATCCTCGGGGCGCCAGCAGACTTAAACGAACATTTTACAGCACAAATCTGAGAAACAGCATCGATCCGCTCGAATTAAAGAAAAATGAAACTCTCGGCAACAGAACAGGAAAAGGAAAACTGAGATACCTTCAAATCTAACAGATCGGACGGAATAAAGTCGATTAGGGCCTGTTTAAAGATCTATTTTCTAAGAAAAACAGAACCAAATAGAGAATAATCACAGATCTGATATCCAACTAAGTCAGGAAAAGTGAAGGAAATTTCTGTTACCAGTTAACGAGGATAGCGTCGGACCGAAATCGGAAGGAGATAGAAGCCGAGGGAAAGGGAGGAGCCACTAGAAATCATCGGAATGGGCGGCATTGGGAAGAAAACGCAATAGCGAAAATTTTCTTTTTCGCTTTGTTTTCTTTCTTCCCAAGCCGCCCATTCCTACAACTTCTGGCAGATCCGATCTCCCATTCCCTGTTCTATGCTTGAGCTTCAGCATCTTTCTAAATTTCGATTGATTCCAGCTAAAACCCTAGATAACAATTTGCGAGTGAAGTATTTATTTAGTCACTCTTGTATTTATAGCCCAGTCAGTAAGCCAGCTAAGCCGAGCCCTTGGAGCATTCTTGTAATTTTGAGGCTTACGTGGGGCAATCTGTCATGCTATGCAGCTAGTGAACATATTTTGATTTATGAAACAAAAATTAAAAAAATATTTTAATAATAGTCAATATATATAATAATACTCAATCACAAAACCAAATTTGGATGAGTACGAGTCATCTTAACTTGTAATTTTTTATTTGAGTTGTGGGTATTATCTCATAATTAAGTCATTAAAAATTTATTTAATTAATAAAAAATTAACTTATAATTCATAAAATTAAAATTTATATACAAATTTTATTAGTGAGTAATTCATAAATAGTTATATAAATAGTTATTAAATCTAGAGGTGTATTCTGACTCTAATAATAAATTTTAGAGATATAATTTATCTAAAATTATATATATATATATATAACAAAATTTAACCAAATAATCTCATGACTTTCAATGCTTCCCTATTTGAATGGAGAATCTCAACGTCCAAGTTGGAGAATAAATGAGTAATCTCACTTCATCAATCACAGCTCTCAACAAATGAAAAATATTTCTAATTCTATGCATCTAACATGGTTCTAGCTCACAATCTATTTACATGTAAATAAGAATAAGACATGTGTTAATTTCTAAAGAAATTAATATAAAACATAAAACCTATCAATAATTTCGCTAGCTGATAACCAAACGGACCAGTTGGCAAGGTTTTCAAATCTGACAGATTACAATGGGCCAAGGCAAAGGTAAAGAGATTCTTCATGTCATTTCTTTAGACTTTTTGAAGTCCAGAGCCTCCTCTTTTTCCTCAAGTTAACTGTAGAAAGTTTGACTCAAGAAATATTAAAAAGATTCCTTCAATTTATTAAAAGTAATTTTCGCTTAAAGATCAATAGTTGCAGTATATGTTTTGTAGAGATTTCTTTTGGAAAGAGGATCAGCTCAGTACACTCTTCTGGTCCTTTGTGCTTTCGTTTTTCTCTAATAAAGTCATGACTCGAGACTCATAAGAAAAAGAACCTCCTCACAGTCTGCTTCATTAAGAAACGGTTTTGATCTCCTTCAAATTTCTCTGGTGAAAATCATAATATAATCGAGCAAGACCTATATCCTTTTTGTTGAAACGTTTTTTCTTTTATCACTTACGAATTTGTAGATATTCTTACTTTCTCTCTTTCTTTTATCCTCTTGTCTTTGTTCTTTTTCCTTCTTAATTAGTAATATAACTAAGGTACTTTTTATATTAATATCTTTTCATCATTTATTTTTTAAAACAAAAAGGATATGTTTTGTATCAACGGTGTGTTTTCCCTCATCCTCTCTCAACAGTTTTGATAATTGCACGAATTAGAACACAAGCAAATGTGAAAACAGACACGAGGTTTCTTGTTACTAACTCCAAGTTTTCTTCTCTATTTTTTTTTTATGCGTTAGCAATATTATGGTAGTCTACTGGGAAGTTCATCTTTATGATGTGAGCCACAATCCTAGATGTTCACACAAAATAATTCTAAGGTCAAAGTCAAATTTACTAATTGATTGGACTTAATACAAACATTGATCCTAAAATGCATGCTATTAAAATTTAACTTGAGTTGATTGGTCAAACTAATAAATTTATAAACTAATTCTATGAATGGTCTAATTAAGAGTTTTAGATAAAATTAACTATGTTGAATTTTATATTTTTCCCGTTTTTAAAATTTTAAAAAATAATGGCATGTTATTGATGTCTCATTTGCTTATAGATTAATATTTATTTTATATTTATATGATTTTTTAGTATATGTTAATTATATTATATTATTTTAATCATGATTCATTGATCACAATTTACCTATAATTAGACTGCTGGTTATTAAATCACAATTTATCTATAATTAGACTGGTTCAGTTTTTTAATACTTTGCCAAAATGTTATTAGGCTATTCTATCTTGGGCTTATACTGGGTGTTTTTTTTTAAATATAAATATCTTCTTATTATGAGTAATTATATTCGAGACGACTATTAAATATAGAATAATCTCTCAATAGGTATTCAAACATTAGTTTATTGATGTGATAAATTATTTTTTTATACAATACTTTGTGAGAAATTAATTTCTTCCACTAAACCATGTTGGTTATAGTTGGTGTATTTTTTTTTGTACAATATTAATATAATTTGTGTATACCAAATTTTTTAGAAAAGAATTGAGCTCATCTACGATCTAATGGCAGTGCGAAGTCTCACTTTTTCCTAAGCGATACTAATGTCAGGCAGGATAAGCTATCTATTATCCTCATATATAAACTTATATATCTAAAAATTAAGATGTTTCTCTAAATTTTGTAACTTGTACCACTACAAAATATACTTTGTCTATTTTTTTTTCGATATAGAAATATACTGTGTATTTGATAATCAATAAAATGCACAATTAGTGTGTGAGGGATATGGGCCTACTATTCCAGTCCAATTTATCCCACCCCTTAATGCTTTTCACTGCCTTCCTATATAATTTGGGTTCATTTTGTATAAATGCATGCCCATATATATTTAAGAAAAAAGATTTGGAATAAGAAACAGGACAAGAAATGAAACAGGAAAATGGATAGAATTTCTTGTTCTTTTGCCAACGGAAAATGAATATTATGAAGGGCTTAAATTAATTTTAAAAAAATAATTAATATCTTAAAATAATTGTATTTTGAACTAATTTTGAATGTACGACTAACACCCTAAAATATTTAAAGATATAATTAGTATCATTTGCTAATTTTAGAGGTACAATCAACACCTTAAAGTATTTAAATTTCTATAACTCCATCCTTTTACTGGCAAGAACACAAATTTTTGTCCTATTCATATCACATAAGCTTTTTATTTAGACACATTATTATTTAAAATGTCATATGTATCACATTGTTTAAATAAGAATATTGAATAAACCCTAAAATTGACATTATATATAATTCATATGTGAATATTGAGAAATTTTATAGTTTATTTAGTGTAATTTATTAAAATAATATTACACATATGACTTTTTAAATAATAATAATATATTAAAATAAAAAATTTATGTAGCATGTATCAAATAAAAGTGAGTGTTTTTATTAGCGAAGGGGTAATATCAATTTAAATATTTTTACAGTACTAATCATACTTCTAAAATTAGTTATTGGTGTTAATTACACCTTTAAATCTATAAAATGTTGATTACACTTCTAAAACTATTTTAAAATGCTAATTACACTCTTAAATATTTTAGAATTTTAATTGCTCATCTAAAATTATTTTAGGGTACTAGATGTACCTTTATCTATTATGAATAATATTATATGGGTTTTAAAGGCAAAGTTGTTAATTAGCAACTTAATTGATATTTCTTATTTATGAATGGGATTTGCATTGTAAGATCATGAACCCTGTCGTGTTTGAATGTCTGAATGTGTATTTGTTAAGATCTTCGTATTGATTGATAGACTATAATAATAAGTTCATTAATATTATATAATCCATGGCTTACGTGCCTCAATCAAATCATGTACCTACAGGATATTTTTAATTGTGTCCTATTACTCCTTCCATTCCAAAATATTATTTTCAAATTCTTCACACAGATTAAAGAAATCTAATAATTAAATACCCTAAATTATTAGTAAATACACTAGTTGACCTTGTAAATCGAAGCTAAGTGCAAGTGAAGCTTAAGAAAAAATCTTATATCGGATAGAATGGAATCAAATATAAGAAAAGGGAAATTGTGCATAAATTCGTGTTTGGAGGATTAATTATCTATTAACTGATATGCTTGTTTTTATAATAAAAAATACTGGTATTTTAAGAATTTCATTTATAGAAAATATCGACACTTAAATTAAAATATTATTAGAAAATTAATTCTTCGTATTAACTAGCAATTTTTTCTTTAAAAGAAATTCATGAGAGGGGGCAAAAGACGTATATAGATTGAATTGTCTTGGGACATTGGATAGAGAAAACCCAGATGTATGAGGTATGTGGTTTTGACTTGATCATATAGTGCAAGTCTAATTGTGTGATGATAGCAAGCTGGTGCGTGTTAAATTGTGAAGAAAATTCAATGATTCTACAAATTTAGACATCATTATGGGAAAACTTGTTAAAGATCAAGTATGAATGGGATTTTGGAAAGAAATTTACTTTAGATAAAGATACCCTCCTTAAATTTTGAAACTTTCTAATGTATCCCTTTAAAGTTTAAACTCTCACTCTCTCTTTCAGCCCCTTATAAATTCTTATATTTATGCAGATGACCCCTTATAAGTAGTTTTATTCAATTCTCATATATATCTTAAAGTCTAGATGACTTATATGCATATAATTCAAAATTTGTGGAGGTTTATATAGACAGAAAAATATAATTTAAGAAGGCATATAATTAATAGTTATGGTTTATATATCCGTATAAAATTAAAAAATTTAGATGGGTGTGATTTGGAGAATAAATTCTGAGAAGAATATATTTTAGGAAGAATATATTTTAAAAATAGAGATGTTTGGATGATTAGTAGTAGAATCACTTTTTATATTAATAAATTACTAAAAAATGTATGATTTAATTAAAGTATGAGAGAAAAAAGAGGGTAGAGAAGAAATAGGAGAGAGGAGAGAGGAAATATAGTGAAGAAGAGAGATGAGAAATGAGATAGGAGAGAGAAAAGAGAGGAGAGAGGGTATAAGAAAAAGTATGAGTAAGATAGTAATTGGATAGTTTATAAGCTCTTTTACTGTTCTAAAAACTATTTTCAGTAGCTTATTCAAAACTATGGTTTTAAACTATAGTTTTGGCCAAAATCAATTGTAGACAAAAATGACTATTTATTTAAAAAAAAATTCAAACTGAAATTTTGCCCAAAATTAATTTTTAAAAGCTACTCCCAAACACACACTTAATGGTCATGAATTATACATGATTCAAAATTTAGAGGTGTTTTGTGTAATTTAGTTAATAAATTTATACTGAATATTAAATATAACCTCTTCCATAATGTGAGGATTGTGGATTCAATTATATTGTTTTATGAAAACAAATTGATTATGCTTCATGTTGTGATGATTAATTACTTTTTTAAGAACATGATTACTAATTCACAAGGCTCCTTCAATCTTTCATAACATATTCAGCCTCATATATATGCAGAAATTAAAGAAGAAGAAGAAGATGATGATGATGATGATGATGATGAATGCATAAATTACATGGCAGGGTTTAATTCACGAGAAGCAATCAAGACCTTGGAAATCTCAAACATGAGCCTAGCTTCAAACTCATCCATGGAAAATTTGTGTGTGACTTGACGAGCTCTTGGAATCCTCTTTTGTCCAAACGCACCATCACCAACATCAATACTCAAGCTTCCTCCTACTTTTCCAGACAACTTTAACATAAAGTTAATATAAGCATTCTTTAGCTTATTCAATAGCTTCAATGGCGACCTCACCACTAAACTCAGCTTTGGAATCGCCTTTATCCTCCAATACCTCCGTGATGATCCTTTCAACCGAACCATCTTCGACATGACCTTCTTCTTCTTCTCTTTCCGTGCCACATCACCACCCCCGAGTCGCCGGTACCGCATCAGCCGCCAGTTTGCCTTTAAACCGCCCGAACTTGACTTTGGCAGGAGGGATTCCGTTTCCATATTTTGGGGTGAGAGAGAGAGAGAGAGAGAGAAGGGTGATGAAGTTTAGTGAATAGATTAGACTTAGAGGAAGAGATTGTGAAAGTATGACTATATATAAAAATAAGGGTAGGAGGTTCATTGAATTTTCAATTTTCAATGGATTGACTTTTTGTTTAATGTTATCGGAGATTAGTTTAAGTAGAGATGTGCATATATCCTATTAATCTAAAATAATACTCTCATTTCATTTTATTATAAAGATGTCTCTTTAAATATTACGAGGCTCTCAAAAATTGAACTTCATTTATTTTATGAGTATATCCGACCTTTAACTGATAAATCTATTAACGATCGGTTATATTAATTAAATAGTTTTACATTGGATATTAAGGGTATAATGTAAGCCTGATGGTTAAGATTAGCTTACAAAACATAGCTAGAGTTAATCTAATTCTTTATTTAAAAAATATTAAATGTATATATGAAACTAATGAATTTATATTTTCTACGTTCCTTTTCTTTTTCAATAGATTGATTTATCATATCATATATATAAAGTTATAAACGGTTCATGTTTTTTCTTAAATTTCTCGGCCTCCATTCGCTACTCTTTTTACCTCATCGTTGGAAGTTTTTTTAATTAAATTTTATTTTACATATGTATCATTTTATCTATGAAAAATAAAATTGTCTACTTATAAAAAAAATGTCTTTTATTAAATTTGACATATTTTATTTTAAATAATTAAAAACTTTAAAAATTTCTAAATTTATTAAATAAAATACTATTGATTTTAAAAAAGAATACCATAAACTGTCAAGGGGTCTATATATATTAATTTAGTTTAAGATATATATATAATTTTTTTTAGATTTAGGACGTAAAACAATTTTACCTTTTTAACGAGACGGTAAATCCTTCATTCTAAAGTTATGTGAAAGAATAAGAATTTTTTATGGTTCAACCTCTGCTAAATTGACAAAAGTTAAAATCCAAATCCATAATTAATGTTTTATAATATATGTTATAATAAAAATAAAATTTTCCTCTTCGTTCACACAAAGAACGGTGCAATAATAATTTATAAATGGCGCGCGTGGGAGATAGACTTCAAATATCTGAGGAATATTTCATTTTCATGATCAAAGTCAACAAAGTCGGTTTGACCAAAAATTTAATATTGTGTTACAGTCCATGTTTTATGGGCAGAAATTAATGAAAAAAATCATCGTACGTACATTGAATTGAAGGCAAGAATATTAAATTGATTTAATTGATATGTTAATTTAGTTATATCTTATAGATGAGGACACTCACATGGGGTTCAATTCAAAAGTATTTAATATATTGTGGTCAATATCACACAGTTTTATTTTTTTTTTTTTATATTAAGCAAGGACATCTGCACGCATAAAAAGGAAAAAAAAACAGAGAAACTCAAATACAAGCGTTAAAGAAGTTCAAATAATTTCACCGTTTTCTTATATAAAAGAAATCTCCATCTATTTCGCTAAAATTCTTGGAGGATAAGATAACTAATCATTTTTTATAAAAAAAAATATTTTCTTATAAATAATAAATTAAAATTTAAATATTCATATATCTATATTTAATATTTAAAAGTTAACAATACTTCAAATAGGTGATATCTACATTTAACAAGAAAAATTCTCAATCTTACTTCAAGAAAAACAAATCACTTTTACTAAACCCAAACATTACCCACTTACTCTTTCTCTGTTTAAATATAAATCATTCTCAACTAATTTATTTGTACAAAATAAAAAAAAGTTAATAACAATAAATTTGTTATAAAATACAAGTAATTATTATTATTTTTATTAATTACATTAAATTTTAATATTATATTAATTTTTTAAAGTAAAGACTTTTTGATATTAAATTCCAATTTAAAAATTATATTTTTATAATATTAATTAGATAATATTATCAGATATTCTAATTTTAAGATTTATGACTGTCTTTATTAATATAAATATTTTTTTAAAAATAAATAAATTTGAGGTTTAAAAAAATTTAATAAAATTTTATATTATTAGATTAACTCTTTGTTACTAAAAAAAATCATATTCTAATGATAATAGAAAAAGGATAATCTCATCCTTTAAGAAATGAAATTTAGGAGTTGAGATCCGTCTTATTCTCTAATTGAAACCCTCGAGATATTTCACTCTTGTTTGAAATTTCTGAAATGTGCTGACTGTCTTGCTCGGAAGACAATAAGTCTCGATTTTGAGGTTATTTTGGGTAATGGCCTTGTGCATCTATCAAACTTAATGATTGCACAGGCAAAATAAATACTTAATATAAAATATAATTTAAAAATTAATCTTAATTTTAAATATAAAATAAATTTTTTAAATATTTTTATATAATTATTAAATAAAAAAATTTAAAAAATTATTTTAAAAAATATATCATATTAACTAATTTAATTATTTTTTTAAATTTTATAATTAAATTTATTAAATAGGTTATATATTAAAAATAAAAAATATAAAAACGATGTAGTTTCATGCCTTGGTGTGGAAGCATTTTGTGAACCATTTTTATTGATATCGTCATCGCAGTCGTCACCTTCATTAATTTATCATCTTTGTCATTCCTATCATATGTATATTGTGATTATATATTAGGGGGGGCACTTTTCTTTCGTCATAATTACTGATGTAGAGACTAAACCCACCTAGTTTCTAGAAATATTTGGACTTTTTAGTAAACATTATTGAATGAATTAGGAATATGATGTAATATTGTTCAATGTTCATCAATACTTGTACGATTATTTTTATAGTTGTCTGACTTTCGAAATATTTATGAAAAAATTATCATTCAATAATTTTAATATTTTTACTCTTAATAAGAATATTCTTTCATTCATTATACTAATAAAATATTAATTAAAATGGTATGAGTAACCCCACATCAATAAAAAAACGTTCAAATAATAGAAAAATAGATTTGCTAGAAAAATTAAAAATAAAAGAGTAGTTTAAAGATACTCTTTATTAAATAAATATATATTTCATTATTTCTATATAGCATAGTTGATCTTATAAAGAGTTTAGGCGATTTTATATAAAATTTAAAATGATATTAATTTATAAAAATTCTTTTAGCTATGGTAAGTTGGTACTTATTATAGGTATTGTCAATAATATTTGAAAGGAATGTATATATTTAAAACAATAATACAATTTTTTAATATAGTTTAATTTTTTATTAGAGTACTAATTTCTTTTAAAAATTTTCTCTTATATAGTTTCGATTCTAAAGAGAAAGCAAGATTTCAATATCAGAATATTTACTGAAATTTGTAAAATATTTTCGATTAATACTATATGTTTTAAATTATTCTCATTAAAATAAGAAACTCGTTCTTTTACTAAATATATGTATTCTCTATTAAATATAAAATCAATAATTTTATTTAAATATTGTTAAATATTAAATGTAATATTTTTTTAATATAAATTTAAATATTAATATTTCAATCCTTTTTATTTTATTTAACCCGTTAGTCAAACGACTATATTTTAAAATTTGCTCATATTATCTCTCAAGAAAAAAATGGGTTGATGGAAAAAAAAAACCCAGGAGTCCATCATTATGCCATCCACTTTCTACTAAGGCTTCCACTTTTACAGGAAGTGGGCTAAATTGGCAGTGGCCTAAGTAGAGTCAATACTCAATGATACAGTCAGCCTGTTTAAGTTTCTTCCTTTAAAAAAAAAAACAAAAGAAAAAAAAAGTCACCTATTTTCAAAGAGTCAACATTTTATTTAATTTTAAATTGAAATTTAAATTTTAAGATAATTTATATTTTGTTCTTTTAGAGTTAATTATATAGATTTGCATTATTCAGTTTAAAGTTTAATTGACTTTTTAGACATTTTCTTAATCCTTTAAAAAACTTGATTTTTTTAAAAAATAAAGGTTATTAGAGTATTTGTGCTTAACCTTAAACCTATGATTAGGACTAGGCTTGAGAAGCCCAATTTGAGATAAAAAAAAGTTCATAGATCGAGTTCACAAGAATCTATCTGATTATATTATATTTAAATATTGTCAAGTTCAATTAACAATAATTTTTTTAAAAGAATTTTTTATATTCTCACATACTTAAACTCAAATATCTTATTTAAACAATCAAAAATCCCATTTTATTAGGATGAACGAGTGTTGATATAAATTTTGCATTTTATATTAATGTAAATACTGGTTCAGTTGATGAAAATATAAATTTTTTTACTAGATTTAATATGCAATAATATTAATTATATCTTAGTCAACCAATCATTAGTTAATTACTAGAGTTTATATGCATAAATAGTATAGAAAATACTATCTGCAATCACTTTGACATTTCTCTTGATTTATAAGCTAATTGACTGGATCAGATCATATATATTTTACTCTTTGATCCATAAATATGATTATCATCCAATAGGTCATAGCCTCTCATTCTCACATTATTTTTTTAAAAAAAATAGGTAATGAGGAAAAACTGCCCTTATTATTATAGGTAGGATTTATGTTTTTTCTATCTTAATTAAATATTTAATTTTTCTGTATTAGTATAATTAATTATTATATAAGAGTTAAGAGGGTAAAGTTATTGAAGTTAATTGTGTTAACAGTTTAAAATTAAAAGAAAAAAATACACATATATTAAATTAAAAACTAAAAAAAAATTAGTGTAGGTACTCGCAAAATAGTTTTTTTTATTAATATATATATATATTTATCATAACCTTATTAATATATAGTTAGATAAAGAATGTATTTAGTTATACATATTATGATGGCTTCTCACATGACAATGATATGCGTAGAATATAGTATGTTATAATAATTTTTTATATGTGTATGATAAAATCAAATATGACCATTGAATATTAGATAATGCTATAAAAAGAGAGTGGGGAGGGGGAAGCAGACATGACGTGAATATCATGAAGGTGGTTGACTAAATTATAAATGCGATTTGATTTTAAATTAAATATATATTTTTTTTGAATATGTCCAAGATTATTAGAGTGTACGACCTGGCAACCATATGGAAGCTTGTACCAATGAACTCTCTGTAAATTACTATGTGGAGTACTAATAAAATAATTATATAGTTTAAGCAGCAATTATGAATTATTGCAAGTAAAAATAAAGGCCAGTTTGAATAAAAATTTAAAAAAAGGTTTATGAAAAAAAAAAAATTTTGGATAGTTTTTAGAAAATAATTTATAGAGAAGAGTTTATAAAAAATATAGTTGTGAATAAATGAGTATTTAGATAGTTATTTTTATAAATATTTTTATTATTGATAAATTATAAAAATATATATATAATTATTAATTATATGAGAGATGAGAGAGAAAATATAGTGTAGAAAAGATATGAGAAATGAGAGAGGGTATATAAAAAAAAGAGAAAGGAGTGATGGTGTATAAAAGAAATGAGAGATTGTATAAAAAAAAAAATAAGAGTTGGTATAAGAAAAAATAGGGGTAATATAGTAATTAGTTAATCTATAAATTCTTTTACTATTTTATTAACTACAATAATTAATTTATCTAAAATTTTAATTTTAAATTATAATTATAAACCAAGCCTGTTTTCTCACTTTCACTTTTCCATCTTGCACAGGCAAAAGGAAAATGTTACCCATTTTCATGTTGGTCAAAGTTATACATGTATTCACCACCCAAAACTTGTATTTCTCAATAGGATAATTTTTTAATCTTCAATTATTCTCTTTATTTTAGATTCAAATTTTAAAAATAATTATTTTATTTATTAAATAAAAATGTATACATTTTTATTAGTAAAAAAGCCTCGTGGATTTAACTACCATTTTTTTAATTATTTTTTAATCTTAAATATAAAAACTAATTTTAAACTTTTTTAATATATCCTCTTCTTTAGCTCTCCACTTTTTTTTTTATTCCATTATTACTAATTATGTAGGTCCATGCATGAATTATGTTAGTAATATCATTTTGACTTTCATAAAATACAGATATAAGGAGATTTTTATGAGTATAATATTTTTTTTATTCTTACGTTAGTAGTAAATGAATTTTATTCCATTATTTCTTTTTTTATAAAATCCTCTTTTTTTATTTTATATTTTGTGTCAACTTATATAACGTATCGTGAATTTCTATATTTTCCCTAATTAATATATTAGGAGTATAAAGGCTAATGTTTATAACTGAATTTGTTTTAAAATTTAAAAATATGTCTTGCACCAATATAAAATTTTTCCTCTGTTTTTCCTATTCGGTGGCCAGTTGGCTTTGTTTGTTTTCTTGATTTGCTTTTATTTTTTTTCCCCCTCGAAAGTCTTCCAAGTTTCCAATTACAAACCGAAATTTCCGCTGTTTAACACTTTCGAAATGTCGGCTTAGTGAATTTAAACATGGCTTCATTTTCATTAAATCCACAAATGCTAGAATCTGCTTGATGTGACCGACCACGCCCCCATCAAGTTTTGATTCTCCTTCGCAATTTCAGATATTTCTCTCCAAAAAAATCTTGGCCCCAGGCAATGAAGCTTCCCTCCCTCTACCTCATGTTTCTGCTTTATCTTCTTTATACCTTTTGGCTTGATCTCTTGCTGCTGCATATACGAACTTTCGGGTTCAGTTTTTCCCTTATTTTCCTGGTCGTATTTTGGACACGATTATAAGCTTACGAAGTTACCATTCTTGTTCTTTGTTGATTAATTTTCGTTAGTTCACACTATGGCTTGGGGGAATTCAAGATTTCCCTCTTGTTTTCAAAATATTAGGAGTCTATTTTAGGTTAGTGGGCTATGAATACTGCTGTTGGGAATTTGTTCTTGATTGTTGACTGTTCTAGTTGCTTTTTACTATATTCAAGGAAGATAGGATTTCTGTTGTGCAATATTCAGATTCTTGGAGCACGCTATTGCTGTGAAGATTGAGAGTCTCTATTTCAGAAACAATGAGTAATGGATGATTGTTTAATCTATGCTTTGAGAGTTCAAAACAATTTTTGTGTGTACAAATTTGGGAGTAAAAATTTCAATCGACTAGAAGCAGGGTCGGTCTTAACGGATAATGTTGAAAGTGGATGAATAATTTCCTATGTGCTTTTTATCATCTCAGAAATGAATATCTTTATTTGAATGCTGATGTTATGCATCTTGCTTGGACATGGTTTAAGACTGCGAATGAACTTTTTGAGCTGTGTTTATGGTTTTGAGCAAGTAATGCTCTAATTTTTGCCTCGTGATTCTTCCTGAGCAAAGGAAAAACTGAGTTGTTCATTTGCTTTTATCAACTGATTAGGGTTTCAAATGAAGTATATAATACTCTTGTGCCAGCTTGATAAACTTGGTAACAGAATGAAGAACCAACTATAATTTTAGCAGGGGGTTTAAAAAATATATTTTCCATAGCCCTTCTTTTTGTATAGTGTAGCCCATTTGGTCTCTATTTGGTGTTCAACTCAAGATTGGTACCATGCCAACTAATTCTGAAGTTGGACTTGCAAAGAGATTGAAAACTTCCGTATGATCACTGAACACCCCCTCCCCCCAATTGTTTTAAAATTTCCGTTGCTGACAATACCTGCTTTTTGACCATATAATCTCATTAAAGTGGAAAATAAATGGTTAATCGGTTTTCTTTTAGATTTTGTGCTATGATTTTTGGATAAGAAAGTTAGGCCTATACAGCAATGATCTGTTGGTCCAGTTATAGCAGTTTGTTGTTTAGTTGAACTAAAGCAGTGGTTTACTGAATATTGAATGTACGTTTGTATTCTTAGATGTGGTTGCTAAATTGTTTTAGCTTCTCCATCTCTTTCATGAAATTAGAATTCACTTTGCCCCTTTTTAATTGAGAATCTTGCCCATTAAGCTCCTCATATTTCTGGATACTCATTAGTATATATGGAAACCTTTCCCACAATTGTTGGCTTAGTTTTTACTAGTCGTTTATGTTGATCTGTAGAACTTTTCCTAAACTGAAAACCTAATTATTGTTTTACTGTGATGACTATCTGCTTACTTTTGATGATACGTTCTCTTGCATACTTGCATATAGAGCTATAAAATGTTGGCCTTTTGTGCTGAGGTTTTAAACTTCAGGAACCAGGAATGGTTAAGATAGTTGCATTGGGTACAGGAATAGATAAGATAGTCCTCACAGGGACTCTAATTTGGATTACTTATAGCTTTGCTTAATTTTCCTTAGTGCATTTCATTTGTCTTTAAGATCAGATAAAGGCTAAGACATTTGGGAAGAAAAGCAAATTGAGCCTATTTATTATATTTTGTCTGCTAAATTGCTTTCTTTGGGGTTACCTAGGATTTATCAAGCGGGAGGCTGGGAATCTCTTCTGTGAGAGGTGATCACTTTTCATCCACTAATATTTCATTGATAGACAAAGAGAATAAAGAGGTATATAAATTGACTAAGATTTCCTTTGAATGAAACGGATTTTTTTGCTCAGAAATACTAATATTATTTGAAGAGACCTAGTTCACTTTCTATCTTGATATAAATTATAATAATCAATTGAGAATAGGGAAGTGCATTCTTCTTTTGTAGCCATTAGTTGAAATTCATCTGTCATAACAGCTTGACGCATCCAATTCAGCTTGTATTTATCTTGTTATTGTTCAGTCTCTTCATGTTTTGGTTAAAAGTAGCATTATACCAATGCAAACCATTACCAGACTATTAAATTAATAAATCCTGCATACTAGAGAATGAGATTAGGAGAGTATCAAAAAATAAATAAAAGAATGAGATTAGTAGAGAGGCATTAGAAGGTTTTCCTTCTGTTAGTTGCTTTTGTTGCAACATACTATTGATCAAGCGGTCCTGAGCCATTACTGTTCCTCTCAGAAAGAAATTAAAATGACCTTTATGTTAGAGTTCTGCATATAATAATTAGGAAAAAAAAAGAAGGAAATTTGTGTATAATTGGGTTCATGTGTCTCATACTGGAGCTTTTCATGTGGTTATGTATAGTATACACACTGTCTGTCATCTTGTTTGACACTTTCCTGATAAAATTTATCATTTATTAGTTTTATGCCCGTGATATCAGTATAGATGGGATTTAGTAGCATCTAATATGTGCTATATAAGGAAGTCATTGAGCAGGATCTCCTAGTCAATAACCTATATAAGGATTTAGTTTTTGATAGAGTACAATGGCGTCGTATGATCCATGTAGCCAACCCCATTTAATGGGATAAGGCTTGTTGTTGTTGTTGTTGTTAATATATGCTATATGCATAGAGCTGGTTAAAAAAGGCTAGAAATGACTAGATTATTGGTGCATTAGTTGCTGTTCTGTCAAGAATCGAGACGTTTCCAATTTCTACAAAAGTATAGTGCTAGCTATTTTTGAGCTTCCTATTATTTTTAGAGTAAAATACACTCTACTCCCTTGAAAAATGCTTTAATTGTACAATTATTTTCTTTATATTGAAAATTTACCCTCGTTACCCGCTACACTGGCTTTCTTGCATTGAAAGATAAGTTACATTATATCTATTCTAACCAAAATATAGTTTTCTTATATAATATAACAAGTATCAAATATGAATTTGACCAGTATATAATACTCGCTTTTTTAAATAGATAATAAACTTGAAAATTTTCAATGCACAAGAAATAACATTAAAATAAAATTTAAAAAATATGTATTTTAATAAAATATTTTGTATAAAAGAAATCAATAGTTTCCCTGTGTGTATTTGATCATAATGTTTGCTCATATTTTTATAATTAAGAGAACAGATGATGTGTAATTTAAGCATCTCTTTGGGAGGGGAGAGTAAATTACCTAAACTTTTACAACAGAAAGCATTCTGACTCTATACTGCTGCTTTCTTGAAAGTTACTTTCTTGATGGACTTTTACGATTAAAAGATTTTGATACATCAACTTTACTACTTTCTAACATCATACAAGGATAAACAACACAGCTAAACAATAAACTTTTTCATAGGGGTTCACCCTTTCAATTTGGTTGCAGATTGATTTGGCATATAGATGTCATGGACATTTATTGATGATTGTAATAAACATGGAACACTCCTATTTATAATCATGCTCAATTTTGTTGTGTTTTGTTGTGTGCTCAAGCAATTCAGGATGAGGGAAATTCAGCTGGGTTCACATACAGTGAGGTCTCATGGGTATTTGGTTGCAAGAACACACAGGCATGATTGGCTCATACTCCTACTCCTTGTGTTATTTGAGATCATTCTATATATTATCCATCCTTTCTATCGCTTTGTTGGGAAGGATATGATGACTGATCTCAAATATCCCCTGAAGAGTAATACTGTTCCTGTTTGGGCTGTTCCTGTAAGTTTACTACTTTGGATTTTACTTATGAACACATTATCCTTTCTGTTTTTTTTTTTGCCCCCAAGTACTATACTAAGAAGGCTCTGTGTTTTCTTTTATGGGCAGATGTATGCAGTTGTATTGCCTATATTGATATTTCTTTTTGTCTATATTCGAAGGAGAGATGTCTATGATCTTCATCATGCCATATTAGGTAATAAATTGTGAAAAATCCTCTTGTATTCATGTCACAAAGCATATAGTGCAAATAGCTGAAAGGAAACAGTTACAGTGGGTGACACTATGTTGTTTGCTGATGCAGGCCTCTTGTTCTCTGTTTTAGTAACAGCAGTAATTACTGATGCAATAAAAAATGCTGTAGGTCGGCCTCGACCAGACTTCTTCTGGCGTTGTTTTCCTGATGGAAAGGATGTAGGTTTTTCCTTAATTATTGTTTGCATGAGAGATCTATGTTATAAAACTGGTTTTGTATAGTGATAAAACCAAGTTGTTGACTGTTAGCAGCTGTAATATCCAATGATTTATTGATTCTTGTTAGGTTTATGACAAATTGGGAAACGTCATATGTCATGGTGACAACAATGTCATAAAGGAAGGACACAAGAGTTTCCCAAGTGGCCATACTTCATGTATGTAGCTCATTTTTTAGATTCTTTCTCTTCTCTGTAGAACGGAATTACAACTTTTGCCGAGCTGATAACTTTCATATTCTTTCTCTTCTGTATAGAACAAAATGTCAGGTTTTTCCAGGATATAGGTCCCCTGTAGTTCCTTGTATTCTGTAGTGCTTAAATGTAGTTGCAAAGGTAACACTTTTATGATAAATATTTAATTATAATAGATTTATCTTTTTCCCAATAGGTCACACATGAGCACTGCACAAAAAGAAAAAACAATGAAAAGCACTGCAGGGGATTCAAATCCAGTTTTGCCATGCTTATAATTTCCTTAATTTAGTTTCGAGGAAATGCTGAAGTTCAGCTTAACTCATACATGGGTTGCTTAATTTCTAAAATTTTGCTTCATCAGTTGCTTGTCTCATTATATGCAGGGTCCTTTGCTGGTCTGGGTTTCTTATCTCTTTACTTATCTGGTAAAATAAAAGCATTTGACCGGACAGGCCATGTTGCAAAGCTTTGCATTGTTTTTCTCCCTTTGCTCATGGCATCACTTGTCGGCATTTCTCGAGTTGATGACTATTGGCACCATTGGCAGGATGTGTTTGCCGGGGGGCTTATAGGTTTGTATTAGATTTAGTAATGATAACTGATAGCATGAATTTCTCATTTGGGCATTACATACATGGCTTGATATGTTTGAATTCTCTTTCCAGGGCTGACAGTAGCTACGTTTTGCTATTTGCAATTTTTTCCTCCTCCTTATCACCATGAAGGTATGCTTCAATGCAAATTATATAATTGGCTTATGTTTGTATATCTATGTTCATTTTCAGATTGTATATATTGGTAGTTTTCTCTGGAAAAGTAGACAAATTAAATTAGTTTTGGAGGTGTAGATACTGTTTCATAACCAAACAGGTAGCTTTATTTGGGAGTGAGAGTCTTCTGAAAAAGGCAATTTCTTGCTATTGTTATGTTATCTGAGGAACAAATGACTGCTTTTAATGCTCATCTTCGAAATTTTTGAGTTGACATTTACTACTGCTCAGGAAAGAAGGGTGCGAAAAATCACTTTAGGCTTGAGTGTATTCAATGTTGGAACCTGTTTCTCCTTCCTATGGAACACAAGAAATTCAATTTTTTTATTTAATGTTCCGATTTTTAAGCTGATATGAGTTTGGCCAAGATATGAAACTCTTTTTTAATTACTTACGACAGAGTCTTTTCTCTGTTATGAAAGGATGGGGAAATTGGAGTCTCAATTGAAATAAATTAATTTTTCATTGGACAAAACAGCGGTGATCGAATTCAAAACTTACGCATATTATCCAACCTTATATATATATATATATATATATATATATATGTATGTATGTATGTATATATGTATTCTAGATATGGGGCAGAAATATTTTTCAGAAGACTAGCCAAACAAGAATGGCATAGACATGGTACTTATCAAATGATTTGGTCCTTGCTAATGTCCTTTTAGTCTGTAGGCATACAAACCCCTCTATAAGTAAGAGGTAATAATTCAATCCTTTTTGTAACCGCAAGTTATTAGTGTCTGCACCTCTAATTATAATGATTGGAATCTGAATCTGCTTGATGCTCTGGATATGACTTCTGCAGGCTGGGGACCTTATGCTTACTTTAGGATGTTGGAGGAAACAGGTGCTACTACTCAAACTCCTAATGGTCAAAATCAAAATTGTGGCCATGCGCAGCCTACAGAAGCTCATGAGGAGAACCAGGAGGGTCCAAGCTGCCTTGGATGTGTGGGTTTGTCTGTGGAAAGGGAACATTATGATGCAACATTGGATGAAATGGAATGTGGGAGTGTGAGAAAATAGTTGCTGTGTATCATCTCTCACTTGATCTGCTTTTCAAAATTCTTGTTTATATGGGTTTTTGTTCCCAAATTTGTTGCCTTTCTGTAGTCAACCTCTAGTGTAGAGAATGAATGAGTTGTGACAGTGCAGGAAAACATTTTGCTGATGACTTTGTTTTTTTCTTGGTTGTGTTTAAAATAAGTTAAGAGAAAATGAGAATTGAAATTAAAATTAATTTTTAATGTTATTCTTTGTTACCTTCACCTTTAAATTGGAGTCTAATCAAAGAGAAAAGGTAATAAAATCACATGATTCATGGATGCAGTATATGATTCATGGAGATGAAAGATGAATATTGTGGGAATAAATCAAAAGTGGAAAAATGAAAAAGAGAAGGGAATGAAGAGGAATATACATGTCTACCTCACCTTTCTCTTCCCTTCTGCTACATTTTAAGCAAATTATACAGATTCCTATTGTGTTCTCTCATTTTCTCTCTCGTATGAATTCCTTGTGTTTCTCTTGCCTCTAAAAAAGCTGGCAAAATGTGTGATTACCATCTTTTTCTTCCTCATAGTGAAAGGACTCACATGCCTACCTGCTGGTGAAGCTGACTTCTGAAACTTAGCTTGCTTGACAGGAAACATAGTGCCATTGGATAATTTGATGCCCTTTCTAGATGTTGATCTCTGCAAATTATAATTGTTTGAACTTTTCTCGCGCTTTCTCACCGGATTCTCCACCCCGTCTCTACTGACTATTTTTGAAATCATCATCGCCTTCTCCTTCGCATTAATCTCCATTATCTCTTCCTCCTTTTTTGTGTCTTTAATCTCTCTCAAAGCTATTTTAGTCCTTACTGATATCTCATGCTCACTTGCCTTGAGAGCTTTGGTCCATGCATGCGCTGCTTCAACTTTTTTATTAGCAAGTTCTTCAGCTACTGCCGCATGATTAGTTAAATAATCATACTCAAATTTTGAGATAGTAATTGAAGAACTATGCTTAGCCGCTAAAGCTCTTTCTCTCATGGTATTTTCAGTGAGCGTTTTCAGCTTCTCCAAAGCTTCACTTTCTAATGCTTTTATCACTTCCAATTCTTGCATTGCAGCTTGTAGTTTTTCGTCAGTCATATCAATCTCAAGCTCAGTTGTTTTGATTTCTTCTTTGGCGGTTCTATTCTCTTGAGTAATAATCTCCTTTTCTTTTCTCGCTACTTCTGTTTCCGCCCTTAGTTCGTCGAGGGAAACCGATAAGCTCATGACTATTGATTTGGCTTTTTCTTCGGCATTATATACAGACTCCAGTTTCGATTTCGCTCTCAAAAGCTTCGAGTTGAGATTCTGAACTTTCGACTCCACTTTTTCCTCCTCCTTCTTCACGTGAGTCAACTCTGTAGTCACATGATTCAGCTCATTTCTTATGACATCTATGGAGGCCATAAATTGAAAACCTTCTTCTTTGATTGAAGCCAATTCTTTCTTTGCTGCTTCCAGTTCTTGTGTTATGTTCTGTAACAAAGAAGAGCCTCTTGATTCATCCAATTCTCTTACTGACTTCAGTTCATTCTGTAACATTTCAACATCAGACATTGTCACAGCTAGTTTCATTTCGAGCTCTTTTGACTTTTCTAACTCATCGGTCGCCTCCTTCATCTTTCTCTTAGTGGTTTGCATTTTAGATAAGAATTGAGATTCTTCTTTTTCTCTACGAGTTTCAATATCTCTTAATTCTTTCAAAGCCTCAATCCTGGCCAATTCTGCAAGCACATGGTCTTCATTAACATTCGCAATCTCCTTCCTAAGTTCTTCTACAGCTCTTGAACCTGACAGAATCTTCGATCTCGATGGTTTTATCTCCTCCTCAGCTCGCAATTTCTCCTCCATAACAGAAGCTACATCAAGCTTAAGCTTCTGCAATTCCTGTTTAATGAATTCCAACTCTCTCATGACTTTATCATAATCATTACTCTCGTTTTCCCTCACAACCAAAGCCTTCGCCTTAGAGCTCGATTCATCGATCTTTGAAGAGAGACCTTTCATTGTGTTCTTCGCATTAGCTCGCTCAGATTCTGTAGCCCAGCTTCTCTCTTTGTTCTGATCAATATCCCTTCTTGCTTTTTGGGTTTCTCTTCCTTTAGGAGATGGCTTCTGAGTGACAAACACAGACAGGTTCAACAAAACAAAGCGATAATTTAGTGTATAAAAGAACCCACAAACAAACAGTCTAGTATTCCTTTCAATAAACATTCCCATGCTCTAACTTAACCAAAACTCAAAAGAAAATGAATTTGGATTCTCTGAATTTCTTCCTTGTAAATTTCTCCATAAATTTCAAATAAAGAACAGAAAAAAGAGAGTATACTTTAAAGAATCCTTGTACACAATATTCTAAGTTTCTTACACGAAGAAAAAGAACTATCAAAATTAGCAACAGTCAAATTAAATAGTAGGTCTCAGATTTTCACTCAATTTCTACTGAGTCATTGTATTTAGAAGTTTTTAATTTATCCTCATTTAAAAACCTTTAATTTAGTATATATTAATAATTTTTTGTCACCTAAATGAATTGGATAAGTTTGTATCAATCATACAACACATATATAGAACAATGGCCGTTCACAGGGAGTAAATTAAAATTTCGAAAAAATCTAAGAACAGGGATTTACAGTGCTCTGAAATCTGAACTTACCGCTGAGAAATTCGCGTAGGGTTTCTTCATAGAAGAGCTATTTCTATCTGCAATCTTATCACCACCATAAAAGCTAATAGCTGTTTTAACTGACCCCACTCTTCTTGTTCTATCAATCTCTGACCCATTCATTTACCTTTATCCTTCTCAACAAAAATCTGCGAGACGAAAGATTTTAGTATATATAATCAGAATTTCACTGCAACACACTGGAGTTCATAACAGAGGAAGCTAGTGATAGTATCATCGAACATAGTCTATAAGGTAGAAAAGGTGAACCATACGTACCTGAGAGTGAGACAGAGGTTGAATTTGGGTCTTGTGTTTAAGAGTTGAAGGGTGTAATGGCGAACGAAGAAGAAGACGACGACGAAGAAGGAGAGGAGGCAGGGAAACCCAATGAATGGCTGATATTGGAGACATCGCAAGATTCTATCCCACTGTTTAATTTGGATCTTTCGTTAACGCAATCCAAATTTTGTTCGTAACTTCTCGAAGTTAGGGACCACCTTCTAAATCCTTGCCTTTGTTCTCCAGAACCTGCGTCTTTTTGTCCTCGAATACCAAATACTCCCCTCCAAATTATATATATACACACACATGAACAAATTATCAAATAAAATATTGATTAAATAGTAGAATGATATGTCTTGATTATAAAATTAAATATATTAAAAATAAAAATAATTCAATAGCTAATTTTTTTAGTAGATAGAATCTGAAAAAATATCCTCTCTAGTAAGATTTAAACATTCCATTTCAAATTACCTTAACATAGCCTTCTTTCGTTCTTATTAAAAATAAAAATAAATTTTTATCAATATAATCATATAGTCAATAATCTCTTATAGAATTATTATTATTATAATCAAATAATATTATTATTTTTAATTTCTAATAAAAAATTTAATTAAACATACTTTAATTTACTATTCTAAATCGTGAAAGATAAGATTTATAAAAGGTAGAAAAATTAAAACTAAAAATTATATTGAAACATGCATATATATATATATATTGAATTTAATGTCGACATTTCCTTTTATTTATATAATTTATATTTTATTATCACACTTCCTATCTTAAATTTAAAAACTAGTAAATGGATTTGATTTAGAGGTAAGACATTAATACTCTTATCATTCAAATTTATCCTTATTCTTTTAAATTCTCTCTATTAATATTGCATTTTAAGGAGTTTCAGCATTAAATCTTTAAATGGGTAGTTTTTAATACAAATTAAGAGGTAACTTAAAAAGATCAACAACATTTTTAACATATAATATTATTTTGTTGGTATCGGATGAAGATAGGTGACAACGTATGCGTAAATAATTATGCAAGAACTGGAGAAACAAATTTGAGGCGAAGAGTATAATTGAGTTGAAGGAAGGTAGAGACATGGCCGATCATAAAAATCTAGTCACAAAAAGAAATCGTGTTTCTTCTTCTTCTCCTTCTTTGTAATAATGATTAGCTTTGATATCATATAAAAATTTGAAGGAGTGAAAGTAGAGGGGGGAAAAGAGAGCCTTAGCTTCACATTTATCCAAACTAAACTTATCAATACTTCTAAGAGATCCTGGGAACAAGCTCAGTCCACTTCCAATTGTCATACATCGTTTTAAGCTCACTACTCTGCTGCATAGACAATGTCTGTTATTCCCAAATAATATTGTATAGCTCAAGTAAAAGTTTATCTCTTCTTTCGTTCTCCCAAAACATTGGACTGTATAACATATGTACTTTCTTTTTACCTCTAATCACAAAATGCATATCCACCATGAACCTTGCAAAGTCTGCACCAGAAAAAAAATAGTATAGTATTACAACAAACCAGTTCATGAACTACCATGTTCATCTTCTCGCTCTTTTATTTGCTTAGGTGTCTTTTTTCCTGCATTGATGAAACGGACTGGAATTGTGCAGTAATATCAATATCATGAGGAGATGCACAAAAGAGCATATTACAAATAAGATGAAATAATCCTTCTAAATTCTCGACATGCTTATTTTTTTCTATGTATTTCATGTGAATAGTTTGGCTTTTCCACTGGAAAAAGCCACCACTTGAACCCAATTATCATGGGAATAGTTAGGGTATAACTTTTTTAGTACCTTTAAATTAAAATAACTTTCAGTAGTCTCTCCAAAAGGATTTAATGTAATCTCACTATTCTTTCTATGAGACATTCGGTGAAGTTGATTTAAAACTAGCTAGTGTATAAATAATGATACAAAATTTTAAAATCTTCTCCAATTTCTTCTGAAATTACAAACTCTCTATAGTTAAAGTATATGGATAATGTTGCGTCCTCAAGCAAGTCTACAATAAAATGTTGATACTTTGCAGTATCAACATTTTGTAATTCTAAAAAGCTGCAATGAACTTTCCGGTCTTCAAACTGACTATTATTGAATACCCTCTTTAAGATAAGGCCTCTATACACATTTTCAACATATCTTGTTGAAATCTAATAGGGCACCTGAGCTTCAATTTTCGTAAATTCAGAAAGTTACTCTACCGTATCCATTTCTAACAGCCTTAAGAAAGAAGGAAAAAGAAACTATGAGCTATTCGTAGAGAACTTGAAAGAGATGATAATAAATAACCCTTTGTATTTGTGAGTATCTTATAGGTGAAATCTGCAAAATAACAAAGTTTATAGTTCGAGTCGCGTCCGAGGACACTGTCCTTAAGAGATATTCCGCTACTCCTCATCAAATTTAGAAGCGGCTCTCTCCAGGATTAAGCGAACTCTTCCTGTAAAAATACAGGGTAACATAACTGGTGGAAGATAAAGTAATCTCAGAAGATTGGTGTATCATTCTCTATGTCATTCTCTATGTGTCTATATATTTCTCTATATGTTTCTTTGTATTTTCTCTTCATCAAGAAGCCCTTTTTATAGATTGTGAAAGGCCACAAGACATGTCTTTCAGACATATGTCTCTTAGATCCAAGAGTTATGTTAGAAAGTCTCTTCTTTTTACAACATACCCTTTCACAATGAAGAGTTATGTTAGAAAGACTCTTCTTTCTCCAACATACCCTTTCACAATGAAGAGTTATGTTTAGAAAGACTCTTCTTTCTTTAACATACCCTTTTACAACGAAGAGTTATGTCAGAAAGACATTTCTTTCTTTGACACACCCTTTCACAATATTTAAAATATTTCCAATAATCCCCCACATGTGTCAAAGAAACACCATTAACTGAGTTACACAAATGGACATAATCATTGTATCCAGTGGTCCTTTGGACTATGAATCAGACCTAGACTGATAATACTTGATACACAGAGATGTCAATGGTCCTATAGACTATGAACTAGCATTTCTTGGGTGTATACCAGAGGTACTAACAGCCAGATTATATCCCCACATTTCCACTGTTTACCTCACGGTTTTGCGCTTTAGGCAGCCATACGAGTGTCCTGTTTTTAATGAATGCTCTAGAGATTTCGCCACGATCTCATAAGAGCGGCTCACACCCCTCATTTGTATAGGTGATTTCTTTAAGTGTATCTTGCACATAATACACCATCCCATAGGATTTGAAATCATTAAGAGCTTTTGCTCACCCTCCTCTGTGCAATCTAGCACTTTTTCGTACACCATAGGAAAAAGACCAATAATAATATTTGGTGCTAGCAGAACTAACAAATGACTTGTTCTTACCCATTGAACCTTCTTCATGGGATCACCAATCACAAAGGTTGGGTTGCCATCGCTGTTGTTATCAACTGGCTTTAGTCCTATTCCCCTCGATGTCTCAACAATTTAATTGTTTTCTTCCCAGGGGTTTTGTTAACGGATCCGATAGATCTATTTTTGACCTCACTAAAATCGATTGAGATAACTCCACAATCTTAAGCATGCTTATTCTCATAGTATCTCAAACGATTGCACCATTATTCTCTTAACAATGTTTATTGTCATTTTGCAATTATAACACATCAACAATAAGTGTTACTCGTCTTTGTTCTCTTTAACAAAGGTTATTGCCATTTGGCAAACACAATTAATCAACACTAAGAGTTGTACATCTTTGTTATCCTTAATAAAGGCTATTGCTATTTTAGCAAACACAATTTATCAACACTAAGTGTTGTACATCTTTGTTATCATTAACGAAGGTTATTGCTATTTAGCAAACACAATTTATCAACATTAAGTGTTATACATCTTTGTTCTCTCAACAAAGGTAATTGCCTTTTAGCAAACACATTTCATCAACACTAGGTGTTGGTTTTACATCAAAACAATTGCTAGAATATTTTCAACCACTTAGCCTCAGTATCAGCCAATTTCAAAGCAGTAAATTCATAATCCATTTTGGTTAGAATTGTTTGCTTGGATGATTTCCATGTGACTGCAATATCACCAAGAATAAACACATAACTACTAGTAGATTTTAACCCTTCTGAATCTAAGATTCAGTTTACATCATTGTATTTTTCTAATACAGCGGTAAATCCACTATAATGTGTACCATAATTCATGGTGCATTTAAGGTATCTCAATAACCTTATTAGAACATCTCAATGTTCACTACTTGGATAGTGATTATATTTGCTCAATCTACAGAGTAATAAACTCAAGATAAATTACCACTTATCATTCGTGTATTTTAATACAACAGGATTTCACCATACATGATACCAATAATTATGGTACCCCTCAAATATTTCATATTTGAGATTTCAAAGCTCGCTGCACAAACTCTCTGCTACTGTGCGAGTATGGAGAGACCAAAGATGAGGACAAGGACGAGCACCTATAAGGGAGGAGGAGCGGTGGGCAGCGATAATGGGAGGAGGAAGAGCCGAACTGAGAGCAGCGATTGTGCGACTTGAGAGGAATTGAGGAAGAGGAGTGCTAGTGGAATTCTTATTTTCCCTCTACTTTCAATCTTTCAATTCTCATAATAGGGACACCAAATAAACATCGCAGGCTATGCCATAATTTTTTTTAGTACAACACGGAATAACGACAACCATACAAGGATGATGCTCATCATACATATCAGTATGCACAAACACAAGTCTCTTTGGTGACAAAAGATGCATACCGTTTGTACGTACATGAAGTCTATTTTTAGAGTTCTCACAGACACGGACGCGCACACGCACGCATGAGGGTACCAAATAAGCATGAAACAGATAATTCAAAGCGACAAGTAATTATCATTTTATTTCTAAATACAGGATATAATGGAGTCTACGACTCTTCAATATTCAGAAATTAATTACCAAAGTAATATATATTTGGTCAAATATATTATCATCAATGACACTATTACTTCCAATTCTAAATATAAGTAACTTTTATTTGCCTCACCATAACTAAGAAAAATAGTTAAATTATTAAAATTGCTTGAAATAAAAAATGTATAAATGTACCTCTATTTAAAACATAAATTTAAGAAATTATCTAAAAAGCTAAAAATAAGAGTAATTTTTTAAAAATAATTAATTATAAGACCATCAATTTCTTCAAGAACATGATGATAATGTTTTTTATAAAAAAGTTTATGATGGTTCAAACTAGTTTTTTATTAAGGTCAGGATATAGCTTTAAGGCTCAAATAATATTTACAGGGGACTTACGAGATCGTTTATTAAAAGAGCCCTCATAATGATAACGAGAATTGAAGTCGTATTCTTATAAGATATAAATATATTTTTTATTACATGTGTTAACTATCATTTACAAAAAAAAAACGATCATAATTGTTTTGCCATTGTGGAACGTGAAATGGTGGGTTAGAACTTAGAATAATGGCCAGTAGCGACAATAATGGAAGGACCAGAATCTTGAGTGTAGGTTTCTTTGTTTTTTTTTTAACTTTTATTTTTAAAAAATATATTAATATATGTAAAATCTAAAATAATGATAATCTCTTAATTGTTAGATTTTAAAAAATAATTTTTGATTTAAAAAACACTAGTTAAAAATTTTAAACTCAAACTAATAAAATTATATTTAAATAGTGCAAATTAAATCTTATTATCTTGATAAACACCATGGTGCTCTTCTTTACTATACAACAACAACAACAACAAGCCTTATCCCATTAAATAGGGTCGGCTACATGGATCATACGACGCCATTGTGCTCTATCAAAAACTAAATCCTTAAATAGGTTATTGCCCAAGATATCCCGTTCAATGACCTCTTTGAGCATTCTCTTTGGCATTCCTCTACCTCTTTTAACCGGTGTCCATACTATTTGATCAACTCTCTTCATCAGCGCATCCCTTGGCCTTCTTTGTATGTGTCCAAACTACCTAAGACGGTTCTCTACCATTTTCTCTTCAATAGGTGCCACTCTAACTCTTCCCCGTATATGTTCATTGCGAATTTTATCTTTTCTTGTATGCCTACACATTCATCTCAGCTACCCCAACTTTATGCTCTTGCTGTCCTTTTAAAGCCCATCATTCACTTCCATAAAGCATTGTTGGTCTTATAGCAGTGCGATAAAATTTTCCTTTTACTTTATCTGATACTTTCCGATCACATATAACCCCAGTAGCTTTTCTCCATTTAAACCACCCGGCCTGAATTCTATGATGAACATCCTCCAAAATTTCATCATCCGTATCATTGATCCCAAATATTTGAATTTATCTATTTGTGGAATAACTTGATTTCCCAATCTGACCTCCAAGTTACTTCTAACTTGTCTCTTATCAAAATTACAATGCATATATTCAGTCTTACTTCTACTCAGACGAAAACCCTTCGACTCCAAAGTACTTCTCCATAACTCAAGTTTGAAATTAATCTCTTCTCTTGACTCTGCCATAAGAACTATATCGTCCGTAAAAAGCATGCATTTAGGGATTTCTTCTTGAATAGGCTTAGTTAAAACATCCACTACTAGATTAAATAAATAAGGACTCAAGGTTGATCCCTGATGTAGACCAATCCTTATGGGAAAATCCTTTGTTTCGCCCCCAAACGTTCTTACAGTAGTTATTATCCCCTCATACATATCTTTTATTGCCTTAATATATGCCATACGAACACCTTTCTTTTCCAAAATTTTCCAAAGAACATATCTTGGCACTAGATCATATGCTTTTTCTAAGTCAATGAAGACCATATGCAAGTCTCTTCTTTTAATCCGAGACCTCTCTATTAACCCCCTTAATAAATAAATTGCCTCTATTGTAGACCTACTTGGCATGAAACCACACTGATTCTCAGTAATATCAGTCTCTAATCTCAACCTGTATTCAATTACCTTTCCCCACAACTTTATAGTGTGACTCATAAGCTTTATCCCCTGTAATTTGCACAATTTTGGATATCCCCTTTATTTTTATAATAGGAACTAAAGTACTTTTTCTCCATTCATCCGGCATTTTCTTAAAACTTAATATCACATTAAAAAGTTTAGCAAGCCACACCACCCCCATTTCACCTAAACACTTCCAAACTTCAATAGGAATACCATCAGGTCCAACAGTTTTACCATTTTCCATTTTCTTAAGCGCCTCTTTAACCTTGCTAACACGAATCCTACGGTAAAATGCCAGATTTGGTTTAACTTCTCCTGTTAAATCCTCTAGCTCATAACTCGACCCTCCTCCCCCGTCATTAAATAATTTGTAAAAGTAGGTCTCCCACCTTTCTTTGATATCACTATCTGCAACCAAAATATTGCCTTCTTCATCTTTAATACATCGTACTTGATCCAAATCCCTCGATTTCCTTTCCCTGTCTCTTACAATCTTATAAATCTTTCATTCTCCTGACTTTGTCCCTAACTCTTTATAAAATTCCTCAAATGCCTTAAAACGAGCTGCACTCACCGCCTTCTTAGTTTCCTTCTTAGCTAAACAATACTTTTCCTAATTTTTGGTATTATTACATAAGTGTATAGCTTTGAAACAGTTTCTCTTGGACTTAACTTTCGCTTGTACGTTCTCATTCCATCACCAAGTCTCTTTATCTTGTCGACTAAAACCTTTAGATTTTCCTAAAATTACTTTAGCAACTGCTCGGACCTTCTCAGCCATTTCCTTTCACATGATATTAGCATTTTCCTGCGCCTCCTAAATCCTTTCATTTAACATAGTTCTCTTAAAAGTTTCTCTCTTCTCCCCCTTTAGCTGCCACCACTTGACTCTTGTATTTAAAACCTGTCGCCGCTTTTCCTTCCTACACTTAATACGCACGTCACGGACTATTAACCTGTGTTGGGTTGTCACTCCGTCCCCTGGAATCACTTTACAATTTGTACAAAGTCTTCTGTCATGACTCCTTACCAAAAAGAAATCAATCTGTGACCTGTGGACCCCACTCTTGTATGTGATCAAGTGCTCCTCTCGCTTCTTAAAGCACGTGTTGACAATTTTAAGGTTATAAGCTAAAGAAAACTCAAGGATAGATTGCCTTTTATTATTAATTTCTCCAAAACCAAAACCACCATGAGTCCCTGCATATTGCCCTGCTTCCTTACCAACATAACCATTAAGGTCCCTACCAATAAAAATCTTTTCAGTAAGTGGTATGCTCTGAATTAGTCCCTCCAAATCTTCCCAAAATTTTTCCTTAAGATGTGTTTCTGTTCCTACTTGAGGTGTATAAGCACTAATAACGTTGATTATATCCCTACCAATAATTATTCTTAATGATATAATTCTGTCATCAATCCTTTTAACATCCACTACATTCGTCTTCCACTCTTTATCCACAATGATACCAACACCATTCCTCGTACCTATTTTACCTGTGTATCAAAATTTAAACTCATTGAATTCCCGAGATTTTTCTGCAACCCATTTAGTTTCCTAAAGGCACAAGATGTTAATATTTCGCTTTACCATTTTGCCCACCACCTCCCACTCTTTTCCGGTCATAGTTCCAATATTTCAAGTACCAAATATGATTTTTCTCTCATGAACTAGCTTCTTTAGACGCCTCTGTCCATAAGAGAGCGGTAGCCCTTGCTCATTTAACACTACATCCGGGCGACGATGCAGCGGCCCTTGCTCACTTCTCACTGTACTCGAGCCATACAATGCGTTACTTACAGACAACGACCTAGTATTAGCGCAATTTCTTCGTATGTCCTTGTTCATAAGCTTCGACAAGTTTTATGTTGGCTGTCGGGGCCTAACACAACCCTCCTCCTTTACCCGGGCTTGGGACCGGTTACATGCGTAGGTGGAGTTGGTGCTCTTCTTTACTATAATTACTAAAATTGATTACTAAAAACTAATGAACATTAGGTCTAATCAAAAAGACTAATATCTTATAATATAGTGAATTAATATTAAAATTTTCTTTAAAAGAGATGTCAATGTTTAATATATGACAATATCTCAAATATAATTACTTCTAATAAGAGAATATACGTTCTAAAAAAAATGACCTATAAATAATGGATCACCCATTTTTCCCTCTAATGGCTTAAATTCAATTATTGCATACTCTTCTGGATATGGGACCTCTTTGCTTTATTACTACCGAGCCAACTCTTCATCTCTACGCACCAAACCAAACCTCACATCCTCACTATTTCTATATAAACTGCCATATATCACTCCCATCTTCATACTTCATCACAACACAAAACTAACAAGGTAAACAAAAAGTGTACGTGTGAGTTTCGTAGAAAAGTAGGTGTGGCGATGAAGAATATGCATGGGCGAGTCTTATGGTGACGGTGTTGCTGATGATGGTCCTTGTGGCGGTGGAACTGCCAAGCACGGCTAAGGCAGTGACTTGCAGTCCGGTGGCTCTGAGTCCATGCATGGGAGGGATATCGTGGTCGTCTTCGCTGTCAAGCTAGTGTGGCGATAAGTTGAAAGAGTAGAAGCCATGTCTGTGTGGTTACCTCAAGAACCCTACTCTTAGGCAGTATGTTAATTCTCCTGGCTCCAAGAAGGTTTCATACAGTGTTTAATAAATAAATACTACTAAAAAAATAATTATAATGTTATTCTTTCATAATAATTATAAATAAAATTGTCGTAGACAGTAATATTTTTATAAATAATTTTTATTTTAACATTTTTGCCATTTCTTAAAAAAATATTGTTAAAAGTGACAAGGACTGGCAGACTGAATAAGAATGAATGAGATGTGGGAAAGGAAGAGAGAGAGTATTGAACTATTATAAACTATCAATTTTATAATTATTATTATTTACTAACATGAGATATTGATGGGGTTAGCAAATAGCAATGGTAAAAAATAAAAGAATATTATAATAATAAAAAAAAAGAGACATCAATTAATATAATACATTCAAGTAGGCTCCAAAATCTTCCCTTTTACTCCTTTCGCTATTATTATTATTTTATTATTCTATTGTACTCAAACCGAACGAATTAAATATGGGAACTAATTTGTAAGGTGAGGTGTATGGAGAGCTGCCACACGTGTTAATATGGGGGATCAAGCCATGTGAGAGAGAGAACAATAAGGGGTTGTCATTGAGAGAGCAATAAGGGACCAAGTCATGTGCACCACAGATCTGGTACGTGATTTGGTGAAAGGGACAAGACACATGGATGAGTGAGGGGGCAGTAAAGTCGTTAAAAGTATAAGAATTACGGTTGGATCAATTAATTGGGTGTAATATTATTATAATTTTAATTATAATATTTAAAAAAATATTTAGTTTTTAAATAATTAAATTTATACATAAAAATTATAGTTATCTTATCTTATCTAATATTAATATCACTAAAAAAAATAAAGATTTTATACTATTTTTAAATTGTGAATGAGTCTAACTCTTTTTTAAAAATTAAAAAAAATTATAAAATTACCATTACAAATTTTCTTTAATAATTTTTAATATTATTTTTTAAAATTGCTATTAAAAATTTTATCTAATCGCTTTTAATGATATTTTTATAAAAAAAAATTCTAAAATTTAAAAATTTTGATTTGATTATAATTTTTCTTTCACTTTTTTTATGATAGTTTGTAGTCATGTTCCTTTAATTCATCACTTTAAATTTACACTAATGTCATTTTTTAATATTTTTTTCTATTTTCACTATATACCTCTCCTGTGAAAGTTGTATTCATTATTTAATTTCGTAATTTATCATTTTTTTTATTTTTAATTATTTATTATTTATAAAATATAATATATAATATAGGCATCATTCTTATATTAAAGAATTATAAATTTTATTTTTTAGTCATCATCATTCTCTCCACTACTTTAATAACATTTTATTCGTTTGAATCTCTTCACCATCGTGTCAGAAGGAGTTTGAAGAGTTTCAATAGAAAAAATTTTATAAATCTTTAACTTTTTTGTCAGATCCACAATTTATTCTCTAGATCTAGTCTAACATTTTTAGTGAGATAGACCGTGGTGACTAATAGTAAGTAGTGACAGATAAACCTTATTAGAAGGAGTTTAAAGAGTTTAAATATAATAAGTTTTTTATCTTCAGTTTCTTCACTAAATCTTTAATTTATTATCTCTAGATTTAATTTGATGCTTTGATAAGTGTGACTGAGATAGTTAATTGTATGTATAGGTTGAGAAAAGCTAAAAATAAAAAATTTAACTTTTCACGACAGTCTTAGTCAAAACCATAGTAAAAATAAAATAATTAATGCTGTTAACCGTTTCACATGTAATTGTCATTAAGAAATAAACTTATAATAGCGATAAAATTTATACCACTTTTAAAACCGAGGTAAAAAGTTATTTTTAACAGTCATAATTTTGTTTTTCTAATAAAAGTGAAATCTTAGAAAATATCTTACATCTTGCCGAATATATATCCATGTGTGTTCAAGATTCAAGTTGATGGTTATATATTTTGATCAATGCTATGTACGTGGAACATGTAATTCATTCGTTCATAAATGTTTTTTATTTGAACCTATATTTTTACATCTTTAAAAAGAAATCAATGTAAAAAATGAAAGTGGTGGCCATTTTTGTAATAACTTGTCTTACTGCTTACTTTTTACACTAGTTCAAAATAAAACTAGTGGTGAAATTTCTCCCCGTCGTGGTTGTGGTAAAAAATATCAATGTAGAAAGTGAAAGAATTTTAAACTACTTCTCAAGATCTTTAATTTAAAACATATTTAATTAATTTAATTTAATTAAAAAAATAATTAAATTAATTAATATAATATATTTTTTTAAAATATTATAACTATATTTTTTTAATTTCATCACTCCATCTCTTATTTCATTATTATTAAAAAATATTAATAAAAATAATTTAAAAAATAAATTAATTAATATTTTTTAAAAATAGTCAAGTAAAAGAAGGAATGATATAAGAGAATTAGAGGAGATTATTAGGATATTTTAAAAAATTATATTATACTAACTAATTTAATTAATTAAATTAATTAAATAATACTATATTAAGGGAGGAAGGAGTATTTGGTTATCTTTCTACAATGGTTGTGCTACGGTTGCGCTGTAGAAGACTGTCGAAAAATTCTAAAATTGATTAATTCATGCTTCCTCCACTTTCAACCTTAGATCTTAAATGTAGGATTAGATAATTAGTTTATAGAAAATAAAAATAATAATTAAATTAGTTATTTATAAAAAAATATATTGTAATCATTTATATTAAAAATTATTTTTTAATAGAATCTCTTTAATATGTATAATAAATAAGAATAGTTTTAAAAAAATTATAAATTTAAAAGATAAAATTTATTAAAATATTATATTTATAATTAAAACAAAAAATTGAAGGGAGTAGTATTATTTAATGATTGTAATGTAATGTGAAAAATACGGTCAATCTAATAACATGTAAATTTAAAATAATTCTAACATAACCAGAACTTTCTTTTTGAATAGAATATTGACCAAGATTGACAAAAAGTTTATAAATTTAAAAAAAAAGAAATAGATTTGTTTTTTTTTTTTGCAAACGAAAAGAAAAAAAAATGGAATTGCGTCACTGGGACAGGGTAGGAACAAATTAGAAAAAAGAATATGTTACCACGTGAGAGATAATGATATGTAGTTATGTACCCACTTAAGCATATGAGACAAATATTTTAAAGCAATAAGCAATTATCCCTTTTATTTCTCAATATATATTTGAGATAAGGGAACCAAAGATTCTTCAACTTTTGGAAATTAATTGCCATATAATCAACTAGACATATTTTTTTTTCAAAATTTAAAATTTAGTAATAATTTTTATACTTCAACTATATGTGTTAATAATTTTCATTATTAACTATTAATAAATAGTTCATTCTTCACCCAAAAACACAAAACACTTATTGTCTAATTATTAATTATTAAAAAAATCTAACCTAATCAAAATTTTTAGAACTTTTGACCGAATCAACTAAAGAATTTATTTACTAATTTGAGCGGACAACCAAGCTCAGATTTTAAGACTATCCTTGCGTCTCAACTATGGTTGGTAAGTGGTAAGATTATAAAAGCAAACCTAATTTTGCCACCATGAAATAAGAGGCCGGATAAGAAAAATATGGCCAGTAAACACTTAATAATGGTTCACTTTCATGGTTGTTTGAAAAAGATTTTAAAAAATAATTTATAAAAAAAGTTTTGGACAATTTTTAAAAAATAATTTTTAGAGGAGAGCTTATAGAAAAAAATAGTTTTGAATAAATGAGTATTTTGATAATTATTATTAGAAATAATTTTATAATTAAAAAAATATCAGAAAATATATAATTTTATTAAAAATATGAGAGATGAGAGGGGTAGAAAAGATAAAGAAAAGAGTGTATAAAAAAATAAGAGTAAAATGGTAATTAGGTCGTTTATAATTTTTAAACTGTTTTAAAAATCAGTTTAAGTAGTTTATCTAAAATTTTAGTTTTAAACTATAATTTAATTTTAATTTTTTTAAATAAATATAACTGTTTATTTAAAAAAAAAAACAAAATTTAGATTAAAAATGATTTTAAATCCATAATTTTCCTTCTTTCCCAGCACAACGTCTATTCTCAACCCACAACTGCTTATATTAAATTATTGTACAGACAATATTTAATGTCTCTTTAATTTTCTCGATGCGGGGACATCTTTTCCCCTTATTGCAACCAATCTACCTCTCCATTTTCTCTCCTCTGATCTCACTTCCTATATAAACTGCCATAGAGCGCTCCTACATCACCACGCAAAATCAACAAAAGACCAAAAACAAAGTGTACGTGGGAATCACAGAGAAATGGCAATGAAGAAGAAGATGAATCTGAGCACTCTGATGGCGATGGTGGTTCTGGTGATCCTTGTGGAGGTGGACATGCCACGCACGGCTGAAGCGGTGACTTGTAGTCCGACGGCTCTGAGTTCGTGTGCGGGAGCGATATTTTCGTCGTCTCCACCGTCGAGCGAGTGTTGCCAGAAGCTGAAGGAGCAGAAGCCATGTCTGTGTGGGTACCTCAAGAACCCTAGTCTCAGGCAGTATGTTAACTCTCCTGGGGCTAAGAAGGTGGTTTCCTCTTGTAGAATTCCCTTCCCTACTTGTTGATTAGATTTAAAAATAGTATTAATTATATAGTAAGTGTGATCAATGTTGAGTAGTGTCTCTGTGTAAGTGTTTAATGAATAATTTCAGAAAAATATTCCCTCTAGCTAGGGAATATTTATATTTTGTGTTTCAAGATTCAAGCTGGTTATAATACTTAATCCAATGAGTCATTGTATCTTAATATTTTTCTTTTCACTCGGTCCTTTAACCCTTACGCTTTTAATAATAATTGTTACTTAAAAATCATCATTCAAGACTAATATTATTAGGGTAAAAATAAAAGGGCTTCAAAAATATTTTATATAATTAAATAATTAAATTAAATTTTTTGTATAAAGTTAGAGGTTCAAAAGTGTTATTTTTCCATAACTTATTTATGATATAGTTATTAACTCATTATATACCTATAAAGATGCACATTAAAAATTCATAATATAAATAGTTATATAAATACTCCATGTGATCTCTATATTATAAGGCATGTCAAACCATTTTATAATAATTAAATAAAAAAATTATTAATTTATTAACTTTATCTGAAAATAAAAAGAAAAATTCTACCTATAAATATATAAGAAGTACTCCTCGTCATTTGGGCATATTTATAAACTAAAAAAATATTTTTTTTATTTTATATATAAGTTATATTATTAAATTTTTTACATAACTATATAATTTTTATTTATTATATTAAATTTATTTTTATAGAGTATAATATATATTATTAAATTTAAAATTTTCTTTAAATTATAATTTAATATATTAAAAATAACTTATATTTATAAAAGGATTAAAGGGTAAAATTGGTAAAAAAAATAAGTCAAATATTTCCCAACCCGTTAAAGTAGGCATGATTTCATTAAGTCGGAGGAGTGGGGCCTACAAGGTTTGCCAGTTGTAAGATGATACTAAGTTGAGCATTGCCATCATGGAAGACTATTCTTTTACCTTTGTTCCGTCTTCCTCCCATTAATAGCAAACCTAACTTGCTCTGCAATAATTAATTAACGGTGGCCAAAAGTATTTGATTTCGATCCCAACCTCGCCTTATGTCAATCAGAAATGTTAGTATTTTTTAAAGTAATAGATCAATATTTAAATCTATATTAAAAGTATATTTATATTTAATTTTTGATAATTCTTTAAATATAATTTTTGATAATAAAATGATATCCGTTAATATAAAAAATCTTTTTCTTTTAGAGTGTTGCATTGTTTTGTTTTCTTTTGAACTGAAATTGCCCATTTCTGACTCTTCATCAACGACTTCTCTGTCGTTTATTCTTTTATTAGCACTTTGGAGTTTATTAATTTTTTATAAAAAAAATAGATAAATTTAATATTAATCTCCTATTAAAATTATATATTCACACGATTCAGAGAATATTTAAAAAAATTTATAAGATTATTTATTAAAAAAAATTTTATAATAATAATAAAAATATAAGTATATTATTTATTATCCGTGTGTTAAGTTTTATTATGAATACTTCATGGTTTATCAAATAATAAAAGCTTTGAATTAATCTATCATGGACTTAAAATTTTAATTTGATAGGCCCAAGTAATTTTTTATTTGTCATGCTCATTTTGCATGTTTTGTCCTTAAAATAATTGCTTAATATTTTTATTAAAAAATACAGCATGTCCCCACCACATAAAGAAACCAAGAATGCTGACCGAAACCATCCGTCAGGGAAAAAAAAAAACATAGAAGGAAAGGGTTTTTTTTCCTCTCCTTAAAATATTTAAAATGTATGAGAAATATAAAATTATATTTAATTGAATCAAATAGCTATTCAAAATAAATTATATATTCCTCTAGTATTTAATATATATAAGTTAATTAAAAAATTAGTTTTAATCTTAAATATAAGATTTATTTTTTATATTTATAATTTTTTAAATTATCTTATTGATACTTTTTTAATAATGATCAAGTAAGATAAGGAGGGAGAATGTTAAAAAAAGTTATGATATTTTAAAAAAAATATATTAACTAATTTATTTAAATTTTTTAATTTAATTAAATTAATTAAATATATTTTATATTAAAAATAGGAAGAGGATATACATATGTCACTCAATTGTTTTTAAACTTCATCACTCAATTTCTTTTTGAGACTATGTTCAATTCATATGACATTTTTTCTAGTAAAATGCATATATATATAATTTTCCAACTAATAGCTTGCCAATATACCCTCATAGAAAATATAAATTCTCATTATTCTATAAAAAGGATTCTTCATAAGAGAGTCTTACATAACGTTTATAAATGTACAGAGTTTGTCTACATCAATCAAAGTATCAAACCAAACCAAAATACATGTAAGGGAAAATTGTATTTTTTATTCTCTAACTTTATAAAACATTACAGTTTCATCCTTTAATTTTATAATATATCTTTTCAATCCTATAATCTTAACACTTTTAGTCTTAAATGATGAATTTTTGCATGAATTATTGTTATGTTTTAAAATTAAATTTATTATATTAGCATCAATAATGTTTTATCAATATGTAAAAATGTAATATTAACATCTTTGTTAACAAAAGTAAAATATTTATATTTGATATACATAAAAGTAAAATATTTACACATGATATGTACGTGATCGGTGTAAAAGAAATTAGCAGTAATATTTTTATAAATAAGGGTAAAATATTTACGCCTAATGTATACGTGAACAGTATTAAAAAAAATGAACGGTGTCATTTTTATAAATAACGTTAAAATATTTACACCTGATGTACACATAACTGATATAAAAGATAAAATATTTTATACCTGATATAAGTGTGATCGGTGTAAAAGATAAAATATTTTACACATGATGAAATGACATCCAGTGTAGAATATCTTTACAATTTAAAATCTAACAAAAAACCTTAGTTTTTTACTCTTTTGTATCTTCATAAATCCCATTGTCGTTCATGGAGAAAATCAGACAAGGGAGAATACATGGTGACAGGAAGCTCCGCCTTCGTAACACACCATCTAAAACTCATCAAAGAAGAAGACCTATATATATGCAATGACTTATACATGTGTTCGTCATGCTCTATTGTTGAAGTCTGTTGTTCTTGCCTCTAAAGTTGGCCAAATAATAAGACCCAGATCTGCAATGGTTGGTGTCTATTTTTTTGTTTCTTTCTTTCTAAATTTTGTTTAAATATATTTTTGTTTACTTTAGACTAGGTAAGTCAGAGGAACTGTGACGATCTTTCAATGATGTCTTCAATTAGGTGACAATATTTTTAAGTTTTCATTTCTATATATATATATTTGGGTTTTCGTTTCATTTATTTTTGGGTTATGTTTAAATATATTTATGTTTGTTTTTGAGCAGGTAACCCGAAAGAATTATGATGATATTTTTGTGATGTCTTCAATTATGTGACGATGTTTATAGATTTTTGTTTATTTGTATATATTTAAGTTTTTGTTTCTTTCATTTTTGGGTTCTTTGACTTTTTCTTTCTTCCTCTTTTTTGTTCTCTACTTGCGTTTTATAGATACCTATTATTCTTCATCTTCAGATTTGTGATGAAGAATGAAAGAATTTTAGTATTTTAATAGGAAAATTAGTTTATAAGTTTTTCTAATTTGAATCTAAAATTTTTTGATTATGAATTTTTTTATATTACTTTTTAAACTAGTTGTATGGAATAACCAGCTTAAAAAAATTAGTTTTCTATATCGATCATATACAACTGGTAATAAGTGTGATTAATATCCATTAGTATCTTCATAAATGTGTAAGGAATAATTTCAGAGGAAATATTCCCTAGCCAGGGGAATATTTAATTTATGTCGTGTTCAAGATTCAAGTTGGTTGTAGCTTGAACAATGATTTTGTGGAACAGGTAGCTTTTAAGAGTCGTATAATTTATCAGTTCTTAATCTCAAGCTTTATTCCCCTTGTTCATAACTCTGATTATTTTTTATTTTAATAATTATTAGTGTCATTTTCTTATTCTGAGATGTTAAATTTGTGAAGCAATTGGCATATTTTTTTCTCTAAAATATTAAATTGTGGTGATTGTATTATGTTACAGTGGCAACCAGGTAAAAGTAGAAGAAAGTTTGGTTAATTTATAATTATGTGTTTAGAATGTTTCGCTTTATTTTTTATTGATCATATTAAAAATAAAATAAAATCATAGTTACTTTAATTTTCGTAGTTATTCAAAGGGACGGCTTTGAATATACGTAATGCATAGTGGCGACTGGCAAAAAGGAGAAAATGAAACTGATATATATATATATATATATATATATATATATTGCAAACCTAAAAAACTAAAATAAAATAATGTGATTATAAATATAATATATATATATATATATATGTGTGTGTGTGTGTGTATCTATCTATTGAAAGGGGCTTAATACCCTTTGTAAAGGTTTAAACTTTGAAACTTAAATCTTATAAAACGGAGAAAAAATCATATGAATCAAATTCCATGCTCCTTATAATAATAAGTATGAACCACTTATTATATATGCACTGCAATTTCTATAAGAAGTATGTTAAAAATGATTTGGAGGTTAATGTGAGTTAACAAATCACTTTACTAAGTGATAAATTAAAGTTTAAATACGTGGCATCAACAATATATGAAAAGTCATGGAAATTGTTAGATTCAAGTTAAGTGGTGGATGGAAAATCATTTAACATGGTCAAGAGATAGTGTTAATGAGAAAGATAGATTAAACGATATAAAATTCTTTAAAAATAAATAGAGAAAGATTAAAGAGAACATTCAATAAAATTATAAAATGAAATTTTTTGTTTAATAATTTATCTAAATATTTAATTATTAATAGAATATAATTTTTTCATGTGATTTATATAATTAATCAATCTTATCTAGTAGGATAAAATAAAACTTGTTTTGTCATTGTTGTTGGTGTCCAATAATATTTTATTTTAATAGATGCAAAATTAAATAAAAATAATCTTATAACTAATTTAAAAAATAAATGTATTATTTAAAAATTTTAAATCTAAATAATCTAATTAAATTTTGTACGATTCAGATTTGGATTTAAGAAAAATTGAGAAAGTCCTCCATTGAATTTTTGTTGTGAGAATGACCTAAATCATACTACTAGTGCTTTTTAAGCACAAAATTTGTATAATACCACTATTTTCTCTATATAAAAATTCATCATATATTTCTCGACAATAAAATTTCAATAGGAATTTTCACTCATATTTAATCAGTTTGGTTCCATAATACCAATGAAAACCAAATACGGGAGCAATGTCTCTTTCAAAGAAGATTTATTTGCCAGATACTAAAAGTCATATTTAATCATAAACTCCTCCACGAGAGCGTTGAAAAAAGTAGCAAATTAAGGAACTTGGTATGAAAAACAGGAAAAATAAACGGGAAGTTAGGTTTGTGGTGTGATGGTAAATTAATGTCGTGGTACATTATGAATTGCACTCAAATATTAATGGGTTATATTGGATATTTTGTATAGAATTGGATTATAACTATTGGCATATCAATTTAAATATAATACTCTTTTAATTTTAAATATATAACATATTTAATTGATTTAATTTAATTAAAAAAATTAATTAAGTTAATTAATGTAGTAATTTTTTATAAAATATTATAATTATTTTTATTAATTTATTATTATTTTTATTTAATTATTTTTAATAAAATATCAAGAAGGATAATTTAAATAAAAATTAATAAATATATTTTATATTAAAAATTAAGATTAATTTTTTAATTAAACAATATATTAAATATTTGAGGAGTATAAACTTAATCATTCAAGTTTTGATATAAAGTAAAGTTAAAGTATAGTATTAAAGCACAACTCAATTAAACCTGTCAACCGATGAGCTAGTTATTATTTGATTGGTTTGTTTAACAGGTTTGGACATATTAATTAATTGGATTTTATAATTTTTTTCTCTTAACTTAAAATGACATTTTAAATAGAACAAGAAAATACGCTCCGTCAAATATTACATTTGCTGAATTATGTAGATTAATCTTTTTTATTTAAATATTACTATTTTTAAATTTATATAAGAATATTTTTATATATTTTAAATAAATTATATTATTTTAATTCTATCATTTGTTAACTCAAATTTAACCATAGTTAAACCATTAACTTTTAAATTATTATCTCAACCAATTTAAGAACTAGTGGTCTAGATTTTTATCAGTTCCTTTCTCAAATGCTAATGGGAAATACACACTTTTACCTATATATTTATTATTAGTTTCAGTATTAATATAAAATTTATTTAATTAATTTAAATATATTAATAATTAATTAAATTAATTATATCTAATTATTATATTTTCATAGTTCCTATCATAAAACTAAGAATGTTGACCAAAAGCATCATTAAAAAAAAAAGGGAAATGAATATTGGAATTGTTTTGTTTCTTGGAAACAATTAAACTTGCGTGAGTACGTTAAACGGGTCTGGGTGGTGTAGTTGGTTATCACGCTAGTCTCACACACTAGAGGTCCCCGGTTCGAACCCGGGCTCAGACATTTTCTTACTTACAGTATTTTGCCTAAGGTACAAATTACTAGGGGTGTTCATAGTGCCCGGTGGCCCGGTCCGCCCACCCGAGCCCGGTAAAAAATCGCCCGGCCCGGCCCTAAAAAAAGTACCCAAAATATATTTGGGCAGGGTCGGGCCGGGCCAGTTGTCGGGCCGGGCCGGGCACCGGGCAGGGCATGCTGCCCTGCCCATTTGGCCCGGCCCTATATATATATATATTTATTATTTTTTTAATTTTTTTCTTAACTTATTTTATTTGTAATTTTACACTTTTCACTTTAGCTGGCAACTCTCCTTGCTCATTTTTAAAATATTAAACATAACTTTTATATTTATGTAGATACCAAAGTTGCTCCTCTGCTTTACTTGCCAAGTATTCAATTTTTTGTGTTGCAATAACGCTACAAATATCCGACCTCTATATATTTTAATATTTCTTTTTTATATATGTAATAGACTTTGAGACTTTAATTACTATTTTTTTGATACCTTATTCTTAGTGAATTATATATATTATTTAACTCTTAAAAATATAAATATGATATTATTTTATAAGTTCATGATAGCAGATTTTTTTCTCACAATATGAGCAGGACATCACTATTTGGGCATGCCCAGCCCGCCCATGCCCAGCCCGAATTGGTTAGGGCTTTTACCGGGCAGGGCCGGGCATCGGGCTGCAAAATGCAGCCCATGGTTTTTCCGGGCAGGGCATCGGGCAGGGGGGCTGCCCTACCCAACCCGGCCCATACACACCCCTACAAATTACAATTACGGAAACATCTCTTGCCCAAACTGGAATGACAATACTCTATAAGAAATTATAAATAAATATCAAGACTCAATAGGCTCATATTATTTCTTTATTTCTTATTCTTGTAAAAGACTCAATATGGATTTTTAATAACATTTTAACTGACTATTTTGATTCTTTATTAAGTATTTGATTGAATCATCATTGCACTATCTTAATTTATAGCTAACCTACATGCGATGCCCGTTTGAATTAGGGCTAAATAACTATAATTTAACTGATTGTGAATTTTATAAGTGATAATAGTCATAAGTGATATTGGTTAACCATAGTTTTTATTTAGATTTTTTTTATAAGTGATTTTCAGAATTTTGATTATATTTAAATTTTGTTTGTTAGAATCATTTACGAGTTCATAATTATTAAAAAATATATAATTTTATAAATTTTTTGACATTTCCATAATTATAATTAATTATTATTAAATATAATTTAATAAGGTGAAAATATTTAAATATAATTTTTCTTTAATAATAATTATTAAAAATCCTACTACTAATTATTAAATAGTAATTAAACTTGTTTTATTAATAATTATCAAGTATTATTATGAGAGAAGAGGGTAAATAGGGAAAGAACTCATTGTCAAAGTCCATCAGGATTATTTCAAACGCATAAACAACCTCGTTATCATTATGCTAAAAGTTAAAAATATGGTAAGAGGCCAAAATTATAATTGATCGGGATTTTAAAAAATTACCCAAACAAAATAAACATTTTTCTTAATCACTTTTTAAAATTCAAACAGTTTTATTTAAGTTTCACGCTATACCAAACAGGCATGTCGGTGGGGGAAAACCACGTTTACTTGTAAAATTTTGAGTACATAAATTCAGCGTTGATGTGATTTTTTCATCATATAATTTTTATTAATCTTATTAAATAATGATTTTCATCCCTAAAATTATTCTAGATATAATCTTTCATTCCTTAAATTTGGTTTTATTTTTATTTTTTGTCCTTAGATTTATTTTTCTCTAAAACATTTAACTCTGTAATTTAAGAAAAATCTGGATAATTTTATCTTTTGAGTTATATTAATCCAATTACTTTATTTTCTCCCGCCAACCGGCCAATTCCCGTCGCTCTCTTTGGCGGGTCATACCTTCTCTGCTCAGTTCTCGGTCGCACCATTGTCTTCACTCTTCATCGATCTCACTCTCTGGCCTCCGGTCTCCCTCCTCCTAATCGAAGACTCGAAGTGGCCGGCGCTGCCTCGCCGTTCAGCCCGTTCAGGCTTTCAGTACGACTCCCTCGCTCTCACTCACTTCGGCATCGCTATAAAGGTTAGTTAATCTTCTCCTTCTCGTTCTCTCATTCATCGTTCTCCATTCAATATATATATAGCGACTTGTTAGTGATAAGTGACTGAGTTAATTTCATCGTTCTCTGATTCATGACTAGTGACTCGTTCTCCATTCAAGATTCATGCTTCTGCTTGTTTATTTACGCTGTTTCCGTCAACGCTATTCCCTTCTTTGGTTCCTTGTCATGCCTTAGGGAATGATTTTTGGTCTTCCTTCTTCACTGTGTTCTTTCTTGAATCGATTTGGTGGTTTGTGGAAATAAATTAGTTTGGATTATTCCAGTATTTAGATAAGAGAAAGGTACGGTGGTCTGAAGCCTGAAGAGTTGCTTTTGTTTTGTATTTTACAGAATTTGTATGTAGTTAGGAAAAATTCACATTTGATTTTCTCATGAGTATCTCAACATTGAAAGGCTGAGCTCTAAGTATCATTTATAAGCAATCGAAGGCTTCAAGTTGCACGTTGCTAAATTTTGCGGCTGCCAATGTCATCTTGTTGTAGATTTACAATTCAGGGAAATTCGCAATTGCGTTTTGGTTTAATGCATAACTTTTGGTGAGTTCTCTAATATGTCATTGGCAATGATGAAACCCACAGTTTTGAAGTGTTAACCTTTGCCGTCTCCTTTAACTTCTTTCAACTACAATTTACTTATTAGAACCAAAATGGACATGGAAGTGTTTGCTAAGCTTTATAAATATTCCTTCTTTTTTTATTTTGAATTGTCTTTAGGCCTTGTAAACCAATGTGTTAACCACAGAGACTGTGTAAGATGGAAGGAATTCTGGATTTCAAGCTTCGTGGGTCTTATAAATTAAAACATTTAGAATTTTATACAGGAAGCGATACTGCATTGTGTTCACGACCAATTGTCTCTTCACTTTTTCTCAGGATCTGTTGAATCCCCATTTATTCTGTCTCTTCAGGTTTGTTTACTTGGAATTGACTTGCTTTTTTTTTTCAATAAATGGAATTTCTATTTACGCCCGAATTTGTGCTATTCTTTACTTCAGAATGGCGAGGAAGAGAATTCCGAATCTGCCAGTGTTTACATCAAAAACACCCAATTTGGATTCAAGCTCAAACCTTAAAGGCCATACTGCATCCCCAATCTCTAACCAGAAGACCATTCCCTCCTCACAATACAAAAGTGTATGAACCGATTTATTTCCACTTATGTAATATTCTAAGAAGCTGTTTTCTTTCTCACTTTTCCTTTTGCTTTTTTGTATTTTGGATTTGTAATTATTTATGGTTCATTTTTCAAGATTTTCTTACATGATTGGTGGCTGGTGAAACCTCAAGGCAAAGGTTTAGCTGTGGGAGGAGTTGCTTCAATGGAGTAAGAGTTAATTTCACTCGTTATATATATGTGTTTGCGCGTGCGTGTGTATATCTATGCTCCTAAGGAGTATATGTCTTCAAAGATGAAATTTAGAAAAGTGAAACAACCTAGGAACTCTATCCCTTGTTGGACTTAGAAGTCTTTGTATGGAATCAGGATTTGGATTAATATTGCAGCTTGGGTAACATACAGCTGAGAATCAGATCATTCCCTTACTATCAAGACAAACCGGGTGTGGAAATAAATTATAATGTTATTTGTAGAAATGAAATAGACTAGATGACCACAATCTGAGAAAAATAGAGGACTGCAGTTTTTCCCCCAAGTGGAGTTCTCTGTGTGTGTGGAATGGATGGTTATATTATACGGGTATCATGCTTTCTGTGTTTCTTTCCTCTGTAATGTTTTTTGAACTCCCTCTTGTGAAGTTCCTGTACAGTAACTTTTACTGTTGTATTGCATTTTGGTTGCATTGTGATAGAAACTTCTTATATTTTCCCCTCTACTACAGGAGGCTTGGGGAAAGAGTCATTTCCTCTTCACCTATTGCAAAGAGACATGAGACCAATGTCCTTGAAACACAAGATGGGATCGCATTTATTATCTCTGGTTTGATAAACAAGTCGCGCACAAATGAAAATGGCTTTTCATTTGAGGTATGTAGACTTTTGTTTGATATTTCTTGTTAACAAGTGACAAATATATATATATATATATGCATGTATATATATCATGTCAGAATCTTGATGTGTGTGTTAACAAGATGGGCTTTCAAGTGTATAGAAAAATTACCGTCCGAGGAAAGAACTTGAAAAAGTAAGATCTTTGCATACCAAATGTCACTTAAATTATAATTACTTAACCTTTCCTCTGTACATGATTGTATGGTATTTTAAATTTTAAATAGAATAGCTGTCTTAACCTTTCCTCCGTTTCCCATGCCACTCCAACATATTAAGAAAAGTCAATGGGATTTATCCAGATGGTCAATAGCTGTCTTAATTAATGATTTTTTATTAATATTGCCTGGATAATTTCCTTTGATCCTTTGAACTTGTTGCAGGTATGCAGACGTTTCCTATTGGGATTTCCACATGACTGGGAAGAGTACATATCCTATGGTGGTGGCGAACAACATAACAAAGGGAATACTGCTGGGCTTGATGATTTAAGTACTTGTCCACTGAAGCATAGTGGCGAGATTGCAGATCTATTAACCAATAAAGGAGATCTGAATCGTTCTTTGCTGCTGAACAAATTGTTAAATGATTCGGTAGGAACATCTCCGCAAAATATTTCTGAGCAATCTGAGGCTGTTTGTAACCGGGAACGTAACATTACAATGAACACCAATGAATGCCAAGGTACGGAGGATACAATTCCTGGGACCTCTAATGACCAGATGCACAATACTGAAAATGGTGTCTCAGATGTTATACTTGAAGTGCAAGGCGAAAATCTGAACCCTGCTCTTAAATCTGGGATGAATATGAATTCCCCCAAGTCAAGTGTAGACCTTCCTGGAACAAGAACCGATAAAACCCCAGATTCCTCGGAGAAAAATAAAAATAAACCCAGATCAAGCGTTCATGAGCAGAAGAAATCAGAGGATGTTACTAAATTCTACTGTAGAAGGATAACCAGAAGCATTTCAAAAATGAGTGATCCAGTTAGATCTCCAATTCTAAGAAATTCTAATATACAAGATAACCAGATGCACAATATTGAAAATGGCGTCTCAGATGTTATACTTGAAGCACAAGGTGAGAATCCAAACCATAGTCTTCAATCTGGTATGAATATGAATTCCTTCAAGTCAAGAAGAGAAGGCCTTCTTGGAAAAAGAACTGATAGAACCCCGGATTCCTCGGAGAAAATGAAAAAATACACTAGATCAAGTGTTGGCAAGCAAAATAAATCAGAGGATGTTGCTGACTTCAGCTTTAGGAGGATTACCAGAAGCATGTCTAATTTGAAGAAGTAGCAGGGTTTTAAGGTATGCATTTGGGAGGCTCAGAGGTTTAATTTTAAGTAGAGTTCAGTTGATTTGTGCACAGTAATCATTATATATTTACTCCTATATCTGAGCCTGGTTTAATGTTAAAGAAGGTTTCATTTCCAATAAAAGAAAACACCCACATGGCTATTTAAATCCATTAGAACAGGAAAATATGCACCTTGGCAATTCAATATGATTTCGGCCTAGTTGAGAGCCAAGGCTAGAGCTAGGAAAGCAGGTCATCCTGCCAAATTCTGATCCACTAAGAACATTCAAATTATGTTAACCCTTAAATCCTCAGGTGAGTACTTAATCAGACTAAGCACAAGTCTAATGTGACTATTATGTAGGTATATGGCTATATTCCTATCTTCAAAGCAAATCAAGTTGTTTAGCAACTGAATACTTGGTCCTATATGATTCAATTGAAGGTTTAATCTAGATTTCCTATTCCTAAGCTATTCTAGAACATAAAGAAAAAAAAAGTTCTATTCATTCACATAAATATTACTCTTGTGCTTTTTAATGACATAATTGATGAGTTAATATTAATTCTAAATATAAGATATATTTTATATATTTATTAATTTTTTTTTAAATTATCCATATTAATACTTCCTTAACAATAATCAAGTAAGAGAGGAAGGGGCGTTAAGAAAGATGATTAGGGTATTTGAGAGAAAATATATTATATTATCTAATTTATTTAATTAAATTAAATTAATTAAATATGTTATATATTAATAATAGGAGGAGTACTTACCAAGAATAAATAGAAACATTAAAGCCCAGAGGCTATCTTGATGCATCCAAACTTCCAAGTGTTGATCTTCTTAAGTTCTTTAGTTTTTGAAGCCTCCTGTCTTCATATTTATGCTTGCAATCTTTTTAATTGATGCATGATGTCGACCAGTTCAATTTCGTCTATCTGATACTCTTTCTTTTCTTTAAAGAACTCCCAATAAAGCTTGTTTTTAAGATCATGTAGTTAGGTCAAGTTGCATTTATCAATATGCATGACATGACAAGATTTAGTACAATATAAAAGATCGTTCATGCATATGGAATTTTCTTATCATTTATATCCAAGTTATATTTAAATAACATGACTTGAGGAGAAATATAATTCAATTAAGCACATATTAAAATTTTATATTTTCATTCAATTTCTCCCATAATCAGTGTGTATACATTCAATATGGAACATCAAACTTGTTTATCATTTTTAATATATTGTTCCACATTTATCATTCTATAATTTCTTCGAAACAATCTAACTGAAATTCATTTATAAAATATTTGTTTCATAGTTATTGTTAACTACTTTCATATTTTTTATCATAAAAACTTGTATCAGATTCCACAACACCAAAAGCTACAAATAAACAAGTACCCATTAATATATTTTAAACCAGAATTTAGTAATTCAGAATGTTACAATGGTGCTCAAATTTTAGAAGTTGTACAAATTAAAAATGAGAAAATTCTCATTTTAAAACTTTAATTCTTATAATATCCTCATATAAAATATGTAAAGTGAATAATGAAATTAAAGGTATTCTTATCAGGACATCAGAAATTAAATTGTGTACTATTTTTTTCCAATAAATAAATATCATATAATTTTGGAAAATTAACACTTATATTTAATATACTACATTTTATATCATTAAAACGAACAAAAAATTATCAATGGTCCTTTCAAACGTAGAAATTATGAATACAATAATATTTTATTAAAAACCCACAAAAAATGTTTTAATCATTTTGTCAAGTTTTTAAATCAACACATGATAATTGATAAGCTTATCTAATATTCTAATGTATGATATTTGAAAAGACACTGGCTTTTGATTTAATTATATTTTTTTATTTCATTATAAAAAAAATTGATAACAAAGATATAAAACTATTGCATCCAAATCCATTATTCGCATTCTTTTAAGATTCCTCGGACATGGCTCGCGTTTATTATTGTTTATATTAAACATAACAGTACCAAGCATTATGGTCTTTTTTTTTTAAATTAAAACAAACATTATGGACTTAACAGACTAAAGCGTGGGTTAAAAATATATTAATTCTTTTTGGACTCCTAAGAGAGTCTCTCATAACTAGTATTAAAACTCCTTACTAATAAAAATTAATTTAAATAGTAAGCGGCTCGATATCACTTTAATAAAGACTTAAGTTCAAATTTTGACATATGCAGAAAATCTCTATTGGAAGATTTACCCATCATAATTAGGTGCGCGACTCGGGTCGAATTCAAATATAGTCAGAGCAAAGTTTCGATAAATTAGGTGGGCAATTAAAAAATCCTTTTAAAAGTCTACAGTATATAAGTATTAATTATTGTTTTTAGCAGTCGATACTATATACTTATTTAAAAAAAGAATCTACTCTCTGGGACTTAATTATATGTATATATATTTGGATTATTTTTAGAAATATATATTAGTTGTTTAAAAAATTTTGTTGTGGGATCAAAGCCACGTTTTTCATAGAAGATGACCATGTTCTTATTCTAATTGAAGAAAATAAATCTTACTATAAAATGTATTGTCCCATAATACTTATGAACCTAAGTCCTTAAGTGATATAATTTATCTTTGATGAGTATAACTCTTACTTATCTATATATAAATATCTTCTATTTTATATATAGGTAAAATTAGGTTGTACATAGTCAAAAAAGAATAAATAAATTGCACATATATCTTTAAACAAATTTTAGGTACTTTTAACTAATAAATTCTGCTATGTAAAATTTTCCAGCAATTTTCTTGATATATATATACACACACATATATATATGTATAGACATATACATATATCATCATCACCGCCACCGACTGGAGAAGGAGAAAGATGCGTTGGAGTAGAAGAAAGATGAAAGGAAAACTGCAAATGAAAAGAAAACAAGAAGAAAAGGAAAGAAAATGGGGTATAGATTTAAAAAACATTTAATATCATTCATTACCTATTGGAAATTAATCTTGTGATTTTGTTTCTATTTTAAAATTATATAGTAAGCATAATTCAAAATTGGAAAGATTATAAAAGAAGTGAACGTAATTTGGTCTCATGCGTAATTGAGAAATCTGATTTGAAGAGTGCTAAATAAAGTTCTGTTTGTTGTGGGAAGGGAAAAAGGATACTCCAAACTAAGAGAAGTAAAGATATGTGAGGAAGGTGAGACTCAGGAAGGTCCTTACCAAAAATTAAAATGACGACTTTAATTAATTAGAATGTGTTTGTAATTATTTTATGTTTTTAAATATAAAATTAAATTAAATTAAAGTAGATAAATTAGATTTTTGTAAAAAACAAAATTGCAAAAATTTATCTAAAATACATGAATTATTGTTGCGTTTCATTATTACTTTGAAAAAAAAATATAAATAAGGGTAATTTAAAAAAAAATAAAAAACTTCCTACAAACCTTAATATTTAACACTGGATAGAGTATTATGATGGGTGACAAAAGTAGAGTTTGATGCATCCATATGCATTGGAACAGGGAACATGTTTTGATTAAAGACACATTTTTGTCAATAAAAATTATAATATATAGTAAAGAATTAATTTATATCTTATAAAAATACAAGTTTAATTTATTATATCTTTGTGATAATTATTTTAATAAGTGATCTTGTAAGTTTTTTATAAATATTATCTGAATTATAATATTATGCCTTATATTTAATATGATATCGATACTAAATTCACTTAAATTTTTATATAAAAAAAGACACATTTTCCATAAAACAACAATGTTGCCGCAAACTTTGGGAAGGACATGTTTTGAGACAAACTTCCAATGCTGGCTTGGCTTCATCATTTACACAAAAAGATTCCTTAAGCAAAACCCCTTCTACCTCTCATTCCACATTTGTTTAGGAATTTTTTAATTAATGGAATACGCTACCTTCCTTTTAAACATAAGTCGTTTTTAACTAAAACACATATGATATATAAGTGAATATGGACAATTAAGTTATTACAATCTAAAGTTTTGTTCCATATAGTTTTACGCTTATTTAATACTAATCATTAATGGAGCATAATAACATTAAAAAAAAAGTAATTTTTATATTTTTACAGGGGCATTTTAGTAAAAAGTACACTAACTGCTCTTTAAAATCAGTGAAATTCCTTATATGTTAGAAAGAAATAAAAAGCCTTGACTAAGCTTTGAATTTCCAAAACACCAAATATTTTTGAAGAAATAAAAGTTCAAAAACAAATTAGATATGGAAAGGAGTGAGAGTATGTATTTGGGTTTGACTCAATCTGGGGCAGGTTGCTACCTTCTGATGGAGTTTATATTATTTGAGAATTGTGAATTTATTTGAACTTCTCCATCGTTCTTCTAATAATAACCACAAATTTTCCTATTAATTAATGAATTAATGGGAAATTCAATATTGATGGGGTTAGTTAGTCAGTTAGTTGGTTAAAGAATAATAAAGAAAACAAAAGTTAATGCATGGCTTTTTGTGGGTTCTTGTTGTCAAGCACTGCTTTCATATGTGCCTCAGTCCATTTAATTGTTAAATGCCTTCCCAGAATCTCACCTTCCTCACATACTTTCATTTTTTATAATTACCACAACCACCCTCTACAAGTCATCTCCTCATCAATTCTATTATTATTTAATATAAAATCTATTTAATTAATTTAATTTAATTTTTTAAAAAATAATTAAATTAGTTAATATAATATATTTTTTTAAAATATTATAATCATATTTATAACTCTCATTCCCTTTCTTACTTAATTATTGTTATAGGAGTATTAATAAAAGTAATTTAAAAAAAATTGATAGATATAAAAAATATATCTTATATTTAAAATTAAAATTAATTTTTTAATTAAATTTTATATTAAAGATTATAAGAATACTATTCTTCAACAATTTATCCAGTTGACTTATTGAGTTTATCGTGTTTATACTTTTAACTTATAAAATTGTGTTAAATTGTTATTAAATTTGTACTATTAGCATATTTGGTTGAGCTCGTGAGTTCCCATATTGATAGCGTTTTTATGTTAATAATTATAAAACCATGTTAACTCTCTCTTAAATTTGTGTTAAATATTTTTTTAATTTGATTATGTTTGGTGATTTTAAATATGAGTTTCATAAAAAAAAATATTGAATATGATAAACTAGGGAGGTCGATAGTTTTAATTTTAATTATTTAAATTTAAAATATATTTAAATCAAATTATTGTTATTTTTTATATTTTAATTTTTTAATCGTATACTTTGAATAACAATTTATTGATAAATTACATGCAACATCTTAAATTTTATGTTATAGATAAACTCGCTAATTTTTAAAATTTTACAATAAATTTTCCTAAACTTTTATATATATGCATATAAATTTTCTATGATTAATTTTGTTCATTACTAATTCAAACACAACTTACCATTTGGATATAATTTAAAATTTGAGGGTATTATATGCATAAAAAATTAAAGTTTAAGAAGATAAATGATTAATTGTTGAGGGGGTTACATGCATAAATATAAAAACTTAAGAAGATATATTATTTCTCCTATTTTTAATATAATATATAATTAAATAGTTAATATTAATTTATAAAGATATTATTAATATATAAGTCCACGTTATTGTTGACTTCATAATTGATGCATTATATTATATATGTTCACTCTTTATCTATTATCATTGCACCTTCCCCTCTACCCCTCACTCTTTCTCATTTCTCTAATTTCATTTTAAGAACAATTATTTGAAACAAATTTTTAATTTTGTTTAAATGCAATTATCTAAACATTTTTTAATTTTTTCTTTTCAAAATTTATTTTAAAAAAACAATTTTGTAAAATCTCTCCAAAAATAAAAAATAGATAAAAAAAAGCAAGACATAATATTTCTTAATCAAAATTCAATTAAAAAAAATCTCGATTGAAAGGATACAAATTTTAGGGGGAAAACAAACTAGAAGGGGAACAAGAAGCGAGAACATGAGTAGTTAAGCACCGCTCCACGTTTCTTTTTTTTAATAGCTGCATAGTGCCTGTAAACCTTTATATTAATTTTTAGAGAATAACTTTTTTTAAAAAAATTATAAAACTGATTTTAATACAGTATGTTTGGATTATTCTTAAAATTATAGTTTTGACTCATTATTTATTAAGTTATCAAATGATTGAACAAGCGGAAAAGACTATACAACCATTTCATAAAATTCAATAATTAATTATTTATACTAAAAATATAATTTTAAAGTTAAAATTATGGTTTTCTATTAATCCTTTTTTTATTTAAAATCTATTTTCTACTAACATTATTTTTATCAAATTTTTTTTAGATGTTATTATCCAAACATTAATCTAAACATATTGAGAGAATATCTTTTAAAAAATTAGAAAAAAATTAAATAATTAATTATTAAATTTTATGATATATTTAGATTTTTCTAAAACCATAATTTTCTCTCAAAAATTATGATTTTAAAAAATGTCCAGATGTACATTTATAGATTTATGGTTTCAGAATATAGTAAATGGTGTGTGTGTGTACACGTTAACGTTATTTAGTATGTTATAACGGGGCCTAAGTATGCTGTTGTTTTATGTAGGAATTGGTCCAAAGTGTCCAACCTACTTTATCATGTATTGTATTGTTCGTGGTTGCGTATAGGTATCACATGTACATGTACATGTATGTTCTTCTTGTATTTATTTTTCTGTTTTAATATATATTACGTTCGATCCTTAATAAATTAATATAATAATTAATTTTTGATTAATTTAAATAGATTAATAAATATATAATATAAAGTTATTTTAAGTGATTATATTTAATCATAATTAAATAATTTTTTTAATCTATAATAAAATCAATTAGCTTTATAATAAAGATTACATAGAATATTTGATTTTTCAAGGAAGTAAAAAAAAAAAAAGCACTATAATGCCAACACTGAGTAGTAGCATTACATATAATAATAAGTTTTAATATAAAAAATAATAATAAATTTATATTACTCCTTTATTATTAATGATTTTTAGTGATTATATTTTTCTTGGCACCTTATTGTTATATTCTCATTTTTAAACTTCACTCCATGGATAATATCCACATTTTATACCATTTTTTCCCATCCATTTTTTATTTTTTTAATGTTAAATTAAATTTAATAAATTCATAACAACTGTTAAAAAAATAAAACTTTTTATTATGGTTTTACCAACATTTTATGAGTGTGTTCATTTTATTTTCACTCATTTTTCTATCTCTACTATCTTTCTTTTCCTTTTTTTTATCTCTTTTATTTTATCAAATAGTAATGTATGTATTCAAATTGTTTGATTATCATAACTCATAAGTGTAGAAAGATTCCTTATCAAATGCGTATTCTCACCATATAACCATCAACTAAATTGTGATATGGATTTTAAATTTGTAGTTTTTTACATTCATTCACAAGATGGTTATAATTAGTTAGTCCCTTATGGGGAGGTAGTATTGTATTTTTTTTTAAATTTTTTTTTGTATAAGATAGTTGAAGGGAAACATTATTACAAGGTTTTATATAAATAAAATTTATTGTTGAGTATATATAATAAATTCATATTAAAAAATTCAGTTCATTTCTTGAGTATATATAATATCATGAAAATAATAATATGCAAATCCCTATAATTTTACTTTATTCTAATTAAGTTTTTGTCGTTTTTTCTTTTTTATTGGGGTCTTTATAATCTCCTACATTATAGGTATTGGTCGAGTCTCTATACCCATAATTTGTCCAAGAAATAAGTGAAACAATATTAATAGCAAATGAAAATGAATTAATTTTATGACATGAATTTAAATAAAATAAAAATAAACCATGTTAAAAACTACAAATTATATATAAATGGAAGAATACAGTTAAGTTATGAGCATAATATTTTTTTTTATTTTAGGTTGATAATAAATAAATTTTATTCTATATCATTTTTATATTTTTAAAAAAACTTCTTTTTATTTCATATTTTATGACAATTTATATGCCACTAAATTAATATCTATAATAACCTTGTTAAACGGTAAAGACTCAATAAAAATAAAAAAATCTATATAGATATAATTAAAAATTAGGTAAATTTATAAGGTCTAATAAATTAATTTTTTTTTAAAAAAAATAATTTCTTAGTTATGTTATGTTTACATCATTTATATAATTAATATATTCAATAAATTCATATAAAAATTTATCTACCATTTATATTATAATTATATCAAAGAAAATCCTGTTCATTACTCGTGCTCAATTGAGTATAATATAATCTCTAATTTATTAATGAAATCTGAAATCTTATCATATCCGTTAATTTTAATTAATAAAACCCTGAAACTGTTGAAACGCTCTGGAAGTTACGCGGCGCCAGGAGACTGTCGTTTTCCATACTTCTCTGCTCTCTCTTCTCCTAAGATCCACACCAGTCAAAAACCCTTATAAAGATAATCACAATTTGTTTGTTGCAAAGTAAATTAATTGAAGTTAATCACCACCTACGTATTGTTATTTACTGTCTTTGCCATTTCTCTCCTATATAAATTCTTCAATCTCGCCACTCCAACCGCCTGACACTGAATTTGATTTGCAATTTCAATCTCATCTTCAATTCTTACAGCCACAACAACACAATGTTTTCTGATCTCTCTGTTATTCTCCCTCGTGTTCTTATCGTTTCTAGACGTAGTGTTCGCAAGAACAAGTTCGTCGATTTCGTCGGTTCGTCTCCTTTTCCTCCATTTTCCTAGCTTTCTTTATCATTATAGTGCCTAGATTTATGCTTGTATATATGTATTTCGGTTAAGGGCACAATTCTTGTGTTCAGAGCAATCCATGAATTTAACCCAATCATTAGAATGATTTCTTATGGTTAAATCTTTAAGCAAATGTTGATTTTGTTCTTTTGGTTGAATTTGTTGTTGGTTTGATTTTCAGGGGAGTATCATCTTGATCTTATAGTGGGGTATGGTGCGGTACCTGTGATTGTGCCTCGTGTTTCTGGGGTTCACATGCTGCTAGATAGCTTCGAGCCCATTCATGGCGTGCTTCTCTGTGAAGGGGAAGACATAGACCCATCTTGGTACGAAGATACATCAGGTCTTTCACAGGATGAACTTGAAGAAATCAGAAGGCTTCATGCTAGTGATACAGCAATTGATAAAGAAAAAGATTCAATTGAGCTTAGACTCGCCAAGCTCTGCCTTGAGAGGAACATTCCCTACATGGGAATTTGCAGGGGATCACAGGTTCTTAATGTTGCATGTGGGGGTACCCTTATTCAGGACATAGAAAAAGAGATTTCTAGAAAATGTCCTGAAAGCCAGAGAGTGGTACACATAAACTACGATGACTATGATGGTCATAGGCATAAGGTGAAAATAGTGGAAAACACACCTCTGCATAACTGGTTTAAGGATTCTTTGGAAGAAGATAAAATGGAGATTTTGGTTAATAGTTATCATCATCAAGGGGTTAAGAGATTGGCACAACGCTTTGTTCCAATGGCTTTTGCCCCAGATGGTTTGATTGAAGGGTTTTATGACCCAGATGCTTATAACCCTGAAGAGGGCAAGTTCATCATGGGATTACAGTTTCATCCTGAGAGAATGAGGAAGCCTGATTCTGACGAATTTGATTACCCTGGATGCCCATTTGCTTATCAGGTTTGAATCTTATACAATCTTTAGTTTCACCTGTAAAATTTGATCTTGTCACATTAAAATCAATTGACACTGATTATTTTTAACTGCAGGAATTTGTGAAGGCAGTGATTGCTTACCAGAAGAAGTTGAATAATATAACATGTGTTCAAAGGCCTATAAAGCTGAACAAGGAGATGGAGAACAAGAGGAAGATCATAGTGAGAAGCTTCTCACTTGCCAAAGATATGTACACCACAGGCAAAGGGATGAACCCTTCGAAGGAGTCTGAACTTGAAGTGGGAGCAGATTTCCTTGAGGTATCAACCTTTTCACAATAAATATTCCCAACTTGTTTGTTTGATCTGCGTTCCAAAGGATTTGCCTCCTTGGTTTGATCTGTGTTCCAAAGGATTTTGCCTCTCGGATTAGATACTGAAACTTAATGCAGATGCATTAGATCTGATCCCCAGATTCATGAATGATTTTCTCTTCCAATTGAGATCCAAAATCACTACGTAAATAAGAGAAAATTGGGGGAAAATCTCCCATTAAAAATTTTACGAGTAAAAAGGACTTAAATCAGAGTATCGATACTCTTTATGAATAAAATTTGTAAAATATTAGTACTCTGTGTTGTAAAAAATTTATTAGATCATTTTTATCTGTAAAATTTTTAGTGGGGATTTAGTATTGTTGCTTTTGCCAAAAACAATGTCTTTACACTCCGAAAAAGTGATTTTCCAAACACATTGAGAACAGAACATGGCAATGATTTGCAGAGAGTTTTTGTTGTGACATTAATTTATGTTTTGCATGGGGGTTATTATTATGCAGTCAAACACAGCGTTGAGTGTACAGCAAGAGAAGAGGTTAAAGCAGATGGGAGCAACAGTTAGGAATGCAGGATCATACATTGAGAGGCTGAAACTGAACGATGAAAGAGAGATAATGGCAAGAAATGTGATGGAAAAAATGACGGTGGAACAGTTATCTGAGCTCTTGACCTTTTATCACACCATGGGTCAAATATGTTCTGAGGTGTTGGAAAAGAAGTTTCATGAACTTGTCAATCAATAATTGACTTTGTTGTTAGGTCATAACCCTTTTTCTCCCTCTTGTTCCTTTCTCTGTCTATGTGAGGCCATGCAAAGTAAAGTATTCTGAGGCCTCACGAGGATCTTGTAATATAGGGTTCCTCCTTGATTTCTTCTGTTGTATACATCTTTCACCCTTTTGATCTTCTCAATGAGAGTGACTTTTGTTACTACTCTCTCTCTCTCTCATGCTCCCTCCTTCACATTTCAAGCAGATCTATACATGGAATTTTGCCCCCTATTAACAGTTTCATTAAAAAGAAGCCAACAGGTGTCAACACGACAGACAAAAGTAGGGTCGGATCCTTTTCAAAACCGGAATATTCTAATGTGTATCTTTTATGTGTGTGGTCTCAGAAGAAAGAGACCCCACACAAGGAGGTGGGACCCTTCACGCACCTTTGTGTCCTTTTCTCTCCTATATAGGATAACTCATTTGCATGAATTTACTTATATTTCCCTTCAAATATATAAATGCATGAAGGTAAAGTTTTTTTTTTTTACCTTTCTCTAAACATATATATTTTTAGGCAATTATATTTAAAAAATTATCACATATTAAATATATATATTTTAACAAGATTAAAATATTAATTTATCATATTATAAAGGATTAACACTTTTCACTATACTTAATTTTTATTAGTTGCATAAATAAAAATTATTATTAAATAATGATGATTGGGATTGGACGATGGTTCATTGATTTTATTCTTAAAAGTAAAAGATTGCATTAACGAGAATTAGGTATAATAGAAAGAATTATTCTATTATAATATGACAAATTAATAGTTAAATTTTTCTTAGAAAATACATCTATATTTAGTACCTAATAATATCTTAAATAAAATTACTTCTAATAGAAATATACTTATATCTTGCTAAAAAAAAGGAGATTACCAATAAACTCTTAGTTGGATTGATAAGGGCGTCCTACTAACATACTTGAGATCTTGGATTTGAGCTATAGATATAGTAGGATTAAATCTTATTGAAAGAGCTTGCCACTTGAAGAGTCCTACAAGTACTCTGTCCAAATTAGTTGATTGCTCAAACAATAAGTAATAGGGTCTAAGAAAAATGCCCAATACTAGATGACCAAAGATATTAAAAGAAATAGGAGATTGCAAGTTTCAATATCATCATATATGTATGTAATTTAATTATATGAGTATTAATAGGACTAGTTTGTAAAAAAAATAATAATAACTATGATAAATAAATCATCCTTAATCATAGCCTTCACTCTTAGAATGATTTGTTTGAGCCAATGGTTTTGTAATCCAATGGCATACAACTCACATTGTAAGTAAGAGATTATAAATTTAATCCTACTTATAATCTCATACTAATAGTGCATACCTCTCTAAATAAACAAATAAAAAAGAATGATATGTTGGTAAGCTTTATTTTTAGATCATGAGTTAGTCCAGTGATCTGTTGGAGAAGGTGAACATGACTGTAGCTGTCTCACAATCAATCTGCAGAAGCAAATGCTTTATGCTTTGGGATGTTTGCGTCAAAAGCCCAACATTTTATTTGTAGCCCATGACGATGGGCCTCAACCTCTCCCAAAAACAAAAAATAAACTCCCCGATTTATGAAACATAGGCTTTGGCAGCCAAACAAGATGTGAAGGTAATCGCCTAAGAGGAAGGGAGACTTTGTCCTGCTCTTGGATCATGGGTGAGCTCAACCCCTTTTTAAAAAAATTTTGAGTAAAAAAAAAAAAGATGTGAAGGTAATAACAAACGAGAGTAGACAAACGATAACGAATAAGTTTATATTTTATAAATATATGAGTTTAATTTTTATTTCTATTATGAGAGTTTATTTAGTATGTGATCTTATAAATATTTTATAAGAGTTCTTCGAATCCTGGTATTGTATCTTCCTGACTTTAGTGAAAGACTGGTGCTAAATATACCTAAATTTTTATATACAAAAAAAAAAATTAAAAGTAAGATGAGTTTTTCCAAACCTCAATTTAGACGCCAACAAAATTTGGCATAGCAAGTAGATAGTTATATTTCATAAATATAATATTTTAAGTTTAAATTAGGTCGTGTGTATAAAAAAAATTTATTAGAAGAAATAAAACATCTTTTGATACCTTTAAATTTTGTTGTTCCATATTCTATTTTGTAATATATCTTTTGGTTTAATTTTTAATTTTCTTTTCACAATAAATCTTAACATTATGCTCCTCCATCTTTAGTTATCTAACCAATTGAGATAAATAAGAAAGTTAAATAAATAAATAAATTATAATAAATATAACATAATTTTCTTAAAATACCTATTTATAATAAATATAACATAATTTTCTTAAAATACCTATTTATAATATCATATTATACTCCTATGGAAATTTATATGTTAATATATTAATTTAAAAAATAAAAAATATTAAAAATAAAATAAATTTATATATTATATTTAGAATTAAAAAAATAATTAAGTAACTAGTTTTTAAGTTTGGAAGGGAGGAGTATTATTATTCCTCAGAAAAAATTAATATATTTATCATTCTATTCCTACGAATATGATCTAGTCCTTTTTGGTATTTGATGTTCATATTTTTTTAATAATTTTTTTTAAAAAATAGTTTATTCATCTATGATCTAAAGATAAACTAGAGTCTTTATTTTTTTTAAATAATATTAATATCAGGTAAAATAAATTATTAATTACCCTTAAATATTAATTTAATTATTTAAAAATTAAAATATTTTTTTAAATATTACGATGATAATTATAATAAAATAATCTTTCATATAATCCAAGACAGATGTTCATGCTCGTTGAAACCAGAACTTCCGTTTCAATGCCCAATATTTAAGAGATAGGGACAAATTTGGAGCCCACACTAAATATAGTGGGCCTAAATTAAATTTACTTCATTTTAGTGATGGCTTGTTATAATGGACTATGAAGTGAAATCTGACTACTGAGGAGGTTGACAGTGCAACTAAATACGCTAATAACAAACGGAGATTTTGTTTTGTCTTTTAATTATTATGGGCAAGTCTAATTTTTTTAAATTTTTATATAAAAAATATGTTAATAAAAATTAGTATAAATAATAAAAAATTGACTCATATACTATAAGAATATGCTCACAACTATCATGATGACTTTTTTAATAAATGATCTTATAAATTTTCTATAAATATTATCTAAATACTAGGTTATATCCTGACTTTAGGGAGAAATTTGTGACAAACTCATCTAAACTTATTTATACTAAAAAAAATACTAATAATAACATTATTAAAAGAAATTATTATAAAAATAAATTAGTAATTTATATTTTGAATTATTTTATTTTGTTCAATAAAAATAATTAAAGTGAAATATTACCAGTAATTTATATATTTTGGATTTTATTTTATCTTTTTTGTTTTTTTTAATTTTTATAATTAATTTGTTTGAAAGTTTTTTTGGGGGTTGGTGTAATAATTTTTCTATTGTTAATGGAAATAGACTGAATTCTACTTCCAATCAGGCATTTAATAGACTTGGTCTAAGAAGGCCAAGTCAAACCATATAGTGAGATATCTAAGTCACCTAATAACTACCCTTTTGCGCTTCAACTACTCCCATTAAATGATATAAATTTACAGAAAGAATATTATATACATGTACAAACATAATATAAAAAAATTAAAAAAAAAGATTTTTTTTCAAACAAATATATAGTGAGTCATATTGTTCATAAATTAAAAATAATTTGATTCATTATTTGAATTATGAAAAAGTTATAGCAAAAGAAGAGCATAACATCTATTAAAAATTATTTTATAAAATTAATAAGTTGTTAATTGAGATAATGAGAGACTTCACCCTATAAAAAAGATAATATAAATTTAAATTTTGAAAAATATATTTATTAAAACAGTTTAAAACTATTTATATTATAAGTCTTAAACAGTTAAATGAAAAAATATATATATTTCTCTCTCTCATCTTTATTATATTCAATATAGGTAAAATAAAAAAAATAGTCATTAAATTTCTTAAAAATAATTTATATTTTAGAATAAACTTTAGAAAGTACAAGTAATTTATAATAAAAAATAGAGCTAATACTTTTGCTAAATTACAATGATTGAAATTTCAGTTCACTATTACATATATTTGCATTAATTATCACATAATTTAATTATTTATTCTCTCTCTTTTATATTTGTCAAACTCTCTCTAAAAATTGGTATTATGACTTATATTTCAAAATAAAAATAAGGTGTAAATTAGGACTTATATTTTAAAATATAAGAAGTATATAGGGTTATATAATACTAAATATTTTAATTTTATTTTTCTTATATGTTCATTATCATAATTTTATTTATAGTATAATTTTACGTATAATCTTTTTAATTTGATGTAATTAATTGCACTAAACTAAAATGATTAAGGATGAAAATATACCAAATTAAAAAGATTATAGGTAAAATTGTACTACAAATAAGATTAGGATACTAGACATATATGAGAAATAAAATAAAGATATTATGTGATATATAACTTAGGTATATATTTAGAGGTTAATTTAAATATGTATTTATAATTATAAAACTACAAAATAATTAGTTTTCAAAATTTTAAAAATATTCAGATTGAATAATTTTAAATTTTACAATTAATTTAAAAATGAAAAATTTGAGAAGAATAAAGTAAGTAATTACAGTTTAAAAATTCAAGTTCAAAATTTCTATTTTTTAAATTTTTAAACAAATATAAAATTAATGCTTTAGGAAATATACATTAATTAATTTCTATCTTCTTCGTTTTTCTGTTTCCTTCTCTTGACACTTGGTGGTTGGATTTATTATCGACATCCTCTTAATCATATTTCTCCACTCACAGAATCAAAGCATTGACTATCGTCTAATTTCTCATATATTTCCACACAAACGGAGAATTCTTCTCTCACTGTACTTCAGCTCTTCCTTCGTTCGTCTATGTCACTATGGCTTCTCTCTTCACCATTGCCTCTCTTCTTTCGAGCATAACGCTATCGCTACTGCTTCAGATGATTCATTCTTACTCAAGAGCCTACGATTATCGTACAGCTTGCAGTAATCTGTATGGTTGTGGGAAGATAAGGGACGTTGGGTTTCCTTTTTGGGGACAACTTCGTCCACAAGCTTGTGGCTATCCTGAGTTGTTTCTGAATTGTTCTGGAAATTCGACCTTCATAACGATACAAAACGTCCGATACGTGGTTTTGGATGCTAAACCAGACAAGAAAGTTATGAGAATTGTTAGGTTTGATTACATGGATGATCTTTGCCCTGATAAGTTTATCAACCCCACTCTTGACTCTCAGGTGTTTGAATATGTGCCTGAACTAAAATATCTTACAATTCGATATGGTTGTCTGTTAGTGTTTCCTTTTGTGAAGTTTGGACAATTTTTTTGCTCCAAAAATGGACTTGATGATGAAAATGGATTTGTTCTGTTGGGTAAGGATCCTGGCTTTTCTGAGTTATGCAATGCAAGCGTAGTTGTTCCTATTGAAGTTTCCATGTCAATGGTTGATATTCTGAATTTGGACAAAATCCATGAGGCAATCAAAATTGGATTTGAAGTAAAATGGAGAGCTGGTACTGATGAATGTGACAAGTGTCAGAAATCAGGGGGAGTTTGTGGCTATGATTGGGATGCAAGAAACAATTCTTGCTACTACAAAGATGAATCTTCAACCTACTCTTCCGTAACAGGGTATTACGAAGCAACTCATCGGTCTTCAGGTATGTCTATACGATGATGCATCAACAGCTAATTTATTTATTTAGTTTTAAACTTGGACAATTCATGACATTGGAGTACGAAGCAAGAAAAGTTTACAAGGATAGAGGTTTTACATGTAGTAGTATAGCTAGGTCCAGTTGATGAGAGAGTAGGAATAATGAGCCTTCATACAAATATGATGATGACGCAATTAAGTTTGAAATATATACATATCAGTATCAAATGATAAATTTATAGCGAGTTGCAATTTTTGGACGTTGTGAGATAAAATGCCATGTAGAACTTGATTGCATTGCTTAAGGTTTGAATAAATGGCTTCCATGTTGCCACTCAGTGTATATGATGAGATCTTTTCAGTGCTTTTGTTCTGGTGGTAAGGTTCATGGTCATGGTCAAAAAACAGAGTCGTGTGAGATTCTAATCCAATTACTCCAATTTCACCTCAACTTGGAAGTTTTGCTGTTTGAGCTAACATAAGCTCATTGGTTAAACACCAAAAGCAATTTGATTTCTTTGTCGCGGACTGAAGATTAGTTTGCAGTGTTAAATTATTCCGACCGTAGTTTCTTATCATCTGACATGAGTAGTCATGTTGGCTTTGGTATCTTTGAGTCGTGTTTTAGATGACTGTGGTCCCTTGTAATTTATACGAGCATATTTTGTTACAAAAAACAATGAAGTTGATAATCGAAGATGCAAGGCAAACAAAGGATTAAACAGAACAGCAATGCATGAAGAATTTAGTGGATTAACTACTTAGTCTTACCACAAAGTTTAGGCCTGTGGATTAAATTTCCCTAGCCTTTCAGTGGAGAAATACCTCTTGTTGAATCTCTAATTCACATACATATATCTAAAGCAACCTCTATTCCATCACCGTGTTAGAATGATCAACGCTCTTCTAATTTTTTAGTTTTGTCCTCTCTATACACAAAAATGAGTCTAGTTTGTATGAATCAGATAGGACCATCATAACTACTATACTTTTTAACCACATACTCGTATCAAATTGGATCATTTGCTATTTCATTATCATATTGTACAATTGAAAAGAAGAGCTTGTTCATATGTATTATAGCAACAGGCAGCTACCTAGGGAGAGCCTTAACCCTTGAATCCCATAAGGTCACTCTCAGGGTTTTTTCTTGCATCAAGTCTCGATAATTAATTTCAATAGGTAAGTATTTGCTAAAAGCTTCAAAGCCAAATGGTCTCATTACTGGAACAAACTGTAGGCTTCTTCAAATAGGTCAACAGAGATGACCTTCACCTCCCTGTAGCAAACTGCGCAACAACCAATACCCACTGGCTAAGTAAGGAGACAATATGGGTGTCTGTAACAGAATTGGTAAAGAAGGGAGGTTCTTTTGCATAGAAGTGAAAGTTCTCGAGTGGATTGTTTGCTTAAGTTTATTGCTAACCGCTCAAAAATCAAGAAAGAGTAGTGGCCCGTTTGGATAGGATTTTAAAAACGGGCTTATGAAAAAAAAGGGTTTTTGAACAGATTATAGAAAAGGGCTTTTGGAGAAGAGATTATGAAAAAAAAGTGGTTTTGAATAAATGAGTGTTTGGATAGTTATTTATAGAAGGGATTTTATTATTGGTAAATTACGAAAAAGGGTATGAGTATTAAATGAGGAGAGATAAGAGATAAGAGGAGAGAGGAGAGAGGGTGTAAGAAAGAAAATAGAGAAAAAGTAGGAGAGAGGAGAGAGAGTGTAAGAAAAAGTAGGAGAGATGGTGTAAGAAAAAGTAGGGGTAATATAGTAATTAGTTAGTTCAAACGTGGTTTACTGTTCCAAAAGCTACTCTGACCAGCTTTTCTGAAACCTTGGTTTTAAACCAGAGTTTAGTCCAAAAGCCCGTTTGAACAAATATGACTGTTTGTTTTAAAATTTCTCCAAACCTAGGTTTTGAGCCAAATCTTAGTTTAAAACCAAGGTTTGGATTTTTCCAAACAGGCACTAAGAGTAAGTAGGATTCCACCCTAGAGCGGATTCCGATTTCTTACAGGTGGTCCCTACCTCTATTAAGTACAACCACTTATATTTAATATAAGATATAAATAATTAATTTTAATAAATTAAAAAAATTAATTATATTTGTGAGATAAAGTTATAAATTTAAAAAATAATATGAATTAAAATTTTATATTTAAAATTAAATTTAGTTCTAAACTAATTTTTATATTAACGGTAAGAGGGAGAATTGTTATTTTACAACATATTTTCTTTTAAAAATACTAAAATTCAATAAAAGAAAATAGTGTCATATGAACCATCTTAATAAAAACTTAGTCCATTGCTTCTAACAAGAAAAGATATATAGATAATTACCGGGGGAAAACTCAACAAAACCTGGATAAAGTGGATGAATAAAAAAATAGCCTAAGATTTTTGGACATGGTCAAGTCATTGACTCTTCTGTAGCAGTGAGAGTCTGATTTTCGTTGGTTAGGAAATTGACCTGAAAGGGAGTGATTTCCGTTCCCTCCCTTGTACTATTGAATATGTAACTTATTTTCACCCAAACGGAGATTCTTCTCTCAGTGCAATTCATTTCTTCGCCGATGTCTTCCTTCTTCACCCCTCGGTTTCTTCTTTCTTTCACAACACTTTCATTATTCCTTCACAGTCCTTCGTATTCGATCCCGGACGATTATTATGAAGCTTGTAGTAATCTGTATGATTGCGGGAAGATTAGAAAGGTCGGGTTTCCTCTCTGGGGAGGGGGCCGTCCAGAAGGTTGTGGCTATCCTGAATTACGTCTCAGTTGTTCTAAAGATTTGACCTTCTTAACAATCCAAAGGGTCACATACCTTGTTTTAGATGCCAATCCAGACCAACATATTCTGAAAATCGCTAGATTCGACTACAATAAAGACATATGCCAAAATCAGCTTCTCAACACAAGCCTTGACTTTCAGCTGTTTGAAAATGTGCCTGAAACAAAAAATCTTACTCTTCTATATGGTTGTCCGCCGTCAATCCCTTTAGAAAAAATGGGTTTCATAACCGTCAAACCGCTACAATTTTATTGTCCCAAAAAAGTGTTTGATGGTCGTTATGGCTATGTACTATGGGATAATATTCCTGAAATTTCTGCGTTATGCTCTACAAGCGTGGTCGTTCCTGTTGAAGCTCCAAAGCCATTGGTTGATATTCAGGTAGTACAAGGGATGCTTAATGATGGATTTGAAATGAAATGGATAGCTGGAATTGTAGAGTGTGATAAGTGCCAGAAAAAAGGTGGAGTCTGTGGATATGATTGGGGTTCAAATAAGACCACCTGCTATTACAATTACATAAGAGGCAACTCAACGCCTCAGCCTCAGGGGACTTCAGGTACGTCTATAACATGATGCCAATTGCATATTTTATACCCTATAAGATACAGAGAAAGGATGAGATCCAATTAAGTGGCTTACATAAGATTGAGATCTATTTTACAAGCTTAGCCACATGAACTACATCAGCTCATTGTCTATTATGCCCGGACAGTGAGTTGATTAAATTGTCTTGGACAATAGACTAGTTTGTTGAGTCGTGTTGATTATTGCTACTGCTTTTCTTTCTTTCTTTTCTTTTTTCCATGTGATTTGGCTATTCGAAGCAATAGCCTCATAGGTTTGTGGTGTTCTTAGTCATGGCGGCGTTATAGCTTTGAAATTCTGGGGAATATTGTGAGCTTTGCTACTTGACCATATTTTATTAGAAAACACAACAAAACAAAGCTATTGAATGTAGAAGACGAAAGCAGGTAAGAAAAAAACGGAGGGGAGGGTACAGGACAATGCCACCTATAGGATTTTGAAGATATTTTCCTTAGTCTCACTTTCAAATTAGGTGGGGATCAATTTTATATTTTAATCAAATTTTCCTAGTCTTTCTCTAGAAAAAACTTTTCCTCTTGAATTACTGAATGGTTTACATCTGCGTGAAAGCAACATCTTCTTTAGCATTGCATCTTGCGGCTGAGATTGATTAAGGTTTCTTAGAAATCAACTTTCTCTTTTCAAAACCTCTTTTTTTCTTTCAAACCCAGTATCTACTGACTTTTGGTTTAGAAAGTATACGTTGTTTATTTCTTGCAAGTAGACATTTATTTTGAACAAAACAAAGTGCTTATCTAATTTTTTGTCAAACAATAATCATTTTTCATGAGTTATGAACGTGATTTTCTAATATGAAAAGGAAACAAAAAATATTCTTAGCAGCTGAGGCAGAAAGTTCTGCTTAAAATAAAAATCTTTGCTTGAAATTATTACTAATTATTATGGTATCTTTAGAATTTTATTATCATAAAACTTATCACATGATGAATTTCAACTCTCCCTCAGGATGATTTGACAAAAAACCTACCGTCCTATTAGAATTCGGACGCATATGCTCTCATTTTTTATCTCTCTATTCATTTCTTATTATCACTTCTATCCTTTACCTCTTCCCGTATCCATTCGTTGTAAAAAAGAAGTGTTTAAAAAAAGTATTTTTTTAAAAACACTTATTTTTTTAAAAAAAAATAGAAAAATACACTTTTTTAAAAAATTTAAAAACACCTTTTAAAGTGTTTTTAAAAAAGTATTTTTTTGGACAGCGGATAAAGAAAGCAAGGTAAAAAAAGAAGGAAGTGATGAAGAGAGAGATAGAAATAAGAGGATACCTCCCTTGTAATTCTTGGTTTACTATTCCGCATGTTGGAAATATCTTAAATTCTTTTCTTCTTCTTTTTTGTTAAAAAAAAGGTTTAATACTGAGGATGGTTAACATGCGCCGCCTTATCAAGTTGTGCGCATTATTGATACCTTTGATAGGATGAAAATATTTTTAAGGAAAATAGAAGTGAAAGGCATAGCAGAAATAAAAGTAAAAATAAAATTAGATTAAAAATTGATTTTAAAAGTTTATTTTATAAGATAGAAATGAATATAGAATTGATGTATATTTTTTATAACTTAAAGATAAAATGATCAAAAATATTTTTTTATAAATTAAAAAAATTTAAACTTATATAAAAATTTTATAACTAGAATAAAATGATTCAAAATTTTTTATTTATATTTCTATTATCTTAATTTTTAATTTTTCTAATATAATTAAAATAATTTAAAATATTATAAATAAAATTAGTTTCTATCGTACAAAAAAAAAAGTGAAAAATTACACTTCCACTTTCCACCTGTCAAACATACCCTATGATTTAATATTTGCGTTGCTTTCCTTTTTTTTTTTTTTTTGGGCGATACTTGTGTAGCTTTCCTTATTGACAAAGACTTTGCATAATCTTTATATCACTAGTTGTTTTATAAACATTTTATGACCTAAGTTATTTTATGATATTCAAAATAAATTTTAATAGCTGAGAGAGAATTTTTTTATTAAACATTACTATATATATTCTTAATCATTTTAATTATTTTAAATAAATTGATTGACTTAAATTTATTTGAAATAATTATTCTTTTAGAGAACCCTGCAGAAACAATCAAAATGAAATCAATTTTTAAAGTCTAAGAGATTTAATTAATATTATCTACCATCCTTTCACGCCAATGTTATGAATTATACTCTTCTAATATTCTTCCTTTCATTATCTAATCAGGCTACGTGGCTTATTTTAATTTATTGTCAAGGTCATGCTTGCATCAGATTGTTGATTTATTCTACGGTTTGCATGCATTTTATCTTAAATTTTATTTTATTTTCTTTGAGCTCCTTAATCCTTATTACTAGTTTTTCTTCTTTTTGAGGTTTGACCTTCAGAGCAGTCTGCTTACATAGACTTTTGTTTTTTTTAAATCAAAAAACAAAATCTTACAAATCTATAGCTGATTTTTTTTTTACTAACAAATCTATAGATGAATCAGTCTCTTAGCTAACTCTTTCTAACAATTACAATATTTCCTTTCCATCAAGGCATTTTAATCAAGGTTCATCGACTTTTCTAACTTGATGACCATATAAAGGTTTCAAAAGTTCCTCTGACAAAGATTTTTCACCTAGTTGCGTGTTCCATTTACTCTGTCTTTGAATCGGTCCTTAAAGTCACCTAGGACTTGAACAAGTGAAGCTTCTATCGGAACCATATATTTTCATTTACTTCGGAAGTTGAAAATCCAAAGTTATTACGTGCATGATGCAATATATATGCTAAACCATGCTTCTTTCACCCATCCAAATTGACCATTTGTCCCTACTTTCGAGGAAACTTCAAAATCTGGCCTTTTCCAAAGGCCTTCATTTGAAGAAATATCCATGGCTGCGTGCTAGATGAAAAGGACGAAATGCTAATTCATTAGCTCATAATCTTTCATCTACTACAGCTCTTTCGACGCTTCATCCCGTTCTTCTCGATTCTCTCATAGTTTGTTTCCTCCATGAAACCTCCTCTTAATCCATCATCCATGTTCTTTCTTTTGGTTCCTTTGTTGATCTCTGTCAACATTCCAGCATCCCGTGGCGCCGATGATGGTCGGTATACAAACTGCTCAAGTACCTCTTTTAGCTGCGGAAGGATCCAAAGCCTCATAAAATATCCCTTTTGGGGAGGAGAAAGAGCAAATTATTGTGGTCTTCCTGATTTCCAGCTCATATGCAAAGACAATATCCCAATGATTACCATACGGTCCCTCAAATATCAGATTCTTCATTTGGACTCGGATATAAAGACTCTTGTAGTGGCTAGCGATGATTATTTTGAAACTATCTGTCCAACTGATTACAAAAACATCACATTTGATGATACGCCGTTCAAGTCTGTAGATGGGCTTGCTCATGTGACCTTTCTCTATGATTGCCCTACTTCTGGTTCTACTCCATTTCCATCAAATGTTTTCAATAAAAACTGTAGCAGAGCTGATGGTACAGATATAACAGTCTACTACCTTCCGGAATTGTATTCAAGTTATTATTGCAAAATGAGTGTTATTATGCCGATATATCCAGCAAACCTCGGTCGAGTTGTAGATGCTATACAGGATGTGTTACAAGAAGGTTTTGGGTTGCAATGGACAGTAAATAATGAGGATTGTGACACATGCTCTCGATCTGGTGGCCAGTGCGGCTATGATGATGGACGATTCTCCTGCTTCTGCAAAGATGGACCCCGAATTACTTCATGTTCAGAAAAACCGTTAGGTATGTTGTTATTTTATCAGAATCCCGCGTTTCTTCTGTAGCCTAGAACCATGGATATAGGACATGACCCTATCATAAATGTGTCATGGTTACTAATTCAAGTGTCGTTTTATGTTTGATACGGAACAGAATTTATTTCTGTATTATCAAGTATACATGCCGTATACTTGTGCGTAGGTTCTCAAACAACAATAGAGCTGATGAAGCCTATATCTATACTCCCTAAATTGCCTTAATGGATCATCTCACCCACACCAATTTCCCAAAAAAAAAAAAAAAGCCTCGGAAGAGAGTGATTAGCACCTTTTAAAGGACATGAATGGTGTAGCAGATCTTTCGGTGCAGATTACCTGGCTTGTCATGGGGTTTGCTGTTATCAAGTATTAACCCTGTTGATTCTTCTTCCCTTTAGAACCATAGCAGCCAAATAGGACGGTTCTATAATTGCTTTGCTAGAGAACTAAAATTTGGACTATGTTTGACTTTTAGGATATATATATATATCTAGAACATTTCAGCTTCCCGGCAATTTCCCATCTAACAAATGTATTGATATTCCAGCGGCAGAATCATGCCCCCTTTAAGGTTTTTACACCTTGCCTGCTATAACAGCTTCATCATAATTATTTGATTGACTACTCTTTAGGCAGAAATTAGAATACGCGGAAATGCTCTGCTCATATGAAGCGGAATCTCTTTCTTTTCGTTAAGCTATCACAGGCGTAAGAATGAGAATGCAATCTCTGTCGAAGTCAAATTACTTGAAGAAGTATTTAGGTGTTGGGAGAACTAACTTCCTTTCTAAAAGATTTAAAAGTCTCTATCCCTCACCGTCTAGAGTCATTTTAAATTTATAGTTTGAATCATTCCTCGAAAATTCAAACGCAGGTGAATCATTAGGGAATAAGATATAAAGTTTATTTAAAAAATAGAAAAAACCCATTAAACGTGTCTCACTCTCGAAAAGTCTGACTTTTGATGTATTCATGCATAACAAGCAATATAGAGTGGTTTAGAGTTGTTGGAGAATAATTTGGCATAAATAGGCTGGACTTTTTGACCATGCTCAGTGATCCATCTTATTGGTCTTCACATTTTTAAGGGCTTTATCAGAGTTTTGTTCCATTCATTTCCTACTGAAAGCCCCAGGGAAATTCTTACTTGCTAGGTGACCTAAATTTGCATTAGCTGGGGATCAGCACCTTTCAATAGTCTCTTTGAAAATCTTTGCCAATCGCAAGTTAAGTCCTTCCACTATTCCAATTCATGAGCATTGATTCTTCTATCTTCATCATCTGTTTAGATCTTCTGTGCAATTGAAGGCAAACCTCTATGTCTTCCATCCTCTGTTTCTTTCTCAAGATGCAGCTTCATTTCAGCGTCTCTGTTTCGTTTTTTCTCATTTCGATTACCCTATATCAAATTCCAATTTGCTTCTGTGTTAATTATGAGGAAATCTGCAGCCCTTCATTTCATTGTGCAAATCTCAAAAACCTTGGCTATCCCTTCTGGGGATCGGAAAGAGAAAAATTTTGTGGCCACCCAGAATTTGAACTAGATTGCGATGGTGTATATGCAGAAATCACCATCATGTCTGAGAGATATAGAGTTCTTGAAGTCAATTATTCTGACTATAGTCTTAGAGTTGTGAGAACTGACTTCTGGAATAATCCTTGCCCAACCTATTTCAGGAACAATTCCATAAATTCCACTTTCTTTGAATACCGTTCGGATTATCGTGACCTGACACTGTACTACGGTTGCCCTTCTCCTCCAATTTCTTTCCCATATATCCTTTCCACTAAGTTTAGTTGCAATATCAACAATACCGAAATGGTCAGCTATTTCCTTACCGGGGTCCCAAAAATTGATGGGAACTCTCAAACAGGGACCTGCAATTCTACTGTCATCGTTCCAATTTTGGAGTCACAAGTCAGAACTCTAGAGGAACATTCAAGTGAGGAAAATCTGAAGACTGCTATTAATAATGGCTTTGGATTGAAATGGAAGGCAAATAATAGCCTGTGTTTTGGCTGTCGAAAGTCGGGTGGGCAATGCGGTTATAACACAACTTCAAGTGAATTCACCTGCTATTGTAGAGACGGAGCTGTTCCATCTGCCTGTGAATCAAGTAAGTACCAATGTTCTAGTAACTCGTAACAATCTATGAAGTGCACAGATGCACAATACAGAATTGCAACACGACAAAACATTTAATGTCGTGTAATTTGAAGAGATGTGCCTATACAAGTCTGTTTTTGATGCCCTGGTACTTCATAGATTGGAATTTGAGAAATTAGTGGCTTCTGTGAACCTAGATCGATGAATGTGCTTTGAGTTTCAATAGGTTATATCAGATAATACTGGCTTATTCATATCCTCGTCAGTTATTGCTTTTAGATAGTTACAGACTCATAGTTCAGAAATGTCTGAGTACTTGCCCACATGTTCCCTGTTCTTTTCTCCAGATAGGACCTTGATAGCCTTTAGCCATGAAGCCATGCCAAGAAAAAATAAATAGTTTTGTGTATATATAACTCCTCCATTTTCCTCAAGAATAATTCCTGATTTCTGCAACAACCATCTGATTGTGGTTCATCTCCAAACAAAGCTAGAAAAAGTCGTTTTAGTTTTTCTCTTCGGTTTACGTGGACACTGGACTAATGAGATGTGTCTACGCCAAACTAGGATGGAACTCAATCTACATATTTCTCCAGGATTGGCTTAATTTATTTAATTTTCATACGCCAACTAGAGTCTTGTTTATAGTATTTCTTGGTGGTAGGTAGACATATTTGGTAAGCGCCAGGCTATCATAGGCTGTTCACATTAGTTTTAAAATATAGGCAACCAACTTTGACTGCTAATCAACTTACAAACATCCCTTTTGTATCGTATTACTATAAACTTGTAATTTCATTTAGGTCCCATTTCCTCATGATTAAATAACTATCATTTTTCAGCTTAGGCAGTTCATTTTGAAGCTATTTCCATCTAATTCCACTTCTCTCACTCCTTAGGATTTGGAAAACCTTCCAATTGGGATGGCGTACACACACACACACATATTTCTCTACATATATGGACTTTGCTATTTAATTCGTGATCAGTGATTTTATGGCTTAATACAAGTTTTCGCAGAATAGTTCGATCTCTCTATGCATCTAGGTTGTGTAAATATTGGGTCTTTACTTGTCTTCTCTGTTTAACCCTTTTCCAGTCATCTAACTTGATATATATCAAGCTATTTGGATGGTGAGCAGTAATTTTGTGGTGGCTCGGATATGACTTTGTCCGAAAGAGTTTAGGCTTCTTTTTTTAATCCTTTTGTGGTGAGCCGAATATTTATATATATAAGCCCTCGTTCAATGGATAAAGGTTTGTTGAAGCTGATCATATATAACATACTCGACATGAAGATGATAAGCAAGATCTTGAATCTTTTGCTTTAGTAATCATCTTCAATTTTTGGTAGGTTTGGATTGATATTCATAACTACTCATCCAAAAGGTTTCTTTATTTTCTTTCCCCCGTCTCTCCGTTTAATGTTTTTTCCATCTTCTTCTTGTTTGTAACTGCTCTCTCCTCTGATCTTGAACCATGTCTCTAGTTATTGATGTGAGTGTTCTTGCCGGAGGTTGAACTAGGACAATCTCGTCTGATCTAAGTATTTGAGACATGGCCGTTAAATCAGTCAGCCTCTATATTTTCTTTTCTTTTTCCCCCTTTCTTTCTTTCTTTTGTGTTTTTCTTACAACAAGCACATGCCAACAAAAAAGTTAATCTAAAAATAGGGTTAAATCTAATAGAAGTAGTTAAATAATGTGATGAATTAAAGATTGAATCTCTATTAAGATAGTTATCTATATTTAGTATTTAACAGTATTTTATATAGGATTGCCTTCAATAGAGGAATACATATGTTTAATAAAAAATAGTTAAGATGCGCCCAGTATTTTAAAGTATTTTTTTAGGTGTGTCCAACATCTTAAAATAATTTATGGCACACCTAATGCCCTAAAGTATTTTATCAAATGTATCCAGTATTCTGGAATATTTTCTCATGTGCACCTAGTACCTAAAGTAATTTATTGTGCACCCAGTGCTTTAAAATATTTTTTCATATGCGACTCAGTGCCTTTAAATATATAATACATTCTTCTTTATTTATTTTTTTTAGGTTCTTCAAATTCTATAGATGGCTAAAATAATTTGTGGCTTTCTTTTCATATTCTTCAAAATTCTGGAATGAAAATTAGCATTTCTCTTATTTTTATATTGTTTATTGGAATCTGATAAAAAAATAAAGAGTTGAAAGGAAGAAGGAAGAGAGTCTAAAATAAAACGAAATGGTAAAGGAGAAAGAATAAAAAAAAAAGAAAGCATAGAAAATAAAAAAAATTCAAGAGAGTTGAGTCATCTTATCAAATCAACTTTTTTTAGGTCAAAATATAGTTGAATCATCATTTAACTATTTTAAGTATTTTGATTATGTTATTTTGGTGAAATTTTACTCTTAAAGTATTTAAAATAGTATAAGCTCATCCACACTAATAAAATTATTAATTTTAACAGTTAAATGATGATTCAATTCCATTTTGAGTCTTTGACCCAAAAAAGTTGACTTAGCAAGATGACTTAGTTCTCTTAAATTTTGTTATTGTGTATGCTTTTCCCTTTCTCTTTCTCTTTCTTTTATCCCTTCATTCCATCTTATATTTTCTCGTTTCTTCCCTTCAACTCTTCATTTTTTAACAGATTTCAGTTGACAATATCAAAAGAAAAAATGCTAATTTTCGTTCCAAAATTTTAAAAAACATATAAAAAGAAGGCTACAAATTATTTTACTTACTAGCTAAAAATATATAAGGAATAAAAAAAAAGAAAATTTGTAAAAAGTGTAAAGAATTTCGCGAATTATTTTATCCATATAGACATTAAAGAACTCAAGAAAATAAATAAAGAAAAAAGTATTATATATTTTAAGATACTGAGTATATCATAAATTACTTTAGGATACTAAATATATTTGAAAAAATATTTTGGGGTACTGGGCGAACTTAAAAAAATACTTCAGAATATTAGACATATCCTAAATTACTTTAGGACACTAAGCGCACCTAAAAAATATTTTAAGATATTGAGCATATTATAAATTACTTTAAAGTATTGAACGCATCTAAGAAAATATTTTAAGATACTAAAAATATCTTAACCTATAAAAAATAGTTAGTTCTTTATGAAAGTAATTTTGACGGCTTAGATAGGAGATTTTAAATTCGATTATACGTGAATATAAAAAATATTTTTAAGTGAATTATTTTAATTAAGTTTAATAATATTTAAATATAATACAGAAAAGTAATAATATATAAAAAAAAGCTTTTTTTTTTTTTAATAGTAACAGAAAGCGTGTTTTTATTCTTCCCACGGGCCACCACTTACACAAACACAGTCTTTAAATGTCTTTTTTATTATGTGAACTCAATTTCATACTTAAAGAAAGTTTTAAGAAAATGACATGATATTTCGTCCTCACATAATATATAAAGTACAAGTCAAATAAATCCATCTTGGCTCTTGCTTCATCGTAACTTCATTTTATTATTATTATTATTATTTATAAATCAAAGCTAACTCTCTCTCTTGCTCAGTCAAAAACCAATCTTCCCGCCTGCCTCCCACCCACAATCCAAGGAACAACAAATTCTTCGTCATCTTCTCCACCTTCATAATCCTCTCCTCTCTCAACCCTAAGACGTCGTTACCTTCCAACGCCCCCCTCTCTGTTTGCCTCAAAACCTTCAACTGCGGCAGCATTCATGACATCCCCTACCCCTTCACAGGCGCCGATCGCCCCTCCTTTTGTGGCCCGCCGGAATTCCATATCGCCTGCGGGAGCGATTTTTCCGAGCTCAACATCTCCTCGGTGAGTTACCGAGTCCTCCAGCTCGACCCAATCGAGCGTTTTCTCACCTTAGCACGTATAGACCTCTGGAACGAAACATGTACTAACCACTTTGTCAATTCCACTTTGGAACAAACCAACTTTAGGTACGGTTCAGGAAACGAGAATCTCAATTTGATCTATGGGTGTGGTTCTTCTTATGAGATTAATGTAAAGCCAGAGAATCCGTTTGAGTGTGAGTTTAAGGGGATTCGAAGCGATTCTTATTCTTTGATTGGTTCGTGACCGGAGGACCCTGCTCTTAATATTTTTCATTGTGATACTCGAGTTGTGGTGCCCATTCTTCAAAGTGAAGTCACTAGGCTCATGAGTAACCGGTCGTTTCTTAGGGAGGTGTTGATGGAGGGCTTTAATGTGAATTATAGTACTCCTTATGAACATGAGTGCTTGAAATGTGTTGATTTTGGGGGCCAATATGGATTTGACTACAATTCGGGGAAACCAATTTGCATTTGTGGTGATCACCTGTATCCTTCCCCAGGTGTGTGCGAATTTCATTGATTATTACACCATTTTTGGGTGCATATGCCGCTTGAGAACTCCTCACCTTTCATTTTCAATTCTGATTCCTAGATTTTCGCTTTGATTAATGAATATAGATAATGTTTTGCTTCCTAGCTGGAGAACAGTAATTTACAATCATCTATCAGATGGTCAACTTTTATGTAACAAAATGTAAAAAGTGAAATATGTTGCCATCAGTTTCTCTCGTACAAATTCTCCCCTCAATTTAAGACAAGAGAAAGAGGATAATTTTATTCGTCGTTTATTGATTATGTTCTATTTGAGAGTAACTCTTAGCTGACAATCCTGTCTTTCCTTTGTTTGTCTTCGTGTCATTCGAGTTTTGAGTTTTGAGTTTTGACGTTTATCTTTGTTGTATTTTACAGAGAATAGATCTAAAAGAACAGCCATTATAGCAGGTAGCCTTTATTTTGATCACATACGGAATTAGTTTTCTTAAGGAGCAGCAGTTTGGCATAATTCTACTAATTTCTTGAATATATTGAATTATCTTCAGGCAGTAGTGCTGCAGCAGTAGTTTTGATAATTGTTCTTGGATTATGCGTGTTATATATGGTGAGACGAAGGAAAAGAATTGCAGAACAGTCACAAACAAAGGACCTCTTCATGGCTCCTTATAGCAGAGGCGTTGCTACCTCTACAACAAATTCATCTCAAAGTGTCCCATCTTACGTTACCTCAATGTCTGAATCTATGCAACATAGTTTCTTCTGTGGGGTTAAGGTGTTTACCTATGCTGAACTAGAGGAAGCCACTAAAAGGTTTGATCCTTCCATGGAACTTGGTAATGGAGGATTCGGCACTGTTTATTATGGTAAGAATATACTCCCTCCCATCCTTATTATAAAACACTTCTAACCACCTCATCAAAACCAAAGAAAGATGGTTAAATCATTAACTTAATCTGAAAATAAGATAAAATTCTAAGTTTACCCATATTTAATATCATGACTTACATCCAAGAAGTCATAGAAGGTGTAGTTAATGAAATTTTAAGTAGGGGCAATCTTGAAAACTATAATTAGTACCTCATTTGGTGATTTATAAATAAGGATAATCTATTATTTCTAGAAGGTACCTTATAATGAGGACAAGAGGGAGTAATTTCATAATTATCTTTAGGATTCTCAAGCACTACATCATTGTATCTTTGCTATCATTTTCCCTTAACCACTCTACTCTGATTGTTGATCAGGCATTCTGAAAGATGGACGTACAGTTGCAGTGAAACGGCTTTACGAAAGCAATCTGAAACGCGTCGACCAATTCAGGAATGAAGTTGAGATTCTAGCTCGACTAAAGCATCCAAACCTAGTTGCACTTTATGGATGCACCTCTAGACACAGCCGAGAACTTCTCCTTGTCTATGAATACATTCCTAATGGAACAGTGTCAGATCATATCCATGGGAATCGATCTAAGTCTTCTTTGCTGCCTTGGTGTACACGATTGAACATCGCCATAGAAACAGCTGGGGCCTTAGCCTACCTCCATGAATCAGATGTCATACACCGTGATGTCAAAACCAATAATATTCTCCTAGACCATAAGTTTCGTGTTAAGGTTGCTGATTTTGGTCTTTCAAGGTTGTTCCCAAATGACGTTACTCATGTGTCAACTGCCCCACAAGGAACACCTGGTTATGTTGATCCTGAGTATTATCAGTGCTACCAACTCACCAATAAAAGCGATGTTTATAGCTTTGGAGTTGTCTTAGTCGAGCTCATATCGTCCTTAGAGGCCGTGGACATCACCAGGCACCGCCATGATATAAACTTAGCCAGTCTTGCCATCAACAGGATTCAGAATCATCAAGTGCATGACTTGATTGATCCTCTTCTAGGGTTTGAAAGAGACAATGCAGTGAAGCAGATGACAACAGCGGTGGCAGAATTGGCCTTTAGGTGTTTGCAGCAAGACGGCGACATGAGACCCTCCATGGATGAGGTACTGCAAATCTTGAGAGGAATTCAAAAAGAAGGCTATGGTGGACATGAAGATGTAGTAAAGAAGAATAATCACAGGGTGGATGAAATCGTGCTTTTGAATAAAGATGATCCTCCACCATTTTCACCAGATTCAATTGCTGATAACAACTGTGTTAGCTCCTCTACTACTACTACTACTTCTAGTTCCTTGTAACTTCTATGACTTTTCACTGTTGATCTAAATGAGATGAGGTGATAATATATAGGTGATAATGCACATTGATATTCGCGCGGTGTGTATATAATATATGGTAACGTACCCAAATCTTCGCTTCATGTATTAATTAGTAAATCTATCTCATTTGTTAAAAAATTGTGGAAAAGGCTCTCGTTGAAGATTTTATCTGAGATGGATATGATAAATTTTTACATACAAAAAGTACAAGTATTCTGTAAATTTTATATCCATAAAGAATCGGCACTCTAATTTAGGTCTTTTTTACTAAAAAAAATTAATGGGAGATTTTCCCCCAATTTTCACCTTTTTCCCATCAAATCTGGTTATTTATTTACCGTTTCACACTTCTGCTGATGTTTGGGCAAGTTAAAATTTTAGTCAGGCTCTTTTTTTTTTTTGGCCTTAAAAAAAATTTAAAACAAGTGAATCTTAATTTTTTTTTGCCAGTGAATCATGATTGAATATATAACTATATGAAATTTAAATTTAAATACAAATATATAATATTTAAATATTTATTTATGATTGTTTGGACTTCTATAATATTTAAAACAAGGAACAAATTTGTATCGATATTTCTCCTAAGATTGATTTCAGATTATTAAAAATATATTCAAATATTTAGAAAATGATATAAATTTGTTGTTTCAATCCTAGTCACTTCCTCCATAAAAGTGATGTATTATTAATTTCCCGTTCCCTGCACCCTATTATTTTATCAACTTTGCCGTATAATTTTTCCATTCAATATAATTGATCATTTTATTTTTAAAAAAAAAACAATAAAGAAAGGTGCAGGACACGTACTCAAAAGTCGAAACGTGATGGCGTATTCAGTGTTTCTTCTCCGTTTTGCTTTTTTGGTGATAAAAAGAATTCACTGTTTCTCATACTTGACGAGTTGTCTCTCTTCATCTTCAAGCGACATCGAATGTTGGTCACCACGAAAGTCAACAAACACAATAACATTTTTTGCCCAAAATAACAAAACAGAATTTATTTATTTAATGACTAATCAAATTTAATATTTACTTTCATTATCGTTGATTCCGTTTATGGACAAAAGCTACTGTCAAGGGCAAGTAAATAAATTACTACTCCGATGATAAAGATAAAAAAAATTACTGAAATATAATAATTCAATCTATTTTATTTTACAATTAATTTTTGTTGGAGCTCAGAATTTTTGGATAAAAAAATAGAGTTTGAAGATTGTGGATGGGAGGAAAGGATATTGTGAACCTAAATTGGTAAGATTTGAGAAATTAATTGGGTAAATAGGTAACTATACAAAATGATAACTTCGTCCTCCTAACCCTACATCTCTCTCGTCACTCTGATTCTTAGCCTTCATCTCCTTCTCTTCCGGCGACGGCAAAGGATGGCAACAACGGCGAACTCTATATCTTTTCCAGCGACATCTCCTTCATTAACAAGAAATAAGAAGCAAAAATTACAACATAGCAGTAGATTTTTCTATTTCTATATAATGAACTCAACTTCTCTTCTATTTCTACCACATCCGACGTTTGCTAGCTCTCCCTTTCTCTGCTTCTTCTTCTTCTATCTCTAAGAAATTAAGGTACACCACAAACATGGGCTTTAAGTCTCTTGTCCATGTTTTCTTGGTCTCCTTCCATGTTCAAGGTCATGTTAACCCTCTTCTTAGGCTCGGCACATCGCCTCCAAGGGTCTCCTCGTCTCCTTCTATTGGCGAGCCCCCCGCTCCCATCAGCAACGGCTTATTCTGGTTCAAGTCATTTGACGACAGTTGACCTGAGGACGAGCCCAGGTGCCATGACCTGGACCATTATCTTTCTCCAACTTAGATATCGTCGGCAGGGAGCTTCTACCTCGTATTCTCAAGGCTCACGCTGATCAGGGTCGGCCGATGACTTGCCTCATTAACAATCCATTCATCCCTTGGGTCATCGATGTGGTTGAATCTCTCGGCCTCCCTTCTGCTACGTTGTGGGTTCAATCCTGTGATTGCTTCTCTGCTTATTACCACTATTATCATAAACTCCTTCCTTTCCCATTAAAAGATCAAATGGAAATCTTTGTGTAGATCTTTCCCATCATATGCTTGCCGTCGCCGGAAGAGAGGGAGATGGAGGCTATGAATTAAAGTGAGTAGAGGGATATAGGATCGGGAGACAAAGTTGTCATTTTTATGTGGTTACTTATTTACCCTAAATGTTTAATCTTATTTTTACTCTCGTTCCCTAATTAATTTTTCTTATCACAATTTTCCTTTTTTTTACTGTTTAATTTCTAAAAAGAAAAAAGAAAAAAGAAAATGCAGGCGCTGCCACGTGTTTTCGGCCTTCATATTCCACCAAGAGAGCCCTTCCTATTCGCAGTATTCCTCTCTATTTCCTCCTCCTATCCCTTTCTCTCTTTCTCTGCAACATCTGAGGTATAAAGCTCAAAAGCCGATCGAATCGGAATCGAATCGAATGGCTTCAGATCTCGCTTTCTCTCTCTAGCAAGCAATCCTTCCCTTCTCCATTACTTAATCCAATCTCTCTCCCCTTCTTCAATGGCCACACTCCAGAAATTCAAGCTCTTAGCCACCCAGTGCGCCGTCGCCGGCAGTCCCACTCGCAGCCCTACCACTAGCCCCGTCATCCACCTCCGCCGACGCAAGACCCTCCGCATGTTCCTCAGCCGCCCTGACCGCCGCCGATTCTCTCACCGCGAGGACGCTCCTGTAGACCTCGACAATGAAGATCCGACGGAAATGAACGAAAAGGAGGTCAGAGTTCGCCGGAAGCTCAAAGATCTGTTTGTATCTTCTCCACCGCCGGTCGATGATGAAAAGAGACGCCAAGATGAAGAACGGCGAGAACAAGAGGTATTCTCGCCGGCGATAGCGAGTTCCGGCTTCAGCAGCAGATTTCGAGCGGGTTCCGCATTCCGACGCGGCGGAAACACCTCTCTCAGACCTCTCACTTCGGCGTTCCGGTATAGATTCCTCAAGAGAGCTTGGCGACCTGTGCTCGTCACTATCCCTGAGTAGGCACTGTGAAAACTATATGGAGATAAATCGAAAATTTGCCAAATTTTTTTATTTGTTTATTTTTGTTTTTAGGAAATGTTAATATAATTTTTCACGGCGGCCGTCGTAGCGGTGGAGATACTCAAAATTAGTCAAATTAGACGGCTTTGAGTTTTGCCCCTCGCCGCCGTACTGATGCTATCGTGCGCGGTATTAAATTGATGGTGCTAACGTAAACACCTGCAAAAGTACGCATTTTAGGCTTTTACCTGCGAGGAAAACGGGAGCAAAACGTGTGAGGTGCCAGCCTCATAGTTTGTTACCAGTGAGATACGTTTCCCTCTCTACGACGTCGTAGCCTCATCCAGTTTGTAGATCTGGACTTTGAACATTTTTATTTTTATTTTTTAAATAAATCTTAACGGTTTTTTTTTACTGTGTCAGCGTTTTCAAGAATCGAGATTGAACGCCACATAAGTTATATAATTTTTAATTAGTTATTCGATAGAATGACAAAATTAAAAAAAAAAAGACAAAAGTGAAGTAAGAAAAGGGAAAACGTAAAAGTTTTCACCTTCTGTCTCTTTTGCAAGATTTTGTTTCTGGCTTTTTGTAGCATTGAGCATCTAATATTATCAAGTGATTTAACTTATTTATTTTAATTAAAGTCGTTTAATGTAATATTAAATTTAAATATTGGGATTAAATCTAAAAACTGATTAAATAAGGTCAATTTTTTTATAAGTACAAGTATTCGCATACTGAAAATAATTTGGACACTCTCATAGGGATAATTTTTTATCTTAATTCATTAACGTTGTGGTGATTAATCCCATTTACACCAAATTATATAAGTATTAAATAAGGTCATTTATTTGTTTTACAAAAAAGAGTTATTTTAAGATATTGAATGAGTTATTTTAACTAACTAATTTTTTTTTAATTCCATGCTTTGTTCTTTTAATACAATGCGGCCACAAAAAAAAATAAAAGAAAATTGTTTATAAAATTGTCTATCCATTTTATAAAATATAAAAGGTAAAGTAGTATGCAGTACTATGATATTATTTTTTAAAAGTATTTAATATTATAATTTTATTTATATTACATATAATACTCTGATATTATTTTTATAGTCCTTATAATATCTTAATCTTATTCATAGAGCACCTTAATCTTATTAAAATTCTAGAGGCTACTAGAAAATAATATCAAAGTATTAGATGTTATTTTATTCAAATATAAATAATTAATTAGGTAGATTATAAAGTTAGTTAATATTAATTAAAAATAATAAATATATAAAAATGTAACTTATTTCTAGATATTTAATAATGCATTGAGATTAACCAATAATTAATAGAGGCAAAAATAAAAAGTGAAGAGAACATGTTTCTCTTGTATAAAACTGGAGGGAGTATAAAATAACTAGACTAGTAATTATGAATCTTGTTTAAAAGAAATTAAGCCTATTATACTTAATAACCTAGTGAATCTCTAGTTGATAACAATGAAGAAAAATTAAGCTCGAGTGATTTTATAATTTTGGTCTATTGTTGTCATAAAATGAGATATTTATAAAGTAAAAAAGAAAAAAAAAAGCTAAAGGTGGGATGCAATCTTCCAAGATATATAGCAATTGGAATAGAGACAAGAGATGATAAAGGCATCTTGGTGGAGTTAGCCTCTTTCTCTTGTGTAGCATTATCTTCCTTTATGTCTAAATTTTTTACTCATTTGGAAAAGTGTACAAATGAATTTTCTTAAATCCATTTAACTTCAATAAATCCATTAATTGATCATTTATTATTTTGAATCCCTGAATATACTAAACAAATTGCTCACTAGCTTTCAAAGCATTTTGGTTAGTGATGTGCCTACGGCGCAACAAGTAACGAAAACTGATCAGTCATTAAATTAATCCATCCATAAATAAAAAAATATCCATATATATATATATAAATCATATATAAGTTAATATAAAAAATTATTAAAATAAAAACTCTAGTGACCTTTTTTTCAAACGATGCTGTTTTAAACTCAACTAATAGAATAAAAAATATAAAGTTTAATTGGATCAATCTATTCAAAACTCTTAATTGGTAGATTAAGAAATTGATTTTGCCGATTTATTGGTTTGATTAACTTGATCCGAGTTAGATTTTGATATTATGAAATAATTATATATTAAGAAAGTATTTTATTTGTAGGGTTATATTGTGTGTACTACATGCCACTTTGAGCAAAGAATTGGTACAAAGACATAAAAGTATAATAATTCTTTGGCACTTGCATAGAGTGGGACCACTTGTTGGCTTAAAAAAATGTGGGGCCTCTAGATGAGGTGGGGCCCATGGTACAAAAAATGAATACTTGTGAATGGATTTTATATATATATATATAGGGATGGATTTGTGCACCTTTAAAATATTTTCTTGAGATTAAACTAAGGGAGTTGCTAAAATGATGGCGTTGAGCACAATAATGCTTGAAGGTAATAATGTATTGTAGATAGATTTGAATAAGTCTCTAAATAATAGGGACATGAAGAAGAGGCATGCCCTTCCCTTTTATCATTGTGTTTGGTTTTTAAAGAAACATTATTCCCTTTTTTTGCATAGGGACAATGTATGAAGCCAAAATGACAATCATAAGATTTCCCAAGAAAAAAGCATTATTTCTATTATGGGTTATTTGAATAAGAGTTTAAAAAAAATTTAGACAACATTTTTAAGGGAGTTTTTGGAAAGAAATTATAGAAAAAAATATTTCTGAATAAATGAGTATTTGGGTCGTTATTACTATAAGAACTTTTTTTAATTGAAAATTTATTAGAATGACTTTTATAATTGAAAAATTATCAGAATAGGTATAATTGAATAGGAGAGATGACAGAGAAGAGATAAGAGATAGTAAAGAAGAGAGAGAAAAGTGGAGAAATGGTGAAAGAGAGAGAAGATATGGTGTAAGAAAAAGTAAGAATAAAATAATAATTAGATATTTTATAATTTTTTTTACTATTATAGAAGTTAGTTTCAGTAGTTTATCTAAATCTTTAGTTTTAAACTATAGTTTAGTCCAAAAATCTTTTTAGATAATTATAACTATTTATTTTAGATAATTATAATTGTTTATTTTAAAAAAAATTTAAACTCAAATTTAGTTTAAAAATTATTTTAAAACTTTGATTTACTGAATTTTTCAAACATATATTATATGTTCAAGGACGTGTGTGTAACAACCAAAATTTGTAGAGTTGTTTTTTTATAAATATAGGCATACTTTTATTGAAGATTATATTTAAAATATTATCAAATACTGATATATAAATACTTATCTTAATAGAAATTTGAATATTAATTTAATATTATGAAAGACTAAACTCTTTTGTTAAATCTAACTCTTTAGATCATACAATTTATTTATATTTGTATTGAGGGTTGTTATTGAGAGTTGGATAGGTATAATAAAGAAAAAAGTGCCTTTTAAGGTATAAAACTAGAATATATACCACTTCTATTCCTAAAATCTAAGTGAAAGATATGATTTCATCTTAAATATAGAACGAGTTCTCTTTTATCTCTATTATTTAATATTTTTTTTTATAAAATTACTCTCATTAACTTCACAATTGTTCATATTTTCTTTATTTTTTTATATTCAATACTCTCATTAAAAGACATATATTTCCGAAAATGAGAACCATTTTTATACAATATTATTGATAAGTAATCAACTCAACATTTTTTTTAAAATTTTCGTGAATGAGTTTATTAGATCTTAAATTTAAGAGTGAAGGGAATAATATTTATTACATTTTTATTAAATCATAATAATAATCCATTAATGTTGTGTGTAAAAGCAGATTACTCTCTACCTATTACTCATTAACATTTTTTTTTTAATTTTTAAGGATACATGTAATGTTTTAAAATTTCTTTAATACCTTTTCACGTATATATGCGATAATTTGTCTAATAATTTTATTTAAGAAATAAATATTATTTTTTTACAAATTTAATTTTAATATATAACATATTTAATTTATTTGATTAAATTAAAAAATTTAATTAAGTTAATTAATATATAACAATTTTTTTAAAACACTTTAATCATTTTTTTTAATTTTCTCGTACTCTTTTTTATTTAATTATTATTGAAGAGGTATCAATAAAGATAATTTAAAAAAAATAAATATAAAAAATATATCTTATAATTAGAATTAAGATTAATTATCAAAGTCATATATCAATAATTGGAAAAATATTATATTTTTTATTAGTATAATTCTACACACCAATCAAGTTCTTAAAACTTTGTACTTTGTAAAATCCAATCACTCAGGATCAGGTGTCATGAAACATAGGATTCCTCTTCCTTCCTTGTTTAATTTTTCATTTGTCATGAAGGGATTAGTTTAATTTTACAAAAAATCATAATTAATAATATAGTTAGTTAACTCTTATATATATTAATCAATTTATTTTCAATTATTTAGTAAATATAAATATTTATATTTTTACTCTGAACACGTCAACTTATTCAATAAAAATTTTTATTGACTGTAAAAATATTCAAAATAAAATTCTTACTTTAAAAGAGTAACACAAAACTCTTCCAAGTTAACGCAAATATTTTTTATTTTCACTTCTTACTTACACAAATATTTTTTAATTATTGAGAGGGTTTGAACTTTTTTTTTAAAAATTTCACTCCTACCACCTAAATTAGGTCTAATTCAAATAGCTGAAGGTTACCCAATTTTAATATGAAATTAAAAACAAAAACAAAATAAAATTAACGGAAATTCCTTTTTATTTGATGTTATGAAGAGGAAGGGGAAAATGAGAAGAAGAAATAATAAAAATAGTGGAACTGAATAATAGCAATCAAGTCAAGAACAAATTACTCATATCTATGTTTAAGTTCAAATTTTATGAATTTAAGAAAAAAACAAGACATTTATTTTGGTTTTATTACAAATGTGCAAAATTAACTCTAATGATTATAAGATATTGAGTATTATGTAAGAGAAAATTATCATGGGATTCTAAAAAGAAGAGGTAATCACTAAAAAGTCAAAAAGTCAATGATATGTCACCGTGTAAAAAATGATAAGTACCTGATTGTTCATTTATTTTAAAATATTTTAATAATTATATTACTTTCTTAAATTTTATATTAATATTGTTAAATATTTTAGAGAAAAAAGAAACACGTACATATATTTGTTGCGTCAGCCGTCCCTCATAGCTTAAATGTGGGTCCCCTACACACTCTTGGATTAATTCATACCATAAAATAAATGGTATGATTTATAATTAATTTTTTTATCAAATTACCATACTATCCCTATGTTAAAAAGCATGGGGCAGTTTGGAAAACAATAACTAATTCACTTCAAGAAATTACAACTTTAACTATATGAAATGACAACCAAATTTTAAGCAAAGACCATTGGCAAATTCAATTTTAAAGTTTTAAGTTTTATTGGTGGCTTGGAGATGAATGACTGCTTTATTTAAAAATATTTTTTTAATTTTAAATATAAAACTTAATTTATAATATAAAATTGTATTATAAATATATTATTTATTTGGCAAGTCTATTTTAATATTTATTTATTTTGGTATTTTTTATTTCTATTTATTCATAAAATAAATTTCATGATCAACGCTTGCCCTCAAGCAATTGTTTTACACCAAAACCCCTCTGGTCACAAAACATTCCCCTAAACTTGTTTTTTTTTTAAATTTTTTGCCAAACCTTCAGTTATTAATTTGATTTATTTATTCGTAACACCCTAAACTTGTAAAAAAAAATCACATCTTTCATTATTACTAATTATATGGCAATAATTTTTCAATTTTTTAAATAAAAAAACTAAACATTGCCTTTGACCTTAAATCTTTTATTGTAATTTTTTCTGAGTAAAATATTAATTATTAATTACTCTCAACTTATACAAACTCAAACAGGTCAAGTTTTGAATAGGTAAAAAGCCGCCGACATTGCATCTCTTTTCAGCTCACTTTGATTCAATGTTTGACTTAGAGCATATTAAAAAATAAATTTTAAGAAGAATAAATTTTAAAAAAGATAAATTTTAAAAATAAAAATATTTATATGATTAGTAGTATAATTATTTTTTATATTAATAAATTACTAAAAATGTTATAATTTGATTAAAGTATAAGAGATGAGAGAGGGTAGAGAAAAAATAAGAGCGAGGAAAGATGAGAAATGGTAGAGAAAAAATAGGAGAGAGGAGAAAGTATAAAGAAGAGAGAAAAAAGATGAGATATGATGAAGAAGAGATATGATAAAAGAGATATGAGAGAGGAGATAGTATAAAAAAAATAAAGGTAAGATAATAATTGGATAGTCCATAAACTCTTTTACTGTTCTAAAAACTATTTTTATTAGTTTATTCAAAACTATAATTTTAAACCATAGTTTTAGCTAAAATTAATTTTTAATAAAAATGGCTGTTTGTTTAAATTTTTTTTAAACTGAAATTTTACCTAAAATTAATTTTAAAACTTTATCCCAAACAGGCACTTAAGACAATCCGATTATTCTTGAAATGAGACTAGAAATGTATGGTTTCAAAGTTAAAATATGAAATATGAAGCTATAGTTTATTATCTCTATTTTTTTAATTAAAAAGACATATGCTTAAAAAAAATTATACTACTATACTATACAACCATTAACGTTATCTCTATTTTAAATATAAAATATTTTCATCTAATATATATTCACACATATATATATATAAAGAGAAACAATTAGGAAGCTAAGATTATAATTTTTTAAATTTACTATTTTTTAAATGCATAAGAAATGAATCATATATTAATTAAAGGAGGTAAATAATTTTAATACATTATTATGATGACCATTTAAAAAAATTAATTTCTCTTTAAAATTCACAAAATACCTTACATATTGAAATGTGAGACTTTTTAAAATATTTAAAATGGAGTATAAATCAAGAAACTCAATTCAAAGATCAATACTATCATGTTTGATCATTTTCCTTTTGAACTTAAGGTCCCTTTTGTGGTTGTTTTAGCTTTTGATTAACTTTTACCTAATTGTTTGACCGAACCCAATTGCACTTACTGGTTCCCACTATTGTTACCAAACCATTTCTATTCTCCTACTTTTAAAATCGGGTTACTTTGTTTTTTTTTACTACATAGTTTTTCCTTAATATTCAAGAAAACAATGGGCATGGGGTTGATTTTTATAATGAAAAATTATTTTGACTGAAAACTATTTTATTTTAAAAAATATATTATAATGAAAATAAATTATTCCTCTTAACCATAGTTTACATTTGTATAAACTCACATAATATCTATGTTTCATAGATTAATGATTAGTGCAATATCTAGATACTCATAAAGTTGTAAGTTTAAATATTACTCTTAAGTGAAAATATTGTTGGTAGGTAATATATAAATATTTCTATAAATATTCTTTGAATTCGAAAATATGCCATATATTATAATAAATTTTTGAGACTCAACTCACTTAAATTTTTTCTATAAAAAATATGATATGTAGATGTCAAGATAGAGGTAGGTAGAAGCAGTTAAAAAGTTAAGCATCATTTGACCTCTTAATAGATTATTAATACCCTATATAGTATATAGCTTAGGAATATTAATGCACTAATATGACCAATATGGGCCACTCAAGGCCTTTCTCCCTCTCTCTTGGTTTTGGCATCCATACCACATAAGGTAAAAAGTAAAGAGGCCTGACAATTGTTGCCATGTTTGGTATAATTTATATCTATATCTTTTTATAATTGTCTTGCCTATATCAATAGAGTTAATTTGAGTAATAAATAATTTAATATTATTTAAGTGAGATCTCAAATTTAAATTTTGGCGTATATAAAAAATTCTCGTTAAGAGACTCATCCATTATAACCAGATATACAACACATGTCAGATCCGTATATAATCTAGATAAAATTTTGATAAGTCGAGTGGGTAATTTAAAAAAAAATGTCTTGCCTATATGTGTGTCTGTCTCATTTACAGACTTTGTTATACAAAAGTTATATAGGATCTAATCCCCTCTTAAACTAATCTCAAATTTATTGGGATGTTTCCCTTTATTTCTATTAAACAAATAGTATTCTTTTTGGAGCAAAATACAATTTACCTCTTTAAAAGTTTTTTTTAACCCATAATATAAATCAGAATAATTGATATTTACTTGTAATTTTAAGTTCTCTTTAATTATAAAGAGATGTAAGAGAAGTGAAAGAGAACATATATTCTTTAATAGGGGTCAAGTTATATATTTTTTTAATTTAAAATATATTTAATGAGTTAACGGTTCTTTTTTTTTTAATTTTGGTGAGGTAGTTGAAAATGACTTATACTTTATTGGAGGGAGTATAAGCATTTTGGTTTAATTTTATATTGACAAAAATTTAAATGAAAAATAAAAAAATAAAAAATAGAGATAAGAGATAAAAATAAAAAGTCATGACATAATCAATTAAAAAATCTGATTTTTCCTATGCTTATATATTCTTTAATATAAATACATTCACTTGATAATAAATAATAAATAAATCCATTCACTTAAGAATGAGAGAACATGTCATCTAAAATTGAAGGTCCATGAATTCAAATAAAATTTACCAAATTAATAAAGAGAAAAATATTATTAACAAAACTAAGTCAAATAAATTTTTAAAACTCGTGCATCTCTTGAACTTTAAGGGAATCTGGATAACTAATTAATGCAATAAAAAATTAATTAGTTAATTAATTAAGGGGATTAATTAGGTAAGCTTTTAAAGTCAATGTAACAAACAGGTTCAGGATATCGTCATTGGGGGAAACCACCGGTCGGTATCAAAAGGGGGAGGTTGAGTCAAAGAAGTAACAAATGAACAAAGTATCAGGGAACTAATTTCTGTTTAATTATTTAATTTTAATAGTATATTTATTTATTTATTTATATATTTTCTGTTGATTCTATATGGTGATTTCATGATTTGGGTTTGATATAATTACACCGTCTCAATAAGCTTGCTTCATATCAGTAGTATCAAAGAACAGGTTTTTAGAGGAATCCTTGGAGGAAAAAGAATGAGAGGTTCTGGTATTTTTAGGTGTATTTACTTTAGAAATGGAGAAATAATATGTCTAAGGTGCTTTCTTATATACTACTACTACAAGACTAATTCCATTTTGAAACGATATCTCCTTCTCAACTCATTTTTATAACTCATTTAAGGGGCTGTTTGTTATGAGGGATTTTAAAAGGAGGGAAGAATGTTTTTTTTTAATTAGATTTAAAATAATTAGAGAGTAGAGTTAAAAAAAAAATTAATTAATTTTTCTTACCCTTTTATCTTACATATTTTTTATTAAAATTTTATAGTTATACTTCTCCAATTTTTCTTATAAAATCCAACTAAGAATTTTTTTTTTGTTTCTCTCTAAATCCCTCATACTAAACAACCCATTAAGGGAGGTGAATTGGATGTCTTTATAAAATTTTAAAATATTTTCTCAACCTAAAACAATAAAATAGAGTGAAAACAAAGTAATTAAAGAAATTAGCTTTAAAATAGGATGAATGAGAATTTAAGAAAGATTGACTCAAGATTTATATTTGCTGGATTCAACCATTTATCCTTAGTCTAGTTCTTAGATAAACCACTTGAGATTTTCACTAATCACTATACTTTGGCAAGTTTTAAAAACTGAGCACTCACATCTACCGTACGACTACAAGACTTAATCTTGATTTCACTTCTTAATCCTTTACTATCAGCAAACCCAACTAACCCACTTAAGGATACCACACCTTGAGTATTTATTATAATAATAATAAAAAAAGAATTAGATGCTTATAAAATCAGCGAATGAGTAAATATATATTTTGAAGCTTAAGAGAGAGATTTTAACCAGCAGAGCTTGGCACTGGTGGGTGATTGACTCTTTTAAACATAATATTTTGAGTTAAAATAATTTTTTAGAAGAAGTAAAATTCACTTCGATAATATATATATTTTAAAAAAATTAGTCTATAAACTATTGACTAAGGAATACTGTCTTATTTTTATAAAAAGAGAGATATTTTAATGTTAAAAAGGAATAAAAAATATATTAAATTATTTATTTTAATGTCATATAAATTTAAAAAATGGATACAACTAAAACTTATCTCAATACTCATTGTTCACTTTGGCCCAAACTATCGTTGTTTAGAACTTAGGAATGATATGGCATGCTAATTGCGAAATGATGTGTATGATTCCATGTATTATATAAAACGATTTATATAAATTGTAACAAATTATAATATTGGTTAATTATAAATAGAGTTGTTTATTTAACAAATCCCATTCTAGAGACACTATATAATGCAAGAAACGGGTCATTGTATTTTTATATTGAATCTGATGTCAAATTTATTTTATAATCTTTAAAGAAGTAAAAATATGATCCTAGCCCCAAAAGCAAGCGTAGAAATTTTCGTTTGATTGTGAGGGGAAGTTCTTAAAAATAATTAAAAGATCAAATAAGATGAAAAATATGAATATTTTTTTTAAAAAACCTTTAGAGTAATGTTAATAAAAATAACTTTTATTTCAAATAATTTCTATAAATTGAAGTTAGAGTAAAAATTAATTAATATAATATAATTGATGTATAGATATGATTTTAAAAAAAATAGTTTGACAAAAATTTATCTTAATAATATATTAAAAATTCAATTTTAAAATATTTAAATGTGTATTTGAATAGAAATAAAAAATCACTTTTATAGTATGTTCAGTTAGAGGGAAATGGAAGTAGAACGGGGAAATAGAAATAAAATATTTTACTTATTTTATTTTATATGATAGAAGTTATTTTTACTTTTATTTTTTTAGATTATTTCAGTTCTATCAAAAAAATTGATAATTGAGATGATAAAAGTGGAAGTAAAATTTTTTAAACAATTTTACCTCAATTATAAAATTTTTAGATAACTTTAACCCTTTTAGTTAAAAAAACTTATTTCAAATTATTATTTTATCCCAAATTATAAAAAAATACATCAATTCCATACTCACTTCCATCATATCAAACAAACTCTTAAAATATATTTTTAACTTAATTTCATTTCTATAAAAAAAATTTCCGATCATATCAAACATACCTTACAGCCAAACCATGATTTTAGAGTTAATTCATTTAAACAGCCAAAAAAAATGAGAGGCAATTTTTTTTGTTATAAAATTTTTAGAAAAGGGTTAAACTCACTTATAATCTAAAGGTAAGATGAAGTCTTTCTTCCTCTTAAACGATAATAATATTAGGTAGAACGAGCTATTTATTATCCTTAGGCATAAATTTAGACACCCAAAAATTAAAATAACTCTTTAAATATTATGATTAAAATTATAATAAAATAATACTATTTAAGAGTTAAATATACTCAAAATAATCATATATTTCAAATTTTTTCGACTTGAATCTAAAATGAAGGGTAAAAGAGAGACAATTGATTCTGATCCTTGAACCATAGTTTTTGATAATCTGTGCCCATCAGCTACTTCAGTGGACTTTTCCAAAATATACCCGCTGCAACAATTAATAAATTAAATAATTATATTTATGAAATTATTTTTTAGTTTCTACGATATAATATTTTAAGTTATTCATATAGAATATAATTAAAAATTATTAATTAATGCCATACAAAAATAAAAATTTAAATATAATTTTAGTTGCTTTATCTAACATATATATATATATATGTATTATTTATTAATTATTTCCATAAAAGTAAAAATATGAAGTAAAATTTATATTTGATGTAATTATTATTACGCCCTTTCTAGTATTTATCTACAAAAAAAATATTCTTATAACAATTATTTAAATATCTCTAACTTTTAATATAATTTTTTTATGAAATTTATTCTACTCAAAATAGGTTTGTTTGTTTTTGTTCTAGAAAAAATTATTTAAAAAACAAAAAAAATATTTTGTAATTAATTTTTAGTAAAGTGTTTTCAAAAACACAAAAAAATCAGAAACCTTTTTTTAAAAAGTAGAAAAATGAGAACAATCTTTTGTTGTTTTCAAAAATTGTTTTTTTTATTTTGTAAAACTATCGGGCCAAAAGCAAACAAATGTGATTTTGGTTTGGTTTGTAAAATTAATTCGTAATTAATTTTGTTTTGCTGTTCTCAAATGTGATTTTTCAGAACAATTATCTAAACAAGGTTTTTTTTTCCAAAATTTGTTTTTAAATATTGTTTTGATAAAAAAAATTAAAGAATAGAAACAAACAGGTCCCTATTTTTTAGAATATATTTTACCTAAAATCTATTTTTTAAAAGTTAATCTAAACACACCTTAAATTTGAAAAGAGAGGAAGCCAAAAGTAAAAGAAAAAAAAAAACAGAGTTAGAACATATTATTTCAACTTTATTTGAGTAGATATTCAGCCAGTTAAAAATCATTTTTTATTCAACTATTTTTTTATATAATTATTTTATTGGGTAATATTCTAGCTTTGAGAATAACTCTTTTAAAAGAGTTTGCTACATTCACACAATTTAAACTAGCTACCTCATGCCCTTTCTAGGACAAATATATCAAGGTTCAACTATCTTTTGTTTTTTTTTTTCTCCCAATTAACTTTTGAGGGTTGCTAATGCTACTCCAAACAAACCATAAGACATGGTGGCGCGTGGAAAATGAAAGAGCGTGGGAGTGGAGGGTGGTGGGGCGTGAAAATGAGAGCCAAGGAACGTAATAAGGAATGCCCCCACAATTCCACTAATTAAAAAACACCTCACGTGTCCTTTCACTCGCATCTCTTTCTTTCCTATCCTACAAACATTGCATTAACCCATGACACGTCAACATCTTCGGTCCACGTCACCACTCATGTGGGCCCTATCATCCCCACAACGCCGATGCGGTTTCCACGTTAGCTCCACCCCTTATCGTCGACGAATGCTTGGTCATATCTAAGTGCAGGCCCCGCCAAAATCTATCAGCATCTTCTATGCTTTTGGGGGCCCATGGGTCTTCTTCCCCTTCCATTCTTGGAGGGCAACTTTTTTGTGTTTTGAATACATTTACATTTAAATTCATGGAAAACAATATGACTTAAATTAAGGTGGAAAACAAAAGGTTTACTTCATTTAAGGGGTCGGTTTCTAGAATTCCTAATATGCTGACTGTGTTTGTACGTTTGATGGCAGATCAATCTGCGCAGTTATTTGTTTTGGAAACATGATGGATAGAAACCATCTAATTTCTCGTAATAAAATTTCTGAATGCGGATTTATATTAGAGATTTAAAATACTAATCTAATTTTTAATTATAATTCTACAGTATACAAAGTAAGTATATAAAAAATTATTATTATTTTTTGGTATAACTAAAAAAAATTATTTTTAACTTGCATGAACATATTTATGTATCACAAGTCTAAATAATCACTTGTTTTTATTTTGTCTACAAGAAAGAGAAATTTTATTTTATCCTTATATCATGAGTGAGTTTAATATATTTTTAAAAAAATTTATACTAAAAAAAATTCAAATCAAAGCTTATTATTAACTCTTGTTATTATTTTGATCCTTTTTTAAAAAAATATTGATACAATATATCATGGTTGATAGTTGTCATTGCCAAAATAAAGGAAAAGTCATTATTTTAAGTAATCGAAGAATCAATAATTGTTTTTTTTACAAGGGATCCAAATATCAATTTTCTTTGTTAAAATAAATTCAGATATATAATCATTTTTTTTGGAAGGGTGGTTTTCAAGATATAACAGTCTTTTAAAATAAATCATTTTTTCCCCATTTCATCCTCTTATCTACTTTAGGAAATCTTAATTATATCTATGTGAAATAAAGGAATATTAATTACATCAAATTAATTTAATTTGAAAAACAAAATTAAATTACTAACAATTAATTTGTTTGGGCATTCTCAAATTAATGAGTAGAAAATTAATTCAGTTAAAGTTTTCATTTTCATTCATTAATTCGTACGGAACTCATTCTAGAAGAATATACTTAACTTATAATTATTATGAATTAACGTACAAAAAGAATATAATTAATTAATTAATTAAATGAACCTTTTCCAAACTGTCTAAAGAAGGAGAATCATTGTTAAAAGCTGATGATAAACTCTTCTTCCCCCCTATTTTCAGATTAAGTCATTTTATTCAGAAGGCTTGATTAATTGTTTTCAAGTTGCCAAGATATTATATTCACTCAACATTTCATTTATTGAAATACTAATAATAATAATTAAATATTTTTAAAATGTGGTACCATTGGCATTTTTCTATGAAAAAAAAGGGTAAACCGATAATATAAACATTTACACTCCATAGTTTTATTATACATAATATATTTAGTTAAATTAATTTAAAATTAAAAAGTTTATGCTCTTTTAAAAATGGTTAAAATTTCGATTTATCTTTTAAAAAAAGTTTAAAAATTTCTCATTTCCACATTCCCTAAATTCAGGTCAAGTTAACACTCTGATTGTTTGACCGGGTATGATCCCCAAATAATATTGATACCCCCATCATGAATATTCTTCTTATGAAGTAAGAGTCATTCTCTTAACAAGTTTTATTCTTGGACTTCTTTTAACTAGCTAATCTTTACACGTTGTATGCGCCCTTTTATTCTGATAACTACTTTTTACACCATCCAATTTTTTAATGTAATTTTTTTAATAATAAAAATATAAATTAAATTAATTATTTATAAAAAATATTTATTATTTTTTAAAATACTTTCATTAATTATTCATATTAAAATTATTATTATATGTATTATAATCAAAGAATTTATTATTTTTATATTTTTAATTTATAAAATCTAGTCAATTTAGTCTGAAACTCTTATTAATTTTTTAAATTGAATTATATTTATGACTTCATATATAATTCTTTATAATAAAAATTATAAATATTAATAAATTTAATTTCAATTATTTAATTTTAAAATATATTCACAAAAATTTATTGTTATTTATTATATTTTAATTATTTAATTTTATACTTTTAAGTAGGAGTTTACGAATTAAATTTATATCTCTATCATAAATTTACTTAAATTTATGAATATGACAATTTTATATGAATAAAAATATTTTTAATATATATTATTAATAAAAATAATTAAAAAAATTATAATTTAAAAGATAATATCTATATATTTTATGATAGGATTAAGGTAATACTTCACTAGCTTCTAGATTTAGAACATTTGGGAGTATCTAACGAGAATCCACTCTTCACCTTGGATTGAAACAAAGGGTTGGTACTAAGAATATAATCAGTTATTGACCAACTAACACGAATCAACTTTCATCTTCCTGTTCAAACTTGCAATCTACTCTGGAAAAAGCAACAGAAATAGTCATATTTCAATTTCATTTCACAACTTTATTTGATTGAAGACACGATCACTTACTCGACAATTGAAATCTATGACTCCTCCATTTCAAGAGTTGATTTGCATTTCCCCATCCAAATCCCCTTCCCTCTCACTCCCTCCTACTAAACTCCACGCGCCTCCCTCTTCTCCCCCACCGCTGCCACCATCTCCGTCACATATCTCTTCTTCTCTCTTTACCTCTCCTTGTGTCTCCAGAGTTTCTGAAGGGCGAGGATTGAGTGATCCTCTGTCTATGTGTCTCTAGAAGAAGATATGGGCGGAGTCACTTCGTCAATTGCCTCCAAGTTCGCCTTCTTTCCGCCTAACCCTCCTTCTTATACCGTGATCGCTGACGTCGAAGTTGAAGGTCGATTATCTATTCCAGAGGTTCCCAAGAAGGATAACGTTGACGTGCTTAAGCCTCGGACTCGTCGAGGAAATGAAATCGTGGCTATTTATGTCAAGCATCGCAAGCCGACTGGTACTATGCTTTACTCGCATGGGAATGCCGCTGATTTGGGTCAGATGTTCGAGCTCTTTGTCGAATTGAGTAATAGGCTTCGTCTTAATGTTATGGGGTACTTCTCTTTGATGTTGAATTTTAAGTTCGCTTTCTCTGCCTCAGTATTTGGCTACCTGTTAGTTTTTACTCTAGATTGGAAGAACTAGGATAATATTTCTTGGGTGATTCATGGAAAGGTGCTCCTAAAGATACGAGTTAGCTTGATTGCCTCGTTTTGAAATTTCACTTTTTAATGATGTCTTGAATATTGTACTCTGCTACAATGGCCTTGGAAAGGAGTACGTCCTGCAATTACGCTTGGATTTATCGGTTCCTCCTGTTTAAAATGCAAGCATTATGTGGTTTAAGTTCGAAAACATGTTTGATTTCTCTGCTAATGAAAGAAGTAGCATGCAGGGTTCTGGATCTTCAGATAAATGATAATTACAAGACTATTACTGGCGCAATAATGTGAAAAATTGTGGTATGTTCCGGCTCCGTGTTGTGGTACACATACAATCACAGAAGTTATCAGCTCTTTAAAAGTCAAGGATTACCTGTTCTACTTGAACCTGGGTCTGAAATTGGAAGTTCAGTTGCATTCTTATAAATAAATTGTGACCTCTTACTCTTTCTATATGATAAACGTACAAATGAACATCTTATCTTTGAGCATGGAATCCTCATGCCGGCTCCAAACTAGAGTAATATTATGGTAAAATTTCGTTCGAAACAATGTGGTAAAAAGCAACGTGTGACTTGAAATACATGATTACATTAGCTGTGGTTCTTACATCCTCAGATCTACATGCTATTGGATTGCATGAACGCCAGACTTGTCAATTTATCCGGTAAACTACTAGGGGCTTGCTAGGAGTGGTGGGCTGCTTCTGCTTAGATAGTGTACCTGTTGGGGTTGGTGGATCATTTAACTTGCTAGGAGTGCTAGTGCTTCTTTGATTTACTTATATTTTGCTATGTTCTTAACTTCTTATTTAGAAAGTTTTTGTTGTAAGGTTGGTAGTAGATGCGCTTATAGGTGCTACCATTACTTGAAATTAGCTAGTTGAACTTCCTATATCATTATATGGTATGGAAGGTTGAGGTTGTTTGTTAATTGTTAAGTGTATATGTCATTATATTTCTGTTATGTGTCACTAAATCTGAGAACAACGAAATGGATAAATTTGTAAAGCAGACAGGGCACAAATCTGGACTATGGTTACTAGAGGAGAGATGAAGTTAACACAAATTTAGTAAAACCATTTAAGTGGCGTACTTTTAGTAGTAGCATGTATAGTTTGTGTGTGTTTTCATGTTTTGATAGAACATCCTTGCAAACATTCGTAATCTCAATTTGGTTTTTGAGATTTAATGTTTTTAGCCCCTAAAACAGATAGGTCAGATGTAAACAATTATTTTCAATGGCATTCAATTAAGGATGTGCTTTTATGTGGCCAAACTAATATGCTGAAGAGAGTTTTTTAGGGCAAATTTGATGTGATAAGCAAAATTTTGCTTTGTCTGGCAACTTTTTCACCTTGATAGATTAGAGCCAATAATAGATAGATACACAGTATGTCATGAAGGTAAAGTTTGTGCTTTGTTTGTTTCAACTGAAACTGAACCCCTTTTGTCTAACTGTTGAGCTTTGTTTGTTTCAACAGGCTGATATACAATATTTCTAACTGTAAATTTGTGACATTGCATACTCTTGTCTATGATATCAGTTGTAGGGAGCAACTACAAAGCTTGTAATCTATAGTCTTGTTTTTCTCCTCTTTATTTTTCCATCTCTTTTAAGTCATTTTAGTTAGATTTGACGACCTAGTTTAATGAACCAAAATATGTATTTGCCTACAATTTCTTTAAATAATAATAATATTGGGAAGGGTAAATTAGATTGACCTTTTAAAGTTTGGCTGGATTACTCATGATACCCCTTTTGCTTTAAAGATTACAATAAGCTTCTGATTCATGTTCTGTCAGTAAAGTTAACTTTTATACAGTATACATCTTTGCCAAAAATAAAATTACTAAAATGTTTTTACTATAATATTAAGTATATAATCATGTCCCATGTTAAAAATAAAATCACAGTCCCATTATACAAGAAGTGAACATTTTTCAAGAAAAAAATACATTGGAGTGGAGTTTTCTGCAAAATATGACAAGATGTCAAGGTTGGTTACTTTACTTGGTTGGAGAATAAGTTCTCCTATTGCATCCTTGTTTTCCAAATGCCAAAAACTGTTCTTGTTATTTTCAAATGCCATTTTTTAAATGTATCATGTATTCTGAAGCACCATATAATCACCGGTACTAATTTTTTTCCCTCCCTTTAGATTATTTATGACTCTTCATATTGCTATTTCTGCAGTTACGATTACTCTGGCTATGGACAGTCAACGGGAAAGGTAGGTTCCTGAACCTTTCAATGCCTTGAAGTATAAGAAATTAGTTATTTAGGTACCAGTGTTCTTCATGACTTTACCAGTTCTCTATAAATTCTTTGTTTTTTACATTATTGTTTTTACCATTTTCTTCCTATGTGTCTTCCTTTGCTTGGTAAATCCATAAAGAAAGCAAAGATGTTAATAATTTATCAGTCAGGATTCTTATTGGGAACTTAAGATTCTAGTAAATGTGGATTTGATTTGATTAATTTTCATATTAAATAAGGTTTCCTATCCCTAGTGGGGCTGTTCCAGTAATAAGCTTGTATCTCTTGACCTGCAAAAAAGAGTATCATCTATGATAGCTATTATTTAGAGATTTTATACTAAAATTTCAATCTTTGGTGTAATTGTCTTTGGTGATAATATATATGGTTCATTTTCTTGTTTGTCTCTTATTCCTATACCCCTGTATTTCTATCTTCATAATGCGCCTTCACTACAGCCCAGTCTGCTGAAGGCTTATTGTAGCCACCAACTTGAGATTCCCTATTTTCTGATTGCTACCCGATCCCATCTGATGAGTATTATGTCTGTCTCTGTTATTTTGATATTTTCACAATTATTAAATCATCATCATGCCATCTTTGGTTTTGCAGAAATCCACAAATTTGACTTGGATTTTTTTTTTTAAAAAACCTTAAAAGTGCCTATAGGGCCAACTGGCCAAGGAAAGCCTGTCAAAATAAATAGTCATTTAGAGATCTGTAGAGTCCTTTTACCTTATCTACTGTTGATCTGCCTTGGATTGATTCCTTAGACTTGATTTTAAGCCGTGGGCTATACCACCACATCCTTGCATTCAGTTAAGAAAGTCATTTGCAGAATGATTCTTTTGCAAAATACATGGTCTAATATCTGGATTTTTTTTTTGCCAAAAAAAATATCTGGGTTATTCTAGTTTATAAAATACAATAGCCTCATCATGGTGGTATTTTTGTCTATTTGGGATGTTATGTATTAGTTCAGAGCTGTCAGTGTTGCTGACATTTGCTTTTGTACTTTCTGTCTTAAAATGAATGGGACAAAATGCGTACAAATACGCTTTAATCCACTTTATCACGTGCCTTCATAATTTTGAGGGTCATCTCTTTTGTGGATATTATCTCAATAATCATGAAAACTTGTTTGACACATCCGGAGTGGCTAAGCTGCTTTAGCAGAAGTAGTTTTCTTTTTCTTCACCATTGACATTTCTTTTGATTTGTTAACTCCTCTGATGGGGAAACAATTTGTGGAAGCTGCGTGATAACTGTGTTTCTACCTAGTTGTTGCTTTACCATATCTTGATTAAAGGAACATTGTATTGTCTGACTATTGTATTTTCTGTTTATTTTGCAACGACAAGAAGAAGCCAGTTTTACATTCTTGCCTGTAAGTTAACAGCTATCCTTTCTGTTGAAACAGCCGACTGAATATAATACATACGCAGATATTGATGCTGCTTATAAATGCTTAAAAGAGAAATATGGTGTGAAAGATGAACAATTGATATTGTATGGTCAATCTGTTGGGAGTGGTCCCACTGTTGATCTTGCTTCACGCTTACCAGGGCTGAGAGGTGTTGTATTGCACAGTCCAATTTTGTCTGGGCTGAGAGTACTGTATCCTGTAAAACGAACATACTGGTTTGATATTTACAAGGTAAACTTTTCACATTGAATATGTTCCAATCTGTTTTATTCCCAAGATGGAGACTCATGCAATTTGTTTTTATATTCAGAATATTGACAAAATTGGCATGGTCAACTGTCCTGTTTTGGTTTTACATGTAAGTAGCCCTCTCTGCCTTGCTGGTGGCAAATAAGTACTTGTGTTTGTCTCAGATCAACAATTTAAGATAAATAAGTATTCCAGTGTTCTACCAAGCATTGGTTGTTAATGTATCCGGTTTCCTTTCAGTTATCAACTAATTGAACCACTAGATTCCATGCCTTATTTATGTTTAAAGGAAGTTCGTAATCAGAGTCATGGCAGAGCATGCTTAGTTGTCTATTAGGTTAGGATGTTCTCCTTGATTTGTTCTTCCAATAATACCATTTGCTGGCTTTTCCTCCATATTCTCCTTTCTTCATTTTTTGTGTAGATTCTTTTTCTATTGGGGCTTTGTTATAATTATAAACTGGGAAAAAAAACAACAATATTTTATTTTTATGGTCAGGGGACAACAGATGAAGTTGTGGATTGTTCTCATGGGAAGCAACTTTGGGAGCTTTGCAAGGAAAAGTATGAACCCTTGTGGGTAAGCGGTGGGGGGCATTGTAATCTAGAGCTTTTCCCAGAATTCATTAAACATCTAAAGAAATTTGTACAAACAATTAGCAATTCTAAAGCAACCACAAATGGTTCTAGAAAGGAGGATACGGCAGAAAAAACTGAGAATCAAAGCGATGCTACCAAAGAATCTGAATGTGGAACTTCAGATGCAATTGAATTGGTAGCTGATCTTCCAGAAGCTTCTAGAAACAGTTTAGATAGTCGTCTCGACAAGTCTAAAAAATCAAACAAACCAGAAAAATCTCGAATGAGCACTGACCATGTCGATAGGTTTAAGAGGAAAAAAGGCCTAATTTGGTAGTTCCTTATACAAAGCCATGTCCAGAATAAATTATCTACAACTAATACTTGGCAGCTATTCTAATGCCCCCCTCCTTGAGGAATCATACCAATTCTAAATGAATATATTGAGTGAGATTTGGATGTGTTTTTCCCTGCTTTAGTTTTATAATCCTGCTGTACGTATGTTAAATGATTGAGACTAATGTGTATCTGTATGTTTTGTAATACCAACAGCTTGATCTAAATGAAATTATTAAGCTCAATTTGTTCTGTAAATTTTCAAATTGTCTCAGGTATGTATCTTTTCATGAGGATTGAGTATAAAGAACTATGGCTGAGGGGACATAAGAAATCATCTAGTCAATTTGATTTTTTTAATGTACTGATGAAATCCTTGGTTAATCAATTAATCTTTCTTGCCTATTGTGCTCCTTAAATGTGAGCAATATTATATCTTCTACTGAAGTTTGTTTTCTAATAGAATTAGATATGGGGTTTGATATATTAAATTGGTTGCTTATAGAAAATGCCAGGCTCAAACGCATTGGCATTGAAATAGTACTCCTAGTAAACTATCATTATAAATAATGCCATGTGAAATCCTATGAGAAACATTATCATGCATGATCATGTATTGAGAGATACAAGATAATTAACAAATATAGCCAATGATTTCCACAGTTGATGTTATTTTAGGATATAATACGAATATGATAATTTTCTTAATTTTTTTTTACTAGAATATGATGATGTGAGAAAAAAGTTTGCTATTAATTTTGTCAAATCACAATACAAAGTTACTACCTTCTCTAAAAATCATGGTATTAAAAACTGGATTAGTATCAACTCAATAGTTCAAAGGTTAGTGACCTATATATAGTTCAACTAAGATCAAATTACTCATAATTAAAATAATATACTTTAGTTAAAATACATAAAAATATTTATATATATCTTTAAAAAGAATGAAAAAGTATTAATCTATAAGTAAATAAAACATCTACATCAAAAGCACAAATATCCAACAAGTAGGATGAACTATTATTTTTTTTCTTTTTTCTTTTACTCAAAATGACATGGTTTTAGGCTCAGGAGAAAATATAAAATTTAGTTTGGTCGATTTTGTTTTATCCAAAACGCTTGACGAGAAACTAGAGCTAAACAACTAGTTTATCAATTTACTAGTTTGATCGATCAACAACCGTTGGATTTTAATATCATTGGGAATTGAACAAAGACTTAAAAGGGGATTGTTTAATTTGTGTCTTAATCCTTAATTATTGCCTTGATGATAAATAACTCTCCCAAGTCCTTGTATCTTGTGTCTGTAAGGAAGTTGAATCCTGATGCCAATTTCTTCTCAAACACTACAAAAATGTCATCCACAACCTTTTGCTTAAAGTGTTCCTTCAAAGCTCCTTCCCACACAGCTCTCATGTGCATGCTAGCACTATGAGCATCTATTTGTTGCTTATCCTTAAATAGATGACATAATACTTCTGACTTCTCAATTTTGAAATTCCCATTCTTCTTGATCAATTCCTTCACCTCTTCTGATGCTGGAACGTACATAGGCATGTTGAATGAATCTACCTGTTCTTCGCTTATTAAGCCCTTCATTCATTTGCAAAACAAGTTATTATTTGAAGGAGTAGCTAACTTAATTATCAATAATCATTTTATATAACAAATCAAAATCAATAATGATGAAGATTAATAGCTAAATAATCATTTCTATACAATAGACCATATCATTTGTCCAAAACTTTAGCAACTTTTTGTTGCCTTCTTGATTAGCACAATTAGGGCTACACATAGATCAGGCTATACTGGATATTAGCCCGTAGTCTGGTATGACATGGTTTTTGGGTTGGGATACTAGCCTGAAACCCAGTCTAACCCAGGGGAAAACCCTGATATCCATTAGGTTGGGCAGACTAGATTAGATAGGATTTGACAACAAAATCATCAATCATCTCATAAACATATAAACAAAGATATAAAATATAGAGAGTAACTTTATTTGTGTTTTTACCTTATTGGCCATCTCCACAAGAACGTTGCCCATTATATTAACACAAGCTTCGAAGCTGTTCAAGGAATTTGGTGGGACGCAGAGAATGGTAAGAATCATGATACCTCCAGGAACAAGCTCTAAGACTCTTGAATTTAGGAAGCTCTCAAAGTCTCTTTCAAATTGTGCACAATAAGCCTCTGCAACTTCTTTGTCTTCTTCACTTGTGAAGTAAATTTTACCTTTATTATAGGCACAAGAGTTCTTGTCAACTATTTCATTAGGTACCTTTGAGAGCCAATGAAGAGCATAAGATGAGTTAAACACATGAATGCTTGATTCTGGAAACAATCTTCCATGAAAGGAACCAGGCACAGCTGCTGCATAATATTGCCTGTTCCCAGGAAGAGACTTGAAAAGTGTGTTGAAATCATTAGCAGCATGATCATTGAAGAACACTTGAAATTCAACTGAATCTAATAAATCACGATGATGTTCTTGAGAAGATTCAAGTTTGAGGTTGACGGAGTCTATAATGTTTTGAACAGCGAAGAATGTGTTAGGTCCAACAGAACACCCCAAATCTGCTATGCGGAAAGTATTAAGAGAGGAATTATGCAAAAGTGTTCGCAAATGGAGCTTCTCAAGAATGGTGTCTTTGATAATGATTTTGGTAATATCTGTTCCTCTTCTCTGCCAAATAAGATCAAGCTTCATTAGCTTTGTATGAGACTATGAGGCAACTTATCGTTTAGATACGGTTTAAATATAATATTAAAAAAATTAAATAAATTAATTAATTAATTATAATAAAATTATCCTTATCTTCCTAAAATAGCCGTATAACATTAAATTATACTACTTTTGACTCTAAACATATAAATTTTAGTATAAATATAATATTTTAATTTATTTTATTTTTTAAATTTATACTATTTTCTTAAAAGTATCCCTATTAACTATCCCCATAAGAAATTTTCTATCAAGAAATAATTAGAAGGCACATTATTAGAAATATTATTTTAGGGAAACTAATATAAATTTATTATTAACTAATTTAAATAATTTTTTTAATACTCACAAATTAATTATTTAACTCTTATATTCCACATGCACTTAATATAAAATCTATTTAACTAATTTAATTATATTAATAAAATTAGATAAATTGGTTAATATAACATTTTTTTTTAAAAAATAACTTAACTATCTTTCTTAATTCTCTCACTCTCTCTTATTTAATTATTATTGAGGAGGATATTTTAGGAAGAAATGGATAATATGAGAAATATTTTTTATATTTATGATTAAAATTAATTTTAAGATGAGTAGTAAGAACTGGAGGGAGTATATATAGCTCCTAAAATCAAGATCTTGGTAATGTACTTGGGATTGATTTAAAATCTCGTGCTGGTCACTAAATTGAAGTAACTGAAATAGATAGAGCTATATTTATCTCTATAGCGTATGGATGTATTCACATAGCTTATTATATTTATATCAGTTTATAAAAGTAAGATAAGTTATTTTGATAAAAAAAAAGAAAGAAAGATAAATATAAAAAATCTCGAGTTCTTATAGCATGAAAATGCATGAGAAGAGTAATATAAACAAACATATAGTTCTGGATATCATTAAAAGATAAAAGAATTTTAAAAACTACCAGCCAGAAGAGAAAGAGGAGGACGAGGAAGAACCTGATAATTGGAATTTTGAGCATAACTATGATGGCCATCTTCAATATTCATTTGGCCTTCCATAGCTTTGTGATAATTTAGTGATTCTTTGGTATTCGCAGTCTGAATCCACTTCATGACAGCCCTCTTAGTTGCTTCATATTTTTCAGTTTCGCCATTGACTTAGAAACATGTCAAGAGCCATCGCAAGAGCTATCAAAATGCATTTGAAATTTATTGCATTAATGCAGTTTGCAGAGCAGTAGTTACAGCGACGAATACTTTATTATTATATTATAGATAAACGGTGTGGGGTGATATAACGCTGATAAGTAAGACACGTAGTCCTAGAGAAGAATCTGGAATGAAATAATTGCATATCACAAATTCACAATGGAGGGCCATATCGTTTTCCTCATCCCTTATGTTAATTTTTTAATAGTTTAAATATATTAAATTAATTAATTATAATTAATATAATAGTTATCTAATTAATTTAAATAGACTAAAAAATTTTAGGAGTTAAATTTAATTATAATTAACTGATTTATTTAATCTCTTTAAAAAAAATTAATTAAATTTTATATTAAAAATTAAAGGAGTATTTAACCAAGGTATTCCTAAATTATTTTGGATTTGAAATTAATCATTTTTAAAGTTTAGAAATAAAAAAAAATTCAACTCTCCTAATAAATATATTTATTATAATTTGAATTTATCTTTTTTACAAGGAGTTAAACTACTTCATTAACCAATAACTTAGTTTTTTGATTAATTTTGGGGTTAATTTTGTTCTTCAACATGATGATGAACATGAAAAACTTGCATGAGATCTATGAATCACTTTCTTTTAACTAGCAATACCCCAGTGCATTCGCCCGCATCGTGTGAAATGATAATAGCGAATGATATATTTTGTTCATATAGTAGAGTATTCTGAACAATATCAATCGTGAAAATTGAAGGACAAATAAATCATAAAAAGTGCATCGTGTTTAATCTTTACAAGTATGTCATGATTTCTTATTCTTAAAAATAATAAGATTTATTTAAAAGTAATGAAAATAAAATTAATATAAATTATTAAGTGTGGATTAGTATAATTTGAACTAAAAAAACAGGAGGAAAAGAAATTAAATTTGATATATTATTGATGAATTTTTATTTTATTATATTATTTATTATTTATTTTAAAAATTTTATTATCTTTAATATACATTATTGCAATAGTTTTTCTCATTTTATATTTTAATTGATTATATAAATTTCATTAAAAATATTATTCTCTTATATTTTTATTATTTTTTAATTAAATTGATTTATATAAAATTATTTTATTTTTATGTATTTTAAAAAATTAGAAAACATAAATAAATAATGAATATGACTAACATCAATTACTACACAATTATATAATATAGGATGGTTAATTGAAGAATTGCCAAAATTAAATGAAAAAATTATAATATCTAATTATAGAAAATTAAAATATCTCCAATAATATTATATTATATAAATATTATATTATATTATATTAATTAATTCTTTTAATATAATATTATACTATATTAATTTTATTTAAATTAATTCAAAGATAATTTCTCAATATCTAATATTTAAATTTAATTAAAGGATAATAGATAAATGTATTATTTTTTTTATTTTCTTATTAATTATTTTATCTCCTTTATCCTATTATTTTTTATTTAAATTATTTTTAGGATATTTGAGTTAAAATAATTATCTTTAGAGATATTAGAAAAGATAACAATTTGGAGATAATTGAAGATCATAGAAAATAAATTAAGAATAAATTATCATATTTTAGAGAGTCAATTAGTAGTGAAGATTCTAACATCAACAATAGTTTAAGATTATACAAAGGACCCTAAAACTCTTCCTTTTAATACACCAATCACCGTCATCATCACAATTATCTTATTCACATTTTTCACAATTTCATCATCTTCTTTCTAAGTCCTTGAAGAGATATATAATGGTTTGAGGTTCTATATTTTAGAGTTAAGAGTTAAATAATTTTATGATTTAATCTTTTTCTTTTTATAAGTTTATAATTTTATAAGTTTAGATTTTGAGATTTGTATATATTATATCTAAAGTTTTAGTTGAGATACATGTGTGATCAAATTTTTATGATTTATTATTTTAATTTATGATTTGATGCTGTTTATTTAATATTTTTAGTTTTCTCTTATAATTATTTATGTTAGGTTCACATGTTAAAAAGAATAAGACTATTTTAGTTTATATTTGATCTATATTTTTTTAATTTAGTTTATGGATTAGTTATGTTTATGTTTATTTTTATTTTCAGGAGCATTATTGTTTATAATGTATTTTAAATTTATGTTGATGCATTTCTTTTCTTTTGGTGAAGAATATGGGTGTTCATCTCTCTTTTATTAGGCACAAGAATGAAGATATATGTCTAGATTGTACTACAATATATAACATACTCAAAGATAAAAAATATTTTTCTTATTTGATAATGATTAGTGTAAGTATTAATACTATAATGGGTAATATAAAATTAATTGAAGACTTAAGAAGAGTAATTATGATATTACTCAAAAGGACAAATTTTGTTATTAAAGATGATTTATATTTCTCTAAGTCTAAAAAAAAGTTGTTAAATTTTAAGGATAACTGTCAAAACGGATATCATATTGAGACTATAAATAAAAAAAATATTGAATATATATATTATAATAGTTACATATAGAGAAAAATGTGTCATTAAAAAAATAATTGCATTATCTTCTGATTTATACTGTATAAATATTAATATAATTGAAATAAATGTTACAATAAACTAGAAGTTTATTGATAAAAATTATTCCTTAATTGGTATGACCTGTTAGGTCATCTTAGATCAACTATAATGCGAAAAATTATTAAAAATTCACAATGGCATCCATTGCTTAATATTGTATGTATGTGTGGATATCCATATAATTCCTCTTAAGATTCTTTCTTCTTTTAATATCAGAAATTTATAACCTCCCCAATAAATTATTGAGATGAGTTTCTTGTTATTAATTCTGTTACATTCATCTTTATTCTTTTATAATTCCAAATTTAATCTTTAATAGTTATGGCATATACATAGAGGACATATTCAAGATATTTATACTAATGAATATAAAAGTAAATGATGAATACTCCCTTATCTCATATTTCAATATCTTATATTGTTATTTCTTATCTTCTTTAACTTTTTTATATTCTCTTATTTTTATAATAATATATTATTAATCCTTCCTAATTGAACTATGCCATCTTTTTTTATTTAATAAATGAATGCCAAATTATGTTTCGGTTGCTTTTTTTTTTTGGGCGGTTATCTTTAATTTTTGGGTTTATTATATATCCAATTAAAAAAGTATTCACACATCTGAAACTGCCAATATATTTAAGGGTATATTTAGCTCAACAGAAAGGAGAGATTTTAATAGAGGAAAAAAGAGGAGAGTGAAGAAGAGGAATTTTATTATTATCTTGTTTGGATTAACATTAAGGGAGGGAAGGTGATTGATTTTCATATTATCTTGTTTGGTTTAAGAAATGAGGGGAAGTAAAATATTTTTATATAGACATATTTATCTTATATTATTTTATAGAATATTTTAATAAAATATAATATAAGGATAATATTAGGATATTAAAAAAATTATGGGTATATTGATATTATAAAATAATAATATCACACATTCCCTCTAAATTTTCCCAATTTTAGAAGGGAGGTAAAGTTAGGGAGGGAGGAAAAATTTTAAAAATTTTTGCCTCTCCTCCTAATATTTTAATAAGTCAAATAAGGAGAGTGGAGCAAAAGCTCTCCCCTTCTCTCTCTCTCCTCCTAAACCTCCATACCAAATGAACCCTAAGGGCTTGTTTGGTACGAGGAATTTGGAGGGAAGGGGAAAGGAAGGGAGGGATTTTGCTCCCTTCCCCTTGTTTGGCTCTATAAAATATTTAGGAGGGGAGGGGAAATTTTTTGAAATTTTCCCCCTCCCCAACTTTGCCTCCCCTCCAAATTTGGGGGAGTTTGGAGGAAAAGTATAAAATTATTATTTTATAATATTAATATACCTATAATTTTTTCAATATCCTAATATTATTCCTATATTATATTTTATTAAAATATTCTATAAAATAATATAAGATAAATTTATTTGTATAAAAATATTTTTTCTCTTTTTCTTTCCTGAACTAAATAAGGTAATATAAAAATCTCTCCCCTCCCCTCTCTTAATCTTAATTCAAATAAAGTAATAATAAAATCCCCCTCTTTCCCTTCTTTTCCTTTCCCACTATTAAAATCCTTCCCCTCCCCTCCCCTCTATTGAGCCAAACATACCCTAAATAATTTATATTAAAAGTTAAATATATGCATGGATTCGTTCATGCTTCCTTGTGAGTGATGCAACCTGAAGCAAGGTACTCAAAAATTAAGATATTTTTTAAAAAATCGTGACTGAAACTGTAAATATACACACACACATATGAATCTTAATTTTTTCTTTTTACAAAAAAAATGTCATTAGACGACGTGGTCCCTCCATAAGTGGTCCTTACTCGGCCATCTGATTTGAAAACTCACGAGTAGCATACCAAACAGAGTTAGGTGAAATATAACGTCCATGAAAGAAAATATAATTTTCTCAAGAAAATGTACGAATTAATATATTTTAAGTCAAGAAAATAGTGACAGATAATAATTAAAATCATGCCCATTATTGGATTTATGATATGGACTTGATAACTTATAGTTTAAAAGAAGCAGCTGGGTAGGCTTCCTTCAATTGAACTCACCAAAAGCATGGAGAAACTTGTTTCAAATTGGTACAATAAAGTTGAAAGTGTGCCTGAGAATTACATATTTCCACCTGAAACAAGACCAGGGAAGCTCCATGTTCCCATGGGTGAAGGCATCCCAGTGATTGATCTCAGTGAAGCCGAGAAAGGTGATCATGCAAGAACACTTACAATTCAAAAAATTCTCAAGGCTTCTCAAGAGTTTGGATTCTTTCAGGTTCATGTTATTTTATATAACTAGAGCATTTTTTTTATTAATTATTGTTTCGATGGTATATATGCGGTGAATTAAGAGCGCCCCCCCCCCCCCCCAACACACATATATATAGGTTATAAATCATGGGGTTTCAGAGAATCTGATGGAAGAAACAATAAGTGTGGTGAAGGAGTTGTTCCAGATGGCAGATGAGGCAAAGAAAGAGTTGTATAGCGAGGAGTTTAGCAGTGATTGCGTTCTGTTCACGAGCTGCATGAATTATGGAAATGAGAAGGTTCATCAATGGCGAGACTTTTTGAAACATTCATGTCATCCTCTACACAAATGGCAAAAATTTTGGCCTCAAAATCCACCTTCATACCGGTATATAATATATATATATATATATATATATATATTTCAAAATAATTAGTTAGAGGAGTTTGGTTGATTATGGGTTTGTTTTATATAGTCACTTGGTTTCTTCATGTTGTTAATTGTTAGAGAGATTGTTGGGGCGTGTTCGGTTGAAGTGAAGAAGTTGAGTTCCAAGATCTTGGGACTCATGGGAGAAGGACTCGGCTTGACACGTGGATATTTTGAGGATGAATTAAGCGAATGCGTCATACTGAGCGCTCACCAGTATCCACCATGTCCTGACCCAAGTTTGACTCTTGGGACACGTGTCCATGTTGACGCTAACATCATTACCATTTTGCTTCAAGACCATGTGTACGGTCTTCAAATCTTCAAGGATGACAAGTGGGTTGGCGTTGACCCTAATCCTCATGCATTTGTGGTCAACGTGGGCACCTTCTTGCAGGTGATCAGCAATGATAAGCTAACAAGTGTGAAACACAGAGTTGTGACAAATACAAGCAAGTTTCGAACATCAGCTGGATTCTTTGTGACCGCCTTAGATGACTGCATTATAAAACCAGCACAAGCTGTTACTGATGAACTCAATCCTGCAATCTACAAACCCTTCACTGCTAAGGAATTTGTTACTCGCTACTTCCAAACTGATGGTGACATCAAAGCAACTTATAATCATTTCAAAGCTTCATGACGAGAATAATTTCAAATAAATGCAAGCATATGTAATTTTGAATGCCAATTAATGATTATGTTTTTTGATAGGCAATCTTTAATCTTTTCAGCCTCCAACATACTTGAACCATTCTGTACCAACTACCAACACGAAATAAAAGCAACAAAATAACTTCAACTACGAAAGGAAATAGAAATCGAAGTGTAACTATATCTCTAGCCCAAAACTGGGTCAATCATATATGGAAAGTGGGTTAGCTGCAGAGCACGACGCAACAGTAAATCTTCACTTCAGGTTAGAATAGTTGGTAGATCATCATTTAGATGTATGACAGAGAATAGGGCGTACTAAATCTTGGTAGAATCTCCGCTCAGAAAACCTCCTTGCTCGTGTGCTCGCGGCGGAGGCCATCTTAAACCTCTGCATCTCTGACATGCTTACAATTGCCAAAATAGCAATGAGGAGGTGGCTGTGGGAGGGATGGCTCCAGCATCGAGGAGGTGTGGCTATTCCATCCTATAGAAGACCTTATAATAATGAACGGTGCCGCTAGGATCAAAAAGATGTTGTGAAATGTGTGTAAGGAGTGTTTGCTAAATAAACAACATTAGTTAACTTAGCCATAATATTTTTGTACAATTTTAAAAACTTCATGTGTAATTTTACACTATTTTTTATTAATATATTTATTAACAGTCAATATTAGTTGACTTAACAGCTATAATAATTTTGTACTATTTGAAAAACTTTATATATATTTTTGTACCCAAGAAAATATTATGGTGTTTAGTGCACATATGATAATACTTTATAGGTAGATTTACACATTAACCTAATAGATAATATTTCTTTTCAAGTCTTTCATTTTAATTTTCCCTATAAATCAAGATTAGAGGTGTTTATGTTAGTAACTCGCTATTCCCACCTGAGTTCAATAGAAAAATGTTTAACTTTGACAAAAAAGTGAGATATTTTTTGAGAAATGCTACTTGTTAAGTAAGGCTAGACATTAGGCTCAATATGCAGCCCTGCCCATAATATATAATTATTTTTATTAAAAAATAATATATATAGACACACATATTATGTCATTATATTTTTTGTTGTCTTTTTTTTAATAGATTATGGATAATTTAATGCCTATTTATTTCTTGTTCTAGTAAGGATAATGATATTGTGCTAAGAGGTATTGTGATGTGTGTGACTATGGAATTATGTCAACTATTAATATTTATATTTCTTCTTTTTGAGCATTGCAAGTTGTGGAATTATGGAATATATTTAATGTTCAAAATATTATTGATCAAGTTTCAATTGGAGTTTTCTTCATATATTATATTATGGATAGGGGATTACCACTTGGGCAGGGACCAAATAACGGGCTATAAAATGTAATCCATTTATCTTTTGGGCTAGGTATTGAATAGGGTACATACCTTATCTTGTAGTGCAAATAACGGGCTATAAAATGTAATCCATTCATCTTTTGGGCTAGGTATTGAATAGGGTACATACCTTATCTTGTAGTGCCTATATGCAACCGTAGTGGTAATAACAACCATAATAACCCTTAATTTGGAAGGGAAACATTAGAGAGGAAAAAATGTTACGAAGAAAAACTTTAAAAGGTATTAATCTTTTTATTATTTGTATAAGTCTTCCTTCATTCCTGGTAATCTCTCCTATTTTACACTCTATTCAAAACAAGCGTAAAACTTAACTCCCTAGTGATTATAAGGTATTTTACAGGTCATGGAATCAAATTCTACAGTCACAAGAAGAACTTACATCAGGAAACAAATAATGAATATATTGTTAAAGATAAAGTAGATTAATAACACATAAAAGAAAGAGCATTGGACAATAAAGTTATCTGGGGATAAGAAGTAGCACATCCTTTCTAATATGGAAGGTTCTCAAACACTTCCTTGTAAACCATGTTCTTTGTTTTTGCAAGGGCTTGCTTCTCACAATATGTACTAAAATTTTTAAACCATTCTTGTTGCTAAATCGAGACAAAGTGTTGGGTTATATGAAGTCCACCTTTTGTTGAATAGGGCCCAAGTCCAAAATAAAAATGAGTAGAAATTTTTTAAGATAGTAAATTCCTTTTATCTAAAAACTATTATATTTTTATGGCTAATTAATTAATTTTAATTGAGATTTTACCATTAGAATGCCTCTCCTTAGAGATCTTTTTAAACAAGGTGGACTTGAATTCAGTTCACCTTTTTTATAATATAGCTTGTTTACTACTAGATTAACTACCCTTTAGTATAAGAATTATTTAATTAATTTATATAAATTAAAAAAATAAAATAAATTGGTTGAATTTAACAAATGTAATATGATTTATCTAAAATATCTCTCTGTAATATTAGATTAAATATCAGTTTATAAGTTAAATAAATAAATTTAAGAAAATATGATAAATATAATATTAAAGATTTCTAACTTTAGAGGAAACTGCTTTCTTTGTGCATTGATCAATGTTATAGCAACAGCAGCTACCTAGGGAGAGCCTTAACCCTTGAATCCCATAAGTTCACTCTCAGGGTTTTTTCTTGCATCAAGTCTCGATAATTAATTTCAATAGGTAAGTATTTGCTAAAGGCTTCAAAGCCAAATGGTCTCCTTACTGAAACAAACTGTAGGCTTCTTCAAATAGGTCAACAGAGATGACCTTCACCTCCCTGTAGCAAACTGTCCAACAACCAATACCCACTGGCTAAGTAAGGAGGCAATATGGGTGTCTGTAACAGAATTGGTAAAAAAGGGAGGTTCTTTTGCATAGAAGTGAAAGTTCTCGAGTGGATTGTTTGCTTAAGTTTATTGCTAACCGCTCAAAAATCAAGAAAGAGTAGTCTAAGAGTAAGTAGGATTCCATTCTAAAGCGGATTCCGATTTTATACAGGTGGTCCCTACCTCTATTAAATACAACCACTTGTATATAATATAAGATATAAATAATAAATTTTAATAAATTAAAAGAATTAGTTATATTTATAGGATAAAGTTATAAATTTAAAAAATAAAGTGAATTAAAATCTTATATTTAGGAGTATATTTAGTTTTAAACTAATTTTGATATTAATGGTAAGAGAGAGAATTATTATTTTGCAACATATTTTCTTAAGAAAATATTAAAATTCAATAAAAGAAAATAGTGTCATATGAACCATCTTAATCAATAGTCCATTGCTTCTAACAAGAAAAGATATATACATAATTAGCGGAGGAAAACTCAACAAAACCTGGATAAAGTGGATGAATAAAAAAATGGCCTAAGATTTTTGGACATGGTCAAGTCATTGACTCTTCTGTAGCAGTGAGAGTCTGATTTTCGTTGGTTAGGAAATTGACCTGAAAGGGAGTGATTTCCGTTCCCTCCCTTGTACTATTGAATATGTAACTTATTTTCACCCAAACGGAGATTCTCTCACTGCAATTCATATTTCTTCGCCGATGTCTTCCTTCTTCACCCCTCGGTTTCTTCTTTCTTTCACAACACTTTCATTATTCCTTCACAGTCCTTCGTATTGGATCCCGGACGATTATTATGAAGCTTGCAGTAATCTGTATGATTGCGGGAAGATTAGAAAGGTCGGGTTTCCTTTCTGGGGAGGGGGCCGTCCAGAAGGTTGTGGCTATCCTGAATTACGTCTCAGTTGTTCTAAAGATTTGACCTTCTTAACAATCCAAAGGGTCACATACCTGGTTTTAGATGCCAATCCAGACCAACATATTCTGAAAATCGCTAGATTCGACTACAATAAAGACATATGCCAAAATCAGCTTCTCAACACAAGCCTTGACTTTCAGCTGTTTGAAAATGTGCCTGAAACAAAAAATCTTACTCTTCTATATGGTTGTCCGCCGTCAATCCCTTCAGAAAAAATGGGTTTCATAACCGTCAAACCGCTACAATTTTATTGTCCCAAAAAAGTGTTTGATGGTCGTTATGGCTATGTACTATGGGATAATATTCCTGAAATTTCTGCGTTATGCTCTACAAGCGTGGTCGTTCCTGTTGAAGCTCCAAAGCCATTGGTTGATATTCAGGTAGTGCAAGGGATGCTTAATGATGGATTTGAAATGAAATGGATAGCTGGAATTGTAGAGTGTGATGAGAGCCAGAAAAGAGGTGGAGCCTGTGGATATGATTGGGGTTCAAATAAGACCACCTGCTATTACAATTACATAAGAGGCAACTCAACGCCTCAGCCTCAGGGGACTCCAGGTACGTCTATAACATGATGCCAATTGCATATTTTATACCCGATAAGATACAGAGAAAGGATGAGATCCAATTAAGTGGCTTACATAAGATTGAGATCTATTTTACAAGCTTAGCCATATGAGCTACATCAGCTCATTGGCTATTATGCCCGGACAGTGAGTTGATTAAATTGTCTTGGACAAGAGACTAGTTTGTTGAGTTGTGTTGATTATTGCTACTGCTTTTCTTTCTTTCTTTTCTTTTTTCCATGTGATTTGGCTATTCGAAGCAATAGCCTCATAGGTTTGTGGTGTTTTTAGTCATGGCGGCGTTATTAGCTTTGAAATTCTGGGGAATATTGTGAAAACACAACCAAACAAAGCTATTGAATGCAGAAGACAAAAGCAAGTAAGAAAAAAACGGAGGGGAGGGGAAAAGACAATGCTACCTGTAGGATTTTGAAGATATTTTCCTTAGTCTCACTTTAAAATTAATTAAAAAAAGGTGTTTTTAAAAAAAATAGAAAAAATACACTGTTAAAAAAATAAAAAAACACCTTTTAAAGTGCTTTTAAAAAAACACATTTTTTAAAAAAATTATTTTTAAAAAATATGTTTTTGGGCAACAGATAAAGAAAGTAAGGTAAAAGAAGGAAGTGATGATGAGAGATGAAGAGAGGTAGAAATGAGATTATTGCTCCCTTGTAATTCTTGGTTTACTATTATTATACATGTTGAAAATATCTTAAATTCTTTTTTTTTTTACAAAAAAAGTTTAAAACTCAGGAGAGTTACACACGTGCCGCCTTAACAAGTTGTGCACACATTATCAGTAGGTTTAGTAAGATGAAAGAATTTTTTAAAGATATAGAAATAAAAATGAAAGTGTAAATATAATTAGGCTAAAAATTAATTTTAAAGATTTGTTTGGTATGATAGAAATAAATATAAAATTTGTGCATATTTATTTTTATAATTTAAGATAAAATAATCTAAAATATTTATTTATAACTTGAGAAGGATTAAATTTATTTAAAAATTTTATAATTAGGGTAAATGATTAAAAAACTTTTACTTATATTTCTATTATCTCAATTTCTAATTTTTTTGATAGAACTAAAATGCTCAAAATATTAAAAATAAAAGTGACTTCTATCATATCAAACTAAAAAAAATAAAAGATTATATTTTCACTTCCCCCTTCTATCTCCCAAACATATCATATGATTTAATATCTGCGTTGCTTTCGTTGTTTGTTTGTTTTTCCTTCTTTTTTTGGGCGATACTTGTGGAGCTTCAGATCAGTCTGCGTACATAGATATTTTTTTTTTTATCAAAAATCAAAATGTTACAAATTTATAGCTGATTTTTGTTTTTTTTACTAAGTTAACTCTCTAACAATTACAATCTATCCTTTCCACAAGGCATTTTAATTAAGGTTCATCTACTTTTCTAACTTGCCATATAAAGGTTTCAAAAGTATATCCTCCGACAAAGATTTTTCACCTAGTTGCGTGTTCCATTTACTGTCTTTGAATCGGTCCTTAAAGTCACCTAGGACTTGAACAAGTGAAGCTTCTATCCGAACCATATATTTTCATTTACTTCGGAAGTCGAAAATCCAAAGTTATTACGTGCATGATGCAATATATATGCTAAACCATGCTTCTTTCACCCATCCAAATTGACCATTTGTCCCGACTTTCGAGGAAACTTCCCTTCATTTGAAGAACTATCCATGGCTACGTGCTAGATGAAAAGGACGAAATGCTAATTCATTATCTCATAATCTTTCATCTACTACAGCTCTTTTGACGCTGCATCCCGTTCTTCTCGATTCTCTCATAGTTTGTTTCCTCCATAAAACCCCCTCTTAATCCATCATCCATGTTCTTTCTTTTGGTTCCTTTGTTGATCTCTGTCAACATTCCAGCATCCCGTGGCGCCGATGATGGTCGGTATACAAACTGCTCAAGTACCTTTTTTATCTGCGGAAGGTTCCAAAGCCTCATAAAATATCCCTTTTGGGGAGGAGAAATAGCAAATTATTGTGGTCTTCCTGATTTCCAGCTCATATGCAAAGACAATATCCCAATGATTACCATACGGTCCCTCAAATATCAGATTCTTCATTTGGACTCGGATATAAAGACTCTTGTAGTGGCTAGCGATGATTATTTTGAAACTATCTGTCCAACTGATTACAAAAACATCACATTTGATGATACACCGTTCAAGTATGTAGATGGGCTTGCTCATGTGACCTTTCTCTATGATTGCCCTACTTCTGGTTCTACTCCATTTCCATCAAATGTTTTCAATAAAAACTGTAGCAGAGCTGATGGTACAGATATAACAGTCTACTACCTTCCGGAATTGTATTCAAGTTATTATTGCAAAATGAGTGTTATTATGCCGATATATCCAGCAAACCTCGGTCGAGTTGTAGATGCTATACAGGATGTGTTACAAGAAGGTTTTGGGTTGCAATGGACAGTTAATAGTGAGGATTGTGACACATGCTCTCGATCTGGTGGCCAGTGCGGCTATGATGATGGACGATTCTCTTGCTTCTGCAAAGATGGGCCCCGAATTACTTCACGTTCACCGTTAGGTATGTTGTTATTTTATCAGAATCACGTGTTTCTTCTGTAACCTCTCCATGGATATGGGACATGACCCTATCATAAATGTGTCATGGTACTAATTCAAGTGTCATTTTATGTTTGATACAGAACATAATTTATTTCTGTATTATCAAGTATACATGCCGTATACTTGTGCCTAAAAAACAAGTGAATAGGGCTGATGAAACCTATATCTAATGCTCTCTGAATGGCCTTAATGGATCATCTCACCCTCGCCAATTACCAAAAAAGCCTCGTAAAAGAGTGATTAGAAAACCTTTTAAAAAGAACATGCATGCTGTAGCAGATCTTTCGGCGCACATTACCTGAAGGTTTACTGTTACCAAGTATTAACCATGTGCCTGTCTGGTTCTTCCCAAACCAAAGTTTTCAAAAAACTTTTAGCCTTTTAAAATAAATAGTCATATTTATTTAAAAGTACTTTTGGACCAAATCATAATTTAAAACTATAGTTTTGAATAAATTTATAGGAATAACTTCTAAAACAATAAAAGTATTTATAAATTACTCAATTACTATTTTACCCTTACTTTTCTTACACTCTCTCTTTTCTTCTTTTCTCCTTCTTCTCTCTCTTCTCTTCTATCCCTTTTCGTTGCCATTTCTACCGTTGTTGTTGTTGGGAGAGAGGAGGGTTATCATCACTGGAGGAAAAAGAAGACGTCGCTGGGAGGGAGGAGGGTTCTCGTCGTTGTCACTGGGAGGTCGTGGTCCATGTCACTGTTGGGCTGTTGGTGGTGGTCCGTCGCTATTGCTGCTACTTTTTCTGTCATCAGATCTCCAACTGCAATGGTCTCTAATGCTACTACTTCTTTATCACTGGAAAGGGTAAGGCTAAAAGTGGGAAGATGCTGGCCGTGATCGCCTAGGTGTTCATGTGGTAGGTGACAAAGGCGATGCTGCTCTCCGTCTCTTAGGCATAACTTTCGTTGATAGGGTGGCTCACTCATACATGGATGAAGTGATTACTCTAATTCTCATAAGCTTCTATCTCGCTCTTGCCATCTAATGCTACAATGTATACAGAAGATTAGAATTAAACGTGAGTCTCTATTTCAAAAAGAGGGAATTCTTTTTTTTATCTTATACCCTTTCTAATAATTTACTAATAATAAAAGCCTTTCTAATAATAATTATCCAAACACTTATTTATTGATAACTATTTTTTTTTTATAAGTTCTTCCCCATCAACTCTTTTCTAAAAGCTATACAAAAATCATTTCCCAAAAATTTATCCAAATAAACCCCATATCAGCCACATAGGAAGGGTCTGTGATGGAAACTAACTCCAGAAAACGTATTATTCAATGATAAAACTGCTCCACAGAGTATATTCTAATGGAGGAAACGCTGAACAAGAAAGAAGCAGACAAAGAACTCCACCTATACTTTCGAGAGGTATTGGCTCTCCCAAATCTCACACGCCAATTCCATCCCCTCTACAACAACCCACCTTCCTATTATAACTGCCAACTATGAAATACCATAAACACCCTCCATTCACATGATCTTCCCCAATTCCCACAGTCTGCAATTGTTTTAGAAGAGAAGTAAACTTTTGGTTATGTTTGACTTTTAGTGTGTGTATAACATTCAGCTCCTTGGCAATTTGACAGAATCAAACCCCCCGTTTAGGTTTTCACATCTTCCCTGCCATAACATTTTTTTCTCTTCATTAAAATATATTTTTTTTCACATTCTTTTGTGTGCGCCACTGAAAAGTGCACTTCTTTATAAAATAATTCCGCAAGTAAATGTTGTAGCTACGCTAGTTTAACAGAATGAGAAGAATCTCTGCTGCGACAGGATAAATCTAATGATATAATGTGAAATTTATAATAATTTTCTGCCCATCAAGTAAGTAGTACTCATTTGTTCGAAATCAATGTTATAATTGCAGGATCAACTAAGAAGCTGGGTTCACGACTTGCTTAGGTAATAAATATAGAAACACTTTCATTTTAATTGCTCCCACAATTAATATTTCAAAGATTTTAAGTCATTGTGTTCTACAAATGCAGCCATTCCAGCAGGAGTTGGTGGTCTTGCTCTAATCTCGATTTTGACTACTTATATTTGCAAGAAGCGTTTCAGAACAGAAAATGGGAAAATCTTCAAGGAGACAAGAGCGTATCATGATTACAACCTTCAATCCTTCATGAGAAACTATGGCCCTTTGGCACCAAGGAACTATAGTTATTCAGAAGTGAAAAGAATGACAAAATCATTTTCAAACAAATTGGGAGAGGGAGGGTATGGTGTTGTATACAAAGCAAGCCTACCTGATGGTCGTCTTGGGGCCGTCAAAGTGATAAGGGAATCTAAAGGAAGTGGAGAAGAATTTATAAATGAAGTTGCAAGTATCAGCAGAACCTCGCACGTCAACATAGTCACTCTCTTGGGATTTTGTTATGAAAGGAACAAAAGAGTACTAATCTATGAATACTTGTCAAATGGTTCCTTGGATAATTTCATCTATAAAAGAGGATCTCCAAATGCTTTTTGTACTTTGGAATGGAATGTGTTGTACCAAGTAGCTATTGGCATTGCTCGTGGGCTCGAGTACTTGCATAGGGGTTGTAACACGAGAATTTTGCATCTTGATATCAAACCTCAAAACATTCTTTTGGATGATGAATTTTGCCCAAAAGTATCTGATTTTGGATTAGCTAAAATATGTCAAAAGAGAGAGAGTATTGTGTCAATACTGGGCACAAGAGGAACAGTCGGTTTCATTGCACCAGAAATATTCAACAGAGCATTTGGTGGTGTTTCTCACAAAGCTGATGTTTATAGTTATGGTATGTTGGTCCTTGAAATGGTTGGGGGAAGGAAGAATTATGACAGTGGAGGATCTCATACCGATGAACAATATTTTCCAGATTGGATTTATAAGGATCTTGAACGTGGTAATCATCCAGCGAGTTCTCTAGTAGTCACAGTGGAAGATGATGAGGTGGTAAGGAAGATGACTTTAGTGAGTCTATGGTGTATTCAAACAAATCCATTAGATAGACCAGCTATGAGTAAAGTGGTAGAAATGTTAGAAGGACCCATTCAATCATTATCGGTTCCTCCAAAGCCATCCCTTGAATCTCCTACAAAATTGCCAGTACAATTATCAAATGGATCGTCCGAAGAAACGATTCAGACAATTTCAATAAGTAGTTAACTGATTTAATCTACCTACTGCTGATGACAATTCAACTTTGAATCGTATTGGTTAATTTATGGATAATTTCCAGCTATTGCTTCCTTACTTGCAAACAGTGAATAAGAAATTCGAGATACTTGCAAAAATATGCTATTCACCGTTTGCAGACAACTTAAGAGCAATCCAGTGTGACGTGTGTATTTGTATATTAACTTTCTTTATCCCCCTGCTCAACTTCCTTTCTCTGCTGGAGATCTGCCTGAAAAATTCACGTTGAAGTCTAACTTTTCTTGTCATATAGAAACAACAACTAAACAGATTTATGATTAATTAATTTTGTTAACAAGATCTAATTTCAAGCAAAAACAAAAATCTTGCATTTACCAGCTTGAACTTCAAATATGCGATTCTCTGCTGTCTTTGATGTGCAAAAAACTTCAGTGACTGAGACAATAATAAGAAAATCAGACCCACATGGAAAAGGGAATACACATAGAAGCAAATGCATAGAAAGAAATGTGTATAATTGTCTAGACAACTAGGGGAATGCCAGAAGCTGAAGAAAAAAGAAAGCAATCACTTACTCCCATTCTCTGCAATTCAATAGACCTACGCAACGCTTCTCTTTTTGTCAGAAGATTTTTTGTCCCCTTTTCTAAAGGCCGTTTATAGTTTTTTCCACGGTAAATAATTATTGCATGGCCTTCTTTTAATTTATCAACAGAAACTAGAACCCCACCACTCTCTGCCTCAAGAGATGTTGCTGTGTTGATGACCCGCCCAAACATTCTCTGCATTGTAATGATCTTTACTACTTCTCTGTGCTTCCAGTGCTGATGTATGCCCTCCAGTACACCAACAAAGATCCCACGCCTGCCTGCAGTCATCATTTAATAGAATTTCTAAGAGCCAGAAAAAATAAAAACGAAGGTATTTTCAGCAATAAAAGACTTCATTGAGAAGCTGTAATAATAACAGCATCTGTAACTATAATTGACAATTGTAGCCACATCAGCATATGCCACTTTGGATGTTTCAATATGGGTCTGCCGGGTCACAAGCAAGTGAAATAATGTATATTTCTTAATTTGTCTTCAAATATCCCATTTGACTCAAAGCAAACTCCCATACATAATCACGATTGCGGATTAGATAAAACAGCAAAGGGGGAAAGCAGCCTAAAGGAAACGAGATTCAAGAAGTACAATTTATTTACCAAGCACTAAGCAACTACGAATCTTTAGTCCTATCTTCCGGAAGCATTGTCTCTCTTCCTCTGTCATTATTTCCAGGTCTGCATCCTTCTCAGAAGGTGTCCAAGCAGCATTTAACTTTAATAATTCCTTTGTTGAGCTCTCTATTTTCTTATTAAGCTGCAGATTTCACAAAGATAATCAACAAAATATTTGTATAATTCAAACTTAAAATGAAAAAGATGAAAAGTCATGTCATACAATGAACAGTTGGCGCACTCCCTTTTTCAATTCCCTTTCCAATGTGACTATTTCAGCCTCCAGTTGAACATTTAAATCTACATGGATGTTTTCAACATCACAAATTGTTCCTTGGATGTTCTTGAACTCTGATAAGGTCCCACTTGTACTAGTGTTCTCTTGTGGTTCATCAATTGGTGAAAAAGCTTCAACTGCTTTCAGCCGAGAAACTTCTTCGTGAAGTTGAAAGCCTTTAAGCTCCTCTTCTCTCTTTTCCACCAAACCTGCAACTTTTCTAGGAAGGAAGTCCTTGCCCCTATAGAGTATTATATAAAACTTATTACGCAGCAACAGAGTTCCTCCTGTGAGACGCTGCATTGCAGATAACAATGTTAAGAACACTTGTTACAACATACATGAATCAGAACAAACACATTGAATGTGCATACAAGCTACGGAGGAGAATTTGAAAGTTGGACAACAAGAAATTTTCGCTTGGCTTTCAGGTATAAGATTCAAAATGAAACCATTATATGCCCAACCATGATAGGCATTAATGTTCCCATTACTGCTTCATAAAATTGCTCAACATCACAAAAGAAAGCGAATTTGCAAGTGAGGACAACCAAAGTGTCAAGTTCTACCTTGAAGGTTGGTGAGAATAATTCATTTAATTCAATCCAAACTCAATGAGTCAACCTTTCTATATACAGAAGGACAAAAATCCTCCTAAAACTTGGAATGTTGTGGTCTCAGATGCAGATCACAAAGTAAACTTCTTACCTTCAGCTCATTGGCCATTTGTTCATTGTCAGTATTTGGAACTCCATACTTCAGAGCAATTTTTACTATAAGGCTCTTCTCCCACAACTTTAAAATAGCAGAAGCCAAGCCCTGTAGTCTTCTGTTCCTACCTTCATAAAATAGAGAAAATGTATTCATTAACCTCATATATGCAATGACAAGCAAGAACAGAGGTACCCCACATATGTTTCCTGATAGACTTATGATCAATTTATAACCAACCAATCAAAATTTTCTTTTAATAAAAAAATTTAATAGATTCATTGTTTTCCCTTCAAGAAGCAGTTACATACGGTTACATGGACTGCTTCACCATACCATGCATAAGTACCTTAATTTCCATTTAATTAAAGTTTTCAATTTGTAACTGAGTTTATTTAGGTGTGAATTTGAAATGACACCAAAAGTCATAGATTTAGAACTAGAAACAAACTGAAGTAACTAATTCTTATGAAGAAAGAAAGAAAATGATTACATATTATCATTTCTCAGCTTCAATAAAGTTTAAAATGAAAACAAAAGAAAGAAAGTGACAATAAAAGTAAGCTGATGGATTACATCAAGAAAAAGAGTACCAAGAACAAAATGGACCGGCAAAGGATGAGCAAGCTTCCTCAAGTATGTAAATTCATTATCAGTCAGTTTTGAACTAGAATAAGGTGGAGAAAGCCTAAATGGAAGCTCAAATCCAGGAACCACTTCCGGAAGTAAGTCACCATCTACTGGGAGTGGCTTGTGCATCCACCAATCAATGAAGCGAGGTCCTAAGGGATCCAGTAACCTATCAGTTTCTCTCTCATACAATGATCCAACCACAGGTTGGAAATTCACATCTTCTTTGTTACGGATATCAGTTTCTATAGAGTCTCCACTATCAGCTTTCCTGCTCAACAGATCATGAGCACTACTTTGATGGAAGTTAAACTGGTAAAGATTGTCCTTGGTTTCTGACTGCAACAAATGGATTCCATGATGGTTTGCATTTTGACTGCGAAAGTATCTTGTATAAATCTTTCCAGAAACTATAGGGGTGATCTGATGCTTGTGCCCTCGATAAATGACAAGAGTATCTTTCTTACTCCAGATAACCAAGCCTCCAGTCTTAAACTATTCACATAGGAAATAAGGACAAACACATTGGATTAGTTAACTAGAAACAAATTTAATATGGAACAGAAGTAATGATCTATAAGGCAAAGGAATATTATGACATGATAATGCTTCTCTCTATTAGACATCTCGGATTAGTTCAATTTTGTCTCTAATCTGTAAAACGCAGTTAAATGCATCAGGTTACAATTGTTGGCTTTTAAAGATAAGGAATTACACTGAACTAAATAAAACATTTAACCAGCCAAACAAGTATCAAGGAACAGTATATTTCCTGCCAGAAGATTCCCATCTCCACAGTTCATTCAAGGTACGCAGCACACACTGATTCTTAAATTCAGTTCAGTATGGAAGCATATTCACATAGAACTAAAACGTATTCTAAAAAACTTTTGAAATGTACCGCTTTGAAAATACATATAGAGAACATTATTGACAAGCCTAACCTCGACAATTTCTTGAGCTCTATCCATATTCCGGCACAAAGGGATATCAAATTTAACCATAGCAAGCTCATTTCTAGTCCAAATGCGTTTAATTTCATCGACAACAGCTTGAGTAACACCAGCTTTCTTAACCTTCACCCAATTTCTCATTCTTGCAGCCTCACTTCTTAACCTCCGAAGCAATGCCTTATCAAGCGTCAAATCCGCAGTAGTCACTGGCTTTTCCTTTTTCGTCCTCCGAAACTCAATCCTCTCATCTTTCTCCCATGGCATCCTACCTCGAGTTCTGAAATCGCTGTCCTTTTCTAATCGTTCTAAAGTATCCCCAAATTCAGCTTCCGCAGGACCTATCTGCGCATCAGTTGAGTAATTCTGATCCTTGTGAAGTTTTTCAATGCTTTGGACAATTTTCTTCATAGCCTTCTTCCCTCTGACGCCACTTTCCTTCGCAGTCAACGCCTTATCGGATTGTTCCACCTCGCTCTTCTTGAATCTCTTCTTGACATTAGGCTTAGAAAGGTCAAGAACTTCATGAGGCTCTAGAAGCAGAGGACCCTGCATCCACGGAGGTGTGGGGACTTTGATGGGAGCACCAGGAAGAGACTTAGACTCAGAGGAGACAGAGGAATTTGTGTTCGCTGTGGAGGCAATTGAAAAAAGATTGAATGAGTGATTTTTGACGGGGTTTCTGGGAGGATTCAGGGTAGAGAAGGGTGAAGTATTAGTGGAAGAATATGGGAATGAGATGGAGTAAAATGTGATGTTCGGATTACCAGATAGCTGAGGAAGAAGAGAAAGGAAGATCATAGTAGGCATGAGTAAGACGTGAAAGAATTCTTCCCCTGCTTCGCGCGCAGAACTGAAGACGAAGATGGGACTATGATTTGTTACTTCCACTTCTTATCCCATTTTGCAGTTGATATTTTCAGTTCTCTCTTTCGTGAAGCTTAATATTTTGCGAGGGTAGAATGATTACGAAATAGGAAATTTTCATTATTTAACTAAGAAAATTGATATTGTTAAATAGTTATTATAAGAGATAATTTTAATTTTAAATATAAAATTTTTTATTTATATTTTTTATTTATTTTAAAATTATTCTTATAGATATCTCTCAATAATAATTAAGTAAAAAGTAGAGAGAGTAAATTAAGGGAATTGTTAAGATGTTTTTGAGCAAATATATTAATTAACTAATTTAACTAAATTTTTTAATTTAATTAAATAAATTAAATATATTTTATATTAAAAATAAGAGAAATATATTTATTATGTTGCATGAAATAAAAATAATATATATATATATATATATAATAATCTAGCTTGTTATAAATAAATTATTAAGTATCTTATTTAGAAAGAAAGAAAATTATGGTTTTAAAAGAGTTTTTAGTTCAAATTTTAGTTTAAAAAAATTTTAAAATAAAGAGTTAGTTATATTTGTCTAAAAGAGTTTTTAGAAAAAAATTATAGTTTAAAATTAAGACTTTAGATATGTTACTGAGACTAATCTCTAGAACAGTAAAATACTATCCAATTACTATTTTACCCTTATTTTTTCTTATACCCTCTCTATTCTCTTTTCCATCCTCTCTCATCTCTTTTCTCCATCATTTCTCCTCTCTCTTTTCTCTTTTCTACCATCTATCTTATTTTTAATAAAATCATATTATTTATAATAATTTTTTAATTATAATTTTTTTTATAATAAATATTTAAATATTCATTCATTCATAATTACTTTTTTTTACCAAAAATCTTTTTCTAAAAAACATCCAAAATTTTTTTTTTTTATAAACCCTTTTCTAAACTCTTTTCAAATAGGCTCTAAAAGGGAAATAAATATTACATATATCCATATTTATACACAAAATTCAAAGAGAAATCAAATTATTCTATTGTTATCATCAAGGTTAATTACTTGGACAGTTTTTAATGTTCCATAATTAAATTTTTAATGCAATAATAATAATAAATATAAATTTTTTAATTAACGAGCTCAAAGGATGCTTTCATAGGAAGCTGACTCCATAAACTTAATAAATTGGTTCATGTTAACCCGGAAACCCACCCCTCAACCCAAAAAAGTTGGTTAATCAATTAGTAGACTTTTATAATTGTTGGATTTACTTTCAACAACACATTTGCAGAAATCTAGATAAATTTTTTCGTACATTTTTATCTCAAACGGTAAAATCATTATCTCATAAATGTTGAAAAGTCAAACAATTACAAGTCATTGATCTATTAAGCAACTTCAATTTACACCCCTAGTTATTATTATTTCCATCTTTTTTGTACTTGATATATATCTAATTTTCGTAATATAAATCTTACTAAAAATTATTCAAAAGGAGAAATGCTACTTTCACGATTCTTCTTTGGTGCAAAGCTCAATCAAAGTTCTTTCTTCGAACCAAATTATAAGTCACTTTCTAAAAATATCTCATAATCCTTAGGATAAACCACTTAACAAAATGTTTGAAGCATTTATGAGAGAGAAGAAAACAACAAAGAAAGAAAGCCCACACGCCATGTAATAACTTCAATCAAGACTAATTTAGTATATTGTGATCATTTTAAAAAAAAAAATTAGACCACTTTTCTCAGACACAGAATTATATCTACTAATGGGCACTTCAACTGAATGCAGAGAGATATAGAAAGTAAGTAGTAGGCCCCACTTGTGATAATAAGCACCTTTGCCTTTCTAATTTCTATAGTCACCTTGTAATGGATTCTTCAGAAAGCAGAAATATCATAAACATAAAGAACATCCTTATGTTTCGAAAGAGAAGAACCAGATTCTAAGAATCCAACAGAAATACCTAAGGAGAGAGAAATTTCTAAGTCAACCCATTCTAAAAGAATATTGATAGACCAAAGCAGTGATTGATTAACATTAAAGCAGAAAAAAACATTGAAACGCTTGTATGTTCATTCTTTGATTAATTTGATCTACAAAAACTTCTTGTGGGCTGAAATTCTCCCAATGTACACTACAGCAGCAGTTAAGCGATTGATGACAACCAAAATCATCAGATCACCTTACCTCCATCATCCACGGGTTCACGAAGAGTCCCGAACATCCAATCCATCCAAATGGTGAAATGGCCGTAGTTATGGCGATATGTGGTATGATGAATGGTGTGGTATCCAGCACCCATAACAGGCCACAAGTTGGCATGAATGCAGTCGTGTATATTCGCGGTCCAAATTGCCTCGACGAATATAGCTACTAAGTGTGTAGTTAAATGAAGTGGAATGATGAACAAAGCAAGACTATGGGGTAATGCCTGAAGGATCCCATCAAGAGGGTGAAATGCCAAACCTAAGATTCGGAAAACAAAATAACCAGTCAGCCCCTCCCTCTTGTGAAATCATATCGACGCCTTGCGGAGGAAACTAGTAAATGTTAGTGAGACAATGTAGCTCACATACATGTTTGGTTTGGGTTGTGTGTGTATCTCAAAATAAGAAGATTCTGAGCCAAAGAATGTTAAGAGAAATAGTGTACTCAAAATTTTCAAATGTGTGTCTGTGTAACAAGACAATAAGTTGTTTTTGCATATTCCAGCTGATATGAAGTTGAACTACAAAACAAAAACCAGAGTCTAGCTACAACATAGAAAAAACTTCCATATCTTCCCACAACCTGCCCAAAAAGTGAATATAGGAAAAATCACTATGAGGTTCCAAAGAAAGAATGTAATCACCTCACAAATAAACACTAAGGACTTGTCATTTCCTATACCAAAACTTATCATTGCATGCTACTAACTTATTGTGGGATTATTTGGTAATTACATTCTTTCCTTGAAACCTCAGTGATTGTCCCTTGAATATATTATATTCTTACCAGCAAATGGGGAAAGAGTGTTCTGTTTGTTGTAGATGTGATGGGTAGCATGAAGATACTTGTAAAGCGGTTTTATGTCATGCAACTCTCTATGCACCCAATAAATGCCAAACTCCACGAAAATTTGGTAAATGGCTAAATATGCAAGGAAGGAGGGCAAGCTGATATTATTTAATCTTGGAAAACACTTTGTCCAGCCAATTTCTGCCAAGTACTCAGAAATTGTTGGAAGTGCACAGTACCAAGGCATTGCTTTCATCGCAACAGATATTTGCAAGAGCATGGCTTTACGAGAGGGAATGGCATCTGCAATAAAAGAAGTCTTTCTGAATATATTGAGTGAAAAAGACATTACAAAAGGCTCTATGCATAAATTAGATCCTGAACAGTGCTTAAAAATGTCATGGTTGGTTAAGATTTGATATATGCTAACAATGAAAACTTCATTGAATCTAGAGTCAACCAAGTACAGGTGAAAAATATTTAAAGTTATTTGTCATCAATGATCCAAGAGATTACTTCATCCTTCAACTGGTAAACATGTAGCAAGGTTAATTTGATTTACATCAGGAATATAGACATATTGATATCGGCTTATTTAGTTAAGAATGATGAAAAGTAATATGTGAAGGCGTTCAAGTTATAGTAAAGGATAATCTATTAAATTATGTTCCAACTAGCCACTCAACTACAATGGACAAGGTGCCAACCAACTTGAAACTGCCCTTCTATGGCCAAATTACTGTTACTGATTAGGAGGTAAGGAAAAGATAAAAGGCTTAGCCAAAATGCAAAGGATTGTTGAAATGAGAATATCGCCAATAGATATATACATGTGATGTTAAGTACTACTCTGCTCCCTATTATAAGTCACTTATAACTCATTATTGCATACTAAAGAATGCATTAAATATGCCTTAAATTGATAAAATTTTATAAGTTTTCCCTTATTAAAATTTTCTCTCTTTCTACATGTACAAATCATTCTCACCTCTCTCTTAAATAGGTGTATGATTGGAAAATAGTCATTAATAACCCTAAAAGTCACTTGTAATAAGAAAGTATGAAAACTCCAATTGATCAAGCGGTGCTATGAGGCCTCTTCTAGAATCTACGTTGAAATGTTTATGCTGAGTAAAAAGCCCCAAGTAAGCTTCAAAGGAGGAAAAGGATTCAGATTGATTTTTGCAACCATTAAACAATTACGTTTTGAGATTGGAATGGCAAAACTAATCTAATGAAATCCTCTAGAGAAACTTTATCACAACAGAAGCTCAACAAATTATATATCTTCTTCACGGGGACATCATGACGATTGGTTCAATGATTTTGCCCTGAACAGGACTAGATTTACAATAACAATTGCTTGACGCTGTACAGAGAAAAATTAAAAAAATAAATAAATTCCTATACCTTGATCACTAGTTATCGAAAAACTTGCAAATATTGAAAGGTGTTTGTAATCCCAATAAAACCTTATGCACATATTTAAAAGGGAAAACCCAGGAACAGGTTCCTGTGTAGCCTTATATTGCAAATTCCAAACAAGAAACCACTAATAACAAGAAGAGAAGAGAAATCTCACAAAAACAAACTATTGTTGTTATCTATGCTATATAAATAGACGGGAGGAACTCAACCATACTTTTGAGGAACAATCAATAGTGAACAGAAAAGGCAAGAAAACAGATCCAGGATATTAACCAAAAGATATTAGTACCATAAATTTCAAAAAAGGAAATAGATAGGAAAACGAAATAAATTAAATTACTCTAAGTAGAAGAAAAGTAAAATTTATGAATAGACAGCATCATAGCCAGATAAGAACAAAACAAGAAAAACCACATAAAATCACACCATAAAAAAAACCAACACCTCTAAGTGGAACTTGGCATTTTCAGCCTAGAAGCGCAGATGGTAAACGACACAGAAAAAGCTCATAGCGGCGCCGTACAATGACAGAAGGATTCAGATAAAGAACCAGTAAACTCATCACAACCATGCGACCTTCGCCAGAAGAAGAAGAAGAGAGATTGACGAGAAGAGAGAAAGAGCTGGAATAAAAGCAACAGAAATGATATACCTATAGGAACATGAACATTGCGCTTGAAGTAATAGATGTAGAAGCACCAGAAGAAGCCAGAGAGGAGGTAAACGAGGACTCCCCCAATGTAGTTGCGAAGCCATGTCTGGAAGAAACGAGGAAGCGGGGCCCACATGGAGTCAGGCAAGAGAGTGCCGAGCAGGAGGCGGTTGTAGAAGTCGGCGTCGTCCACGAAGAGTTGACGATAGTCGCTTGAGCCGTCGTCCATGGCCATAGGAGGCGCCATGATTGAGCTCACTAAGTGAACAACACTGAACCGAAACAGAATCGGTTTATTAGAAAGACAGTGAGGAATTGTGACGAGGGGAGGTGTGAAATTAAAATAATCCACGTCGGTGGTGACTGTAGCAGGAGCAGATCCTGCATTCTTTTCTTTTTGTTGGTAGAGTTGGTAAACTTTTTAATATTTTATTTAGCATTTATAGTTTATAATTTTATCTAATTTTTAATTAGATCCTTATTTTTTTTTATTTGATTCTTATAGTTTTTTAAGCTTATACCTATTAGTCCCTATTATAAGAATAAACAAATATTACACTCATAAACATCTCCTTACATATATATATATAATATATAATCTGGTTAATTTGATTTTATTTAAATTTATATGATAAAATTAATTCAAATATATTCTGACATAAAATCACCCAACAAAAACTTAATTAAAAATGAAATGAAATTAAGGAGACTTGCATATTGTGTTTAAGGTAGTATTTTTTGTATGGTAACTGATTTCTTGTTTTGATAAACCATTACTAACTGGTTTTTATTTTTATTTTTTTATAAATCACGTTATTGATTCCAACTAATCGAACTGGATCAAACATGTTAGTGCAAAGTTCTCACCTTTGCAATTTTTTTCCAGCTCAAACTTTTCTTTTTCACCTGAATTTAACAACTCAAAATGGATAACTTATTTCAAATTTTTTACATATTAAAAATGTTTTCTGTCAAAATAATAATTTTTTATATAAATAATTAGAGAGAGTATTTTAAAAAAATTAACCCACATCTAAACTTTAAAAAAGTATTATATCTTTAATTAAATTAAAAAAAAATCCAACCCATCACATTTTTTACCAAGAAGAGAAATACTTATATACTCCATGAGTGATATATCATCTTAGCTCTGTCTAATCAAAATATAACAACTCAACTAATACCTTATCTAAAAAAATTACAATATATTTTATTTTTAAGAAAAATAAATGTTTTAATTTAAAAAATAAAAATTCATCTTAACTAAATCAAGAGATTTATTTTTTCTTAAAAATATATAAAATATGAATTATTTCATATGAATCATCAGCTAACTAGAATTAAAATGTGTTGGGTTATTATATTTTAAAGGATAGAGTTTATATAACATGGTATTCCTATAATATATAAGTATTTCTTTATAAATAATTAATTTAACTAATTTTTTAATAGTTATAAATTAATTATTTAATATCTATGTAATATTTTTTTCTAGGAGAGAATTAAAGTAATTGTTAAAGTAAATATCTTCATTCGCTTTGTTTTTTGTTTGTTAATTGAATGTGTATCTCAATGTACAGAGAGAGGATTCGGTTTCACGGGTGCACTTTGTTAACAGTACTATGTAAGAATTGTGACTCACATCCTTAAATATTATTCAGGCATTTTTGTTTGCATTAGGTAAGCGTTCACATGACGGTCAATGCTTATAATTCTAATTTGTTTTGTACGTACATGTCTTCAGTAACTATTGATCATTCAATATATATTAACTAATATATGGCGCACATAGTTTTCTAATATTGTTGGCAAGAAAACATTTAGTTTTCTAATTTCATTTTAAGAATACCCACTCTCTTTGATTCCATCATTAAAATAAATGTAATTAATTATTCTGTTACTTTTTATGTCAAATTACAATAGTCGCTTGTGTTTTTTATGGGACTTTTTTAAGAGTTTCTTCTTCTTCTTTTTCTATTTACCTAGAAGTTTCTTTTTTAATACATGTATTCTATGCGAATTAAAAAACACATACAATATCCTAAAAATTAATAAAGTACTAGTAATTGTATTCTATTTTTTCATGTATAACTAGCATCAACCTTCATGCACATGCACGGGGACTGGATTTTAAATAATGTGTGCGCTTGTTTTCTCAAAATTAAGTTTTAAATTTAAATTTACATAAAATTTAAATTTTAAAATAAATAGTTATATTTATTCAAAATAATTTTTAGATAAAATTATGGTTTAAAATTAAGATTTCAGATAAGCTGGTCAGAATAACTTATAGAACAGTAAAAGAGCTTATGAACTAACTAATTATTATATTACCTCTACTTTTTTATATCATTTCTCCTCTCTCATTTCTTGTTTATACCCTATCTCATCTCTCCTTTCTTTTCTACACTATCTCCCATCTCTTTTCTACACTATCTCTCATCTCTCATCTCTCCTATATTTAATAATCATACACTTTTTATGATTTACCAATAATAAAAGTACTTTTAGAAATAACTATCCAAATACTCATTTAGTCAAAACTATTGTTTTTCATAAACTCTTCTCCATAACTCCTTTTCTAAAAGCTACCCGAAAACTATTTTTTTCATAAGCTATTTTCTAAACTCTTATCTAAACAGGTCCAATAATATGTGAAAAAGTGGAGCATTATGACCCATTTGAATAAGAATTTAGAAAATAACTTATAAAAAAATAATTTTTTATTTTAAATTTTTTTTAAATTTAGGTTTTGTTTAAACTTATGTTTAAAACCTAAATTTGAGAAGAAATCAAATACACACAGAGATCTTTTTAGATATGAGTTTGGAAAAAAGGGCTTCCGAAAAAAAAAATTGAAAAGTTTTTAGAAAAATGATTTTTAAAGAAAAATTTATGAAAAAAAAATGATTATGAATAAATGAGTGTTTGGATAGTCATTATCAAAATGAATTTTATAATTGTAAAATTAACAAAAAAATATTTGATTTTATTAAAAATAGGAGAGAGGATAAATGATAGAGAAGAGTGAATGGAAAGGAGAAAAAGTAGAGATGAGAGATGAGAGATAAAAGATAAGAGAAGAAAGAGTGTATAAAAAAATAAAGATAAAATAGTAGTTAGATAGTCCATAAACTCTTTTACTGTTTTAGAAGATAATCTCAATAATTTATCTAAAATTTTAGTTTTAAATCGTAGTTTAATATAAAAATTCTTTTTAAACAAATATAATTATTTATTTTAATTTTTTTTAAGATTTAAACTAATTTTTTTTTAAACTAAGGTTCAATACTTCACAATCAAGCACTATATCTGCTTAACTAAAAGTTTTAAATTTATATTTAAAAATATAGTAGTGTAAAGTGATAGAATTATTACTCTTATGGGTTGGTATAACCCAAACTAGATTAGTTTGGGCACCGTGAAATCTACAAGTTAAAAGAGGTAAGACCAGAATATCACGTACTCACGAAAAAAAAATGTGAAATTTAAAAATAGTAAAGCAATTAATGGTTATTAATCATATCAATATACAATAAATAAACACTAAAATAACCATAATTTATCTCACTTTTGTATCATATATGTATGATTATAAATTAGTTTAGGAATTGCAAATGTCATAAATTATGGATTCTCACTCTTGCCTCTTGGACTTTCATGTCTTATATGATCCATTTCCAATGATTTACTTTCAAAGAAATTTTCTTGGTTAATGCTATAACCTACAAATATTACATTCAAGGATTATATAATCATATATTTCTTCAATTTTTAATATAAAAACTAATTAAAAAATTAATATTAGTTTAAAGAACTTTTTATATATATATATTTATATTTAAATTATCTCTATTAATATTTATTTAATAATAATTAAATAAGAGAGGAAGTGAATAGGTTAAGGAATATGATTAGATTATTTAAAAAAATATTATATTAATTAAATTAATTTTTTTAATCAAATTAAATTTATTAAATATATCATATATTAAAAATTAGAGAAATATATTTATATTCATATTTTTGTTATTGTAACCTTTGGGATAATTTTTAAGGTTTATAGATAGGGGTAATGTATAAAGTATTTGTAAATCTAAAAAAAGTGAAAATTTTGCTTCTTATTTCCCTTCCAATTTTCTCGTCTTAGATATATCTTATAAGAATGTGTTTGGATAATCCTAAAAAAGAACACTTTTAACAAGATAAAATATAGTTTTAAAATATGTTAGTCAAATATCTTAAAACTTTAAAAAAAACACTTTTTGACCCAAAATTATAGTTTTTAAAAATATTTTTTTTCTTTAAAATTATTATCTATTAAAATTATTTTTATTATTTTTTCTCTCCAAAAGTTATTTAAGGGATTTTATTTTCTGCACGTATTTACTTACATATTCTTCAAGGATTCTTTAAAAGCCTATAAAATTTGTTCAAAAACAAAAAGATTATTTTCAACGAGTTTCCTTCAAACAAACGATTATTTCAGCATCTTGAGCTTCATGAATTGGCCCTTTATTTGAAAGATCATTTACCTTGAGCAGCTTATATTCACCAATATTACAGGCACATGAAATCCACAACGTCTCTCCGTCCTTTGTAACGAGTCAACTTAAAGACTTAGTATCAATGACTTAGTGTGTGTTTAGGATTTAATTTTAAGAATAGATTATAGATTTAAATTATAGTTTTGCTAAATAAGATTTTTTTTTTAAAATTAATTTTAGAACTCAAACTATAGTTTGAGTCTAAAATCATAGTTTGAGAATAATTGCTCTTATTGTAGATTTTTTGTGTCCCCACTGTCACAACAGTACATTATTGGTGGGTTTATTAATTAATAATTTAAAATTTATTAATTAAGAAAAAGAAAAAATAAATAAAATCTAATTTAATTTCTTATTTTAAAATTTTGGGGAAAATATGAATTTACCAATTAAAGTTATCATCTTTTGTATTTTTTTATGGTCATCTAGATTAGTTCTCTAATAAAGTTTTCAGTAGAAAAAATTAAAATTTAGATAAATATTATAAATTTTTACCTTACTCAAATACATATGTATATGTATTATTTTATAATTATTTAAATAAAAAAAATTTAAAATCAAATTTATTCTTTATGTAATTATTATATTAATTTATGCCATTTTTAATAAATTATCTATGGAAAAATAATTATGTTATTAACCATCCAAATATTTCTAATTTTTAAATTATTTTTTTCTCAAAATCTATTCTTTCCAAAATTTATTCTCAAAAATCTATTCTTTTTAAAATATATTTTTTAAAAGTTAATCCAAACACCCTTAGAAAGTTAGATAAGACGCAAACGTCAAATAAAAAAGGGCAACCATTCATAGTTTACATGGTTAGAGTGGTTAGACTGACGTGATTTAGTAATTAAATAAAAATATATTTCATTTAATATTAATTTTTTAAATTATATTTTTTTAAAAAAATATCTCTATATAGTTATATATATTAATTTTTTTTATCAAAAATAGTTTAAAATATATATAATTAAATGAAAGTATTTTAAAAAAATTAATACACAATCATTATAAATCATTAATTTAACTAATTTTTTTATTTATCTAAATTAATTAAGTAATTTTTATATTAACAATAAGGGGTAGTATTATATAAATATATAATGATGTGAATATAAGAAATAAATATGAAATTGTAACATAACTAGAAAATAAATATGAACAAGCTCACATGTAACAACATCTGCCCCATGTACTAAGTCCCAACACAATGAAATCTTTGACATTGAAAGTAACATAAGAACATGTCAACAATACCAGATACCAATAACAAGTGAGCACAACACGCTTACGAGAACACGATAACTTCATAACTTGCCACGCATCATTGGATCTTCATTAAGCCAAGCGAGAAATCTTTGAGCATCTGCGTTATAACTATCAACATCTTGGATAAATGATTCCAAATCAAGAACTCCAACCCCAGAGCATCCAGCCTCTGCCTCAATCTCGTTACCTCTTTCTTCATTAATATCTTTAAAAACAATCATTTACATCTCCATCCGCCTCTCTTTTTCCAAGTTGAGATATATTTGGAGATTGAACATTTAATTAGCTCTCCCTTGGATTTTGGACCAGGGAAGGAGAAGCTTCTTGTGGATTATGAATTCTTCCATCAGCAAATTCCTTTCCACAATATAGGCATCTCAAACATTGTTTGCCACCTGGGGTGTGGTTTGATACTTCAATACAATGGTCACATGCAGGATCTGCCTTTGACCTTAAAGATTGTGAAGCTGCAATTGATACTTACTCATATGACATTTTCTACAATATAAAGACACAATGATAGTTATATTATAATCTTTTACATAACCAACAACTTCATAGATAGGATAAGATAACGATCACATAGATCAAGAAGCAAACAAATGGTTCATATATATGATCTTACAGATTGACTGTTTATTGTTTATTTCCTAGCATTATAAATAGTTACATTATAGTCTTTTACACAACCAATAACTTCATAAATTCGGAGTCACAAAGCAGAGGGGCAGAGCGACGCAGACGGCGGCGACGGAGGGGACGCTAAGCCTGAAAGCTAAAGGTGAATAATGGAGACGGCGTGAGTGAGAGGGGATTAGAGGACTCTGGTGTCTATGTGATTGCTGATTCCGAATTCGAGGGTGAAGAATACAGATTAACATGCTTTTTATAAGGTTATTGGAAATGGGCGCCAAAATCCACCCGGTTTTTAGAAATCCGTCCCGGTTCCCGGCTCAACTGCCGGCTTGAAGCGGTCCATTCCTGTTAAACTTGTATAAAAGGGGAGCGGATCCTCTCATTGGCGATTTTCTCCTCATCTCTCAGGAGCAGAATCTCAGCCGTTCAATCCATCCAAGAGCATGTATATTCCCTCTCTCTGTTTCAGCTCAAGCCTTGCGTCTCCCTCTCCCTCTCCTTTTCTGTTTCGGATCTCTGAGCCATGACACCTTCCTTGCCGGCTGGCCCTCTTCATTCTCCCCCTCCTCTTCTTCCCTGCCCGTATCAACTTTGCCACTCCGTCTCCCGCTTCCTCGCCTTCTCGTGCTGAAAGGTGCATGGTAATTTTGACAGGTATGTTTTTCTTTACATGTGTTTCTGGTGAATTATTATATTAAGCTCCCACCATCTATCCCCAGATCAGCCACTCTCTTTTTCAGGTAATCCTGACTTTTCTGGTTGTAGTATGGGGTCTTTGCTTGGGTATTTTCCTCTTATTTAGGTATGTTAGACATGTTACTATCAGCAGAAAAGTGAATGGTGTCTTGCATATTTATCTTGTTATTGAAGTGAGTAGATGAAGAGGAACTCATCGTTAGCTGTGGGATATAAAATATAATTTTTTTTCAGATGTTAAAGTTCCTATTGATCAAGTATGTCGAATAAGACATTAATCAATCCCACTGGCTCTGAGAAGTGCCAGTATTATTATACAGCAATCTGCCTCCTTAATTGAAACAAGTTTCATTGCATATAGCATGAACTAAATGTATTTAGTGTCATCATGTGGGATTGCAGCAGTGGTCCAAAGGTTGATTAATTTAATTACCATATGGTGGCTTTTTTTGCTATTTGTCATTTGCAACAGTGATCTTTTTGCTATTTGTGATTTGCATTGTGGATTGAATATTTCCTAACTTTCTGGTAATAGTACTCGGCTTGTTATAGGATTCTATAACAATTGTTTTAAGAATTTATTAACTTTCCTTTATTTGGGACAACGAAAATTGGGGCAATAAATGCTGTGTATTAGACAAAAAGCAAGCTAAAATATGTCTATAAATGCATTTGAAAGGAACTTTTTGTTCTATCTACTCTAATTTTTTTTTTTTTGCAGATAAAGGATAAAACAAGATCAGCACAAGCAACAAAGATAAAAAAGCATTCATGGACATCACTTTTGATTTGCCACCAATTCAAGTCAAAATTACATTTTGAGTCAAAAAAGAATTTAACAATGATCATACTATGACTAGAACTCCTTAATTACTTTCTTCCCAAGAAAATCTGTGCGCCCCATTTTCTCCTACGTGCTATGTGCTGTGTATAGAGTTTCAATTGAACAAAATACAATTTGTTAAGATATTGAGTAAAATACAATTTGCTATATAAATCTTGTTAGATTGACTTTATCAACAAAAAAACTTGTTAAGAACTTATATCATTGTAGGTAGTGGTTACTTTGTTTTGCATGATATATAAACATTGTTGAAGCAGTTTTGGATGATGGACCTTCACCTACTAAGAACTAATTGGACATTGGATCCGTATGGATAAATTTTTAAAAAAAGGTTTATGAAAAAAAAATTTTTAGACAACTTTTAAAAAAGGTTTCTGGACAAGAGTTTATACAAAAAATAGTTTTAAATTAATGAGTATTTAGATAGTTATTTTTAAAAGTACTTTTATTATTGGTAAATTAATAAAAAGGGTATGATCTAATTAAAAATAAGAGAGAGGAGAGAGGAGATAAGGTAAAAAAGAAAGACGAGAGAGGAGAAAGAGTGAAAAAGATGTAAAATAGAGGAGAGGGTAAAACGAGAGAGGAGAGATAGTATGAGAAAAAATATGGGTAAAATAGTAATTGGATAGTCCATAAGCTTTTTTACTATTTCAAAAGCTAGTCTCAATAACTTATACAAAACCTTGATTTTAAATCATAGTTTGATCTAAAAGTCTGTTTGAATAAATATGGCTATTTGTTTTAAAATTTCTCCAAATTAAGGTTTAGGCCATAAGCCATTTTAAAATTTTGATTTTGATTAAAACCAAATAGGCACATTGTTGTAGCAGTTATGAGAGATGGACCTTCACTTACTAAAAATTAATTGGACATTGTTGAGGTAGTAATGGGAGATAGACTTTCACGACATTGTTGAAGCTATTATGGAAGATGAACCTTTATGTAATAAGACTAAAGAAGAAGAAAGAAGAGTAATATAAATATTAGTATAGGGTCATAAAACTATAATGCAATATTTTTAATATACTAATATGTATTAAAGAGGGACAATTATTTTTAGCATTTTGATGTATACATATATTGATTTTAATAAAAGTGAATTTTTTTACTTGTAATTGTGCACATTTTATCTCTATTTTTTTATCTAATGTCCCTCTTCTTACAATATCTCCAATAATAGTGTTATACAATCCATTATAGTGATGTGCTTTTTGTTAGCATCCCTAAGCCAAATCAATATCATCTACATGTGCATCACATATTTTACTTAGAGACCTCATCATATGCACCATTTCTTGAAGATATAATGGATAGTTATGTTTTTTCTATGAAACTAGTGATTTTAAATTTACCTATCACTAATTTACCTATCATTTCAGCTTCACAACCAGTCTTAGCCGGAGGATGATAGTTGATGGATGAACTATATATTTTATATTATCTTTATTTACTCTCATTTTAACACACATACATACATCCATTAATTGTCTCTTTATCTTTTCTACTCTTTGTAGACCCATTTTTTATTTTATATAGCATTTTGATTTTATATAATCAATCATAAGTGCATAAAGAAGACAAATAAATCTTCTATAATGTTAAAATATTATATCTTTAAATTCATTAAAAACCCTATTTTAAATAGAGCGAAGTTAGCATTAGGAGTCACTACAATAGAGATTTTTGTGACATGGCTTCTTGGAATGAAGATTGAGATTTCTCTACTCACGAATTTGAGCAGTGCAGTGATCACAAAAAATACAAACCGATATCTGATCTGGAGCACAAAGCGAACCCAAAAAATAGCAGAGTCAAACAAAGACTTCAACTTTCACGAATTAAAAAACTTGAAAGAAACAAAGTAACGATGGATGGAGAGTTACAGTGATGATGGCAGTGAGGGATAGAAAATGGAAGTCGATAACAGTACCCATGGTGTTGCTTCTCAGTGCTTTAACGGTTAGCTTTCTTGCTTTGTAAGGTGTTTCATAAAGGAAGAGCCCATTACAGTAGAGTGTGTAGGCAAACTTTGATAAAGGAGAAAGAGAAGAAGAAAAAGAAAAGTAGTATGTGGTTGAGATTTCAACATGGAGGCGTCGTGAAGATGAAATTTCCTTTGCCAAGCGATTATATTTTTAGAAGCAACTAGATTAATATTATTATCTTGCAGAAGAGGATTACCTTGCGTGAAGCTTTCCCGCTAAGTTCAACCAATAGAATGTCTAAGTGCTTCTACTAATGTTTTAATATTTATAGATATCAAATATGGGCGGTCAAGATTATAGGGAGATAGACGGTTGAGATTCTGCTTTTCAGAGATGAGGAGAAAAACACCAATTTGAGGATTTGCTCTCTTATAAAAGAAGGGGGGAAAAGAGAAAGCAAAATTAAACTTCAATACGACGCCGTTTCCTGGATTTGTTCTTTTTCCCTTCTTTTTTCCCCATATCTGCTGCCATGAGTCGGTCTTGACTTTTCCGACGGGGGTGAAAAACCTGGACTATGGAAAAGGAAGAAGAGGACCGGAGAAGAGAAGCGGCAATCGCATCAACACCGTGTCTACGGCCTAATTTCAAGTCCAGAGGACTCAGTTCCGAACAGCTTTCAAAGTTCCGAGTACTTTATTCTCTTTCTCGTGATTCATTTTTTTTTCAAATTAATAATGCTCTCATATATGCGATGTTTCTGTGATATGGGGAGTTTAGTTGAGTTTGTCTACCTTTTAGAATTTTCAATATTTGAAAATTTCGGAAAATTTTATACATTTTGTTGCTGTGGGAAACCAATAGAGAAAACGAATTTGATGTTTATATTGAGATTGAGTGCGACATGTATCTATTTCATTGAAATAATCTCTTATAGGCGTTAATGATTTTTCTTCTTCCAATAGTTTGATGGAACTTCCAAAAGGGTTTGTGCTGTGGGCTTTTAAAAGCATATGCAATAAACCCTTATTTTGCTGCGAGAGAAATATTAAGTGTACTCCTGAACTGAAAGGCACAGATTTGTGGCAGGATATATTATCCTTCATAATAACAAGGAAAACAAGAAATAAAAGAACAGAAAAAGGCAGCAATAGCTCAGGCATGAGGCAAGGCTGATCAAATCTTTTTTCATATGAACAAGAGAGATTTCCCTTAAAAGTCATCCCCAGGGTGTCAAAGTTAGCCATAGAAACCATCCACATAAATGTTAGGGTAGATAGATGTCCTTAGAGAGTTCATCTTTTTCCAACCAAATATACCAGAAAAATCTTCTCTTTTTGAATTTAGTCTGAATGTTATTTCCCTTTTCACCAAAAAAATATGCCAAAAAACTGCAGATGTTACACATTGCCTTGAATATTTTCTTTTTCTTGCCAAAACATTATAAGCATAGAAGGAGAAACTGCTCCTTAGTGTTGAGGCAAACTCAATGCCACCCAAAAAGTGTTAACAGTCTGTTCCGCAGAATAATTCTCTTGGACAAAAGGCCTAGACAAAAAAAAATTGAGTTCACTAGGTGACTTGGAGGGTGGAAATGTCTGTTCCTTGTTTACGGCTCCACTGAGTAGCTGTTGCTGTTATATAGCTAGATTCCTGTTATTGACTATAAAATATAATGTTGAATGTCTGAGTGCAACATGCAAATTTTGATTAGGAATCTAGGTATTTACTGCTGGGAAAATTTAATCAGTGCTTGAAAATTTTTCGTTGTCATTTTTTTTGGGCTTAATGTAAGTCAATTCTATCCATATATTTATGCATTTTACTTATATGTTTATTGATCGTCCTCACTGATAATGTCTGAAAAATTAAATGTGATAGGAACTGCACAAGAGGCGATTACAAATCAAGTCAAAGTCAACGAATAAAACAAGAGGCAAAGGTTATTCTGGTTGTTTTATATTAGTTGCTGCTGTTATTTTTTTTGTTAATATTATTCAACTTCCAGTAAGAGGTCCTCAATGTCCATGTGAAATTTCGTGTCTTGTAGATGATACCAAAACATCCAAAAGCAATGCCTTCAACATCCAAGACTCTGAAGTTTCAAATGTTGATAGCAAAGAACCAATTCTTTTTAATTGTGAAGGCTTTGATAACAAAAAGGAATCCTCCTCAGAGCAGGATAATGTATCTGTGGATTGCACATCAAAGAAGCGACAGAAATTGCATTGGGGGTGGGTAGTACTTGACCTTGTTTGATTTTCCCCTTTATCGATTAGCACTCTCTTCTAGATTATTAGAATTAAATATGCTTGTTCTGGCATTGCAATTTAATGCACATGTAAGGACCGGTCTCTCCTGTGGCTTTCTGGTGTTCATATCGAACATTCCACCATGCTTCGGGTGGGGGACCTCGTACCTCCCATCATCATCCCTCCTTCTCAAATGCATGTGTAAGGTGCCTATTAAGTTTACAAAGAAAAACTAATGGTGATTGGTATGGACAACTTCCCAGGCACGTACTAACTAAAAGGAAACATATGGCTAATAAGAGTCCGCTGAAATACATGAAATGCGTCTGGCTATGTTACGTTAGTTTTGACAACCCTTCATATGTTCTCTTACTACATTGAAAACAGTTATTGCATTGAATCTCTTACTGCCCTGGATCAAAATTCCAAAGTCTGTCTGGCTGTAATATGAAAACCTTTAACAAACCCTACTATCCAGCCAACAAATCTTAGCCTAATTGGTAAGGAGTTAGCTCAATCCACAAGATCGTTTAAATCCTTTTGCCGATGTAAGGACTTTGTTGATGGGGGATCTATAAATACTTTTATAAACACTTTTTGAGATTAAGGTGTGCCTGGCCCTGATGAGTTCCTTGACTCATCTCACCTAAACTTTCTTGTTATAAAAAAACAAAAAAAAAACCTATATTCATGGGCCATAAAGAGTACAACTCCATGCATCATACAGGGCCCTTATTAATAATAATTTAGTAGTTTGATTTGTGTGTGGGTGGGATTTTCTATACCTAATGTGAGAAGTTCACAGTAATCGTTGTCGTTAATTTTGCAGGCTTGATACCAAGGAGAGGTGGGAAAGGAAATCCAACATGTAATATATGTAGATACATCACTATGGAACTGGACTGGGGAAACCATGAACGGACTTCAATTGTGTTTTGAAAATGGCTGTTGGAGCTCTGATGGAAGACAGAGAGCTTCTAAAAGTGATGGCGTTGCATATGTAATGCATATGGAGGAAACGGCAACAGTTGTCCATGTTCTTGGACTTAACGTATATTCCTCATATAATTATGAGCATCTTTGTTTTTGGGGTAAGATAATGTGTATAAGATGGAAGATTTTGTGGTGGATACTGATGAAGGACTGCTGGCGAAAAAAATGATTCATCAAAAGGACTAATATTACCATGGAAAGAAAGCTAAATATTTCTTTTATCTTTAATATAAGATTTAGTTTAAAGTATAAATTATATTATAAATTAAGTATTATATTAAAGATTGGAAGAGTATTATATAATATTTAAAAGTTTATATTTTCAATCATTTTTAGTTCATTGACTGAGATGACTTTAGTGACAAGGTAAGATTGTTTACATGGGACAGAAATTATAGATTTAAATTCTAAAAATAATATCTTTCCTTCAAAGAGTAAAGATGCCTATATTTATTACTTCTTAAGGTTTATTTAATGAGAGTCAAAAGGTACATTTGTTTATTATTAGTTACAAAAGGCCAAGAGGGTAAAGTGTTTGGATAATTAATGAGAGGAAAAATTATTAATGAGAGGAAAAATTAATGTCTTCAGTTTTACGTAAAATTAAAGATAAACTTACACATGATTAAAAAGTTATAACTTTATATTTAAGTTTTAAACAAATTGTAAGTATTTTTGTGCAATAAATTTTATAATTGAAGTTTTTTAAACTTCTAGCTTTCCATTCTGTAATAATAAAAAAAAAAAAAAAGTTAACGAACATGAGTGCAAACCAACTCATCTTAGCCGAAGAACTTCTTCCAACGAAGATATTACCACTAGCATGCATTGTCCTCTCCTCTTTCTTTTTCTTTTTTTAACTGGCCTCCCTTGGGAATATAACCAATAAGTAATGTCATTTTAAGAAGAATAAGCGATAAAAAACAGGATTATTAAAATATATATATAACATTTTTATGAGTTGAAAAATTGTTGTTATTTTGAATTGGGGGCAGCTCTGATGATAAGTTTTTTATTCATAAAATTTGAATCATAATTTTTCTTAAAGAGGATTGAGTTTCTTTCCTTTAACCTAATCACCACTAACCAACAGGAGTTAATCCAAATGGTAAGCGGTTCGGTATCGTTTAAATGAGGTATTGAATTCGAGCCTTAGCGTATGTAAAAAATCTTCGTTAAAAGATTCACCAATTATAGCCAGTTACTTGACACATATTAGATCTGAATGTAATCAGGTAAAATTCTAATAAATTTGGTGGACAATAAAAAAAAACCTAGTCACCACTAGTATTATAATTACTATCATCACTTTTCTTTTTAAAAAATCTAACAATAAGAAAATAAAATTCATTTGACTGGCATGTTTTACTTACATAATATACATTTTTATTGACATTTTTAATATCTCCTTCAATTTTTTGTGATTTTATAAAATTGTTTACATGAAATTTTAAAACAAAGGGTGTTAGTGTAAGTAATTGACTCTAAAAATATTATAATAAATTAATAATACGTTATACTTAGGATATTTAAAGCACTATGCCGATTTTGCAACTGCAGATTTTTTGTTTCCCAGTGCTTCTGAACTCCCTCACTTGTCGGCTGAAGTTAGTCCTTCTTCTCAATTTCTCAAACTTGTCATCAAAAGAGTCCGGGAAAGCCAAAGGAAGCTTCAGAAAGCTGCAATCTTTGCATCTTCCATATCAGGTTAGCATCTTCCTTTTCATTTTCGTTTCAGTCTCCGCCCTTTCGTGTTTAACACAGCTCCTGTAGGAGTTGCTGAAGGTAATTTATGGTTGATTCTGAGAATTTAAAACTAATCCCTCTATTGCATAGCGTATTACTATTAAATCTTACCTGCGTCCATCAATGTTGTCTTGAAATCGTAAACTCTTCTTTCGTTGAGGCTTTCTGTTTCTTCCAAACATCTTGCTTATTGGAGGTAGTAAAATTCGAGATGGCTAATTTGGCGATATTCGATATTCGAGCAAAAGCATATTTGAAGCTCTAAAGGATAAGCAAATCTTGAGTGAATGTGCAGGAAGCTGTGAAGCTTGGAGACTTGGGAAAAAGATAAAGAAAGAAAGAGTGGAGCTACTAATGTGTTCAATGTGTCAGACACTTCAAATTTCAGCTGTGTCGCTGTGTTAGTTGTAATGTCATAGACTTACTACGACACATTAATTTGAATTAACAGTTCAAGTTTTGGTGTCTGATTTACCTTCGGGTCCTGGGTGTCACAGCGTCCATGCTTTCTAACATTTTCTTGGCTCTCTCCTAGCACTAGCCCCAACTTTCTCCATTTACAGTCTTCCCTTTTGAGTTTGTGCTCATAATAGTTCTTTGAAGTTCGTACATTTAAAGAGGTTAAAATGAATGAAATAATAAAACTACGACATTTTGAATTTGAGCCCATGCGAAACCCATTTGTAACTAAAATATAATGAAGTAAGTGGCGAATTTGAAGCATTACAAATTGCTGACAACAATGGAAGCCTTTGGAGAATGCATGGGTTGCTGATAATCTTTTTCAGAAGCATATCCTGAAAATGGAGATATAATTTGTGTTCGGGTTACCAACTACCTGCTTTTTATTCTGCTCAATGATGATTCAGATCAGAAAGCTGGGAATTTAGATATAAACGTAAAAGAAAAGAGGATCTTTTAGTTTCACAGGATTGAGAAACTTGTCCAATTGGACAATCGAATGTGTTTTATGTGATGAATCTGTGAGAGATAAAATCGATTCTAAGGTAAGCTGATGGCAAGGGAAACTCTGGAACGAAGAAGTAAGGCCATGTTGACAATCTTGAAGTAAGGCCATATTGACAATCTTGAAGTTAGTTTAGGAAGTTGTTTCTGGTGTGGTAAGAAATTGAAAACAATGTACCCTGGTGGAACTTGTCGATTTGCTACATAGGATCTGAATAATAAAATTCTGCTTAGTGCTCAGAGCTAGGGTTCAGGACAAGTTTGGATGAAATGGGGCTTGATTGAAGGAAATATAACATTTTGGATGAAATTAAGATTCGCCTTAAAATGAAGCTGCCAATAGGTTGGGGAATAAAAAAAAGAGGGCAGTACTTGGAGATGTCTGCCCTATATGCTTCCAGAAACTCTATTTTTTCTTATGAATTACTCAATTTTCTCAGCTTGGAATGTCTCAGTGTGGTGTAATTTAGAGGGATCTGAACTACTTGATTAAATGCTTTTTGATCGTCCATTGTACTTTTCATTGTAGGTTAGGTCAATGTTGTATGCAGCATCTGCCCCAAGCTTTCGTGTAAACTATCCTGGCAAACTGCATTGCCCTTGTTACATAAAAAAGCGTTCAGTTGCAACAAGATGCTCAGTTCCTTCTACAGTGCTGGAAAACAACAATGGAGCTAAAGTGGAATATACTCCTTGGCTCATCGTTGGCTTGGGTAACCCTGGAAATAAATACCATGGCACTAGGCACAATGTAATTATTAGCCAATATAAGATGCTGCTTGCTCTGTTGTACTTTTTGTATGTGTTGGGTCTTATGTTTTTTTTTCTTCTATTAGGTTGGGTTTGAAATGATTGACAGAATTTCTCAGGCAGAAGGGGTTTTGATGAACACAATTCAATCTAAAGCCTTGATTGGAATAGGTGCATTACTTGCTTCCATTATGTGTACATGTTTATAGTTTCTTTCCGATTTTTACCTCCCAATTTATTGATTCAGATTTCTTCTTTTGATCAGTACAGGTTCAATAGGAGAAGTACCAATTTTGTTGGCAAAGCCTCAAACATATATGAATTTTTGTGGGGAATCGGTCTGTTTTCCGTCTCGTATTTCTTATGATATGAAGAATATTTGACCTGTTGCTTTGTAGGTTAATTTGCATCCCTGAAATAATCTTCTTTGTCCTGTACTTAAAGGTCGGACCACTTGCCGCATATTATAAAGTACCCTTGCGCCATATTTTACTAGTATGTTTTTCTGTACCTTGCTACAATCAAAATTGTGTTTACTAAAATAGTGACAGTTTACAAGTGTGTGGTATTTTCAATATAGGTATATGATGAGATGAGCCTTCCAAATGGTGTTTTAAGGCTTCAACCTAAAGGAGGACATGGCCATCACAATGGGTAATATTATATTGCCTAGAACATGTTTTATTACAATTTCTCATCATGTGGTTTTCAAAATTTGGACTTATATTAAGGGACATAGGAAGTATATATTAGAAGAATTGTCCATGTGACAAATCCTAATTTACCCATTGAAACAAGACTTTCTAAATTTATTGACCTGAGGTACAGGTGGTTTGTGAGATAGAGCTTAATCCATAGCAATCTGATTAAAAAGAGAGAGCTTAATTGTTAGCAGCTTCAAACAAACTGCATTGATTAGGGTTCTCATAGTTGATTGAATGCTTGAATATGAGATCGATCATTCAGTGCTGATATAAATTCTACTGCTTCCTTAAATTGGTACGCTGCTGCAAATCTTGTCATGATAACTTCAATATGCTATTTGTAAATTCTTCTCAACTACCACAAAATCATACTAGAGTTATGTAACTTGCGTTATATTGTTACAGAGTTAAGAATGTAACTGGCCATTTGGATGGCTCTCGTGCGTTTCCTCGACTTTGCATCGGTAAGCTCCTTATTTTCTATTACTGAAAAATGCTGTATTCATAGCAGTTTCAGCATTATTGGATTTATCAGGTTACGTATTTGTAGGAATTGGAAATCCCCCTGGAAACATGGATATGAAAGCTTTTCTTCTACAAAAGTTCAGTTCAGTTGAGCGTAAACAGGTGATAACTTCTGGCAAGAATAATTACGTTGTGTTTATCTTGGAGATAAGATTTAGGCGGTCAAGATTTTATCTGGATTAAATAGTGTAGATTGCAGATTATTTGTTCTTATTATTTAAGTTTTAATGATCTTTTTTTTTTTAACTTGGCAATTAGAAGACTTTTTTTCCTTTTGTTTAACATATGAACAGTCTGGATTAAAGATGAACACCCTTTTTACTCATCTTTGAAATAAGCTGAGAATCCATTTTCTTAAAAGGAAGGTAACTTTTTTTCTAAAAAAATATTGAGCTTTTACATCAAACTAAACTCATGGATCCTATATTTTATGAATAGCATGGATTCCAATAGATTTTATCTATATGTTGATATATGTTTATTGGTTAACAATTTATTCAAAGACTTGATTATTTGATAGAGTACACTGGTACCATGCGATCTATATAGCTGATTCAATTTTTTGTTGATTTGTGGGTACTGTTTGATTGCTGCATATGTTTTTCTGTGACTCTGTTTATTTTACTTTGGTTTCGCTGCTTTAATGAGCAGATTGATGATGCATTGGAGCAAGGAGTTGAAGCCGTAAGAACCTTAGTTTTCAATGGATTCAATCAGCATGTCAATAGATTCAATCTGGGGCAGAAGTATAAGTACCACAAAGTTTAAATTTTTCTCAAATATTTTAGTTGAAAGCAACTTTTTTATCAAATTCATTATTAATCATTTTCAAGACAGATGGAATTTGCATCCTTCTTGTATATATCCCTACAGTTTTTATCGTTCAGGGTCAAAGTTCTTGGTAGAATCTTCTATCCTCTCAATATTTCAAGAAAAACCACATAACTTTAAAAAGAAATAGACTTCTGTTTTGTTATAAAAAATTTTAGAAAGGGGTTGGGTCCACCCACTATTTAAAAGCAGAGTGAAATCTCCCTTCTTCTTAGGCAATACTAATATTAGGTAGGGCGAGCTGTCTATTACCTTCAAGCGTAAACTTAAGCACCCAGAAGTTATGATACCTCTTCAAGCGTCGTGACTAAAACCACAACAAAAGTAATACTCTTTAGGGATCGAACACGCTATAAATAATTATATATCTCGCCCATTCGCTAAGCTAAAAGAAATAGACTTGTTATATTTTCTTTTTACATGGAAAAGATCATATGATATCAAACAAGTTAGAAAACTTAGCAGGTATTTGTGGATTAGAAAAGTCCCTGATAAATGCTTGCAAAATACAATCACTTTTAATTGTAGTCTCTTCATTTTGCTTAGTACAATAATCTGTTTTTTTTTTTAATTTTAAGTTAAATTATATTGAATCTTAATAAATCCTCTTATACTTCAATATTTGTGTAAATAATGTTTTTGCTATTAATTTATCCCTTATTTCAATAAAATAATATAACATTACATGAAGTTTATTTACAAAAGTTTGTAATCCCTGAATTTACACAACTTCTGTTTATAACTCGAAGCTTAGGGTTTGCGAAGATATAAACCGAAGTTTGAGGAGATTATTCTGGAAAAAGAATAAATTATATAATTGATCAAAATAATGGAATGAGCTAAGTGAAAATCCTTGTACTGTTTTTCTATTAACGAGTTTAATAATATAATAATTATTGTAATTATCATGGGCACTCTATTCCCTTGTCCTCCCCTCGTGCAGTCGTGCCAAGCCTAACACGTGCTCAAGATAATGGTTCAACTTGGGGAAAATCTTTTTTAGAGCAAACATCTTATTTTTGTGAGTATAATGGATATGACAAAGTAAAAAAACAAGGAAAAAGACAAATAATAAAAAAAAGAAAAAGATAAATAAAGATCTTTTAAAATTTAAAACAATAAAAAAACTTTTGAATTTTAAAAATAATAGATTGGGTATAAAGAAGAAATTGCCCTTTGATCATTTATTACTACTATAATGAAATTTATAACTGAAATTATAATTTTAACAATTTTTACTAAAATATTTATTACTACTATAATGGAAAATAGTAAAACTGTTAGACCTGATGGTATTCCTATTAAAGTTTGGAAATGTTTAGGTAAAATGGGGGTGATGTGGCTTGCTAAACTTTTTAATGAGATCTTAAATTTTAAGAAAATGCCGGATGAATGGAGGAAAAGTACTTTAGTTTCTATTTACAAAAATAAAGGAGATATTCAAAATTGTGCAAACTACATAGGAATAAAGCTTATGAGTCACACTATGAAGTTGTCGGAAAAGGTAATTGAACACAAATTGAGATTAGAGACTGATATTACTGAGAACTAGTGTGGTTTTATGCCGGGTAGGTCTACAATAGAGGCAATTTATTTATTAAGGGGGGTAATGGAAAGGTACCGGACTAAAAGAAGAGACTTGCATATGGTCTTCATTGACTTAGAAAAAGCATATGATCGAATGCCAAGGGAGGTGCTTTGGAAAGTTTTGGAAAAGAAAGGTGTACGCATGGCATATATCAAGGCAATAAAAGATATGTATGAGGGGGTAATAACTACTGTAAGAACGTCTGGGGGCGAAACAAATGATTTTTTCATAAAGATTGGTCTACATCATATATCATCCTTGAGTCCTTATTTATTTAATCTAGTACTGGATGTTCTAACTAAGCCTATTCAAGAAGAAATCCCTAAGTGCATGCTTTTTGCGGACGATATAGTTCTTGCAGCGGAGTCAAGAGAAGAAATTAATTTTAAACTTGAGTTGTGGAGAAGTACTTTAGAGTCGAAGGGCTTTCGTCTGAGTAGAAGTAAGACTGAATATATGCATTGTAATTTCGATAGGAGGCAAGTTAAAAGTAACTTGAAGGTCAGATTAGGAAATCAAGTTATTCCACAAATAGATAAGTTCAAATATTTGGGATCAATTATACAGAATAACGGTAAAATTTTGGAGGATGTTCATCATATAATTCAGACTGAGTGGTTTAAATAGAGAAAGGCTACTGGGGTTATATGTGATTGGAAAGTACCAGATAAAGTAAAAGGAAAGTTTTATCGCACTGTTATAAAATCAGCAATACTTTATGGAAGTGAATGCTGGGCTTTAAAAGGACAGCACGAGCATAAAGTTAGGGTAGCTGAGATGAGGATGTTGAGATGGATGTGTGGGCATACAAGAAAAGATAAGATTCGTAATGAACATATACGGGAAAAATTTGGAATGGCACCTATTGAAGAGAAAATGGTAGAGAACCGTCTTAGATGGTTTGGACACATATAAGGAAGGTCAAGGGATGCGCCAGTGAAGAGGGTGGATCAAACAGTATGGACACCAGTTAAAAGGACTAGAATAAGGCCAAAGAGAACGCTCAAATAGGTCATTGAGCAGGATCTCTTGGTTAATAACCTATCACAAGATTTAGTTTTTGATAGAACACAATAGCGTCGTATGATCCATATAGCCGACCCTATTTAATGGGATAAGGCTTGTTGTTGTTGTTGTATTTATTACTCTCAGTAACAATTGAGTTATAAGTAATTGTTTTAATCATTTATTACTCCTGTAACAAGATTTATGACTTAAGTAATGATTTTGACCGCCATCAAACCCTATCTTCATTATTTATCTTCTTTCTCACTGTTCATAAACCATCAAACATTATGCATCATATCATTGTTATCGCCACTATCTTGCTCACCCTAACCCTTTTTTAGTCATCTTCTCTTATAGTGTTATGCTTCCCTCTTTCTCTCTCTTATCATGACTACTATATATATATATATATTGAAGACAAGGAAGATAATCTATGGTAGGGATGTGGAAACGCTGGCGTGCATGTGGACAACGAGAGCAAGCAAGATGGTGGTGAGAGAAGGAAGAGTAGTGAGAGGTGAGGGGAGCAATATGGATAGTGAGGAAAAAGATGAACAATGAGTAGGATGGTATAATATTAGTCAAAATTATTATTTAAGTGGTAAATCCTATTATATGAGTAGTAAATTATTAAAGCAAATACTTATAACTCAGTTGCTACCTAGAGTAGTAAATGTATTAATAAATATAATCAAAATCATTACTCAAGTCGTAAATCCTATTGCAGGAATAATAAATATCTTAGCTAAAGTGGTCAAAATTATTGCTCAAGCTATAAATCTCATTATAGAAGTAGTAAATAAGTAAAACAATTACTTACAACTCAATTCTTATTGATAGTAGTAAATATCTTAACAAAAGTTATTAAAATCATTGCTTAAATTATAAATTTTATTATATGAGTAATAAATAATTAAATAGCAATTTTATTTTTTGCTTCCAAATTTTAGAAGGACAAATTGGGACTTATGGCCCATTTGTCATTTTTTGCCTCCAAACTTTAGAAAGACAAATTAGGACTTATGGCATATCTGTCATTTTTTAAAATTTAGATACTCTTTTTATTCTTTTAAATTTTAGAAGAATTTTATTTATTTTTATTTAAAAAAATCTCTCAATAGTTTTTTTGTATTATTTCAATAACTAAAATCCTACTTTCATTTCAATATCTTTTTTGCCAACATTTCAGTGCTAAACTATTTATGAATTGTAGGATTCATGCTTATAGTTCCATACATAACGAAAGACTCAACAAATTGTACTTAACAAAGTTGAAAAGTGCGATTTATTATCAATATTATATTTGACATTAATAATTAATAATTGATCATGATAATATTACTATTAATAATTGATGTGTGATTTTGGTCTAAAAATAATATTAATAGCTTAATATTAAGGGAGAAAGATAAAAAAAATCTATTTAAATTTTAAAAGGATAAATTGGACTTCTGAATATTCAAAATGACAGATTTGGCAGAAGGCTCAATTTGTTATTTACAAATTTATGTGCAAAGATCATATTACCCTTCATTTTCCTAATATTTTGACAATACGATTTACAATTTGGCCAATAGTATTTACAACTCTGACAATGGTATTTGCAACTGTGAGAAATCAAATTTTGGCAATTGGGAGAAACATTGTAGCTTATTTGACAATACGATTTACAACTTGGCCAATGGTATTTACAACTCTGACAATGGTATTTGCAACTGTGAGAAATCTAATTTTGGCAATTGGGAGAAACACTGTAACTGACACTGTAACTTATTTGACAATACGATTTATAACTTTACCAATGGTATTTGCAATTGGGAGAAATACTATAGCTGACATTATAACTTCTTTGATAATACGATTTACAACTTTACCAATGGTATTTACAACTTTGACAATGGTATTTGCAATTGGAAGAAATCCAATTTTGACAATTGGAAAAAACAGTGTAGCTTCTTTGACAATACGATTTATAAATACTATTATCAAAATTATAAATATTATTGTCAGAGCTATAAATACCATTGGCCAAGTTGTAAATCGTATTGTCAAAATATTGGAAAAGTGAAGAGTAATATGGTCTTGATATATAAATTTATAAATGAAAAATTGGATCTCCTACCCAATCTATCATTTTAAATATTCAAAAATCTAATTTATTTTTTTAAAATTTAAATAGTTTTTTTTTTCTTTTTTCTGATATTAATTGACATTGATATTAGTAAACCCAATAAAATAATTCAACAGTTAATAAAGAATCCCGGGCCCATTTATTAGACTCCTTAGATTCTAACTATGGGGCCCACCTCCAATTAGAACGTTGCAACGTAAACCTTAGAAAAAAGCCTCTTTTCTCCCTCCCTCGATTAACTGATGATTCATTGGACCGTTGTAAAAAATCACAACCTTACGTCTGAGCATCTCACAGAAAGTGCCAAACCTGTTAAATCACTCTGACACAGACAAAAAAATGCTTCAAGTCCCTCAACAATGGCAGAGATTAACGTCTCTCTGCCACAACGACAACAATCCCACGAATCAAACCCCTCTCTTCAAGCTCTCTTCCACGTCCTCGACCCCATTTCTCTTATACTCAATCAGAATTCGAACTCCGATCACCCTTATCCTCTGAAACTCACCACCACCGATAGCTTCATCATGGAGCGAGGTCCCAGATACGAAGCCTACGCCGAACTGAGAGAAGCGAGACTAAGAAGGAAGTATGCGAGAGAGTTCGAAGAAGATGAAGAACCGAAACGAGCAACCCCACAAAGAAAACAGGTCAAATTTCAGACTCACTTGGCCTCAGGACGAAAGGGGTCCTCTGTTCTTGCTCAATCGGTGCCGGATTTCTCTGCTGCGTTGCGGAAAGAGAACCGTAAGCCGACGAACATGCTTCCCTCGTTGCCGGAGATGACGCCGCCGGCGAAGAGCTTCTCTAAGGCGAATAATGGGGTTTTGTCAAATTCGAGAGGGAGAAAATCGGCGAGCGCAGGGGAGAAGAAGGGTGGTGGTGGAGGAGGAAGGATTCTGATGGCGAGGAAGAGCTATGCGAACATAGATGACCTGACGAGTTTGTCTTCGTATGCTGCGAACGCCATTAACGGCGAACCCAGAGGAGGAAGGAGCAATGGTTATGGCCGCAGCAGAGTGATCGGAAACGGAAAGAATGTTTTGGGTTACAGACAATGTTGATTTTATGGTTTGTTGAATTATGGATTTGGTCAATGACGAATGGTGATAGTTATTGCGTTTGATCTGCTTTATGGTGTTTTTGATTCTTTCAATCTGCAATTTTTTTTTGTTGCTTGGGGGAATTTGCATTAGTCTGTATCTGTACAAGTATAATTTGTACACATATGGATTGAGCATTTTTATATTCACAATAATATTGTTATATAGGAGACTTTTTGTTTTGAAGATGAAGATGTATGCGTGTTTTTTTTTATATAAAAATTTAGAAAAAAATATACTTATTTATAATTTAAGGTTAAAGTAAAAAAAAAAAAATTCTCTTAAATACTATTAATATTAAATAGTATAAATTATTAATTATTTTTAAATATAAATTTTAAATATTTAAAAGAAAATTAAACTATTTTTTTTTAAAAAAATAATATTTATCAAATATCAAATACCTTTCAACCCCAAATAGTCGTCTCGCCCATATGATAGATGAACCCACGGACTGAAGGGTGATGTGTGCACATTTTGATAACGTGTGTAATCCAACCACCTATAGTCTCTTATTTTAATATATTTAATATTTAAAAGTATTATTTTATTATATTTTTAGTTATAATATTTAGAGAGATATTATAATTCTTATCTGTTTAAACTTATATTTTAAACTAATAGACGGTCTATCTTATTCGATATTAGTATTGTCTAAGAGGAAGAAATATTTCACCCTATCTTTAAATTATAAGTGAGTTTAATCAATTTTAAAAAATATGTATACAAACAGTATAATCAAACGTGGGTGAGTTATAAAAAGTCTTTTTAATATCATATTTTGTCTGTCATATTTTCATTCAGTTCAATTTTCTTTTAAATCATGATGTTATGAGAAGCAAGCATACTTCACAACAATAGCATCATTCTTTTTAATAAAAATTATTTTACACATCTAATTGATACTTCATGATCTCTTTTATAAGGCATTTTTAATATTATCACCAAATTTTAAAAAAAAAATCTTAAACTTGTTAACTCTATTTGAAAATGAATCAAAGTTTTCAATTTTACTCATTATTAAACTCATGTCCTAAAAAAGTTTAAAACTAAAATAAGAGATCAAAATTTATATTACAAATTAAGCATTTTATATTAAGTATCGAATAAATAATTTGAACCTATAGAAACTAAAATTAAAATAAATATAAATTATAAAAATCAAATATTACATTAACCCTTTGTATTAAAAACCCATGTTTTAATGAGGAAAAAAAACAAATTCAAAAAAAATTGAAAATTGGTAATAAATACTTCCTCGGGATAGGAGGAAGTTTTAAATATGGACGGCAACTTACTAACGTGTGAGGATTTCTTTATCTTCGACCTATGATAGCATTTAGGGCTGTATATAATGTCCATGGCCTGCTATGTCCTATCCATCTCGTAAGAAAAATGCCCTGTCCAGCCTAATTTTTATCAGACAGTGCCGGGTATCGGGCTATAAAATACAGCCCATGCATTTTTCGGGCTGGGCACCGGGCATAAGGGCTGCCCTGCCCTGCCCATGAGCACCCCTTCTTTTATTTTTTTTTTATTTTTTCTCTATCTTAAAAGGGAGAATATGATAGCTACTGGTGACTATAAGGTAATTTTAAAAATATAAGTAGGTAAGTTGTATCTTTTAATATTTATAACTATACTAATTTTTTCTTTTTTTTAACTTTGTTAATTATCATTTGATTACATTACAAATTATAATTATTTATTTTATTTTTTAGATGCTTTATCTTTGTCAATATTAGGGAGATTAATACAAAGTTATAATTATAAACTACTTAGATTTCAACGCTTATTTTTTATATGCAATGGATCTCAAAATTTTAATTATTATCTTTGTTCTCTTATTCTTAGTGAATTATAGATATTATTTAACTCTTAAAGACACATAAATATGGTATTATTTTAAAAATTTATAATTACAAATTTTTTTCACAACATGAGCATGACATCACGACTTGGGCATGCTCAACCCGCCCATGCCCAGCCCACTCATGCCCTGCCCAAAATTGTTAGGGCTTTTACCGGACAGAGCCGGGCATCAGGCTGCAAAATACAGCCCATGTATTTTTTGGGTAGGGTACTGGACAGTAGGGCTGCCTTGCCCAGCCCATGCACACCCTAATAGCATTAATCCCCACATAAGACAATTACAACTATCTCTAAAGCCAAATTGGTTTGCCAATTTTACCGTTTCAAAACACAAGTGAAGCAAAAGATAAGAATCAAAATTTGAAAGATAATGCTGATATGAATGAAAATATGCTTAGGACAATAATCAAAATACTAGTTGTGTATGTGGGCCATCTTAGGCATGATCACATAAATACTTGGTCAACATGGCCCTAATACAAATACCATCTTTCCATTTATACAAGGACAAAAACCAGAGAGAATTTCAGTAGGTTCATCTAGGTAAAGTTCCAAATAACGACACCCCTCCACAATCTACAAGGTCTTCGACAATTTCATCAACTAAAATTTGAAGTATCTCCCCATCGATTTCAACACCGGCCTCGAATGCTTCCACGTTGAAATCAGTCCATTTCCCTCTGGAGTGGCTCATCTCCCATTCTATTATTTCATCTGGTATCATTACAGTCATGCATGCCCACTTCTTGATCACCCTCTTGACCTCTTGAACCAACATCCTAGCATTCATGGATAAAGGCAGCTTGGTCCATGTCCTGAACCCACAATTACAATATGTGCAACAATTTGATTCAAGATATTCTATGACACTGTCAAAGAGAAATCCCTTGAATTGGCTTCTCTCTTTAGAATCCCCATAACCCACAGAACCATAAAAATCAATCCACAGAGCACCGTCGTCAGCCATGGTATCCAGTTTATCAAGGAGACAGCGAGAAACAAAAAGATGTGGCATACTATCTTCACTGTGCATAGTGGTGGGACTTCCAAGCAACAATTCAGCATCCAGGATAACATCTTTCACATGGTCAAGCTTTCTTCTTGTCAATGTTGTCCCAAATGAGCTTAGACTTTGTAATATCATAGAAATTTGATTAACAATCACATGCAATAACTCACTACCTATCTTCCCTTTGTTCAATGATGTTACGGAATCTAAAAGCTGAGAATCATATTCCAATTGATCATATGAGCAGTTCATAGACTCTATGTGAAGATCATGCCCTGGAATAAGATCAAGGATAAGATCCATCAACAGAGGAATTACACTGATGACCGAAATAACGGAGGTTAAACAGATGAAATTAGAAACAGATATTTAAGGAAATAAAAGATAAAAATCTATTTACCTGAGCTTTCATCCAGACTACTGGAAGAAAATGAAGCTTCCAGAACAGATTCAGGGCTAAGATGATTAACATTGCAAGAGGCTCCCTCTAAACTTCCCTTTTGTTCCCCACCCTGATCAGAGTAGAAACAGAAGATGGTGTCAAGCATAGTTATCGGCCAATGTGGCTACAAATTTTTTAGGAAGGAAAAAAAAATGAAAAGGGAAAACAATTCTCAAAATTTAAGCCAATTCAGTACTCATTAATCAAGGATGACAATGCAGGTTTCATCAAATAATTTGATAAGTAAACTACACCAGTCATCAACTTCATTAAGTTCAAATACATCGTAAATATGGCCTCATCATACATAAAAAGTGAGAAGTGTCAGTCAATTTAGCGATGAAATGCAATGAAGAGATCCTATTGCTTGAAGGGGATGGCATTATTTATACAAGGAAAGAGATCCATTTGAAAATGAGTGATTTGAAAAATCAATCAGTTGAGAAGGTGAACACAAGGGCCTGTGAAAGTGGTACTAAAAAATTCCTTTAATATTTAAAAGCCCTTTAATTCTTGTTCAGCTATACATTCCAAATCAAATAATCAATTAGCACAGGTGATATTACCAGGAACATTATTCAGAAAGATACACATTAAATTTGGCAATTCGGTGGGCTAATGACTGATAAGAGATTACATCAGTCAAGAGAAAAATAAATTTATATATTCGACCCAACATATACATGAAGATAAGGTATTTGATTGTCTATCAAAAAGCACACCATATCAAATCAATAGATATATGGTTGTACATCCTTACTGCAGTCTTTAATGGCAAGGTGTATCAATGATATGCATGCATTATTTCATGTATCAAAGTATGCCCAACATCCTGGCAATCAACAACTGAAGACACTATCAGAAATATCTTTCACTTGATAAAGCTGATAGCATCATTGGCACTAGATTTATACCCTCACTTTTTTGGCTAGGTTCTTACACGATTCGGTTATGTGTTGTTCTATGAGAGAGAACAACATATATGATTTACTTGTGCACACAACGAGTACTAGCTGATGTGATTTGAAAACTCATGACCAAGGGTTTCCTCAAAGGCAAAGCCACCCATATAATCATAATTCTCTCCAAACATTTATAGTGGAGCTGCATAAATTTTCCCACAGTATTTGATTTGAACTATAATGAAGGCATATTAGAGATGATTTATCAGCACAGTTGACTTTATATCTTGATATACATATGCACATATTTCATGACAGACTTGTGTAAGTGTACAACTATCAACACTTACCTCATTGATGCTTATAGTTTATCGTGTTCAAAATGTAGGAGCCTTGTGTAATTTTGGTTTTAAAAAAAAAAAATTCAGTGTGCAAACTGAGACAGGCAACTAGATAAAAACTAAACAAGCCCTTAAGTAATAATACAAACAGTCAGAAAAGAAACAACCACGTCATAGCAACAGGAAGAGAAGACTTACATGGAAACCTTTGTTAACATTAACGATATGACAATAATGACAGGTCAGCTGCTCCACACTTAGAGCAGATATCAGCTCCTGAATAATCATGGCAGGTGATTTTTTGGGTAGACCACCAATAGGCAACCTCTCATCTTCTTGAGAGGTCAATTCCCTCAACTTCTGTTCTAGAAAAGCAGCTAAAACATCTCCTCTCAAATGTAAAGCTTGCTGGGAATATGTATTTATCTCATTCTTTCTGCTTGTCTCTTCCTTCTTGGTGGTAATTCCTGTCTTGTGCTTCAATGGGGAACTAAATGCAAATGAAACTACATCATTGACTTTGTCAGGAGACTTGTATGATTTTCCCTGACTTCCTTGTTTCAATTTAACATTAGTACTGTCAAAGGAAGAAGCACTGCGATCCCTCCCTTTTCCACCCAATGCATCACATCGAGCATTTCTCTGCTTCATGATAGCTGAACTAACAGAAGCTGTACTTTCAACTTGGGCAATACTAGGGATCCTTCTTTTTCGTTCCATTGTCCTCACACGAGACAAGGAATCAACCTGTCTATTACAAGGTTTCCTCTCTAGGTCAAACTTAGAAGCTTCCATTTTGGTAGGAGACCTCAATCTACCCCGGCCACTTAGGCTTCTGTTCAAAGCAACAAAGTCTTTGGTCCTACTTACTTTAGATCCAGGTGAAGTTCTTTCACTGCTTAGAATCTGTTCTTGTGTTTGAGATTTGTGCCCGAAGGAAACAGAAGACGCATCATGCTCTAGGGTCCTGCATGGTTGGTGCAATGAATTCCATGGTACAGGCCCTTCATGGAGCAGAGGCATTTTTCTTGTAGAGTGTTCATGACCAGACTGAGTGTTACATCTTCCATCTTCTGCAATATGTCGTTGTGGCCTTAGAAGAACCACATCACTGTCTTGTTCATGAGGGGTCATAAGTGAGCTAAGCTTCCTCTGTTCTGCTGCCAAAGACGGGATCACTTCTGAAAAGGTAGGTGGAGGAACAGTTGGATGCTCAGCATCCAGATTGCAGTCAATTACATCAAGGAAATTTCCACAATTTTTGCAAGAAGCCTTCCCCATTGATCCCATGGAAGGCTCGGATGCATTTGCATCATACCCAGATTGACTTTGTACATTTGCTAACTTAGTCCCTACTCTATCTGTCACCATGTCATTCTTGGGAGCATATGTGGAACTTGAATATGTAAGAGAGCATTTTGCTCTGCTTGTAGCTTGCAGTCCAGGTTCCAAAATCTTAGTTGCTGCTCCTATTAACCTCGAGCTTCGAGACATATTCTTTCCCGAATTAATTTTAGGACCCTTCAAATGAGGAGCGAGCTTTGGGTGGTGATGAAAACTATTATTATGCTTTCTTGCTCGTGAGAAAACACTCTTAATTTGCAGGGATTCGGCTCCAAACTTAGCCATTGCCTTTCTCTCACATGTCCCCGTTTTCTGAAGCTTTTGAGGTCTTGAATCGTGTCTCACGATTCTCATGTCCAAATTACTAACGTGTCTATCTGACTCACAATGATTACCCAGAGATTCATCCTTCACGTCAGCACATGGACCAGAAAAATAAGCTTTCTCGGACTTGTCTCGCTGAGCAGCTGGAATAGATTCCAGACCCATCAGCCTAGCCACCAGACCTGGGAGTCGCATATCGTGCTTTAGTTCTAAATCTAAGCTACTATTCCCACCTTTCTTGGCACTTGGGAAGCCTCCTCTATTTTCATTAGCAATCTATAATCCAAAAATAACCAATCAAAATGTGTTCAGCACTTAATAAAACAAAACAGAAGGTAACAATACAAAGACTAACAAAGATCAAACCCGAAATTTGGAATTTGGCATTCTTTCAGCACTTACCAAGTGGAGTTTGGAATTCGGCATTCTTTCATCTCCTTTAAACTTTTTAGAAGCTTGCTTTGCACGAGCTGATAATTCAACAGCAAAGATCAAACAATTTATCAGTACTTTCCACAAAACATGAACCGCATATCCAGTGAGAAAGAGAAAGAGACCCCAAAAAAACGAAACAAGAAGAAGAAGAAGAAGAAGATGGACTGAAGAAATGCAATTCATGCCAACCGACTAACCAGGAGGCAAAAGTTTCTTAGAGAAGAGCTTCTTCTTCGCGAGCTTTCCATTCCAATCAAAGAGCTGAAAGAAAAGGCCAATGCAACCCCCGGGTCTTTGCTTCTTCTTCTTCTCAGTGATTGCCAAACACGAAGACGACTTTCCAGAAGAATCATTCATTTCGGAAAGACTTGCTAACACGAGAAACAATCACCTTCCTTCATAAAAACCAGATTTGTTATAAAGCTCCAGAAATCTCACAATACACAGAAAACTTCTTGTTCTACATTTTCAAAAGAAAACTACGAAAACCCATGTTTCGTTCTTCCAAAACCAACTCCAAAACTCAAACCCAACATTTTTTTACCCCAAATTGCACCGCATTTTCGAACCTCAGGACCCCAAACAACTAAATCTCTTGTAGAAACTCCATACAATAATGTCATGCGCAAAAGACATGAAAGGCCCTGCAAAATCCCTGAGTTCCCCCCGATAGTCTGAAGCAGAAAGCAACACTTGAGCGAGAAAGAACGGACCCACTCACTCACAGAGAACAGAACATAAAAAAAGACCCGTCACGCTTTCTTTCTTTAGTTCCACAAGCAAAAGAAATAGCGTTTTCGGTACAATGAAACAAACAAGGCTTCCTTGTGAGGACGCCAAAAATCAAAAGCATCAAAAGCTCTGCAAAAAAATAGCGCTGGGATAATTGAGAAACATACAATTCGATGTAATTTTCCCCCAAGAGAGAGATTCAGCTCGAGACTCTGCCATTGACAGCGGAACGAAGCTTTTTATGATCCCTCTCTCCTCTTGTGGTGACATCTAATGCAGAGCCTAGCCGTAGTGCTAATAGCGCGTGTAAGTAAGTGGGCGTTGGAAGAAGTATTAACGTAAAGAGACAAAATGGACGCCCACGCACATCGAAGCCTTGGTCAACTCAACAGCACATATTAAATTATATACATGAATTAATTTAAATAAATTCTTAAACTTTACTCTACTATGGCCCCGTCATTTTAATTATATACATATATATAGTAGTATTTCATTATTTTTTAATCAAAGATTTATTAAAAAAATAAAATAAGTGTAAAATTAAATGAATTATATTTTGGAATTTTTATTATAAATTTTCGGAATTTTATATTAAATCCCAATAATAATATGACCCCTTAGTTTTCATTTTGTAGCACCTTGAAACCATGCTCATATTTATTTAACCAAAATACATAAAGCTCATTGCTATACCATTTATGTTTCTTTTTATAAGTCAATTTTAATTAATTTTTTTATAAAAAATAACTTTTAAACAATTAAATATATTTAAATTTGTAAATTTTTTAGAGTTTACATTTATTACATAATGTAGGTTTAAAAAAAGTGATATGTTTTATCCCATTTTAACAGAGGTTAGGTTAAATTAAAAAACAAGTATTAGTAACTCTATTTATATTTATGATCAAGGACTTTTTTTTATCAATAGAAAATTATTGAATATAACTTTTATTTAAATTTAATTATTGGATATAATTTTATTTGGGCAAGCGGCAAGCCCTATCCGGTTTAAATACTCAATCACTTTGTTTTAATGATAACAATCGAATTAAGTATTAAATAATCATATAACGTATGATTACTTGGAACATTCTGATAAATGTCATTATAGTTAGATTTAGATTCTCATGCATAAATATTCCTGAAAGTTACTAAGGTTCTTTACAAGAGAGGATGCCCACTTAACCTGTAGTTACTACTAATGCTAATATTACTTTAGACAATAATAATAATAATAATTTAAAAAAAATTATATTTTTATTTATAAAATTAATGCAAGTGTAAGTAGACAAAAAATAAAAAATAAAATATTGGGAACCGATGAAATAGGGAAAGATCACATGAACTTGACAACTGTTTGCATTCGCCAACATTTTATCTACAGTTTGGAAACTGTTAACATTTTTGTTTTTGTCATATTTCAAACCTCAATGCCTCAATAAATGTTTGTCATCTTCTGTAATTCTACATTAATTTTTTCATCAGGACTTAATTTGAATATTAAAATGTGATTTTTAATAAATAAATAAATTTTATGCTCAAATTTAACGGAATAAATTTTTAGGCTTCTTAATCTCACTATTATTACAAAAATTAATACAGATAATATGAATAGTTTTATTTTAAAATAATAAAATAAATAGATTGCATTGAATAATAATAATAATAATAAGCTATATGAAAAGAAAATATAAATTTAAATCTTAAAAAATATATTTTAGATATGTTTAAATAATTTTTTTAAAAAAAGTTTATAAAAAATAATTTTAAATAAATAAATATATATTATTATATATATTTTATGGTTAATAAATTATAAAAAAATGTGAGATAAAAAAATAAATTAATAAATAATTATAAAAAAAAACTATTCATCATCTTTTCCTGTTTTCTTGCACTTTCCTTTTTCCTTCTCACTCTCGCTCTACTGAGAACGAACCAAACATCATTTTTTAATTTTCCCCCTCTTCCCCACCACCCCCTCCTTCTCTACTTCTTTCACTCCTTTTCTTTATTTTCTTTTCCCGTAATTATTTGTTTGGTTTTTCGTTTTCAACCTTTTGAATCCACTTTTTTTTTTCCCTACGAACTAACTAACGAGTAGTGATAATAGATTGTTCTACTGTAACTGTGACTTTTGTTGTTTCTGGTTTTTGATTCAGTATTGTAGGGAGTATACCTCCAAGATGAGATCCGTTGATGTGTTGAAATGCTGGCCTTTTAGTATAATTAGCTCCAGTGATGTCTCTAAGGAAGGTTTGAAGTCCTGTCTTCCTCCCATCACAAACTAGAAGCCGTGAGATCCGATCAAGATGATCCTACAAAAGGAGAGAGAGACAGCAAACGGCAACCATCTATAATCAACAGAAAACCCACCAACGGACCAACAGTGTCGTTCCACCCATCGTAGACCACCAGCGACAGATCAACGTACCCTTCGACGGATGTAGAATGACTGGCCAATTAGGGAGGGAGAGGAGGAAGGATAAAATAGTCTGTTTATAAACTATTTTTCTATTTTAAAAATTATTTTTAAACATTTATTTAAAATTATACTTTCAAATTTTAAATTATAATTTAATTTATAAATTTTTAAATAAATAAAATTGTTTATTTTAATTTTTTTAAACTAAAATTTAAATCAGAATCTTTTTTTAAAACTTTAATTATAGGAAGATCCAAAGCACAATAGGTAAAAATATGTTGCGCTCCAACCTTCTAGATTATACCTTTCGTTAAATTAAAAAAATAAAAATAATATAATAATCTAATATCCTTATTTTGGGCCATCGTAAGCACTCTATATATCTTTCCCATTTTTGGGTTAAATATTTTACTTGATAAAAAATATAAAAAATTTAAATTATATATTTAATTATTTAATTTTATATAAAATTTTATTTAAATATTTTAGTTTCATAAAATATTGATTCAATTTTTTAACTTTAATACTATCAATTTTATTAATAAAAAATAATAATGTTAGAATTTTAAATATTAACAAACTATTTAAAATTATAAAATTAACATCTTATATAAAATTAGAGAAAAATATCAAAAAAAAATATTATTCAAATTTTAAAATTTTAATTTAGGAATTACTAAAAAAAAATATGTTGTTATAAATTTTAAAATTTAAATAATATTTTTACAAGTTTTTTCTAAAAATTAAGCTGGAAATCAAATTTGCACTTTTGAGTAAAAGGCTCGAAGTATAAAATTGGACGGCTCGATGTAACTTAGCCAAATTAGGTGGGGCCAGTCCACAGGAAAAAATAGCAGCGTGCGGCAAGGTCTAGGGACCAAGGTCATGCATTGTATTATAAAATAAACTATTTGCTGGCATTGTATCTTGAATAGAATTCAAGATAAGTTACAGTAATTATTAATTTATGAGGAATGTGACATTTTTATTGATTTTATGTTGTACCCATGGAGAATATATTGATTTTGACGTAAGATGTAAAGGGCTAAAGTACACAACCTCTCACTTCTCTATAAATATTTGATGTGATTTGAGCACTTTTTAATTACTATGATTCCAAACCTAATTTAATTTTTTTAATTAGAAAATTTAAAATAAAAAAATTATTTTGAGTAAACTGATATTTTAAAATTTGTCATTATTTTAAGTTATATATATTAAAAAATATATAAAAAAATAATATTAAATATGAAGTATTTAATTATGGAACTAATTCCGTTGGTAAGAGAATTCATGTGCACTACTAACTCATATGTTGTTCGTTATCTAAATCTTATTTAAATAGTTTTAATTTTTTTTAAAAAAATATTTATAATACGTATAAAATTTAAAATAAAATAACTTTTTGACTATTAATTTTTAAAAAAATAAATTTATTTAAAAAATTAATTGAAAATTTTAAGTCATAATGTTAAAATCGTATTTAAATGGTACAAATATCACTACTACCAACATTAGGGTTATTCAAGAAACCTACAGCTTCTAGAGTCTGCCTAAACCCATACAAAATATATCTTGTCTGACTCGATAAAAAATTATCTAATGTAAAATGGATAATTTTAGGCAGGGTCAATATTTGGATTGGGCCAAGCATTGGGTAGGGCCAAGCATTGGGTAGGGGTTACTGCCCTGCCCATTTGACCATACCTAGTTAATTATTTTTTTATATATCAAAATTTATAAATTATAGTATTTCACATAGAATAAATATGATAGATACTATTAATTAAAGGGTAATTTGTAAATATGAGTAGTCAAGTAAGTAATTGCATCATTTAAAATTTATAACTAAATTAATTTTTTTCTTTATTTTTTTTAAACTGTAGTAACCGTCATATATTTTTTTTAAAATATTTTATCTTTATCAATTTTGGAGAGATTGATGCAAAGTTATAATTGCAAACTATTTAGACTTCAACATTTTTTTATATGCTATTAATTTTAAAACTTTAATTACTATCTTTTTGTTATATTATTCTTAGTAAATTATGTATATTATTTAATTGTTGAAGACATATGAATATAATATTATTTTATAAGTTCATAATTGTAGATTTTTTTTTACAATATGAATAGAGCATCACGACTTGGGTATACTCAGCCCACCTATATCCAACCTGCCTATGTCCAGCCCAAAATAATTAAGGCTTTTACAAGGTAGACTTAGATATCGGGCTATAAAATATAGCATATATATTTTTTAGGTAGGGCACTGGGTAGATGGACTATCCTATCTAACCCTACCTATATACATCTCTAATCAGCATGAGTGTCCTGTTGTTGACTTTGAAACTGATTCTTTTTTCATCTTATCATCTGTTATGGTTGTTTTACAATACTCTAATTTATTTTATTTCTAATATTTATTATTTTTAAAATTAATTTATGTAAGTTATAAACTAATATATAATATAATATTATATAGAAATATTTTTAAAAAATTATATTATATTTATTATAATTAAATAATTTATTTATCTTATTTAATCTATTTGAATTAATTAAAATGAAAAAATATTTTAATCTTTTTTAAATAAATCTAAAGTATCAACTGTGAGAAATAATAATTAATTACCTTGCACTATAGAATTCTTAAAAAAGTTTTAATATTGACTATGAGATTTTTTTTACATATACAGCCTGATGTTGAACCATTGATTAGATAATTAAAAAAGGTTGAAAAAGTACTTTGATTATTTGAGAGGAGGGAGGGGATGGGGAAGAGAGTGGGTAAAAGTGAGAGTCCCAAAAGGGTTTGGGAAAAGAGGTGTCACATCTTAGGTTGGCAGGGGAGTCTGTAGTTATTGTATTCACTTTGGTAATTTGGTTGAACCACTTGAAGAACAAAGTTGCATCATTTTTTTTTTTTATTTCAAAGATTATTCTCCTTCGCTTTTCAGTTCATGCAACTTTCTCTTCTTTCATTATTGCTTCAAATTCCTCCTTCAAAAAGGAAACAGATTCCTTTTCATTATTAGTATTATTATTACCTTCTTGACGATCTTCACATTCCCTTTTTCATTCAGTGACTTTATTTTATCTCCTAAAGGTAAATCATTTTCATCCCCAATTGGTATGGAGAGAATAATTAAGGACATATCACGTGTTTGCTTCTCAAGGAAAATTTCTTTTTAACTTTATTAAAGGGGAGAATTGATCTTCTCATCCATATATTTTTTACTTAAATTATCATTTATTCATTAAATTTTGACTTGTTGCTATTTATTTTTCATAATTTTAATTAAGTTAAAACTCAATATTTAAATTTTATTTTTTAATAAATATTTTTAAATTTTAATTTATTTTAACTCGATCCCTATAATTTTAATTATTTAAAATTTTAATCTATAAATTTCATAAAATATATAATTTTTATTTTCTAAATTATAGGGATTAATTTTTAAATAATTAAACTATAGGGGTTAAGTTATCTTATGTTAAAATTAAGATAATTAAATTATAATTAAGTCAGAATTATAGGGGTTAAATTGTACCGAGTTAAAATTTAGAATATGAGCTATAAATGAATGAGAACTATATAGATAAAAATATTAATTTTTCTTTTGTTTCTTACTTTTAAATTTTATTTTTATTTATGCATTTCTATTTTTATAAAATGCCTCGGTTGGGGCATACCAAAATTGAAATGAAATGGGGGGAAAAGAAGAAGAAGAAGCAAAGAGATATTGGGAGATTATATTGCCTCCCGGAGTTTCATCCAAATGGGTAAACACTAAACATTAGGTGGGGAAGCTGAGAGGGAAAATTCATATTCTCTCAATAATCATACAACGCCACCACATGCTTTGCTCCCTCTCCTCAACACAATCATCACAATTTTAAGGAAACAATCACTTGAAAACCATAGACCTTATATGACACCTCATGATGATGGCGACATACAAGACTCTTAAATTAAAATATTATATCTGCCGTTAATAGTGTTACCGTTAATCATAATTTTATTTTACTTATATAATCTCATATTATTATTAGTATATATTTTTTAAATAAAAAAAAAATTATATAACTTGTAGTATTTATCCCTTTAAATAAAAGAATTATATGTTCAACTACTAGTTTAGGTTGACCTGAATAGTAACGCCTCTTATTTTTCAAAATAAGTAATTACAGATTTAATTTTTTAACTCTTATGTGTGAAATAAACCTATTTAGAAAGAGTTAGGGGTTATCTATTTTAAAAGAGAATATAACTTTTATTTCTTAAATTTTGATTTAATTTATTCTATAATATTTGAATTTAATAATAAATTATAAAAATATATGGAATAAATTGACAGGATTAGTCTTTCTTTTTTCCTTAATTTTTTTTAGAATAATACAACATCCAGAAAATAAACCCGCTTTGAGTCATTCAGACATGTATTTTTGTAATTTTCAATTTTTCTAACGTCTATTTTCTCTTTCACTACATGATTGCTTGCAGAGATCCTGTTTAACAATTTATTAAAAATAAAAACAAAAATAAAAACAGTACATATCATGACTACAGTATATCACAAATCAAGAAAAGAGGAGGACCAAATTTGGGGTGAGAGAAACAAGCTAAAGGAAAAAAACTGGCAGCTTTGAGACAGAGAATATGCTTCTTTCTGGATACTGACTGAACAAAGTTGAGCTGATGAGGATTGGTGAAAATTGGACCACATAAAGCACAATATTCATTATATTTAAGATGACATTGAATCTGAACTATCTGTTCACTTTCTGGATTTTCTTATTCTCAAATTTTTTTTAAAAAAAAATAAGGAATGAAGAAAAAGTAGGCTACACTGCTTTGAATTTGGTCTACTTTGAAAAATTACGCCAAACATACTTCTTGTTTTCTTTTTTTTTTTAAAAAAAACTTAAATCCATAAAACCCCAATCACATCAATTGTATATAACCTTCTAACTTTTAAAATTTTAAATGAATAAATTTAATATTTAATATTTAATATTTTAATTAATAAATTTATACTATTAAAATTAATAATTTTTATCATATCATATTTTTTATATTTTTTTATTATCTTTCATGTCATTTAAAAATATACTTAGCAATTTATATATAATTTTAAGTAGTTTATATTTTTTATTTAAATATAGTAAAATAAATATTTTAAATATATTTTTAAATATTTTATATTTTTTAAATATTTAGAAAAATACTTTACATTACAAGTGTAATGTGTTATTTACATATTTTATATTTAAGTATTAGAAAAAACTAAAATTATATGTAAGTGTCAAATATTATTTTTTAAATAAAGTGATATATAATAAAAAATATAAAATTTATGATATCATAAAAAGTGTTAACTTTAACAATAATTTTAACGATAATATCTTGATAATTAAAATATAAAATATTAAAGTTCTTAACTTAAAATTTTAAAGGTTATAGAGATTATGAAACACCTAAAGTTTAATGAATTTTGTGTATTTTAGCTAAAAAAAAATAATCAGGCTCATAAATTTGAAGTAGGTGCATTTTCTTGGGGGAATGAGGTTGGGGATTTAAATGCCTTTTATGAGTCTATAAATGTCATATTCACTTGAAACGGATTTAAATATTTTTTTTTAAATGAACATCTATATCATTGTAAAAAAGGCATCAATTACAAAGTGTTAGGGAGTTACATCCCTTTCTATCATTTTCCAGCTCTCAAAAGCTCTTAAACACAACCAACACCCCCCCCCCCAAAAAAAAAAACAGATAGGAACTGAGCTATTAATAGGAAAAAAATATTTAGGTAAATCTGTCTTGAAGTCCATTGAAGTCAAGATATATCTTAGGTTTAAAATGTATTTAAAGAAAAATTGATATATTACCTATAGATAAAGTTTTTATATTGACTTAAATATTGTATTTATAAGTTTAACCGTTTAAGCAAGGCACTTAGTGAAATAAAAATAGGAGTATTCGTTAAAAATTTTACTAGTGAAAATGATTTGATAAAACTTAATACTTAAAAAAGTATCAATATTCAATAAATTTTATAGACACAGAGTATTAATATTATGATTTATGTCCTTCTTATAGAAAAAAAAATTAATCAATAAACTTTTCTCCAATTTTTCTATGAAGTGTTGGAACATTTGAATAATTCTAACAACTTATTTAATTATCAAATATTTATTATGAATAAAAATCTATTTAATAATCACATTGTTGGATGGGTTACATTGGAGATATAACACATAAAAATGCATTAAATAATTTAGGCTTAATTTCTAGCTTCCCTTCATCCCAACCAAACGGTTAAGCCTTCTTTCTACAAAGCTTCATATATATAACAAAAATAATCAAAAAAAAATTCTTATAGTTAAGAAATTTAAATGGCACTTTTTTATTTCTCAAAACACATTCTAAACTTCAAATAATGCCTTTTATATATATAAAAAAAAACTAATTTACCTTCAGTCCTCTAAAAAGCCCATTATTTATTCCATAGCTTGAGCCCATTAATTATACTTTTCAACTCCAACAAAGTATCGGTCTTTCATTTTTTTTAATAGGTTTTTAATCCAGCCCAATAACAAAGTATGGGTTAATAAAAGCTCCAAGAATCCACTAAGAGTCAGAAGTGGCCCAATAAAAAGCCCAAACTCAAACTCTACCACAAATTGGGCCTAAAGCTCCAGGCACAAAAACTAACACTAAATAGCACAAGGTTCAGTCTTTATCTATTATTTAAGAAATACCGTTTCAACTCTACAAAAAAAAAAAAAAAACACAATGCAGAGGACATAATTTTCTCCCTTTTTCCTTTTTTCAACGAGTTATATAATTTCTTCTAGGTGAAATTATACATAACCCCCTTAATTTTATGCCAAGTTTAAATAGCCTCCTTAAGCTTTAAAATTTTATGAGGAATTTTTTGTAACTCTTATATTTATATAGATAATTTTATTAATAGTTATTTTACTTATTGCTTATATATACAAATCTTAAAATTTAGGGAGTATTGTTGAAAATATTTATTATTATTATTTATTTAAAATAATAAATATTAATAGCATGAGGTTATAAGATTGAACTAGTGATTTTTTTACTTAGTAAAAACACATGCATACGAGCACGTTATTAATAAAGTCTTAAAAATGTTTGGCATGGCACATAAAAAAAAGAGCTAAGTGGTATTTTAAGTAGTAGAGTATATTAAACCAAATATTGATGGACAAATCAATATACAATAAATAAGTATTTTTTTATTTTTAAATATAAAATATAGTTTATAGTATATTTTATATTATAAACTAAGTTTTATATTTATAATAGGAAGACTAGAAAATATTAGTTCTTAATATGACTTAATTGAAAAATTAATTTTAATTATAGATATAAGATATTTTTTGTATTTATCTATTTTTTAAGTTATCCTTATAGATATTCTCTGAATAGAAATCAAGTAAGAGAGAGAATAAAAGAATTAAGAAAAATAATTATGGTATTTTTTAAAAAAAATATTATATTAACTAACTAACTTAATTTAATTTAATTAATTAAATATGTATTATATTAAAGATAAGATGAATCATGTACAATTATTTTAGTAATATTTAGCATGTGTTGGCTTGGGGTTTGGAACTATGATTTGTTGTGATTCAAAGAAAAAAGCACACATAATTATATATATATATATATATATATAATATGTATATCAAAACTAAAAAGAAATGACTAAATTATTAATTTAGTTTGAAAGTTAAAAAATATAAATCTATCTATATTTAAAATCAGAAGTCATAAGTGAAAATTGTATTAGACTTTAAGTATTGACAATTTAAAATTAATTTTGTTCAATTAATTTTTGGAGCATTCATTGAACCAAATGCAAGGGGTACTGGCAATTTGAGTCATGTATCTGCAGAAAAACAAGCATTTATGAACTGAATCTCTCTCTTCCATGTACTGACTACTGAGTATAGTCTAGAGTGGTGAGCCAGGTAAATAAGAAATTAACTCTCTCTCTCTCTAACTCGTGGTTTTATTAATAATAGTTTTTCATTTATGATATATATTAATATATAAATAATTTAAAATCGTGTATATATATATATAAGTAATGTTATTTATAATTAGGAATTATATATTTTTTCCTATGATTTTCTATTTACAAATCACATGAATAATGTGGTTTATCATCATCTTTATTTTATTTATTTACTAATAAATTTAAATTCTCTCAAACCTTACATTTGTACGCAAAACTGAGGTCAATTATTTTATTAACAAAATGTGATAGGCTAATAGTTACATGGAAAAATTTAGAAATTATATTGTAAATTTTAAAAAAATTAACAAAACAAGGCAAAAGTCTACGTCTAATCCTTTAACTTTATATAATATTTTAAGTTTAGTCTTTTAATTTTATAAAGTATTTTTAAGTTATGTAATCCTCCATTAGTATCAAATGATAATATTTTATATATTAATTATTGTTATTTTTTAAAATTAAATTTAATATATCAATATTCAATAATGATTTGTCAAAAGTTAAAATTTCAATGTAATCATCTTTGGTTAACAACATTATGATTAGAAAACTAAAAATACATTATAAACTTAAGGTTTCAAAATAACTCTTTTTATAGGTTATGACAAGTGCATTTTGCCAATTAAAAACTATCCACACACATATTTTTTCTAAAAAAAATAATAATTTAATAATAATTTTTTTCTAATGAGGTCAGAGTTACATTCCTGGCTAACAAGAAGATAGATAATATCTCACTGAAAGAGAATATATTATTGAAACAATCAATGAAGGACAAAACAAAAGCAACCGAACAGAGAAGAAGATGAACATGAACAAGCCAATCTCTTACATCATAAAATTGCACAAAAGCTGCTTCTCTTTTCTCTAATCTCTATCACTCTCTTATTTCAGAGACTGCAGTATCAGCAGAGAAGAAGGACAACAAGAAGGAAATAATAAAAAGAAAAAGAAGAAGAAGAAACCTGAATCAAAATCAACGTATTTACACATTGTCTGACCAAATAACATAAGTACGGCAACAAACAAACAAGCAAGGGACAGCCATGAAAGCTACCGTTACCTGTTTTTTTGTGCCCCAAACCATGTGACTGCATTATATCATTCCTGACCTTCTTTCATCTCACTCTCTCTCTCCTTGTCTCCTTGATCCTGCAAATTTCATACCCTTTTTCTTTACCTCTCTAAAATTTTACCTCTACCTACCTAATTTTCCCAACCACATCATAGTCAAATCAAACCCACCCAGAAAGTACAAGCAACATGGAGACCAGTTAATTTGCAGATTCAGGCTATTTTTTTTAGTTTTGGCTCAAGAAGACTTGAGAGAGACAAGGAAGAGGAATCAAATTGTTCTTATTTAGATATATATATATATATATATATATACTTATCTGGTTATGTTTAGACTGAGGAGAATAACAGTTAAAAGGAAATGTCAAAAGTGAATCATTCTCCTCAATTTGAACATACCCTTTATGGAACTTTCTGTGGATTCACTTCTTCTTGGACTTATCTCTGTTGCTGGAGAAGATAGAACCCAAACCAAATAGATTTGCAGAAGGAACATTGATAACCGGGTTGACTCTAACACCATTATGAACATAAGATCCATGGATTTTCTTCAATGGAGGCTTTTGATAAGGCCTTGTTGTGGGAGTATGCTTGTGGTGGGGCTTTTGCTTCATCACGTTGTTGGGACCTTCCTTTGAATAAAGTGGCATCCTCTTATTAACACTTGATGTAGGAGCAGAACCAGTTGAATTGCTTCTTGATAAAAGTGGTAAAGGACATAAGCTTCTTCCATAGCCACCACTACCACAACTGCTACTTCTTTTGAATCCCCAGAACGACTTGTTAGTACCATTAGAAGAACTCTGCTTCTCATCCACTTCATCATTATTATTCACTACATGTTGTTGTTGTTGATGCTTCATCTCTTTGAGGCTTTCGTTGTTCTTGGTTGTTTTGCTGGTTGAGGCATTTTCACGAACAGCTTCTGTGTGTGGGACCATCTGGGTTGGATGAAGTGGTGGTGACTGGTCTTTCATCCTCTTCTTCTTGATCTCAGTGGGAAGCATTTTGCCATCAGAGAAGAGCTCATCTGCAGAAGATGACTCTTGCTCCAAGCTTTCACGAACACAGACATCAAAATCAAAGCTGGAGTTCAAACCAGAGGAGTTAGATCTAAAAGGGGTTTGCTCAACAGGGATAACATCTGATTGAGAGAAATCATGCGAGAATGAAATCCTCGGACTCATTGTAGAAACCGAAATCCCACAATTCTCAGAGCAAAGTTCGACTACCATTTTCGATCAATCTTTGGGAAAAACTAGGAACCAAACACCCACACCCAGCTTTGAAAACGGCAGAGGATGATGGATTGATTGTACTGTAGAATAGAATAGCTTGAAACAAGGTAAACAAAGGGTAGGCTAGAATAAAAGGCAAGTCAGAGAGAACTCAGGAAATAAATAGGAATAACGTAAAGAGAGAGGAATTGGATTTCAGAAAGTTAAAGAGAGAAGGAATTGAGTTCTCTCTCTCTTTCTAGATTTCTCTCTCTTAGTGAGTCTGACAGTTGAAAATCAATGGAGAACAAGTCTGCAACTTTAAGTGGTCCAAAAAGGAGGAGAAGGAGGAGGAAAGGTGTGAGAATGAAAATGGCGTATGGAGTTGCAGGAAGATGATGGAGACCTTGGGAATTAGCCTTAACCTTAACCACCATTGAGTGCTGTGTCTGTTGTTGATTTAAGCTGGATTCTTGGAGAGAGAAACGAAACAACTTGGAGAGAGAGACTATGAAAGGATTCGGCTAATAACTAACAACGTCCGCATTTTTCAAATTAACAAACACCAAAAAGACATATTTAAGTTATACCTACATTTATTCAGTTATTCTGGTCCAAATAAAAGAAAAAAAAATTGGTGGAAAGTCTATTTGAATTTTTCTTTAATATGTTGTCTGAACTTAAATTTAAATATTATTAAACTCAATTGAAAATAATTTATTTAAAAGAATTTTCTATATTTACAATAACTTATATTTAAGATTTTATATTTGTGGCTAAAATTCTTTTTATTTAGATTAATGCCTATTAATTTTATTTAAAAAATTTATTAATTAAAAAGACCTAAATTCAAATTGATACTATATAAATTATTCATTATAAACTTTTCACTTTTTTCTCATGTACCATGGTTTATTTTATTATTAGGCATAGAAAGTATGTGTATTTGTGTCAATGTAGAGATAGGATTGAATTTCATCCGAACTATAGTTTTAGAATTTTTTTTGGATAAAATTTTGATTTAAAAAAATTTAAAATAAATAATCATATTTGTTCAAAAAAACTTCTAAGTAAAACTATAGTTTTAGATAAAGTGGTAGCACTAGCTTTTATAATAGTGAAAGAGTTTATAGATTACACAATTACTATTTTACCCTTATTTTCCCTACTCTCTTGTCTCTCATTCTTCTCTCTTCTAGCTTGCGTCTTCTGCTCTTCACTATCATAGCCTCTGTGCCTTTGCCGTCGTTACTGAAGCTCGTCGTCACCATAGCTGCTAAAGCTCCTTGTCACTGTAGCTGCTGAAACTCCTCATTGCTATCTATGTGCTGTCACCTCTGGAGCTCATTATCAAGTCGGGTGGCTGGGTCGATCTCCCCTATCGATGCGTGAGTCGCTGAGCTCTCATGTTCAACTCCTTCCTCCGTCAGTCTACCTCCGTGATGTGATGAAGAAAAAGAAAGGAGATGAAAGTATGTTTTTAAGAGGAAAGAATGAGATAATGAACAAAGAGCATAATTAAAAAAAATTTTTATCTTATACCCTATTTTAGTAATTTAATAATTATAAAAGCTTTTCTAATAATAACTATCTAAACACTTATTTATTCATAACTACTTTTTTTCTATAAATTATTCTCCATAAATTCTTTTTCAAAAATTGTCCAGAATTTTTTTTTTTATAAACATTTTTCTAAAAGTCTATCTAAACACACAATATAAAAGATAAGTCTTCCTAATAAAATTGTTAAATACACAAAAATTGAGATTTAAATAATTGACCAATTATTTAAGTAACGAGCCTTATCATTTGCGCCAATTTGAAAATAAAAATATCTATGCTTATCTAAAATCCAATATTTTAAAACAAATTATTATTTGAATTGTGAAATTTGTTAAGAATGAATTTAAATAAAAGTTCAAAAAACAAATTATGAATCATGCGGATTCATTTAAATTTTATATTGATTGATTGATTAATATAGTATCATTATTTTTATTAAAAAATACACTTCGTTGAGGAATTTTTTTATTCAAGTATATAAAGCATTATATTAAATCAATATATCTCTTGAAAAGTACTAGCTACTTAGCGATTAAAGAATTTTATTATTATTAAAATATATAAAGATTAATATATAATTATTTTAATAGTGTAAAATCTTGTTAGATCTTTCTAGATATCATGATCTATTTTTAATAAAAATATATATGTTGGAAGAAAGAATCGCAAACCCTAAAATTAGGACTTAGTGATAAGATACTCTGATATTATAAAATATAATTGTACAAAATTAGTCTATAAATTATTGCTTTAGCAAATTATATAAGTTATGGAATTAGGTTGAAAATACAATTTATATGGTTCTTAATTTCTTATATTGAATTTTAAAAGAAATTAATTAGTGTTTTAATGTCACAATATCCACATTTGATTGAAATGTAAAGATCTTTTAAGGTTTTGTTAAGAACTCAAACATGTGATGGACCAAAAGGAGACAAAGAATAATATCATGATTATTAGACAAAAATATTTATTACTAAATAATAAATATCTAATAGTTGAATTTTATATTTTTTAAATACGGATACAAAAGAAATTGTGCACACGTTGACATTTGAATCGTGATATATAATTTTTAGTCGAGTGTTTTTTTATGACATGAATTTTAGATATAGATATAGATTTTCCATGGATTTATATATTATTTTAAAAAAAATTATAAAAAGTATTGTGAAAAGAAGTTGTGTTTGGCAAAAATAATTTAATATGTATATTTACCAATATAAATTTTTGTCCACAAATCTTTATCAATTGAAAACAAGTTTTCTTTATTACCCTCCGCTTTTTAAACGTCAAATACTAAAAATAAATAAATTAAACAATTATTTTCTAATCAATTGACCAAATAGTAATAAAAAATTAACTTTAATCGAATAAAAAAGTAAAAACAAATGGCTTTAATTTGTCATGTAAAGTCGAATAATCCATTTTTGCTAATAAAAAAAGATGAAAGATAATCCAACCCAAATAAAAAAAAATACCGACAAGAAGAATATGCATCTGAGCATACTGGTAAAAGAAGATTGAATGAAAGTGGGAAACAAAAAGCAATGTGCCAATGAAGAAAAAGAGTATGTGTCTACTACAATTTTATTTTATTTATATGATCTGATATGGATATTATTATTTATTCATTTTTTTATTATATTCCATTGTTAATTGTTAATCCCAAACATTATATATATATATATATATATATATATATATATGTGCATAGGATAGGAAATTCATATTTCTATTTTATTTGGCGATGGGATATATGAAGTGATAGGGTCTGTGTTTATTTTACTTATTAGGATTATTTAAATTTAATTTCTAAAATTTGATAAATATGTAATTATTCTCTAAAAAAATTAAGATCCCTTGTATAATATTTTTATTGACTAATTAATGCTATAAAAGGCAAAACAAACAAAATTATTATTTGTATGTTTTGTATTCTAATCAATTCAAAAATACAAATAAGTGGTATAAGTAATTAAGTTTACATTTATGGGTAACTATAATAATTTTTTTACAATAAGTTTGATCATGACTACCTTCTCATAGTGACATAATTCTTTCCCAAAAATGGATATTAATTTAAGTTATACATAAAACTATTGCTTCACTAATAATTGTGCTCATTGTTTAATTTTTTTTCAAAATGGTGATGTGACCTTATTTATAATGAAAAGACAAAGATGATAATGCACTTATACAGCGGTTATATAGTACCTAATATCATAATCTTATTTATCATATGGGTCTAGTATCTTAATCTTATTTGTGGTATAATTTTACCTATAATATTTTAAATTTAGTACAATTTTACCTATAATCCGTTTAATTTAGTGCAATTCTTGGCATTTGAGAAATAAGATTATGTGTAAAATTATACCAAATTAAAAAAGATTATGGGTGAACTTGTACTAAATTAAAAATATTATAAGTAAAATTGTATCACCAATAATATCAAGATACTTGATATATATGAGAAATAAGATCAGTATATTATGTACTATATAACCTTTTATATAATTGAGATTAGTCATCTCGGCTTTTGAAATTAGAGCTTAATAATTAAGTGGGGTTTCATTCATATAATAGACGATTAAAGGATTTGATGTTTGTGATGCAAATTCCATGTTTATCTAATCTTATTTTCATAATTTCTTTCAATCACATTTGTCTATATCATTCTCAATATTTCTAGGGATCAATCAAACTACATTTAGTTTTTTTTTTCTTTAAATTTCACAAAAATCTCTTAAATTTTAAATTATATATAAATAACTCCCTTAACATTTAAAACTTAATAATAAATCACTCTAAAATTTTGAATTTGTGCAAATTAAATATTATGTTTATGTAACATAACACTCATAAATTATGAGTTATATGCATATAACTCTTTTAAACTTTAAATTATATGCGGATAAATAATGAATATAACTAATGATAAGGAAAAAAAAAGAATTATATACATATAAATGTAATAGTTTTTTGGGGAAATACAAAAATATAAGAGTTGAAAGGAATTTAATTATTAGTAATAGTTATCTACATACGAAAATATGCATATAACCACACTTAAATGTGTATTATAAAGTTTTAAAGAATTATGTATAATTTAGCCTCTCTCTCACATGTTATGGGAAAGTTATATTAAATTTTGACTAATTTAGGTTAAGTCATAGGTAGGACATGGTATGTAGTTAGTTTGATTTAAATAAATGTAAAAATTAATATTATATACAAGAAAATAAATTAAAATCATGGTTGAACTATTTCAAGTAATAATTAATGTTTTTAATAAATTAATTATATAATTACGATATTTAAAATTCACACTTTGATCCCTAATCCAATATATGTTCATAATTGTTATTTGATGATGTACAATGTTAAACTATTATGAAAAGCTTGTAACCTTTTAGGAAGTGGAAAGGCAAAATATTCATTATTAACATATATATGAATTATAAAAGCCTATTCAACTCCAATGAAAACAAAACAAAAGTGATTTTAGTTCAATTGACAAGGGTGAATAGAATCTTAATTAGAACATAAATTTATAAACTAAATTTTTAATGACAAAATTGGAGTAATTCCGATTGAATTGAACAAAAATATTTATACACAAGACTTTGTTATGATTAAAAGACTTCCTATTGAAAATTCAATAGTTAAATACCATTAAGGAAAACCAAACTGACTATTGAAACGAGGGAGCCAATGGTTTAAGAGTCAATAATTTAACTGTAATTAAATTGAAATCAAGTCAATCATAATTAAAATAATATAATTTAATTAAAATATATAAAAATATTTACATATAATCTTAAAAATAGTACTATTTAAATAAATAAAATATTAATATATAAATAAATAATAAATTATAAGTAAAAATCATTAAATAATAAGTTTGACATATTACTATTTTTTTTAACTTAAATCGACTTAATTTTAAGTACAATAGTAAAAAACAAACACAAAAATTTAACATGATCAATTTCACTTATCTAGTTGGTCAATTTAGATTGAATTTTAATACTATGAATGCTAATGAGTTGATTATTAATTAATATGTGTGTATATTGATTAAGAAATGTGAAGATAAAATAGTGGCAGTTAGAATAAGAAGTGTTTATTTACCAAAAACAAAAGAATCAGAAGTGTTTATGGGTCAAATGAGGTGGAGTATTACTTTGGTCCAATGCTTTGATTTGATGACACCCTATCCGGTCCACCTAATCCCATGAACAGCCAGTGTTGCATTAAAGAATGTGGTATGATTTTGCTTAAAATGTTTGATATTTATTACTTACCTCTGTGATATTTAATATCTAATTCAATAAAAGAATTAATTTTAATTTTAAATATAAAATATATTTTTTTATATTTATTATTATTTTTTTAAAATTATTATTATTATTATTTATTTTTTAATAATAATCAAGTAAAAGAGATAGGAGGTGAGGGAGTTAAAAAAATATATTATAATAATTAATTTAATTAATTTATTTAATATAATAAAATTAAATAAATATATTTTATATTAAGTTAAAAAGAGTATTTATTATAAAAACAAAGCTTTTTATTCTATTTCAATGACACCATGTTGGTTGTTCAAATGTTTCATTTCTCTTTTGAGCACATGGCTTTGTTGTAATAATAATGTAAATATGTACCAAATATTTGTTCCATTTCACATTTATATATATTAATATTTTTTCTTGTTTTTTTTTAAGTAGAGTAGTCAGACCACATTTGTTGTCTGTACATTAGGTAGAGATATTCCAATTTCACGAAAAAAAAATAGTGATTGTGGTATTTATAAAAATCAATTTAATAAATGGTAAATGAATTAGTGATGAATAATTCAATTTTATATTTTTGTTTTATTAATAAATAGGCAATGTTTTCGCTATCACTATGATGTTGATGTGTCTTCAAAATTATTCCTGCATTTCCAAGTTCTTTATTCTTAAAAGTGTGGATACTTTAATTATTTTTTCCTAACTAAATTGTCAACTTTAATTTATTTCCAATTTTTTTATTGGATGTTTCACATCAAATGATATTGATATTTATAATATACTTTTTTTTTAATTTAGTGATAGGTATATATGAAAGGTGTGCTTTTTCATTTTCTTCGACAATGCTTTTCATAATGTAATTAATTAATATAAAATATAAAATATTGGATGTCATGGATAAATGTTATAATTATTTTCATGTTTCATAAAATTATTTTTTTATATTTTTAATATTTATTTCATATATTTTATTCGGACTTCATATAATTTTATATATTCTTTACACATTTAATTAGAGTAGCCTTTTTGCAATGGCATAACATCTAAGATGAGCTAGCTGCAAATTATAAATAATGATGCTTCCTATATTTTTTTTTCTATTTTAATCCTTCTATTATTAAATATAAGTCACATGGACCAATAAATATAGTTAAAGGTAGTTGATATCTGAAAAATACTTGTTTGCTTGTTTTACCCCTAATTAATAGTTATTAGTTATGCATGGAAAACCAACAAATTCATGGAAAGTCAAAGTCAAGTTCAATAATTTGGAGTATTTTTCATGAATATTTTTGAAAAGATAGTATTAAGTATTTTTAATACTATACAAAATGAATTATATTTGATCACAAAAGATATTCCCAAAATGTGACTTATATTATGTAAAGTTTAAATTTAGAAAAAATAGTTAAAAATATCTATATGAAAATCTTATTAATTAGAAAGACATTAACTTAAATGTGTATAACTCTTTTTCATTATATACAATATATCTTTAACTAACTATATATCCATTAAAGATAAGTTGCTACAAGTTTCTCTGGCTAATAAAATTTTTAAATATGTATTTTTAACCAATTTTTCCTTTAAATATTCGCCAATACAATTTTTTTTTTTAAAAAAAATTAGTTATGTTTTTATTGTGCATTGTAGGGGAAAATATACCTAACCGTTCTTAGTTACAAAAAAGTTTACTCATTTCCCCTTTTATATTTCCCTTATTTCAATTAATTAAGAGCAATAAGAACTACATATCAAGTAGTGGATTATCCTTTTTTTATAGTATTAAGTATTTTTAATACTATACAAAATGACTTATATTTGATCACAAAAGATATTCCCAAAATGTGACTTATATTATCTAAAGTTTAAATTTAAAAAAATTAGTTACAAATATTTATTAAAAAATCTTATTAATTAGAAAGACATGAACTTAAATGTGTATAACTCTTATTCGTTATATATATTGTGTGTAATATATCTTTAACTAATTATATATATGTTAAAGATAAGTTGTATCAAGTTTCTCTGGCTAATAAAATTTTTAAATATGTATTTTTAACCAAATTTTCCTTTAAATATTTGCCAATACAATTTTTTTTTTAAAAAAAAAATTTTAGTTATGTTTTTATTGTGCATTGTAGGGGAAAATATACCTAACCGTTCTTAGTCACAAAAAAGTTTACTAATTTCCCCTTTACGAAGCAATTTATATTTCCCTTATTTTAATTAATTAAGAGCAATAAGAACTGCATATCGAGTAGTGGATTATCCTTCTTTTTATAAATATACACGGTGAATTTCTCGGGTCACTTTTCTTTGGAATACATGAATAAAGTGTAGTATTCTTGATTCTAACCATTTTTTTAATATTTATTTATTTATTTGACCACAAGAAATAAGCATCACATACTTGTAATCTCTTTCTCACCCCCTTTAGAAATTTCAAAATTGTTTAATCTCCAACCATCTTATGCCACTTGGCACATGATTAAAAACCAGTACTTCATTGCCATAATAATTACACATAATTTATTTGTTTTAAATATTATAAATACTTTTAGAATATGTGATGGCTTTAAATTTAATTTTAAATTTTACATTTAAAATTCTTATATTTAAAATCCTTTGTTTAGGTGATTAACAGAGAGTTCTGGTCTACGCAATATAGAAAATAAAAAGGCCAGGATTGGTTAGAGTGAATATTTAAACTTTTAAAGAAGTATAATAATACTTCCTCTTATCCTAAATATTAGAATTAGATAAAGAGTATATTTTAATCATAAATATAATACTTTAGTTCACTTTATTTTTTAAAATTATAATTTTTTTTCTAAAATATCCCTATATGATCTCACATATTAAGAGAATTTATATCAAGGGTAATTTAAATACTCATTATTAAAGAAATATTTTTTAAAAAATAATACACACTCATTACAAATAACTAATTTAATTAATTTATTTAATCAATCTAAATTAATTAAATATATTTTATATTAAAGACTAAAAATAATAATATTTATTTGGATTTAGATCAAATTCAAATTCATTACTCAAACAATGAACTTGGTCTAAATTCAAATCCAAAAAGTCCTCTAATCCCAACACAAGATTAAGGGATTTGTACAAAATCTCCACTCAAACTTTGTTTCATCCATTAAAATATTTTTTATAAAAAAATGCATATGAAAGGGACATGATACATTTTAATTAAAGCCATGAATTTGAATCTTATGAATAAAAAAGAATGTTAGAAGAGCTTCTTTTAATTGAGAGTCCCCATGAATCAAATCTAGATTAATTTGTAGTATGATAATGCTTGTTTAAAAAAAATTAATGCTAATTTTAATATTTGGGAAATAATTCAAAATTCAAGCATTTAGTAATCTAAAATTTGAAATTGGAGACCTTGTACATAATTGTTTGCCGTATAAAAATCTACGGTCAAATCTAGATGAACCAATAATATGCAAGGATACTCCATCCTTAAATCTTGTCATTGTCCCCACTGATTGCAGCTTTTCTTAATGGTTACTAATTTTGTGTTTGTCACAAAGCTAAAGCAAAATCCCATTCCTCTACCCATTGATATTGTTGTTATTGGTATTAAATTTAACTAATAAAAGAATAAGATAAATTATTATTTAAAATTTATTTAATTTTTAAAGAGTACTACTTTATTATAATTATATTCACGATATTTAGGGAGGTATCATAGCTTTTGAGTATCTAAATTTACGCTTGAGGATAATAGACATTTATCTTACTCGATATTAATATCGGTTAAAAAATAGACTTTACCCTACCTTTAAATTATAGGTAAGTTTAATTATTTTTTAAAAATTTTTATAACAAAAAAAAATTCTCATTTCTCTAATTGCCTGAGCTCAACAGGGAATGAAGAAAACCCAAGAATATGTGGGCCCTTTATATTACAAACAGATGGGCAATCTCTCTTATTACTCAATCAAAAACATGTTTTGGAATCATGACAATTCTATTTTTTATTTATAAAATTAATATATATTTTCGATTTATCCCTAGAAATTGTTTTTTATACACTTCCAACGAATTGATCCAAAAGAAAAATCCCTTAAGATACACTATATCCAGCTTGGTTATTAATAGTGAATAAATATGTTATTTCTAGAAGTCTCTCTTTTGAGTTATAATCGTGTGGTGTAATGTGTATATCATGAAATAGATAAAATAAATTAAAAAATAGATTTTTGTTCAAAAATAAAATCTCACCGAAACTACCCACTTCATCCTTCGTAACCATATCACCATCTCAAATAAAATGAGATATGATAAATTGATATGGTATTTTTTAAATACTCAATCATCTTGAATGTATTGACTTTTTTCCCCAATCACTCGGGAAATAACAAAATGAACATTATGTTCTTTCTTCAACAACTTTCTATCTCTAATGGATCTCTCAGTAGGATTCAAACTCAGATGAAGTTCTAGTCATCTCTTAGAGAGAGAGAGAGAAAGGAACTAATATATATATATATATATATATATATATATAGTATCTTATCTTGCACTCAAGAAGATTAGATTGGGGACAAAAGGGGATAAATGCATGAAGGTGTGAGATAGTGGTTTACAGGTAGGAGAAGAGGGAAGGGAAAGTAGGAGGGGACAGTCCCAAAAGTGATTGGGGAACAAAAATGGGGACTGCCATGGAAGTAAAAGAGAGATGCCCATGTGAATCACCTTATAAACTTTTTATGAAAAAGCATCTATTTCTATAGCTTTTTAGTTTCTAGTCACTCTCTAGTACACCTTGGATGTTTTTTTTAATAATATTTTTTCAACTATTTAATAGTTCTCAGAGTTATATAATTAATTCATAAAAATTAAAAATATTAGTTAAATTAATTATTTATAAAATATATTCACTGATTTTTCTAAAAGCAACTATTCTAATAATTTGTATGGAAGACCACTCTTTGGATAGAAAATTTTCTTAATACATGTAATTAATAAAAAAAATTATAAATTTAAAAGATAAAATAGATTAAACTTTTATATTTAAAATTATAAATTTAGTTTTTATAGAAAAAATATTTTACATTATTGAGTTATATTTAAATATTGTTGGGTTTAATTAAAAATAGCTGTATCAATGCAAGTTTTCTGTCTACAAATTTTGAAACCTTCGTTTCGTTTCTTTTCTTTTTTTATAGAAAAAATCAAGTATCTTCTATTTTATTTTTATCCAATAGTCTACCCTTACATGGTTTTGGTAACATTCATTGACCCACACCTTTTGCATAGTTTCGACTAAAACAAACTGCATGGATGTTTTCTTTTAATAAATATAGCAATATATGTGTTTTACGAAATGATATATAGAAGTTTCTAAAATTTTTAAAGAATATTTTTTATTTAAAAATATATAATAATCTCTTGAAACAAAAAGTAAACTATATCAACTTTCTGAATTTCATTAATAAGTATCAAGTGGAAATTACCAACTCTACATTATCAAAATTTCACTATACTTAAATAGTCTAATTTTCTTATACTATTTATCATATTCTATTAACAGATATTTAATTTCATGGTTCGTGACTTGTTGATAATAATTTATGAAGACTTTATTTAGAAGATAGTCAAATTTATTTTTGTTTTCTTTCTTTTAAAACAAAATGTTAAATAGGAAAAACAATGCTATCTAATCTCAACAATTCACATTATGGCTTGACAACATCCAAATCAATTTCCTTGTTCAGCTACAGCATACTTCCTCAATCTATTTCTTTGTTCAACCACAACATAATCCAATAGATGACCATGCATTCTAATTACAACAACAATAACTTTTATCCCACTGTAAAATCAGTTATATAGATCTTATGATGCCGTTGACTATACAATTGTCAAACATGCATTCCAATTGTCAAACCAAATAAAAAAAAAGCATGCATTCTCTTGGTCACCATGCATTCCAATTGCCAAACACAATCCAATCAGAAAACAATATCTGCAATTTCATAAATGACCATACGATTCAGTCTCTTGGTCAGTTCTAATTCAACTCGTAGCCTTTGAAAAGGCTTTTAAATCCTCTCCATTTATAAAATGTGTGTAAAACGAAAGAGAGTGACACAAGACAACATAGTTGTATATGAGGCCCAAAGTCAAACCTTATAATTAATTAATTATGCCTAGGGCTTGCTACTTGATTTTCCCCCCTATATCTACTTTGAATGCACATTCTACATTCCTTTTGTAAATGTAGAGCTAAGTCCTACATGAGAATCCTCCCCTTTATTGCACATCATCAGAGGCAATGAATTTCAACAGGGTCCGTAAATGGTCAATTCAAAACTCCACAGACATTATTACTGAGAAGAACTGAAAGATGCAATGGCATCCATTTCTTGCCGCAACAGAAGAGCATCAAGGAAGACATCCAAATTCTCACCTTCAATCACATCATCAACGGAGTGGTGAGTAATGCCGACTCTGTGATCGGTTACCCGGCCTTGAGGAAAGTTGTATGTTCGGATGCGTTCAGACCTGTCCCCACTACCAATCTGTCCAGTTTCACAAGCCTCGTGTCAATTTAGAGATTCTAATGATTAACACTGCTAGCAACAAAATCTCTTCCTACCTGCTCTGATCGAATTTTTGATCGACTGCTTTGAAGTCTGGACCTTTCCAATTCATATAGCTTTGCACACAGTACCTTCAGTGCTTTGGCTTTGTTCTAAAGCAGAAATAGTAAGGCAAATATAGAATGAAAGTGAAGAACAATGAGAACATATATAGAAGAAAAAAAGGCAGATAGAATATACATAAAAGCGAAAAAATGGCATTATAAAAAATTATAATTAACAAAATTGGCTAAACAAATGTCAGGATTTATATTTTCATAATATTTTTAACTACAGCAAACACAATCAGCAATGATTATCGAGCTAAATTTGAGAAGTTTTCAGAAAACAGTGTAAATATGCCATAACAAATTTTCAAAACGAATGTTATCCCCCGAGCATGAAGTGTATACCTAATTTCACTCTAAGCTAACTCAACCGAGTGAAATTGTTAAAAAATAACATGTGCAGCATACAACACAACAGCTACATTGCCCTTTTGGCTATCAAATACAAACAAGGAAGAAGTAACTGATAAGGTCAATAAACAAGATTAAAAGGTCAATCAAGGGAAACATCACTTCCTGTGCTTATTCTTTTATCTTCAATTAAATCTAAAACTGAAATAAAAAATAACGCCTGGCAACTAGTACGGTATGTGAAACTTATAGCAATATTCACCATATGTTGGGAACGCTCATCTTGTATTGCCACCACCATCCCAGTTGGAATGTGAGATACTCTAACAGCACTGTTGGTTGTATTTGCATGCTGACCACCTGAACCACCAGATCTATAGGTATCGATTCTTAAGTCTTCATTCTTCAACTGAACATCAACCTACACAAGGCAAAGGGGTGCGATAATGTGAGATATTGCAAAAAGAGAGGGATGAAGCATCATATTGTATAAAAGTGAGCATACAAAATAATACATTTCATAATCCAGCTAAACAGAACCAAAAGAAAGAAAGAGAAAAGAAGATACAGCTTAAGTAGAAAATGATGCCAAATTTTTTTATTATAAAGGAAAATCTGTCTCAAAATACCATGATACATTCTTTGACAAAAGAAACATTCAAGTACCAACGCGCTGCTTTTTTTGTTTCAACAGCATGATGCATTGATCTATAAGACAATTACCTCATCAGCTTGAGGGAGAATGGCTACAGAAACAGCACTGGTGTGAACACGTCCTGACTTTTCTGTCACAGGAACACGCTGTTAAAAAGAAATTGTCAGTAATTTTGAAAGTAGTCACAACTTGTGCGTAAGAGGTAATAACTAAACCTGCACTCTGTGAATTCCGCTCTCAAATTTGAGTTTCCCAAAAACACCAGCTCCTGCAATTGCTGCACTAGCCTCCTAAGAATTTGACGTCCAAACAGAAAATATATCAGCTATATGAGGACATTCAATTTTAGCATCAACCACTGATGCAACACAGTATAACCAAAAGTGAAGAATGAATATGTACCTTGTATCCTTTTAGATCAGATTGAGCTACATCAACTACTTCAAACCTCCAACCGTTTTTGTGAGCATACTTCTCATACCTATTTTGCATCACACAACATCCTCGTCAGAAAGCTTTAGTAAACAGGTTCCAACTAGTTCTAAGAAAAACATGTAATCTTACATTTTAAAGATGTCCATTGCAAATAAGGAAGCCTCCTCCCCGCCAGTACCTGATTAAACACCTTAGTCTAGAAAAATGACAAAAACAAATGCAGAGGGATGGGGAAGGAGGAAATACAATAAGGATAGACATATTAGCAAAAAAGTAAAGTTGAAGCAGTTGTTTGATAAGCATCAAAGTGAGATGTTCATTTCCAACAGGGATACTTTACCTGCTCTCACCTCCAAAATACAGTCCCTTTCATCAGCATCATCTTTGGGAAGTAATAATTTGAGTAACAACTTTTGCAGTCTTCTTTCTTCTTCCATGGCCTGGCTCAGTTCTTCTGTCGCCATCTTAACCATCTCTTTATCTTCAGAAGATTCAGCCAATAATGAATTTAAGCCATCTATTTCCTGCAGAAAGTGAGGAGCCTGTATCAGATGAAAAACGGAAGAAAGAAAAAATAGAAATCATAGTAACTAGTGCATGATGGAAAAATCTGTATAGCTTCTCAGAAGCCCCATCCCCTCTTATGGAGGCTACAATCTCTCTCCATCAAGTTCTATAACAGATAAGCAATTGACATGCAGAATTACTTAAAGGAAAAATATGTATAACTTATCAGAAGCCCCATCCCCTGTTATGAAGGCTACACTCTCTCACCATGAAGTTAAAAATAGCAGACTTCCAAAGTTAACTCATTAAAATAAACAATTAGGTCTTATTGGCACCTTAGCAACAAAATTGTGGTCCCAATCCAATGAAAGCAAACCTCTATCAATACATTTTTAAGAGATCATAAACTAAATGCAGTTTCATGTCTTAGCTATACTATTTCCTTTGTGAAGCTTTGAATTAATATACACAGGGTCTGCACCAATCAACTCATTACCTTCTGTTTGGCTCTCAATTCATTAATAAGGGCCATGGAACCACTTAACTTCCGAAGTTCCTTATTAGCTCTGGCATACTCCGTTGGCGATGCTTCTGGCTGTCTTCAATAAACAACAAAAATTGAACAAGAGAAAATAAACTCAATTATTAATGACGTCCCAGGTTATTTACACACGTGAGTAGGTCAATGCAAAGATGTATGCTTCAAATTTTCTAGAATTTCAAGGAATAAGAGTAAAACACACTGAAGAAAACATTAAAAAGGATCACCTGATTTAGAAAATTCTGAAGACAAACAGTCCTGTGTTCAACGGCTGACAATCTTTGTTCCATTATCTTTAGGAGGTCCGTAGACATTGGAGGAAGTATTTCTGCTCAAAACGTAAAATAGAATGAATCACAAATTGCAAGAGTTTTCCTTAGAACAAATTCTACACCGCATTTCAGGCTCCTCCTCCTATCAAAGTGGTCAGCCATTACTAACTTTTTTCTTTTCCTTGTAACAGGAAAAATGAAAGAATGCAACCTACTTCCAATCTGTTCAAGTATATTTAACGTCCTAAAAAAGAGATTAGTTAGCCTAAAAATATGTAATACAAGAGTGCGGTAGTAGAAGGTTAGCGCTGAAGTTAACAAGATAACACAAAGAAAGAAAACGCACCGGTAGTGTAAGAGCGAAGAATGGGAGTAATCGAGGATCGAAAGATTGAGCTTCGAAGCTGAAAACTTGGATGTGATGTCGAAGAGATTGATTCATACTGCGTAAGCGCCAGAGAGAGACGATGCCAAATAAACCTAGCCTGAATTCTCATTGCCATTTCGTTTCACCCAAACAACACCAGGACTACATTAAATCTTCCTTCTCCCTTCAAGCAGTCATTTCGAAGAGAAACTTAAGATGAGATTTTTTTGTAACGGCACAAAAAATGGACAACACAATCTCACAGAGAATCTTCCAATGGAACTGAAGCTGTGCACTGATTCGTCGTCGCCGTTTTTATGCTGCGAACTGCGAGGCGGCTCTGCTGAGGAGTGCGATTAACTGTGATGCATAGAGGACGGATGCTAGATTAAACGCCGCCGTCGGAACGCCTCCTGTTCTTGTATCCCAACCTCTTCCCTCTCCTTTCTGATACAACCGCGCAGGCTCCGAAAACAAACCTTCATCAAACAGCTCCAATCGCTCCTCAATAAATGGGTTAGATTCGTCATTCTCTTTATTAAAACGGTGCGTCTTGGATGTTCAATTAGAAAAACAGAAAAAAACATCATAGTTTTTTGCCAAAAAATCAGATTTAAAACAAACAAAACAATTGAATGGGCCTTTCTTCGTAAAAATATATTTACCGGCCATGGGTCCGGATCCGGCCGACATGAAATCCATGTTCGGTGTGTAGTCTAACCTTGAGTTTGGGTGTTCATCACTACCCAATGTAGACAGTCCATGAATAAAAAATTTAAAATAAAGATAATCTCTTAATTTTTAATTTATCAAAAAAATAATTTTTTATTTAAAAATCATGAGTTAAAAATTTTAAATTTATATTGTTAAAAATCTATCTGAATAGTGCGAATCTCAAGAACTACTATATTATTTATGTGTGTTTGGAAATTTTCTATATCTAAATTTTGAGAAATTTTAAAATAAATAGTTATACTTATTTAAAATAACTTTTGGACTAAATTATAATTTAAAATTAATATTTTAGATAAACTGGTCAGAGTAGTTTATGGAACAGTAAAACAGTTTATAGACTAACAAATTACCATATTACTTTTACTTTTTTTTATACTAGATCTCTCTTTTACACCCTCTCTCCTCTTTCCTTTATTTTCTACACTCTTTCTTTTCTCTCATTTCTTTTCTACACTCTCTCTCCTCTCCTCTTTCATTTCTCTTTTATATTATCTCTCATATTTCATCTCTCTTTTATATTATCTCTCATCTTCCATCTCTCATATATTTAATAATCATACAATTTTTTATAATTTATTAATAATAAAAGTATTCTTGAAAATAATTATTTAAATACTCATTTATTCAAAATAATTTTTTTATAAACTCTTCTCAGTCTTTTTTTAAAAATTATTTAATTTTTTTTTATAAATACTCTTTTAAATTTTTATTTAAACGAGCCCTATGAGTCTTGAAATTGCTTTCATGTGTACGCTATGACCTCCTTGTAGATAGGGATCAATTTTTATCCCAATATAAAAATTTTCTTTTATTTAAAATAATATACATAAACAAACAAGAAAATTAATAATTTTGTAACCCTCCTATACTCAATATAATACTTAATTAAAGAGTTGATATTGATAATAAATTTAAGATATATTTTATATATTTATCAATTTTTTTTAAATTAATTATATTGATATTCTCTTAATAATAGTCAAGTAAATGATAAAGAGATAGAGTTAAAGAAAAATATTGAAGTATTTTATAAAAATATGTTATATTAATTAATTTAATTAATTTTTTAAATTAATTAAATATATATTATATTAAGGATTGAAGGAAAAAGAAGAGGAGTTTATAATATTATAAATTGGATTTGAAAATTTGCCCTCACTGTGCTTATAATTTTGAACCCATTAAACTTTTGCCAATTACATATTGATTATGATTTTTGATTTAGCAAAGAGAAATTTGTTGGTCTTGGTCAAAATAATTATGCAAAAACATGTTTTCAACATGTGTTCCTGCATAATTTAACTTATACTAAATGAATTGTAACAATAAGAGAATTCAAAGAGTTTTTTTTCTTTTAGGTAATCCCACGCAAGTCTTACAGAAGATAATTTATCCTTATAAAATTTTATAAAATTCTTAAAAATAACCTTAGGTCATTCCACATAAATGAGGGTAAAATAGTCATTTTATAATTAAAATATTTTCTTAAAAATCTCATAAGACTTATCAATAATTTGATAGTTTTATGGAATATTATAGGAATAAATTTTCTTATGTAGTACATAAATTGAATTCCTCCTTCTTTTTTTATATAATTCACATATTTATATAAAAGGTTTGAATTCACAATTTTATATTTTAAAAAAATGGAAAAGCTTTGTGTCGCCCTAACAAAAATAACCAAAATATTAGGCTGAGATAATGGAGACAAAAGGTTATTGCCCATAAGTTTTTCCTTTCTCCAGCTTCTGTTCTTTTTCTGACAAATTCAAAATATCTCCTTCAAAATTCATGACCACTCATATTTTATATATATAAAACAGAGATATGCATGATACAAATCTTAACAATCCTGATTAAATGAGATATCATTTTTAAAAAATTTAATCACATAGAATAAAAAAAAATGTTTATCAAGTTGTTAATATAAAATTTAATTAGAAAGTTGATACTAATCCTAAATATATGTCATATTTATTATATTTTTTATTTTTTAAAATTATTTTTATTGATATTTTATTAACAATAATCAAATAAAAGAAAAAATAAGTAAATCAAAGAAGATAATTATAATATTTTAAAAAATATAATATATTAACTAATTTTCTTAATCTTATCAAATTAATTAAATATTTATTATATTAGAGATAAGAAAAATAATATTTTTTTATATCTTATAAATAGAACTAGAGTTTTTATCTCATGTTTTTTTTTGATAAAACTGGATAAAAATAAATCTGAGAAGGGTATATCATTGTAAAAAAAAAATTAAAATTATTAACTACTCCCTCAAAATGATATCTTATTAAGATTTTTATAGTGCATATTTTCTTTTATAAAATATGAGTGGTCATGAATTTTGAAGGAGATATTTTGAATTTGTCAAAAAAAAAAAAACAAGGAGCAAAGAATGAGGGAATAAAGGTGTGTTTGGATTAGTTTTTGGAGAATAGATTTTGGGAAGAATAGATTCTGGATAATAGATTTTAGGAAGAATAGATTTTGAAAAAAAAATGATTTTAAAAGTTAGAGATGTTTGGATGATTAGTAGTAGAATTATTTTGCCATAGACAATTTACTAAAAAGGACATAAACTAATATGATAATTATATAAAGAATAAATTTTATTTTCAATTTTTTATTAAAGTGATTAAAAAATAATACATATACATATATTTTTGAGCAAGGTGAAAATTTATAATATTTACCTAAATTTTAATTTAAAATTAAAATTTTATGTTTAAAAAATAAACAGACATTCTTTTCTGAAAAAAATAATATTTTATTTTCTAATTAATTTTTTTAAAATTATCCACAAGATGAGACATGATTTTATTTTTTGATAATAAAGGCAAAAACAAAAATTAAAAGCTGTCACAATCTGCAGCTGCGTTTTCGGCTTCACAAATTAAAAAGCTGCAGGCTGGGAAATTCTTTTAAACCATAGTTTGAGGACTCCAAACCATGATTTGAGTTTTGGAAGTGATTTTTTTTAAAAAAAATATTATTTAGCTAAAATATGAGAAAACTATGGTTTCAACTCATAATATATTTTCAATCCTATTTGCCAAACACAAACTAAGTAGGATGTGGGATTATCAATTGAGTAAAAGTAGAGTTAAAAAAATAGGTCAACTTGTGTATTACAGACCAGCCCACCATAATTTAGGTTTTATTTGGTGAGGGGTAGGCCTACTAGCCTACTATTTTTTAATTTTTTTAACGTTTTTAAAAAATATTTTTAAAATTTTAAAATATTAAAAAAATCTAATATTATATTAACATAATAAAAAATTACTAATATTATATTTTTAAAAAATTATATTTTTATAAAAAAAATTAAATTTTATAACTATAAATTTAAATAAATATTAATATAATATTAATCAATTATAATATGTCAACGTATATTAATAAATAAATAATTATATTTAGTACTATTTGATAATAAAAATATTTAAAATAATATTTAAATAAAATAAATAATAATATTAATAATTAAAAAAATAGTAAATGGTGGGCTAAAGGGCATAACCTATCCTAGCATTTTGTTAGCTACAACCAATTCCCTTTTAAAATAAATTGGACTCCACTTCTGGGTGAACTCATTTTACTAACTGAGTGTCTTGGAAGACAAGACTGGGAGAGATAGTATTGTTAAACTCAAAAGTTCTTAATTTTTTAAGGGTGTGTTTATATTAATTTTTAAAGAATAGATTTTGAGAAGAATATATTTTGAAAAATAAATTTAAAAAAAAAGATTATGAGAAGAATAGATTTTGGGAAGAATATATTTTGAAAATAGAGATATTTGGATGATTAGTAGTATAATCACTTTTTATATTGATAAATTAACAAAAATGGTATGATTTGATTAAAATATGAGAGAGAATAGAGAAGAAATATGAGAGGGGGGAGAGTGTAGAGAAGAGAGAGGAAAGATGAGATATGTTGAAGAAGAGAGACGAGAGAGGAGAGGGGTTATAAGAAAAAGTAAGGGTAAAATAGTAATTGGATAGTCCATAAACTCTTTTACTGTTCCAAAATCTATTTTCAGTAGTTTATTCAAAATTATAGTTTCAAACCGAGATTTTCGCCAAAATCAATTTTGGACAAAAATTACTATTTATTTTAAATTTTTCTAAACTAAAATTTTGCCTAAAATTAATTTTTAAACCTTATCTCCAAACAGGCAATAAAAAATAAAACTTAGGCCGCAAATCCCAAGACAAATAGTAGAAATTTATTAATTATTCATAAAAAAAAGCAAATTATTTGTTGGTGAGCATTTCATGAATCCCAATTTATCTTTGTTTTGTTGATCTCATCTTTTAAACAATTAAACAGTTCTGAAAGAAAATAATAATAGTAGGACAATTTAGAAGAACAGTGGATACCATGAGGGGTTTCCAAACAGAGAATAATAGGAGTATTACCTTTTCTCCCCTCTAATATAATAAAATATATTTTTATCCAAATAGTTAATAGTAATATCAATATTTTAATATCGTAACACACACCTTTTTTTTATAATTTGTGTAATGTATGGACAATGCATCTAATTATACTCCCTCTAGTTTTAAATATATGCATTAGATAACATTAAAATTTAAAAAATTAATTTAATTATTTATAAAAAATATTTGTTGATTTTCCAAAAAAATAATTTTTAATAATTATATTAAAACTCGGAATATTATTAATATGTGTAATCAATATAAATATATTTTTTAAAAAATAAAATAGATTAAGATATCATACTTTATAATAAAAATAAAATAATTAACTCCATTTTATATTTAAGATAGAATAGAGTACTATATAAAAATATAAAAAATTACATAAAGTTTCATATATCTTATATAATCAAAGTAAACATTTAAGCCAGATGAGTAAATATAAGATAGATAAGTACAAATTTTAGGGTAAACTTTTAAAAAAATACTACCTTAAATCTTTAATATAAGACTTATCTAATTAATTTTAGTATATTTAATAAATTAATTATATTAATTATTTATAATTATTGTGTGCTAATTTTTTTAAAATATCTCCTTTAATTATATATATTATAAACTATTTTTGATAAAATATTTTTTAATATGTATAATCATATAAATATTTTTTAAGAAAAAATTATAATTTAAAAAGATAAAGTAAATTGTGATCTTATAATTAAGATCAAATTAAATTTTATCTAACTCTTATAGTTAAAGCAAGAGAGAGAAGTATGATAAAATAAATAGATTTAGCTAACAAAGATTAATTAAATTACTAAGGATTTAAATTATAACTCATAATATTATAAATTTAAATCCCGTGTATAAAATAATCTATAAATATCTATTCAATACTATTTGATATTCTGGTCAGATGAGTCGGGAGCACTCAACACCTTAAATTTGTCTAATTATAAAAAAGAAAAGGGGACATATAAGGAGTGAAGAATTAATTTATCAAAAACAATACCGGGGAACATGAATCATTGAGTTAGAAAATCCCAAGATGTAGAAAATGCGAAGGTTCGTAGGGTGATTTGAAACGTTGGGGCTATAGCTAGTAATTTATATTGGGTTTACCTACCAAAAAATAATATGGTGTGTCATTAAATTTATAATTCATTTTAATATAGAACTTTTTAACTCATATTTTTAATAAATTAATTTTTTATTTTATTTTATTAATTTTTTATTTTTTATATTATATTTTATTAATTTTAGAATCTCAACTAAACTAAAATTTATTTTATATTTTATTTATAGTAACTTTATTTATATATATATATATATTATTTTATTATTATTTTATTTATAATATATTTATCTATAGATAATAATAAAAATGACAAAATAAATATTTAATAATTTTAGATAATATTTTAAATTTAATTAATATTAATATATATATAAATAATTAAAAAAATATATATAAATAATTTTTTTTTAAAAAAATATATATAAATAATTTTTTTAAAAAAAATTAACGGATTGATATAATATTAAACCGCATAAAAATTAGCCTCTTAAAAATCAGTCAACTTGCGACACGCCAATCTATATCCAATGAGTTGCCCGCATTACCACCTCAGGCTTTAATAGGCAAACAATTATTTCAATGATGACAAGGTCCAACATTATCTTAAGGCCGAAGATCAATGAAAATTCAAAATCCGAAGAGCAACGTTCCAACAAGAAACACGATTGGCTGCTTCTCCGGCTCCTTCTTGGCTTTTACGCGTTGTATTATTGGCCAACGCCTTCTCTGTTTTTGCCTTCCCTTTTTTATTTACTTTTTCAAATTTGTCTTTCCAGTTTCTACCTACTTTCTCTCTCGCTTTCCTGGCGACCCAAAAAAGCTTTACAACAACACAGATTCCATTATTTTTTTGGGTTGAGACTTGAGATTGGGATTCTGGCCCTTCTTCGCCTTTCGATTAAGTTGTATTTGAGCTAATACTCGCCGTCAATGCCGAATTGGGAGCTCAAGAACTGTTGCCAGCACGACCAGGTCGTGTTCTTGTCCTGTGTAGGTGCCTTCACCGTTGTCATCCTTGCGGTACGCATTTCTTTCTTAGTCCTCACAAAGGAAAGGTGACTTAATTTAGGATTTCTGCTATTGTTTCTCCTGAACTCAAGTCGATTATCCTCGATTGTTCAAATTGCGATTTAGTTCAACTACTGGGGTCCATTATTCTTCCTCCGAGCATTTTTGAAATTCAGTTCACAATTCATGATAAGTTTTCCGTCCAACATCGGAGTTTGATTTTGTTCCTTCTTGTATAAATGAAGCTTTGTGTTTTAAGTAGTTTAAAATGAATGGTGGCGTAAATTGACCTTAGGCTGTGTTTACAGTTGAAAACAGCCTAAAATGGACATAAAACAAAATCCAGATTGTGCAAGCCTAATTTTAGTGCTTGGAACGTATGACAGATGCAATACATGTGGAAAGAGATATGAACGTGAGATGCTGAGGAGTGAAGATACAATCAAATGCTTTTGTCATGACCAACCATCTGTCCATAAATCCTAGATTTTCTTTGGTAGAAAGTTTTCTGGAGAGAATCATATGGTTCAATAGGAACAAGATTGAAGATATATGTCATTGTATTGCCTAACTTATTTCTTAAGTAGTCTTGTGCGAAGTTGCTGCTTTATTGATGGGATCAAAATTAGTCTGCTGGGATGCGCTAATCAAAAAAAATATTTTTGAAGCAAGTCCTCTGTTTGATTATTATACACACTTATTTTTTGATATCATATCTAAGTAGCTTTTGGTCTATAGAGAAAATTTTCAAGCATTTTACATGTCACCCTCATCAATTGGTAAAGTTGGTCTATCTGCGACTGGTCATCTAATGCACATACTTTGTTCTGGTGGTTATAGCTATGGAGGACTATACTACTGACACCTTTTAAGCTCATCACTGTGTTTCTTCATGAAGCAAGTCATGCAATTGCTTGCAAGCTCACTTGTGGTCAGGTAATGTTGTCAATGCCCAAGCTTCTTGTTCCTTGGTGATACAATTATAATTATAAAGTTCGACTATTTTTCTTTTGAAATTATTTTTTGAGTGTTTAACTATATGACATCCGAGGCTTACAATATTCTGCTTGTATTTAACCATGACATAAATGGAATGTTATCATAAGAAATGGATTATAGCTTACCTATTTCATACTGTTAGAAATCGAACAAATTCTTTAGTTATTGATGGCTCTTATGTATCATATATAATCAAGCATGTAACTTATGGAAACTAATTTAACTGGGGATATTGAACTTCCAATGTCCATCTGATGATCTAATTTATTTCATTTCCAACTGATTCAACCAGTATTCACCAATTAATGCATTTTACAAAGAATAGGGTAATGTGATTTAAAGATGGAAAATGTAGTTCACTGGGTTAGCTAGTTATGATGGATGAACCTATTCCTTCACTTGAATGCTCTTTAAGGTAAATATGTTGCAACCTGGTTCTTTCTTAAAGTACAGCCATTACATTATATAACCTTCTTTCTCGGAATGTGATTGTCTTGCCACTTTATTGATAAATTAGAAGAATTGAAACGACAATAATTGTTTAAATTATCACTTTTATTAATGCAGCTTATAAGTTATCACTGATGGATTTTCTAGATCCCATTTTCTTGTACATAGTATCTTAACTGCTTTTAAAGCTTTTGAGAATTATTGTTATTACAAATCTTGTAACTTGTCATTTAATAAATTGCACACCTTACTCATATGAAGTAAACTCTCCTATGCTTAATACCTAATGCATTAATGCTGCATGCCTTCAATGAAGTGAACTTGTATCCAATATGGTTACCCATATATTCAGCTACATTAGAAGTCTACAATTTAGGAGGGCTGGCAGGGTTACCAGTGGCCTTATTCAGGCTCAGGAATTTTAGAAGTTTGATTCTTCTTTATGAGTTATATCATTCTCTTCTGTTTGCTGAATCATGTCAGTTTGATGCCAACAGGTAGAGGGCATTCAGGTTCATGCAAATGAGGGAGGGCAGACACAGACACGTGGTGGCATATACTGGGTGATTCTGCCTGCCGGATGTAATGCATTTCCCCTCTCAATTTCTGTCAACACTAATTAGTTCTTCATATTCTAAATGGCTTCTTTATTTATATGATATATAACATGGCAAAAACACACATTTTGAAGTTAATTGAGAGGCAAGTCCTTACCTGGATTTGTAATTGAGCTGAACTCATTTGAAAACTAACATGCTCAAACTTGTGTAATATTTATCAGTTAATTACTAAGTTACTTGTGAGCTTAACAAGCTGTTCACTAAATTTTCATGATCGACTCATTTGATTAGATAACCTTACTGTGTTGTTTAAACTTATTTATTAATATGTGAGCTAACCCCGGTATGAGCTTGTAACAAATCAAATTCAAGTAGGTTACAAATATCTCAATCAAAATAAATCCATAATTTAGTTAAGATTTGAAAATTCAGGAATATGTCCATAAATCTTGTAATTTGAAACATATAGGCGTTCTATACACAGGCACATACCATTTTATTGCCGTGACTAAATTTTGATAATAGCTTCTTCTAAGATGCACTCACAGTTTCTGTAATTGGTTTTGCAACTAGATCTTGGTTCATCATTTTGGGGGATGGCTTTCATACTTGCTTCGACAGATCTTCTCGCTGCAAGAATTGCTGCTGGTTGTTTTATTGTTGCTCTGGTTGTTGTGCTCTTTATTGCTAAGAATGTAAGGCAGTTATAGATGCAGATATACAAATTGTTTTTCTTCCAAATTTATTATATTTGATGGCTGACTTCTAGTCCTTTTGGTTGTCTTGCTAAAAAAAAGTGGACGCTTCGAGGACTCTGTATTGGTGGGTATACTGTGATCCCTGTCAATGGAACAAAAGGAAAAATAAATTCACATAATTTCTGATATTATTCTTGTTTACAATTAAATCACAGGATTTATTCTCTTTATTGCCATAATTTGGCTTCTGCAAGAGAAAACAACTGTTCGTATCCTTCGCTATGTCATTCTCTTTATTGGTATGTTCTTCCTCTTCATATCTTTGTTAAAGTGATTTCAATATGCTTCTGGTCGACAATGCATAATTGTGTAATTTCCATGAAGAGAAAAAAGGTGACTAAACCATAATTTGGTTAATTTCAGGTGTGATGAACAGTTTGTTCTCAGTTTATGGTAATATTTCATTCACCTGTGCTATATGCTTTTTATTTTCTTTACAATTTTAACTAATTTTCTGACTTCATTTCTATTGAAATTTGTCTGGTGTAGATATTTATGATGACTTAATATCTCGAAGAGTCAATTCCAGTGATGCTGAGAAATTTGCTGAGCTTTGCCCCTGCTGTACTGGGTGCGGATGGGGTGTTATATGGTAAGTTTTCAGCGTTGTAGAATGGAAAAATGCGTGAATGCAGAAGCATAAGACGGCACACAAACACACCCACATGCTCTTTTTTTGTTTTTGGATAAAAGATTCAACTTTCATTACAACTGAAAAGGAATTGAAGAAACACTAAGAGTAGCTAGAGAAAAATATAAAAAATGATTAACTAAACAACTTAAAACAGAGAACTGAGTAGTTGATTGACCAACATTCTCAATAATCGGCTGGACACCAACATGCACTTATACTTGAAGCCCTCTTTTTATTTTGTCACTCTCAGCAATTATGATTGAATATTGAGGCAGAGTTATTTATTAAGCCTTGTTAAATCCACTTTCATTATTGCCAAACTTGAGTTGAAGTGCGTTCTTGAAGTGAAGGAAAAAAGAGGCTTATCACTGAATAAACTGATTTGCCTTCATATCATTTTTTGATTTCTTATTCTAAGTTTTTTATGCACTCCATTTACAGGGGGATGATATCTTTTGCATTTCTATGTGCATCTTTGTACCTTGGACTTGTCATATTATCATGAGGTGAGTTTGCAGTTATATAAATTTGTTTAAGCAAGGGAATTAATTAATCTTTTATATAGAGTTTGAACACGTGAATTGTTATTTTTTCATCATCATAGTCTAAAGGGAAAATTATTTTTTTGTTCATATAGTTTTAATTTGGTCCCAATCTTTAAATTTTAATTTGGTTATAACTTAGTCCCTGAATTGACTCAATATAATTTAGTTTATTTAGTTTAACTATTTAAAATATTAGCTTTATATTTTAAAAAATAAAATTTATTTTATGAAGCTTAAGGATTAAATTTTAAATGATTAAAGCTATATAGATTGAGTCACATCAAGTCAAAGTTCAAGAATTGAGTTTCAACTGAGTTAAAATTATAAGTACTAAGTTGTATCGAGTTAAAATTTTAAAATGGAGTTGTACCAAGCGAGTTTAAGGACTGAAAGATTAATTTTTTTTTTCTAATCTAAAAGCTCTTGCACCTTTCTGTTTCCAGGTTAAGAAGATGGCTTGCAAACGGCTTTGGTTTCGTGGTGAGTTTTGTTGCTTCTAGTTTTGGTGGTTCGTAGACTGATTCTTGATGATGATGCTTCATATTGTTTGTACCATAGCTTGCTGCGTCATGCATGACAATTTCTGTACAGAATATATGCATTCATGTATTTGATTATTTGCACAGATTAAATTCTTTATGAAAGTGGAAAAAAATTGTCATTCAGTTGAAACATTTTCTAATTTCAACTCGAATTCTTGGGAACCTCTTATTTATATTATAGGCTAAAGCATACTTCTAGCCCTTTAAGTTTAGATCAAGTTTTAATTTAGTATTATGAGTTTATAAAATGTATTTTTAGTTTCTTAATTTTAATATTGTTAGTTTCTTTAAGTTTAGATCAAGTTTTAATTTAATTTCTAAGTTTAGAAAATGTATTTTTAGTTTCTTAATTTTAATATTGTTAGTTTCATTTAGCGGAATCTAGTGACTCATCAAATTTGTATGGTAGATTTGTAAAAACCAAAGTATATGTTTTGTCATTTATGATGTTGCCGAAGAGAAGGTTGAGCTTATTGGGTTCTACGTCCAATATATTCATAATGTCCAACTTGGAAACAACAGTAGATTTGTTGTATAGAAAAAAAAAAACAGTAGATTTGAAAAGAAAATGAGAAATCATTTCAGTTATTACGAATGAATACGTGAATGAATTAATGCAAATGCACGTCACTGGCTTTAATTTAATTTGACACTTCTAAATATAAATAAGCCAATGGAGGACTTCAAAGAGAGAAAAAAAAAAACTCACTCATTGCACTGTTTCTTTAACTCCAAGTACATTTCTCTCAAGTAGAAATTTCCTCTATAAAAAAAGAAGTATAAATTTAGAATAAATTTGATGCTGAACCAGGAAGGAAAGGGGAAAGGGAGAGAGGAGAGGGGGAGAGAGAGAAACTCAGAAGGCAAAGGCAATAATTCCTATCTATTAAAAAGACGTCCAAACAAATATGTTGATCCACTATTTATAAATCTCAATTTAACTATAGAAATTAAACAGTAGAATATTCTACAATCCTAAAATTAAATATAAATATTTGAAAAGATAAATAAATGCTAAAAAATAATAATAAATTAAAATAAAATATTTATATATCTTCTTTAATAAAGCTATTTACAAACCCAAATGAACCATTAACCCAAACTTCATCAAGAACCTTTTTCTATAACTATTTGGTATCTGATACTATTGGAGACTAAATTCAAGCATTTTCAACCTAAACTTGATACGTGCGGCAAATATTTCTTACAAGCACCCGTTAAAATTCTAGTGTAGTCTGTTCATCTAGAAAGGTAGACAACCATCTATTTGGGATCAGGTAAATGCATCTCAATTGCAGAATTTTCAGGAATCAGGGATCTAAGTTGTCCAAAGTAACTGCCAAGATGAGAGCAATCTGATGTTTGCTCCTGCAAATCCGCTTCTTTTTTCTGAATAACTTCTGCACGCGCACTTGGTTCTGAAGTTTCTTTGACCTTGAAATCTTCATAAAATGATTTAAGAGCATCATTTGTTGACAACAAATGCACAGATTCATACAACCCCTCTAGTTCCTTTCGCTTATCATGTACCTCAACTAATTTCTCCTTCAATTCTTCTGGAAGGTGAGAAAACGCACTTCACAAGATGCAAATAGCAAGCAGACGAAAAATGAGGAAATGTTAGAGATCAAATAAGACTACTAGAAAAAATTTAAACAAATAAGCCTATTAAAAAATATCTAAAGATAATGCATATCTCCTTTAAAGAACTCCCATTCATAATACTCTTCTAGTGATTAATATATGACCTAATTGAGGAGTTGATATTAATTCTAAATATAAGATCTATTTTCTATATTTATCGATTTTTTCTCAAATTATCTTATAGACTCCCTTAACAATAATCAAGTAAGAGGGGGAGGGAGTTAAAGAAAATAATTAGCGTATTTTAGAAAAAATATAGTATATTAACTAATTTAATTAGATTAATTTAATTAACTTCCTTAATCTAATTAAATTAGTTAAATATATCTTATATTAAGGATAAAAGAAGTACCTTGTAACACCTCTCACAAGTCCCCATCTATAAGCAGCAAGGACTGATTCTTTAAAACCGATATTAAACCCCTCCTGTGAAGAAGCTTCCTTCCCAGCCATGAGACCATCGCGATATCCACGCTACATCACATCACAGAGAATAAAAATTAAAAGTAAATTATTTTTATAGAGGGAAACATTCTAAAATAAAGGGCTCTAAATTATTAACTTACATTATGGAATTGGTCATGCCGTGACTTCCATTCCCTGTCCAAATCTGACTCATCATCAAAACCATCCAATAGAGACCCATCTCCATGGCTCAAATCATAGCCATCACTATCTGAAAAAGTATAACATACAATTAGATGTCTCAAAGCGCAAGCATGATAAAAAAAAATGTTAATGCATCATAAAGCCGTAGGTAAACTATAAAGTCATACAAAACAGAATAAATATGATGTCACAGAAGACAAAGGCATTTCAAATTTCCAAGAATAGTTGAAGAGTTGATAAACTAATGGCACTTACAGAGGATATCTTCACATTGAACCCAGAAGTTTATTTAGATGATTTGATAGCGGCCACTCGTTATTATCAGTGAGTTCAATGTTAGACATCACTCAAAATGAACTCAAAATGGGCCTTTTTGTGGCCACATACATCCAATTAATAAAGGCACAAGTCAACTCTACTATTGGTTAAGAATATTTGCAAAATTTGATCTACATGCGAATATAGAGAGAAAGAAATTGGTGTCCATTACAATATGGAAAACATGAAGAAATTACGTCTTGGAATTTCCATTTTTTCCCCAAGAATTTAAATGATAGAGAAAGTAGTGAGCTTTATTCTCTTATGTCTTTCTTGGTAAGAACTAGGGTATCTAGTATCACTAATCCAAATTTGAGTATTGTTGGGCCCAAATGGGAATATCTTTCCTGACATGGAATTTCTCATGCCTTTAATTGATTCTGTTATTTTTTAATGCATGATATGAGATCTTGGAATCTTGACCCTTCTGACACATTTTCTTTTAATAATTATTTTCAGTTCCTTACACATTCACCTGCTAGGGAAAACTTTGTTCTTGATAAGCCATAGTGAGAATTGAAGTCTCCTTCAAAAGTAGAGTCCTTAATACTCAATAGGATAAACACAAACAACATTTTATAGGGTTTGAAGGTCCCATATGGCTCTTTTCCGGTGTTCCCCTGCATGTGTGAATGTGGGGATATGAGTCAGAAACTTTGCCCATTTATTTCTTGTTCACTATCCAGCAGAGTAACCATGGAAATAAGCTCTTCAATATTCTTGGAGAATGTGTTCTGGTACTTTGAATCAGTTTTTCTAAATTAACTTTACACGATTAGGAAATAAAAAGAATAACAAAACCTTGTGGCCATGAGCCTTTATGGGACTCTATGGTTTGTCTAGTTAGAGAGGAATACCCTTGTATTTAAGGTCATATTTTCTCTTTTAAATATGTTAAGGGATAAAAATGTTTGATCAATGCTTTCTTCATCAAAGGACAACATCTTCTAAATCATATTGCACTCATCAGATTGACTAAACAAATCTATTTAAAGGATATAGTAATAGAAGCTCCATATATACTCAACATCACATATTCTTACCATTTGAATTATTTTGTTGATCCTTAGGTGCTAGTTCCAATTTTGAAAGTAGCAAACTTTCCGAGTAAAGTTCTTCAGCAAATCTATTTTCCATCTGCAGTGGAGTCAACCATAAAAGAAGAAAGCAGGTGTTAGTTCCAATTCTGAATGTTGCAAAGTTTCAGAGTAAAATTCTTGAGCAAAACAGGAGTTCATTGTTGTACAAGTTCTCAATCCACGTTATATTAGTAAAACAAATCAAAAAGGAAAAAGGGAGGAGGGTTATTATAATGTAAATGAAAATTCAGTCTAAATCAAAAAAGCTCCAGAAACTGGGTGCATGCACAAATTGAGGATAAACTTATAATATGCATAATATTAGGCTACAATAAAATTAGGAAAAAAGCATAATAAATACTTTCTCCCACAAATATTGAGATCTTTGTTCTTTGGCAAAGCACAAAATTAATGAATATCTAGCAACAGTTATTCATGTTAAATGAAATTTCTATTTCATTTCTCAGAAAACAAAGTTTATTTAATTGTAAGCTCTAACCATAATAAGGAAAAGCTGTACACCAAGTAGCACTGAGAATACAGGTTGCAGGCTGGTCGGCAATGGCCACCAGTTTGGAGGACTGGTGAGGTCTAGAGCACCAGTACCCAGCCCAACCTGCACATATGCGGGCTAGCCTGCAAAATTGGTCCTTTCAATTTTTTTCTTTCTTTTTTTTTTAATTCTAATTCTCAAGCCAGCAATCCAATTCTCAAATAATCATCAACAACAACTTCCCCAATAATCTCCAACAACTTCAACACATAACTTCTCAAATTATCAGCAAATGATCATCAACAACAACCTCAACACACAGGAAGAAACAAACCAATTGCAATTTCAACTTTATTTGTTACATCATACATCATCATTCACTCAATTCTCAACTTGCTGTAATTTAAACGAACAAAACATATATAACTGACTAGTTTGACTCAATCTTCAGTTTACTGTAATTTTAATCAAACAAGCTTCACAAAGAAATTCAGAATAAGATTTCAGAGTTATCCATCAATGAGAGTATCAACCAATGCAAATTAACAAATCAGATTCAAGGATTCAGATTTCAAAGCTGAGAAGTGAGAGCTGAGTAAGTGATTAACCTGGAAAGCCAAAACCAGAATACGATTTCAACCTGAGCACTGAAGTCGAGCAAGACCGAGTGCGAGGGAGAGAAGAAGAAGGTTATAACGACCGCACCATGAAGCTAATTCAACACAAATATCAACAAATAGTACGAGATACAAACAAAAACCGACATCTGACACTCACCAAAAGACAATCGCAGATCAAAGAGGGAGAAGAGCGGACGAAGAAGATGAGGTGGTGATGGCTGCTGACGACCTCACCGTCCTCTGCCGTGGCTGTTATAGAGGGAAAGGAAGGCTGAGTCCAAGGGGAAGAGATGAAGGGGCAGAGGGCAAAGTTGTGAAATGATAAAACATACGAGGAAATGATGGTCCTAAAGTCCCACTTCAATACAAACCACCTCAATTGTGTTTGGCACAAAATGAAGGGAGGGGAGGAGGGATCATAGATTTGGGGTATGGATTAGTTTTTAGATAATAAATTTTAGAAAAAGTATATTTTAGAGAATATATTTTAAGAAGAACAGATTTTAAAAATTAAAATATTTGGATGATTAGTAGTAAAATTATTTTTTATATTGGTAAATTATAAAAAAATGTATGATTTGATTATTAAAAGTATGAGAGAGAAGAGATGGTAGAGAGTAGAGGGGAGAGGGGAGAGAGGGTAGAGAAGAGAGAGGAGAGAGGAGATATGGTGGAGAAGAGAGAGCAAAGAGGGTAGAGAAGAGATATGAGAGAGCAGAGAGGTTATAAGAAAAAATAGAAGTAAGATAGTAATTGGATAGTCTAGCTCTTTTACTGTTCTAAAAGCTAGTTCAGTAGTTTATTCAAAATTATAGTTTTAAACTATAGTTTTGACCAAAATCACTTCTAGATAAATATGATTATTTGTTAAATTATTTTTAAACTAAGGTTTTACCTAAAATGACTTTTTAAACCATAGTGCCAAATACATACTTAATAGAGGAGGAGAGAAGAGAAATGAAAAAAATAAATTTTAATATTATTTTGTTTGTTTATATGGATAAAAAGGAAGGCAGAATTTTAATATTATATTATTTAACTTAAGAAGGGGAGAAATTTTTTCATATATAAGGCTCATCCGTTTGATCAGATTTTTAAAAAGAGTTTATAGAAAAAAATTTAGATATATTTTAAAAAAGGCTTCTAGAGAATAATTTATGAAAAAAATTTGATTTTAAATAAATGAGTGTTTGGATAATTATTAGCAGAAAAAATTTTATGATTAGTAAATTACTAAAAAAAATATAAGATAAAAATTAGCATCTCTCTCATCTTCTCTCTCTCATTCTCATCGTGGGCTGGAGACGGAGGAGGAAGATGAACGTAGAGGAAGAGATAGAAGAGAAGAGAAAATAAGAAGTTGAGAGAGAGAATGTAAGAAAAATATGATTAAAATAGTAATTGTGTAGTTCATGAGTTCTTTTACTGTTTCATAAGTTATTCCTTATAGTTTATCCAAAATCATGGTTTGATCTAAAATCTTTTTTAGACGAATATGATTATTTATTTTAAAAAAAAATTAAATTAAAGTTTAAGCTAAAAGTTATTTTAAAATTTAGATTTAAAGGTTACCCAAATAAGTTTATAAAAAATTATAAGATGCAAAGAGGTATTTTAGGGACAAAATTTAAATTTTCTCCAATGTAAGATTTTTCCTTCCCTTTTAAAACTTTTGTATGCAAAACAAAAAAATACAGATAAAATTCCTCTATTCCCCGCCTTTCTAGATCCCTCGTACTAAATACTTCCTAAGGATTTGATGGAGCCCATTATATTAAAAATGATGGAATTGGAACTAAGTATCATGACATCAAACATACAAAAAAAAAATTGACTTTCGTTTCCAATTCCACTTTCTACACCCCAATTTCATGCTACCAAATGGAGGACAATTCGAACCAATTTCCGTGAAGAACATGCAAGAGGAGAAGAAAAATAAGGAGCTGAGTAAGGCCTGTAATTTTCAAAATTACCCTAGTGCTAGTGGGCCATTTAATTCATATAGATAGATAATACTTTCTATAAGCAACTACTCAAATCACAGTTAAAATTAGTTTAAAATAATAAATATATAAGATATATATATATATATTTAAATTACTTTTATTTATATTGAGGATAAGTGTGAGAGATAATAAATAGAAAAAAATGAGAGAGAATGAGTGACAAAGAAGATAGGAGAAACAGTATAATTAATTGGAAGTAAAAATTGAAAAAGTATATTAAATTCTTAGATATAAGTTATTGTTTATATATAAGATTAATCCTATGAAAAAGAATGTTGCTTCTGGAAGGAAGGGGTGTGATTTAGAGCCCAAATTAAATATAAATAAGTTTGTTCGAAATTTATTTAATATTAATCAATAATATTTATAAAATTATTTTATAATTTGACTTGTAAATATTAAATTATTGAGACCTACTAAGATTAAAATAAATTAAAGACTTATTTCATTTGTATTTAATTTTCTTATCTTATAGTTGTATGTCATTTTTCTTAAAATTATTTCATTTGTATTTGTAAGTATTTTATAAACACAAACTATTTTTGTGTTTAAATATGATAATAAAATACAAGTAATTATTTAATATATTTTTTTATTTTATAAACCTTAAACTAGATGAATGACGGGTTTCATATTCAAAACACAAAGAAACTTGTTCAATCTCAATGACCAAGCTGAATCATGCCCAATTGGCAATTAGGGAAAGCAAGGACAGCTCAGAAATTTTTGTAGCAAACTACTGTTGGATAAACTCTGATTATCAATGACCAATATATCAAAAATTACATCATATAGAAGACATTAAATTGAAATTTTGATATAAGGACTAAAGATGACCGACAAATTCTATTGGCTATCTAGCCCACTTGCACACTTCGGAAAAATACATGAGAAACAAAAAGATCCAAATGGTCAACTAAAATTTAGGCAAGACACGCCTAGAACTTCACTGTACTCCTACTACTTCCTCCAAGCCAGAAGAGATGAGTTCTAGATAGCAACTTCATGCACTCCTTGAGGTGAAAACAAGCTTCAATGTCTCCTCTACAAACAAGCCAAAAATGTCACTTCCAAAACTCTATTGATAAGGTTTCATCAAGTTTCAAAGTTGGAAACATATTTTTGTAACTCTTTTTTTAATTTAAAGGGGCATGCACAAATGGCATGAGGTTAGTGCCAGAATCAACTTGCAACCTCCCACTTATAAAAGAGCTTTTATGCCACTAGGCCATAAGTCTATTGGCAGATTTTCGTAACTTCAGAGACAATCTACTCCCACATAACTTTTAAGTCAAAACGTTATTTTGACCAAGACTAAGGGTTTTCCATACATACTTTTTGAAGGGCCATAACAGGAGACAGACTCACCCTTGCATTTAGAGAACAAAAATGTTATAGGAAAATGGGGTGAATAAATAGGCAATAGCATTGTTAAATCCCATTCAAATGGGATGAACAAATAAATATAAAGCATGAGTCGTAGCACAAGTAACACGAAAATTATGCGTTTTAAATTTAAAAGGTAAGTATAAGTTGCATGCCTTTCGCTTTTTCAGTCCCCCTTTCCTGCTACCATCATTACTAGAGCCCATCATTTGCTCTCCACCTTTATCCCCAAAGGGTAATGTTTTGATTTCGTCAAAGAAACTCTCTGTCAGACCTTGCAACCTGGAAAATGCATGCATAAAAATATCTTCACAAACTCAATATTTTTTTATGTTTGCTATAATGATAAGAGCACAATTCAGGCAATTTTCATACCCATTTCTTGATTTCTTCAAGTATTTATCTCTCTTCCTTTCCATCTTTGAAAGTGGAACTCGAGTGAAAAGCTCCTCTTCTTGCCGGGCACGCTCCTCCATCTTGGCAACATGTCTTTCCACTTCTCTGCTAGTTCCCATGAAATCTCTAACCTGTGTAATATGCAGCCAAAACAATACAACAAGTAAACTCATTGAATCATTATCATTCAAGCCTCAATAAAATATTACATTACCTCTTCAGGCCGATCCTCCATATCATTCATCATTGACCTGATATAATCACTCTGCTTAGCTTGCCTCAGAATCTCTTTTTCTCTTCTCATTGCATTTCTTTCCTGCTTTGATGTTTTCTCAAACTCCATAGAAGTAGGTGCAATTTTTACAGGACGATACACAGCATCGCCATCCTACAGTATGAAGTAATTATGTCAGAGGGAAAAACAAGATGCCTAGCTTCTTATAACGCCACCATTTATGAACTCTATATTATTACATTCGCTCACCTGAGATGTGTTATCCAACTTGCTAACAAGCATGTCAGGGTTTGGACGATACTTTGACACATCCTCACTCTTATTTGATGCTGGCTCCTCACTTGGATTAACATTTCCCTTCACATTCTCACTAGCCTTTGTTAATTTTTGGATTTGGTATTGTTGTTTTTTATCAATTGGCCGAATCTGCAGTAGATGAGGACCAGGATTTGTTAAACCCAGAACACATATTTCTAAATGACCTTCAAGGGTAAGACAGAGAATTGAACCTGACCTTTTCCAAAAATAACCTTGTCACCACAATACTTCGGACAACAGGATGTCCTTCGATTGAGAACCCTTTAGCCTTTTGGAGCAAATAATAGACAAGGGACTGACAATAGTTCAGGAGCAGCAAATTTTTAGCTTCAAGATAGCTAAATCCATCTGCAGTAGGGTATTCATTTTGTTTGACCTGATATAAGAGGCATGGAAATAATTTAGCTTAGACATGCTAAAGGGCCAACCGTAGAAAGAAGTATCAGGAAAGTTAATTTGAGTAAGAAGCAATGAGTTAACTCCAAAATGATAGCAGTATCAATTTTGTGATAAAGTCAAAAGAATAAAAGCATCCAAGGAGAAAAGACACTAAAAAATAATAAGCTTATTTTCTTAATACAGATGCTTCCATACCCTGACAGTCAAAGATTGAATTTTACTTCTTACAGCATCAAGTCCTGCTTTCATTTCTTTCAATAATGCAGAGAGCTGAGGTGCTTCACTGAAAACAAAATAAAGAAATTAGAAAATTAACGTTACAACGTTCCAACCATTTCCTTATATATTAGTACAATTTACAAAACAAAATAAACTTGTGAGCAGTAAGAAATGTTAATTTGAATATCTGGTAGTCGCAAAATTTAACTCTTCAAGACTATTTTTGCATACTGAAAACTTAGAAGCATAGACAGAGTAATTAATATAAAAGCCGGTACATAAAATGAGAAAGCCATAGCAGTTAACTAACTAGTAGATATTAAAAGCATCATTCTAATTCACCCTCACTTAATTATACAATACATAACCACAAGAAGGTACTAAATCCATATGTATAGCAGTGGTCCTCATCAGCTACAAAAACCCTTCACAGTTGAAAGTCTCTGAGCTTCTCACTGTGCATAACTATATCTATAAAAACATAATACATAAAGAGTAACAGCTAACATGAAGCACACCTAGCTAGCTGCTTCATGGTTTCATATATATTTATAAAAACATAATTCGTAATAGTAGCAGCTTATTAATTAGTAGACTCTAGTAAAAATCATACAGTTTTCAATGCACACCAACACAGACAAACTTACTCTTTCTTGCCATCACCATCATTTGCGTGGTTAGCAATCTCCTCCATGAAAATGAAAAACCTACAATTACCTTGTAACCTGTAATTTTGGAGAAACATTAAGTTTTGTTTTGAAAAAGACAAAATGATCATTAATATCACAAAAAAGTCTCAATGAACCAAAAAAAAAACAGCGCTAAAAGCCACAACATTAAGTTTAACTAGATACTCTAAAGGAAGGGTAAAAACAACAGAAGACAAGTGATCTCGCAAAAGGGTTCGAATGTCTTGATTCACCCGACAGGAATTATTCGATTGAATTGCTTGGAGATCACTGAGCAAATTATGAGCATGCACAAATGATCTCGCAAAAGGGTTTGAATGTCTTCCATTAAACATCAATGAGTATTAAAAAATCGAATTATGAAATTAATCCATTTTTCCAGGAGAAAAAAATACAAACATTCCAAGTTAATCACCACTGATCCACAAGTATGCTTGCCGAATTCTGAAATGCCAAGAACTAATTGACAAACCAACTTTATTTCTTTATATATAAAGAGCCGCATAAACCTACGGAGGTTATCACAGTGGGCATCGAACAGAGCATAACACGAGGTCTAAGAAGATAAATATACATAAGTAAACAAACCATACAGAAATATTAGCTTTCATTTGCAGAGGAGTAACAAGGGGAAAAACATGTCAGTTTAGTATGATTTTCCCATACACAGCACAGTAACTCTTTCATCTCCACACTCAACCAAGCACTCAAAACAAAACATTAAGTTAAAAAGTTAATAGCGAAAACTGGTGATATAAGATTGGATCAATAATAATAAGCGCATCGGTAGATGAAGAAAAGGGGGAAAAGGGAAGAACAGAACATGAACCTTGGCTTCAGCGTCCACGGCAACAGTGGACAGACTTGGTGAACGGCGAGCTTCAACGAAGGACTTCCTCGGCTGCTTCCCCGTCCTCGCCGGCCTACACTACGGTGTTCTCGCCTCTGCGTTTCGAGTAGTTAGTTCATTAGAGCGAGACCGACGAAGATATAACTACCGGGGCATATTCCACTGCAGGGTTACAATATAGGAGGTCTTTCGATGTATTTTTGAAATTGATGGTCCTTATATGATATTATTTGCGGTATTAAAAGGTCCTCAATTGGCATTCCCCTTGAATCCTAACTTTTGGTCTTGGGCTTGGACCAACCCGACTCCACTTGTAGAATGGACCCAAAGCTTTACGGCTCTTAGTCATAATATATGTGAGTTTAACTAGTAAAAGGATAATATATATGACTATTTAAAGTATGTTCAGTCCTTAAAAAATACTAATTTATTGTTAATCTAGTCGTAATACTTGAGGAGTCATTCTAGTTCCTAAGTACTTAAGTTTACGCGTAAAAGTAATAGATGGCTCACTCTGCCCGACATTAGTATCGCCTAAAAGAAATGAAGACTTTACCTTACCCTTAGATAGTGTGTGAGTCTAACATTTTTCTAAAAATTTTTGTACAAAAAAAAGATCATGAGCATAATCAGCAAACTAAAAGACCCAATACAATTGACATTTAGGTCACGTTTGGTATAGAGAGGTGGGTTTTGATGGATTGGGATTGGGATTGGGAGTGAGAGTGGAAGTGGGAATGAGTCTTTAAAATTATGTTTTGTATGAAATAATATGTGGAGGGAATAATTTTATTAATTTTATTTTATAATTAACCATAATTTGTAAAAAGATCACAGTACCCTTGCCTTTGCAAAAGATAGTCATCGCTCCGTCACACCAAATTGGTTCATCGATACATCCCTCCATCAGTCCATCGCTCGAAGAACGTCACCATCAGCATGAGGTGGTGGCATTTTCGTGTGGTCAAATATGTTTTTTTCTTACAGATTACAGAGAGGCTACGAGATCCTGGAGGGATTCACCGAAGATCTTCAACTACAGCAGGGCGAGGTGGCAATTTTGTGTGAAGGGATTCAAGTGGTTCGCCAAGGTGGGTTAACAACATCATTCGAAGAACTTCAACGCCATGAGCACGAGGTAGCAATTCTGGTTTTTTTCTTGCAGATTATAGAGACCCTCGAGGCATTTGCTTATGTTGCTTAAAAGGTGCTGACCCCCACAACGTCGCTGGCATGGGGTTCATCAATGAGACTTTGTTTGACCTATCCCAAGTTCTTTTTTGTGGATTTGAGCTTGGTTTTGTCCACTGCAAGGTTGTTGGATAGCTTTGTGGGTGTTTCCCATTGTTGGTTCTTGGATAGTGGTGTGGGTGAACTATGGACATGAAAGCTTTCAGAACCATTGGTTGGAATACATGCGAAAGTGAAGAAGAAATATCCATTCCAAGTCCTATTTGGAGAGTTATATGAATATGTTTTACTTATTGAAATTTCATTTCTTTGTTCATTGGTTTATTGTACAGAGATTGAAATTTCATTTTTTGTTTGCTTCAACAAATTGTTGTTTAGTAGTATCACTTCATGATAAAGTAAATCTGATTGGATTTACTGATTCAACTGTATTGGCAAGCTTTATAATCTTAAAAGTAAATTTTAAATAAAAATAACCTTACTTCATGTGATTCTCTAGAAAGTGTAGCATGCTCAGCTTTTAGTTTATTGACTTGAGCAGTTAAATCTTTTAGCACCTAAATTGTGTCTATAAAGGATAGTGGCCTTGTCATTCTTTGGCATATATAGATGTGCAATGTTTAGTTCAACAATAATATGTTAAAGTATGTAGGCTAAATATAGTGAGTGCATAATTTCTTCTCCTGGAGCGAGATGAAGACCAAACAATGTCTGTCATAGATAGTGGCATTCTTCTCCCTGACCATGATGAAAAACCAGCGGCGTCATTGTGAGCAGAAGGCAATGAATGAGACCCAAATAAGGGCAAGGGTCATTTTCTCTAATATTAGTACAAACAGGGATATTTTTGTCTTCAAAAATTTTAATCCCTCAGGGGGAGAGGTGGTATTGTCTAATCCCACCTATGCGGTATTGCTCAATGCCAAAGTTTACTTAATACTACATATCAAACAGTCAAATTAGCTCATTTCTTATCCCTGTGCCAATCCCTAGTCCCTATTGCTGTGTACCAAACATGGCTTTAGTTAGATTCCTAAAACATCTAGTTAGGGATTCGATTTCTAGTAGTGTGTATAGAGAGAATCTTATAACCAGCACTAAAACCCCTTCAAGAAGTTTACAATATAAAAGGATCAGTCATGACTTTTAGTAGTAAATACCCTAGGTTAGTCTTAAAAAAAGAGAGCAATAAGCAAATAACATAGCTTTTTCTGTTCAAACCAACCTACAATTATTATAAATAACTAATTTTTTTAATATATAAATTAGTTTAATAAATTTTATATTAAAGACTAGATATATATGTGTGTGAATAGCAACAAAGTGAGTAGGGTTTCGTACGAAAGGGTTTGAACACTTTTAATTTTGGAAAACAATTTTTTTTATAATAGCAACTATTATAAATACTGTTAATAATACCTTTAAGAAATTCATGTATGTGGAGAAGAGTCTAGTTTATTTAGTATAATTTAATACTTTTATTAAGGTATTAAATTCTTCTTCTTTTTGTTTTAGACAAAATACTCTTATCTTATCACACCATAGTAATCATGGCTTTCTTTTCCTTTTCTTTTCTTTATATAACTATATTCAAATTTAAACATTGATTAGAAGTAGCTCTCCCAATCGCCATAACTTCCACATGTAACAACAAATATAGAAGAGTAATATAAAATATTGGGAGATGGGACCAATTGAAATTATATTTAAATGCTCAATGACCAAAATGTTCTTAATTTATGTATAAAACAACCCACCCCCTACGTCACTGACCACCGGACCACCACCGCCACCAGTTGGAGACCTACTGCCAGTGATCACCGGACAGCTGCAGCCAGCAAAAAAATAAATGCTCTCAGGTGACTCGAGAAGTTTGAATCCATGACCCCTTAATTCTCTATAAAATTATATATATACATAATTACCATTAAGCCCTTAACACTTCTTAAATATGTAATGCAAAATGTTAAGTATATATATAAAATAAACAATCAATTTGGCCCCATAAACATAATTTCAAAGACTTCCAACATAGCAATGTTATTGGAAGCTATAAGAGAACTTGGAAGCTTAGTCCTCTTCTAATTTGTAATTGATTATCGTTTTTTTCTCAATGCGATGAGAAACAAAGCTAACTTATGAAAATATAATAACCATATTATAAGCTCCTTAAGTACCATCAAAGGCTTCTAAATATTACAATATTGGAAGCCTTTGAGAGAACTTGGAAGCTTAATCCACTATTAATCATATTCTGATTAATATTATATCTCTCTCAATATATTGCCTTATATGATGAGAAAGCTATGGCTAGCTAGCTAGCTTGTGGGGTTTTATATAGAGGTTTCGATATGTGACGAGGGAATCTAATCCCATCTCTTACAAAGTCTCGAACCAGCCTATTTAATTTGCCTCATTTTCCATATTCGTTTATCTAGTGCCATTATTGGCTTACTTTTTATAGTTTTGTTAATTTGTCTATTACCACTGATGAATTATAGAAGAAATATGTAAGTACTGTGTGTAAAATTAAACTAGTCTCTTGTGTAATCTAGAGGATTTATCGGGGTCTAGACTAATTAAGATTGAGCCGGGTAAAACTACAAAGGGAGCTTGAACTCAAAACCTCATAGTTAAATTAGTATAATCTCTTACCAGTTGAACTAAATATTTGATGGTTATAATTTAATTAAATTATAGTTGTGTTAATCTGCAGGTTAACTCCTTCATAAGTTGTAGGTTTAAAGTCTTTTAACCTCACCAAGTGGATTCAAAAAGCTTGAACTAATCTAACGAGAGAGAATTTCCATATTTAATCAAAGTTCAAAAGCCAATGTTAAAAGCTTGTGCACAGTTTGAATTAACAGTTAGTAAAAGTAACTTTTATTCTAATCGATTTTAAAAAATTGAAATTGGTCAGTAAAAATTAATTATTGTGATGTGATCTATGCTTTTATAAAAATATCAATTTAACATAAACTTATTTTAATGATATATTAAAAAGACAACTTCAAAAATTTCAAATCTAAACAAAAGGTAGAAGCCAAAAAATTTGATTCAACTATAAGGTGGAAAGTCACTTGCCTCCAAAAGTTATGTAAAACATCATTTCTTTATCCAACTAAGTGATTGTTTAGATAAGAGTTTAAAAAAGGATTTTTAGACAAGTTTTAAAAAATAATTTTTAGAGAAGAGTTTATGAAAAAAAAATTCTAAATAAACTAGTATTTGGATAGTTAATACCAGAAAGATTTTTATAATTGAAAAATTACCAGAAATAGTATGCTTTTATTAAAAATAGAGAGAGGGTGGAGAAGAAAGAGAAGAGATATGGGAGATGGTGTAAAAAATTAAGGGTAAAATAACAATTGTGTTGTCCATAAGTTTATTTACTATTTTAAAAGTTAGTCTCAGTAGTTTATCTAAAATTAAGGTAGGGGAGAAACATCTTAATTGGGTAGACAATCAAATCCCTTTAAACCTGTGAAAAAAATGTTTGATACCCAGAAAAATGTTTTATAAAATATGAATGGAAATGAAATGGGTGCATTTTTCATTTATTTTTTAGAAAACACTTTTCTACGTGCCAGACGTTAGATAAAGGCCTTGAGATTCCCACTTAAAAGGCCTTAAAATTTGGGAAATTGCAAAAATAGACTTATGCGTCTTTGATAGGTTGAGTTATGAATTTGATCCTTCGATTGATTATAATTAAATGGTTAAATAATATAAGTAGTTGTAAATAAAGAGAAACAACGTGTTCATGATATATAACAAGATTGAGTTGCAAATTCATGAATATATTAGTAGTAAATTGCCTAATTTTAGTTACCATAATTAATAAAGAAAATGATATATAGGTCCTTGTAAAGAAAATAATGATAGATAGGTTTTCAAAATTTGTAAAATAATGCACAAGTCCCAAGGTCCTTCATTGTCCACCCAAAAAAAACTATAATAGATAAAAATGTTCTTACATTGATTGACAAAATAGCTTAGTTAGAATTTTGAAAAATAAATTGCAAATATTGAAGAATTGACTTATAGATTTTAGAAAATGAGATATAAAGTATACCAAAACATATATTTCAAATATCATGTCATCATCTCAATTTATCACTAGTCTTATAAATTTATATAATTCAATTTCACATCATAGCTATATTTAAACCTTTGAGGCCCATAGACAATAGAACAATATTCCAGTACTTCCATAGGGTGCCAATTAATCTAAAAGACTAACCATTGGAATTTTTTTAACTCTTATTATGCAAAGAAGACTGGTAGAGAACTGATGAGGAGAGTAGATCATATAATGTAAATTTCTCTGAAAAGTGATAGGGAAAAACTGAATAAAACCAACAAAGGAACCGTATAATGTAATTTTTAAAAAAAAAGTATCCCATTTTATGCAGATAAGTATAACATATGGATCGTATAATGTCATATATTCCTTCATTCTGGCTTTAAACCAACAAAGGAACCGTTGGAAGACATAAACTCCATCTCAGTATTCTTTGTTCATTCACAAAGAACTCTCTTTTTTGCAGTATGGTGCATTTGCTGTGTAACTCAATAATTTTTTTTATTTAGTCAAGGGTATCTCTAAGTCATTTTAGATTTAAAACTAATCCCTTTTAAAGTTTATAGTTCAAAGGATTTTTACCTCTCCCAATAAATATATTTTCAAAAATTTAAACTTATATTCTCTTCCTTAGTCTTTCAATAACTATATAAAACTCCTCAAGTTCCATCAAAGACTTCCAATATATAACAATATTGGAAGCCTTTGATAAAACTTTGAAGCCTAATCCACAAGATATTCATATTTGCAATCATGTTGTCTCTCGATGTGATGAGAAACAACTGCTAAATTTATTTTTTAAGAAAATATATAACCTTATATAAGCTCCTCAAGTTCCCTCAAAGTCTTCCAATATTACAATATTGGAAGCCTTTAAGAGAACTTGGAAGCTTAATTCTCTATCCGTATATATTTTGATTATATATTTCTCAATTAGTTTGTGATGAGAAACAAAGGCTAGCTAGCTAGTGGGTTTTATATAGAGGTTTTTGCTGTGACAAAGGAATATAATCTTATCTCTTACAAATTAAATCTTCTCTCTATTTGCATCATTTTTTTAGATTCGTTTATCTATTGGGATTTATCTTCATTGTAGGTTTTTTATATGTCTTCATCATTGACATAGGGAAGGAATATGTATTATTAAAGATTATTATGTGGGCTTCCTTTGTGTAATTAATCATTAATTAATGTCTTAAATACTCAAATTTCCTATTGGTGTTTTAATTATTTGAAAGAAATTAATAATTACGTATAATTTTATTAAACTATAGCTTATAAATGTAACTTTGATGAACAAACTTATAGTTTTTTTTCATTAAGCATTATGAAAATGGTTTAACTATAAATATATATTACCATATGTAATAAAATATATGTTATTTCTAATTAAATAATAAAATAAAGTTAACTAAAAGTTTTAACACGTTGACAAAAGTGAATAACTAAAGTTTAAGCCACCTGTCTTTAGAATATTGACTTCTTTCCCTAACCCATTTCAAATTAAAGTCTGAGATTCCCTATATATATTTAGAGAATATATGCATTACTTTTTGTGGTAGCTTAAATCATGTTTGTACGTACTCCATGAACACACACATTGGTTAATTGTATATGTTGCAATAATGCACAACTCATATATATATATATATATATATATATATAATCCTCCATTAAAAAATTATATATATATATATATAATCCTCCATTAAGCCCGAAGGAATAGAGCACTTCTATCTTCTTTCTTTTCAACAAACTATTGTGGATGCTATGAACTAATTAAGGTGCGTATTGGGAGTTTTTAATTTGATGAAAAGGAATAAACATTACTTGATGGAATATGGTAGAATATGAAACAAAATAATAGAACATTTCCTTCTTTGGTTTATAGTGGAAATTAGGGATGGTTTTGTTTCACCAGCATTTGAGATGTATTATAAAATAGATGGAATGGAATGGGTTATAAACCCCCCCCAAAACTATACTAAAAAATTTGTGCATAAATTCATATTATTTTAATGCCATCTTTAAAATTATAGTAATGCCATCTTTCAAGAATAATACTATAACAATACCACATTGCATAAATTTTATTAAAATTTTTTTAATGTTTTAATGTTCCCTTCTTTTGAATTTTGATTATATATATAATCATTTTGGAATGTGAGAGTAATTGTTTTATCATTTATCCAATATATATCGTCAAATGATCCTTTTCTAATAAAGTTTTGACATCTATTTATCTTATTATATCATTTTAATTTGATAAATGATCAATCAATCAATCAATTAATTAATTTTGAAGGCTCAACGCAATGAGAGAAAAATGATAACAAGTGCAATCTAAAGAATGGGGAAAAAGTTCAATCAATCAATAAATGGTTTTGATTGGTGCTAAGAATCTTAAATTATTTCAATTTGATTTGCCAAGTGTGATTGTGGCTAATAAGAATGTTTAATTTAAGTGTTGTTTCAAATTAAAAGAATCAAAGATTGATGAAAGGACTAGCAATAGAAGGAAATCATAAAAGGAAAATGACAGTTGCGTGGTAAAAAAAAAAAAGAAGAAGAAGGAAACTTAGATCAATGCTTATCAATGCAACACCATGTTCAGATTCTGTAAGAGCTATAAAAAAGCATGAATATGAAGAAGAACACACAATCAAAGAAATATAACATACATTGCACGATAAACTCTATATTACGTGATATGATGAGCATATTGTATTCGTCGTCTAGCTAGCTGGTTAGCTAACCTTTGATTATATATTCGTATTAGTTTTGGGCGAGTTGTGTGAAAACCTTGTGTAACTAGTTCTAGATGAGCTATGTGAGAATCCCGAGTGATCGAATGAGTTGTAGATGAGCTCAATGTAAAATCTATAGAAATTATACTTGGCTGATTATAGTAGGGAAATCTCTTGGAAGTTCTAAAGACGTTGGATATAGCTCAGGGGATCGAACCGAGATAGATCGGCTATGTTCGTGTCTCTTTACTTTTATATTTATTAAATTTGAGTCGTCTACAATCTCAATATGTTTCATTGTGACCCATGATCGAATCTAATCCCACCTTTTACAGATAATCCAATCCTCATTTTCCAGTGATTAATTGTAGTTTTTGATTTGTCTTTACCATTGATATATAGAAGGAATATATTATGTGTATATATATATATATATTTGAGATTTTGTAAACTTCCTAGCTATATGTGTGTAATTAATTATTAATTTCATCTGGTTCGATCTTATCATTCAGCTATTATATTACGTTCAGACCATGAATTGTATTTGTTTCTTTCACTAAAAAAAAAAGTATTAACTAATGTCTAATTAAAAATTCAACTTCCTGGGTTTTATTTGGTTTGATAGAAATTACGAAAAATTTTATTAAACTATACCCTAACTTTGAGAAATAAACTTTAATTTAAAAATCTAGTATTTTTCATTAAACATTATAAAAAGGGAAAACAGTGTATGTAATACTAATTTAAAAAAAGTGTAACCTCCGTGTGTGTATTATTTACCATGAAAATGATAAAATTTAATGGTAGATAATAAAATTAATGATGGCATATACTTATCGAATCTTTAATATATATTATAAATTAATTAAATATTTTATATTAAAGATAAGAGAAATATTATTTATCTTAAGAGAGCCATATTTGGAGAAGAATATTTGAAAGAGTTAATATCGTTGTTCATTCTCTGATCTTGGAGTTCTTCTCTTAATTTTTTGTGTGTCTTCTCATATCTTAATTTTTTTAGATTTAAAATTAAAATTAATTGAATCATAATTAGAGTATTGTTAATGACTTTATAGTTAAATAGCATAAAAGCTATGTGGCAAATGCCATGGTAAGTTAAAAAGACACTTTGCCTTCTTTTTTATTAGGGGTGGATGGTTTTTCGTTAATTACAAGATTTTCTACTCCCTTTTCTATGGCATTTTTGTTTAAACGCTGTAAAATAGTACGTGAAAATTATTTTTTAATAGTATATGCTAAATGAGAGATTGTGGTTCAATCTAACTTATAACTCCATATAGTTAGGGCATGCCCCTCTAATTTGAAAATATAACTGGAGTATTGAACTTTAACACAACTAAAAAGATGAATCTGCCACAAAAATAAAAAGGGAGTGGGGGGGGGGGGTATCCTAAATTGATTTTGGAGACGGAGTCATTTGTTGCAAATAAGAACGCCGTATACTTTTCATAACGGGTTTCGAAATGAATTCGTCATGTATTCATGAAATTTCAATTGCAAAATTCATAGAAACAATTTTGTGGCGAAATTTTCAACAAAAAAATTTATCACAAATTTTCTATATATTTTATCGTATTAATAATATATTTTTATTTCTTAAAATACTATAACATAATTCCTTATATGCGTATGAGATCCTACTCTTTTAAAATAATTAATGCAAATCAATAGAAGTAAAGAGAGTAGATGAGTGATCCAGATAATCACTCAACACCAAACAAACTTATACCAGTTTGGTTTCTTCATCAAATGGTATTTTTTTATTATTAATTAAAAAATTTAGATACGTCTGTGTTACTCTCAATTCATTAATAATGAGCATTTTATAAAGGAATTTATAGATTATTCTTCATCAATGTCCTTATATTAACTGTAACATTTTAATCTAAGCCCTTATAAGATATGAGTAATTTCTTATCAATTAGATCAAATTTTTATTGGCCAAATGGTTTTTTAGAAATATGAAAAAAAAATGAAATTATTGAGCTTGTAAGTATTAGAAAACATCTGCTTTTATTAAATGCACAAATATGTTCAATAATAAGGAATTTGATCTTTTACAGCTTCAAATCAACGTTTGACTATGTTGTGCTACATCCGTTTCAAATATAAAACATTTTTCTGAAAGTCTTATATTTCAATATATAAGATATTCTACGAATTTTAAGGACATTTGTTTTACCTAAAATGCCACTCTTAATATATTGAAATTATTTTCCTCTTCTTCATCATTATGATCCATTCCATCTTCATGAATTCATTAGAGTAAAGTTGGAAAAATATAATATAATAAAATCTTAACCACTTACACGTAGAGGTAGAAATAATATACTATTTGTCAAAGCATAAGGTCTAAATCACAAGACCATGTACCATTACTCGAAAGTCAAGGATGTTGGTAACTCATCCTTGGTTATTGAAGATTGGGGTCTTCCTTCTTTATCTACTTCTGTGATCTCACTTAACCTGGAAGACTCTGATATTATCCTCTACAAATACAGAAGTTCAAATAACCACTGTTATCTTGTAATCATCTGTCATAGGTGTACTTCTTTAAATGAATTCTTATGGAGAAACCAATGAATAACATGTCTTACTTTCTTTTACAAGTGCTTACAAGCCTCATTATTCTGGATCTATAAGTTTAGACTAATAGAAGCTGACTCCAAACTGTCTCTCACATACAATCTATTGTATCAAAAAATGCTTCATTCGTATTCGTACACAATCCTCTCGCCTGTTGTTGTCTATTATTCAATAATGACATTGCTTTATGATTTTTCTTTCATCGGTGTTAAAATCGTTACTTTTATTTTTTTTTTAATTTTGTAACTTTCTTATAAAACTCTATTTACTGAACATCGTTTTGTGTTGAATAAAACAAAAAAGGAATTGTTGGTGAATTGATGATATGATAGGAGAGCCACTGATGGATATGGAGATGGAATGAAAATATTTCCATATAATAATAAGAAATAACTTCACGCATGTCATCATGAAATTTATTTAACAGTTTTTGTATATATTCGTTAAGATGCAAGATATAAGTTCAGAAAAACATACTATATAAAATGTTTCAACAAAGCTTTTATCATCAATTAAATATCCTTAAGAAATTTTTTAAGTGATATTTCCCTTTTTATTTATATTTCACTTGAGAATAATGAAATCCTTTGAGGCTCTCATATTGCAAGTTCTCAAAGGTTTAGAAAGGTCTCCCAGGCTGATCTATCTCCTCGATTATTCTGAACGAAAGAGGTGTGTACATACATACACACACACACACATATATATATATATATATATATATATATTTAAACTATACTGGTTTTCAATTAAACCAGAAGAGGCAAAAAGCTACAAGCTGACTAGCTATGGCGATCCAGAATATAATAGGAAGATCTTAACTTACAAATTAGAAGCAGAAGCAAGCTCTGTTATGGATGATGCTTGGAAAGCTTCTCAAGTTCAGGCAAAGGGCCCAATACTGAACAATATAAACATATATATTGTTCAATATTGGAAACCTTTGAGAAGTTGCATGAGAGCTTTGATTTGCTGAAGCCCAACTCATATAAACTTCTTCTGAGCTAAAAAGAAAAAGAAAATTTAAAGATGATACACTCTTATAACTTAATATCAGAATATATAGCAAGCTGTGTACTTAATTTGTGGTGGTGGTTCGAAAGCTCCTCAAGTTCTCTCAAAGGCTCCAATATTGTTCAATATTGGAAGCCTTTGAAGAATTTGCACACAGAGCTTTAACAATAATAATGTCTTGTTTTCTCAATCAAGCTGAAGGAATGGGCTTTATATAGAGATTATATGGTGAGTCACTGTTGTCACAAACGGAATTAAGGAATCTCATGTTGCAAATGTTGCCCCATTCTAGATTCCATTTTGAACTGTACAAATTAAAGGAAGCTTATCTCAATTCAGAATCTAATTATTTACAAGTGATTGACATCCTATATATATGCATTTATTTATCTGTTAAAGAGCTACTTGAGTGTCTCAAGAGATCAGATTCAGAGTCATATATATATATATATATATATATGTATGTATGTATGTATGTATATATGTATATATATGCATGTATATAGGGATTTTATAACAAGCAATATAAGTAAAAGCAAAGGGCCGGGTAAATCAAAACTATGAAAAGAGTAGCGCCGTTTGCTTCAACTTTTCATAGGATTGCTAATAATAGTTCTTCTATTTGTTTTAGTTTTAAATCTAAAATTTTAATTCATTTTATCTCCTAAATTTATAATTTTTTAAAAGTCTTCCTATTAATTGTATATGTTAAGGGAGTTTTCTATTAAGAGAGTAGTTTCCTATACAAATTATTAAAATAGATATTTTAAAAAATTAACATATATTTAATTATAAATAACTAATTTAACTAATTATCTAAATATACACAAAATAGTTATCTTGCTAGTTTTTAAAATTTAGGACCGGATTATCATGTATTCTAATATAAACTTATCTTTTATGACTTTTCCAACATCAAGAAGGTTGGATTTTTCATAGTGCAATATAATACTTTCACTATGATCTTTTGATGAAGAATTTTTTTTATACAATGTCAATGATTTTTCAAAGAGATAATTAAATATCTTGGAACTTTAATTACAAGGATTTGATCTTGAAAGAAAATATGCTTTCAATTAATATAATTTACAAATATCAAGAAGGTTTGATTTTCATAGTCAAATAAATGTAAAAGGCGAATCTTTGATTTTACATTTCCTGCCTAACTAACGTATATCGTTCGAAATTTGCTTGAGAAATATTTCAAGGAGCTTTAATTGATATGCAAATAATAGTGATATATGAAGAGAATTAATTAATTCCTCGTGTAAATTAAGAAATTGAAGGAAGGAAGGAAGGAAGTTAAGCCAAACATAAGGTTTTCAACCCATTTCATTCAAACCCAATCTAGATAGAAGTATGTTTTTCCTCGAAGCCTCTTCATCATCTTCCTGTTGATGCATCTTTCGTTATGTGTTCTATATTTCTGTAGTTCTTTTATGGTAAACTAACGTTTTATTAATATATTTGATGATTTTATATATATAAAAAACAATAAAGCTTTCAAATGCAAGAATCACTCATAGTTGGTATCCACTAATTAATATTGAAGGCATATTGGAATATAAACGTGGCGATCGAGCAAACAAATAGAAGGATTTACATCAAACATTTCGTGAAGAACAAGCGACGATCAAAGCAAATCATATAATAACACACACATCACCATTTCGTATTGCAATAAACAAGAGAGAATCTATTGGTTTGATTGGAGCAAAGTACCAACCAAGAAAATAAAGGAGACGAAGAATAACCAAATTAAGAAATCATATTTTGTGATTTAAAAAGGAGCATGTGTGTGTGTGTGTTGTAGAAAACCCTACGGGCATGTTTGGTATTCAGTATAAGGCCTAATTGTACAAACTAATATAAAACATTATGGGCTTATAATTTGTTTGGTACAAGTAGCATTGTATAAGCTGACAGTGATACTCCATATGTTCCCAATTATGTCATATTTTTAGTAACTTTAAAAGTAATTAATACATTAATTCTTTTTTAGAAATAATTACCCTGAAATATTTAAAAATTAATGGACCCGCTAATTCATGGTAAAGTGGGAGAACCAAATATATATATATATAGTCAAAGTTATCCTCTATTGAAAGCACTATCGAGTATTAAATATGAGCATATCTATCTGATAGGATTTAAATCTGTATTTGCTACATTGTAAAGAATTAAGATCTTCCATTAAATCTAACCCCGTTAGTGAACCAAATGTATTTAATAAGGGCAAATTTGAAAAAAATTGTAAGGCTTTAATTTCATGCACCACAATAAACTTCTAATGACTGCCTTGGTGTATGTGAATTAGTAATATATGACTTGTAATGAGGAATGAGTTTTAATGTATAATTTAATCATCAGGCCTATGGGATCATTAGATTTGAACGTATCAACTATATCTCTTTCTATTTCAAATAAATCCTTCTTTCTCCGGACACCCCTCTTCTTTAATGTATAATTTGATCACATCCTTTTCTTCACTATCATCCCAAATCTCTGTGATAATTATAACCATCTCTCAAATTTGAAGTTAGATTATTTGTGTGTGTGTGTGTGTGTGTGTGTCATATTTGTTTGACTGCAAAGAATATGCGATGATCTTCAGGGAGGTTTCTTGGCGATCCTTCAAGTTTTATGGATCTAGAGAGGAATGCGGGAGTTGATGGGGAAGGGTCCATTATGTGATTGTTTATTTTAATTTTGTTGAGGAGATCCATTATTAGGTGGTTAGGGTTCAAACCCCCATTCGATTTGTGTATATAACCAATACAATATATATATATATATAACAAAAATTTAAGTCACCTTTTTAGAACAATTCTTTAATTCATAAATATAAGTCATTTAGAGTAATGAATGCTTATTTGGCCGTGCTATTTTTGTTCTGTAATTAATGCTTAAATATGATTCATTGTATTATTTCTCTCTCTCATTCAAAACTTCATTTAATGGGTATAGTTGAATTTTTTTCCTCAATTTATTGGAAATCTTTTAGAGCTTGAATGACCTTAATGCAATTGGAAACCTTTTGAATTGTTCTTCATTATGGCTTGTCTTAATCAACACTAAAAGGAAGCTTATCAATCCAGAATCTAGATTACCAATAGTTGACATCGGAATATATATATATATATATATATATATATATATATATATATATTTGACTTGAAGCTTCTTAAAGTTGGCCAATATGGAATATATGTGTAGAAGTTTATTGACTGGTGGAGTAACAAAGAGGTCAATTGGGACGCAGCAAAATGTCACAAGGAATAATATTGGAAGCATATATAATTATCTGACTTTAATAAAGGAAACTACACATTATTGATACTCCACAAATTAATTCATGGCTTAAGAATAAAAACTAAACATGTTTTTCCATTAATTCTCTTTGATGAGATCCTTTATTCTTATTTTCTTACCAGTTGGGTTGGCACAAATCCATGTAAAGAGTAAATACTTTATATTTTGTACTAGTAGAAAATCATGCCTCGATCAACAATATATCCATGACATATATATTATTTTAGATTTTTTATTTTGTTTTAAAAATAGTTTCGTTTTGAAAATTCAAGACCTGCTCAACTTTTCTTTTCTAGTTATACTCTGATTTCATAATTATATACTCCTACTGTCCTTAATATTATATCTAATTAGGTAATTAATTTTAATCTTAAATATAAAAATTATTTTATATATTTATTAATTTTTTTAAATTATTCTGATTGATATTCTCTCAACAATAATCAAACAAGAGAAGAGACAAATGAAGTTAATAAAGATGATCAGGATATTTTAAAAAATATATAATATTAACTAACTTTCTTAATCTAATTATATTAGTTAAATATATCATATTATTATATATTTATATCTTTTCATGCACCTATCATTTTCTTTTCTATGAATTTTATTTCTCATTTTTTCCTTAAATGACAGGATTACCTGAGGGTGTTTAAGTCATTGTGTAGTAATATACTTCTTTAGTCTTTAATATATGAGCTATTTAACTAATTTAATTTAATTAAAAAATTTAGTTAAATTAGTTAATATGACATATTTTATCTAAAATACTTTAATTATCTTACTTAACTCACTCTCTTCCCCTTCTATTTGATTATTGTTGACTATTGAGAGAGTATCTATAGGGATAATTTAAAAATAAAATTGATAAATATTAAAAAATATGTCTCATATTTAGGACTAAAATCAACTTCCCAATTATGTCTTATATTAAAAACTGAAAGAGTATTATATTAATTATTTATTCTAAAATTATGACTGCAGGAAGTGTACAAAGCGCATATGATCATTTGTATATAGTTTGGATCTTCCTAATTTCTTGTAATTATATGTTAATAATATTTCGAGAATAATATAATTTACTACTAAGCCCTAGCTAGTTGCATCAAAACAATGAATGCTCAGCAAGTTTCAAATGTTCTTTTACCCATGATGATCATGATGGTGATTATTATTATTATTAGTATGTGTTGTTAGTAGTTCGTGATATTGGGGTGAGATTTAAAGTCTTTCATGGATTAGAAATTAATAATTATATGTCTTAAAGCTTGGAAAGGCGTGCTCTTCAATCTGATTCTGTTACTTGTATGGGCTCTTTGAGTTAATTACTTGTATGTGTAATTATAGAAATTACAAGAAATACAATCAATAGGCTAAATAAAATTGAATAGCCAGATCAAGCTATAGAGAACAAGAAAAAATCTCTTATCACCGCAGGAAAAAAAAAAAAGAGCATTTGGTAGAGGTTATAATTGTCATATACCATAATATCCTTTGATCTATATGTGCCCCATCGTAGCAGTTTCCCAGAAACCGCTACCCAATCAGTCACTAAATCGAACCCCTCAAATCTAGGTCCAAAATAAGCATGAATGTAGTAGCGGTTTGCCCCAAAACTGCTGCTATGATCATAAGATGTAATGGTCATAAGAAACTGTTACTAAGTAACCGCTACCATTTACCTTTTTCTTTGTAAAGTACTGTAATTCTCAATCAGCATAAGAATTAATATCTGATATAGGTTGACATAAGCTTGTTCCTCCAAAACCTCCTCAAGTCCCTCAAAGGCCCCAATATTGAACAACATATATATATATATATATGTGTGTGTGTATATATTGCTCAATATTGGAAACCTTTGGGGGGCTTGCATGCAGAACTTTATTAATGTCTTGGATTCTTATATCCCAGCTGCTATATATGTGGTAAGCCAATATGTGTAGAAGTGCGGCCTTATATATAGAGATTAATTATGTTAGTCACAATTTTCACAAGTTAAACAAAAGGAATCTCACTTTCTATTTCCTCGTTTCCTGATGATTCGCTTCTCCATTTATGACTTATCTTAATCATGAATAAAACCAAGATTATCACTTCAAATTTAAGAAACTGGTCAACTGTTATATATATATATAATTGATTATGGACAATTGGCAGGGGAAGTCAACTGTTAACATATTCTAGATGAATATAAGTTTTCTTATTTGGATAAAGACAAATCAGAAAGTAACATTTTAGTGCAAAATAATGATGGAGAATCGAATATATGGAACATATTGAACTTGAACAGGTGGGATTCCAATTCTTGTGTTTGTGAATGAACCAAGGCACAGTAACTATTAATCTTTCCCTATATAAAGCACACAAGCACAAGGGTTTCTCACAAGAGCTCTCAGGAAGATTGATACCAATTAATTAATTAAGCTCTTAATCAAGTTCCTCAAAGGCTTCCAGTATTGTCAAATGCTGCAAGCAGTTGAGAGATCTTGAGGTGCTTATTTTTCTCTGTCAATTCCTGGGCTTGGTTTCTGTGGCTTCTTATCAGTAAGTCATTGTTGGAGAAGATTTGGGCAACGACGTCTTCCTTGTAATTTGATGGCTTAGCATCCCAACCCATGACACCGGTAATTGATACAGTCCCTTGGGAAGGGTTAGAAAAATAGAGTTGCCCCATGACTACTATAGTTTCCTTTTTGGGCAATTTTGTTCTATTCGGCCTGAAGGTGAGTACTACACTCTAGATTAAGAACACCATAGCTAAGAATCATTTACTTTTTTTTTTGGTAGGAGAAACTGGTGTACAATTATTTATTTATTGACCTGAAATAGTGTATTTTTAATTATATAAATAATTATTCTCTTGAGTTTGATTCTCTATATAAGCAAAATATGAGCTTGATACTGATGATGCCCCATGAAAATCTATGCAGTATGCATAGATATAATAAGGACTAGAGGAGTATATATGTAAAATAATTTATTTAATTTTTTAATTTTTATAAATGAGATTAATAAATAGCTCTTAAATTAATAATTAGACAGAAGTATAAAGTTTCACTATTACAGAAAGACTTAAATTATTTTATCATATAAATGATGGTTATGAACAGTTGCAATGGGGCTTGATAAATACCCTTTATTGGATTGAATTGAATAATGGTTCAAAAGCCAACAAGGGAAACTCTTAAAATTCAGTTAAAAAAAAAAATAGAAACCCTTCTTAAAACAAAGCTCTTCTTAAAATTGAAATGCTGATATGAAGCCTTGAAAAACACCAACGTATCGTCAACATACATTAGAATAGTCACAAGCATACTATCGACAAAAAAACAAAAAAGCTTTGATCTTTACAAAAACTTTTAGAAAGTGTTGGATTTACTAATGATTTAAGGGTAGGATAAAGTCTCCCTTCCTCTTAAATGATAGTCGTCAATTACCTTCAGATATAAACCTAAATGCATAGAAATTATAATGTCTCTCCAAGCACCGCGACTAGAACTATAATAAAGTGATATTCTCATAAATTAAACATCTAAATGGTTGTATGTTTCACCTCTTTACCAGCTAAATTCATGAACGATGGATAAAAAAAATTAATAAAGGGACTAAAAATTGATGGAACAATCTCAACTTTTTATTAATATATAACCGTATACTTATAAATTTATTAAAAAATTAAGTAAAATATATTAACCTCCACAATATTTTATCTTGATTACAAAAAGCCTTCCTTTTTATTAAAAATTAAAATATTATGTTACAAAAATCTATTTTTGATTTTTAATATTTTATTTCTATTCATTCAATCATTAATTTGTCATTAAATCATATTATTAAACTGATTTTGCACCAAAAGCATCCCTATTTAACAATCATTTAAAAACTTAAGTTGGCTAAAATTAAAATTATTTTAATCCATATATTTCAAACTTTTAATTACGTTATAAAATTGGAAAATTTCCCTAAGCTACCAACATAGTCTCCCGTTCGATTCAAACATAGATATTATTTAACATTTTATTTGTTACTTTTTGTAGATAAATATTAATTGTCAATCATATATCGCCTTAAATTATATTTCTGTGTATATATAATTTCCTCAAATTTTGAGTTATATTCATATAATAAGTCCATATACCTTCAAATTTGCGCATAAAATAATGAACAAAAAGGATTAGTAGGGAGTTATTTGTATATATAGATATAAGAACTAAGGGATTCATTGTGAAGTCTTAAAGCTTATATATGTTATCCATATGTAACATAAAATTCATGAGAGTTATGTATAATTGCGCAAAAAAAAAAAAGAACTTGTTATTTTGGTTCTTAACCATAATTTTTCATTTTTCTAATAAAGGAGAGGTCTTTATAATTATCAAGGTAAACCAGAATGGTGGTTAAAGTAAATTAACCAAAATTAGTACTTACTCATATCCTTAATATAGAACTTGTTAATATGTTAATTATGTGTTAATCGGGTAGAACTTCTAGCCTACACATGTCACCCCGTCTTTTTTATAAGATATGAATAACTAAATATTCAAAAATTGGTTAAAATTGATTATAATTGTGATAAATATATAAAAAAATGCAACTTATTTTTTTTAAAAAAAACAATATTATCTATGGAGAGAGAGTAAATGAATGAGTAAGAGAAAGAATGAGCACATACTATTTTTTTTTGGTAAAGGAGCACATAATTTATTGATAACCTCTTGAAATTAACATAATTTCGGCAATTTTCCTATTCTTTCACATACTTTTTTGGGTTGAATTATACATATTTTGATTAAATACAGAGGAAAATATGCAAATTGTTTCTAAAAATACATCATTGTTGAAAGTAGGCTATAAAAATGACTCAATTAGCCCATGTGTTTTTATAAAAAAGAATATATCAGAATTTGCTATAATTGCTGTCTATGTGGATGACTTGAATATAATTGGAACTCCTAAAGAGCTTTAAAAAGTAGTGGATTATTTAAAGAGAGAATTTGAAATGAAAGATATTGAAAAAATAAAATTTTATCTCGGTTTACAAATCGAGCACTTAACAAATAGAGTGTTTCTTCATCAATAAGTTTATATTGAAAAAATATTAAAGCAATTTTATATGGATAAAGCACATCCATTAACTACTCCAATAGTTGTGAGATCGCTAGTTAAAGAAAAATATCATTTTCGCCCTCAAGAGGAAAATGAAGAACTTCTTAGTCCAGAAGTACCATAACTTAGTGCTATAGGGGCACTAATATATCTTGCTAATTCAACACGACCTGATATTGCATTTGCTGTGAGTTATTGGTAAGATTTAGTTCTTTTCCAACAAGAATACATTGGAATGGAGTTAAACATATATTTTGACACCTTCAAGGGACAATTGATATGGGGTTATTTTATTCTAATGAATCCGGATTACAATTGATTGGTTATGCAGATGCAAAATTTTTATCAGATCCACATAAAGGTATATCTCATATAGGATATTTGTTTACTTGTGGAGGTACAGTTATATCTTATCGTTCGATAAAACAAACTTTATCAGCTACTTCATCAAATCATGCAAAAATAATTGCGGTTCATAAATCAAGTCGAGAATATGTTTGGCTAAGGTTAGTAATCCAACATATCTAAAAAATGAGTGGTCTACTTCCAAAACAAGAGATTTCAACAGTATTATATGAAAATAATACAGTATGCATAGCTCAACTGAAAGGAGGATATATCAAAGGAAATAGAACAAAACATATTTCTCCAAAATTCTTTTTCACTCATGATCTTATGAATAATAGTGATATAGATATTCAGCAAATTTGATCATGTGATAACCTTACAGATTTGTTTACCAAGACACTACCAACTAAATCATTTGAGAAATTAGTGTATGGTATTGGAATGCGCAGATTTAAAGACGTATATTGACAACGTTATCAGGAGGAGTAAATAAATACTTGATGTACTATTCCTTTTTAAGGGTTTTTTTTTCATTGGGTTTTCCTGAAAATATTTTTAATAAGATAACTTAAATAAATATTATGTACTATTTTTCTTTCATTAGATTTTTATCCCATAGGGTTTTTTCTAATAAGGTTTTAATGAGGCACATTTATTTATGGACATCCAAGGAGGAGTGTTATGAATATTGCAATATTAAGCGTGGATGTCTATAACTTCCTAGGTTGCCTTTTGGAATTCTACACTAAAACTATGTAACCTACAAATGAATGCCTTATTGAGAGTTTTTTATGATTAATGTACATAACCTCCAAATGTTATAATGTTTCACAATTATGTAGATTTATTCTTTGTGTAACTCTTGTAATAGAATTTAAGAACTTATGACTTATAAATAGTGGGCATATACCAAGTGATTGTAAATTTGAATATAAAGAAAAATAGTCATCCCTCTTTCTCTCTAATTCTCTCTTGTCCTTCCATTTCTCTCATCTCAAAATTCTTGTCTTGTTATTCTCTTTTTTACTCTCTCACTTTCTTCTTTGTATAACAATCATCTCGGCGCACATTTATTATTGCAATGAGATTAAAAACTAATTAATGAGGATAAAAATGAAAAATCAATACTAAAATTTTCAAATGTGCCATTAATGTCTCTTTTAAATAGGAATGAGTCATCCTTAAAAAACTTTTCTTACATATAAGATAAAAAAAATATATCATTTTAATATTTCGAGAAATATTTTTTAAGTTTATTATCGAAATTGTATTCTAGCTAGAGTTTATTGAAATTAATTAATTACTTAAGAGAATCTTTGAATTTTAGGATATTATATTACACAGAAAAAGTGAGCCAAATCTTCTCTTGACCAAAAAAGGACAGAGTCAGCTTATTACTCTGATCTCATTTATATTCCTTCAATATGTCAACGATAAAGACGAATCAAAATCTACAATTAAGATAAATGCCAATTAATAATGAACGAATCTGGAAAAAATGAGATAAAAAGATTTCTTTTAACTTTGCCAAGATGGGATTAGATTATATTCGTTTATTTGTTACAGCAAAACCTCTCTATATAAAAGACATGACCTCTAGAGACTTTTTTCTCACATAACGACGCAATGAAAAATGATGTATTAAGCTTCTAAGTTCTCTCAAAGGCTTCCAATATTGTAATATTGGAAGGCTTTGATGGAACTTAACGAGCTTATATTATATATGGTTTTTTTAAAATGTTAACTTTTGTTTATTGTCCATAGAAAGTCATTGTGTAATATTTGATGAATCAATGCATGAGTGATTGGGCAATTTTTTTATACCAAAAAGGTTTAGGTGAATTGAGTCTCAGTATTTTATTAAGATTAGGGTATGCTTTTAAATTTAAAAAGTGTTTATAGAGATACTTATAAATTATCTACCAATAAGATATTTCTATTAGCAACGAGATTTGGGTTGATGATCTTATAAATTACTCATATATTAATTACAGTTAATTAATTTATTTAGTTTTCTTAATCTATTCTAAAAAAGTCAACTGACTCTTATAATTAGGAATGGAGATAGTATAAGATAACTCTTTAACAATTAGATCAATCTTTGTTGGCGATTTGAACCAAATGTAAACACTTCTCCCCACAGGAATTTGAATATTGGTTAGATACGTTTTGAGGGATTAGGTCCTTCCATTAGATTCAATACTTGTTGATAAATTCAAATTGTTCTTTTTTTTTACTTTCTTTTTTGTAGAAATCATGTGGTATCGCCTAACCAATAGCTTAGAGACTAATTCTCTTAAACTGTAGAGATCAACGAAGTAAGTTTTGCTTCTCCCAACTAAATTTTTTTTCTATTCGCACAACTTAGTTTAAACCTAGGATATAATGTTTTAATTTGTAAAAGGTCAATTATCTACCAGCTGAATCAAACTTTGTTAGTTAGTTGATTTTTCTCCTTTTATTTTTGGTACAAATTGACTTTTCTATTTTTTTTTTGTACAAAAATTTTTAGAAAGGGGTTGGGCTTACTTATAATTTAAAAGAAGGGTGAAGTCTCTCTTCCTTTTATGCCATATCAATTGACTTTTCTTTTCTTTTTTTATACAAATTGACTTTGACTTTTCTACTTGAGCTAGTGTTTCTCCTCTATATTCTTTGGGCCATCAGTCAAATTAAGGCCCAAAAAGTACAATAATAATCTTACAATAACATTGGGCCATAGGCCAGCACCGGCAATTGGAATTCACTCCTTCAATCACGAAATTTACTTTATCAGTGGGGTTACCTCCCAATTTCCTTTTCATTTGAGCTTGTCCATTCTTTCTTTCAGTATGTTCAGTTAAACATTGAAAAAAAAAAACAAAAAGTATTTGGAAAACAGTTATTTTTGCCGTATTCAATATATTGTACAAAAAATTGAAGAATAAAAAGCAAATATAAAATGTAAAAAAATTAGTAACAGAGCGAAATTGAGATCCGTAATTCGAATCTCATGAATCAAAAGTTGATTTTACACCCAATAATACTTAAATATAATCTAATAATACTAAATATTATATATATATATATATAAATAAAATAAAATCTTATATAATACACCATCCTATATATAAAGCAATAAATTATGATGATCTAGAAGTTTACTCCCTATTATTTGATATTTTTAAATCATTCATAAATAAAAATTGCTGAGTTCAAATCAGCATAATACCCTTTCAATAAATTTTTACTCATCTACAATATCACTTATATTAACTAATTATTAAAATTAAAAAAGAGTAATTAACTCATTAAATTTGTTTCAATTATTTTTTTTTCTAACTTGACCCATATTAAAATGAGGAGGTTGTTGAGCAGGAAAAAAAAAATAGAAATAGCCACATTTAAATATTAATTGTAAGGGTAAATTTAACTAATAAGTATTAATTATTCTTAAAGTGAATTATATAGTTAAAATCAAGAAATTTTTGTAGAAGGGATTTATATTATGGACTCGGATGTAGGAAGCTGAAATTGAAATATTTACTTTAAAAAAATAATTTTTTTTATTTAATTCAACCCCGTCAAATTTATTTATGCATCTAGTAGTAGTAGTAGCCCATCTTTTTACTGGCCCCATTTTTTATGTTGAAACATGGACTTGGTACCATGTTTGTGTTGAGATTAGATTGACTTGCCCACTCTGTCTTTTTTGTATGCTAAGTTGAATATTTTTTCTTCTTAGAGTTTTTTATTCAACCTAGAAATATCGTTTTGTTGAATCAAAAACTAACAAAGCACTAACAGAGTTATTCGAAGTGATAAACAGTTTAATATTATTTAAGTGAGATCTTAAATTTGAGTTTTAGTATATACAAAATTTTTTTGTTAGAATACTTACCTACTATAACTAAATGCACAAAGCGGGTCGAATCTGAATATAATTAGAATAAAATTCTGATAAATCGGATAGATAATAAAAAGAAAAACTAACAAAGCGCACATAAACTAATTCTTTTACCAAAAGTAGAGGGACCAGGGTCCTAACTAGGAAAAAAGACCTAATTTTATCCCATCTAATATTAGGTCATAATTTTTTAAATATATACATTTTTTACTATCAATTGTTTAGTAATTATTTATAGCACAAAAAAAGATTTAGTAACCACAACTTGGGAATATGATAAAACACACCACAACATTCACAAATCCTAAAATTGATTTCATGGACTGATATAAGATTTATTAAATTCAATGGATCAATTTGAGATTTTAGTATTTTTAAGTGCTCATAACCCTTTTTCATAAAAAAAATAAAGCTGCAAACACTACCAATTTAAAATTACAAACAAAATTAAACATACAACTTCATACAAAGTTTACATATCACCCAACCTGCAAACAATGTAGATGTTGTTTTTACTATTTGTTCCCTATATTATTAATTAAGAGTTAGTTAATTAATTTTAATATATTAATAAAATTAAATAAATAATTAACTATAATTTATATAAAAATTATTTAATTAATTTAAGTAGATTAAAAAATATATAATATAAATTTATTTTATAAAATTAAATTAAATTATAATTAATTATTTTTTAAATTTATTTAAATTAATTAATTAATTATTATATTAAATATATAGTCTAAATAAGTTACCCAATTGAATTTACCAAAGAAGCTTTGATCCAAAGCATGATGATGATGTTCGCAGCAAAACTTCTTCTGCGGGGTGAGGATCTGTTGCCTGTGGGTGCTTGGACTGGGACCCATACTGTCACGTTATGGGCGCCTGCTAGGCCACCCAGACGGTCCGGGGCGGCACAGAAACGACGACGTCGTTTAGCGTCACCGCTTCGTTTCGCTTTACAAGGAAACGGAGCGCTATTTTGTCGTTTCAGGCGGATTAAAATAATGCATTTCACATGCCTCTCTCTATCAGACGTGGCGGGGCTTCCATAACGAACCTTTATGGGTCCGTTTAGATAGGATTTTAAAAACGGGTTTATGGAAAAAAAGGATTTTTGAACAGCTTATAGAAAAGGACTTTTGAAGAAGAGATTATGAAAAAAAAAGTGGTTTTGAATAAATGAGTGTTTGGATAGTTATTTATAGAAGGGGTTTTATTATTGATAAATTACGAAAAAGGGTATGAGTATTAAATGAGGAGAGATAAGAGATAAGAGGAGAGAGGAGAGAGGGTGTAAGAAAGAAAATAGAGAAAAAATAGGAGAGAGGAGAGAGGGTGTAAGAAAAAGTATGAGAGAGGGTGTAAGAAAAAGTAGGGGTAATATAGTAATTGGTTAGTTCAAACGTGGTTTACTGTTCCAAAAGTTGCTCTGACCAGCTTATCTGAAACCTTGGTTTTAAACCATAGTTTAGTTCAAAAGCCCGTTTGAACAAATATTGCTGTTTGTTTTGAAATTTCTCTAAACCAAAATTTTGCCCCAAAAAAACTTTTAAAACCTTAATTTCAAAGAAACTAAACAGGCACTATATGGGATCACATGCAACTTTTTCCCAAATCTCACTTGTTTATTTATTTTCTTAATTTTAACTCCACAATTTAATAATTCTATGGTGACTAACTTCAAAATTCATAAAGGATTCCATGCTTGCTTCTCACAAAAAGCAATTTTTATGGTGCATAATATTATATTTAAAATGTAGAAATTTTAACACATAAATTTTCTACTTTATTTTTTATGATTAAAAATATAAATAAATTAGTTTTATATCTTTATTCTTTCTTTATTTTTTATGCTTTTTCAATGAATTTGACTTTAGTTTTGATGGAACAAAAAGAATGTAACATAAAATATATTTAAATATGGAATGTAATTTTTTAAATGAAAAATATAGTTATAATCTAATCAAATCTAAAAGGATAATATAATTTAATTCTACTTTTGTTATGCAGTATTCGCGAACGACTTACATGGAAATTTCTTTATTTTTTGTTGCAAAAAAGATCTTTCCTTTTTTGTCAATTTTTGTAAGATATCATATTTTTATATATTCTGTCTCTTTAAAGTATAATTTATTATATTATTTTTATTATTTATTTTTTGACATAATATTATATCATTATTTATAAATCAGAAAAATAGTTAAAATAATTTGCTGCAAAATTTATTATCTAAAAATATATAGAGATTTATACCTTTAAGAGAATTAAATTATTTTTTAATTGTGTAAATATCTCCTATTCTATATATATTTGAATATAATTAATACAGCCTGAATATAGTTTAACATAAATCTTTAAATAAATTTTAAGTATATTTAGATAATAATTTTATAATAGTAAATTTTAAGCAATTTCCCTTTATTAAATTTCTTTATCACAAAGGAATACGTATGGGGCAAGAAAAATAAGTTTCTCTGCTTTTTAAAAAATATTGAAATTGAGTTTCCTTCGAGGTTGAGAAATTTCGTGCTCTTCGAGGACAACTCGCTTGATGATAAGAAACGAAACTGCCAAAACAGAACCATGCCCCACTTGCCTCTCTTTTTCTCTCTCTAACGTCCTCCTTACTCGTCTTTATCTCCCTCTTCCTACTTCCCCTCTCCCTCTCTCTTTCTCTCTCTCCTTCTTCTTCCTCTGTCTCTGGTGGAACCATCCCAAACACGCTTCATATAGCAGCAAGCACAAGCAGTGACGGTCACATACCCGCCTTTTCGCAATTTGCTTTCACTTTCCTTCTCTCCATTCTCCCACCTTTTGTACGATTCCTCACTTTCTTGCAATTCGCAGTAATGGAAACCGAAGATAGGCTTCAGATGCTTCGTTGCTCTGTCAAGAACTACGCTTGGGGCCGGCCTGCCGGAGACTCTCAAGTCGCCAGGCTCTATTCACTGAATTCTGGATCCGAACCCCAATCCTACAAGCCTTACGCCGAGTTTTGGATGGGTACGCATGACTCTGGGCCATCCTTCATGCTCTCTAGTGATGAAAATGCGACTCTTAAGTCGTGGCTGTCGAAGAATCCTGATGTTCTTGGCGAGAAGGTTGTTGAAAAGTGGGGCTGTGATCTCCCTTTCTTGTTCAAGGTATGATATATAACTCCAATTCAATGTCCAGAATCTTTAAGAGAAGATAATGAAATTAAAGAATGGTATTGAATTGTGAACTCATTGTGGTTCTTGGCGTTTTAGGTGCTCTCTGTGAATAAGGCGTTGTCAATACAGGCTCATCCAAGTAAGGAGTTAGCCAGAACTTTGCATAAATTGCATCCTCATCTGTATAAGGACGCGAATCACAAACCTGAGATGGCTTTGGCAATGACAGAGTTTGAAGCTCTGTGTGGGTTCATCTCTCTGGAGGTATAATTCATTCATTGTATTCCCGAAATCTTCAAAACCCATATGTTATTCAGTGACGCGCTGTCATAAATAATTCGGGAGAATTTTGTTTTCTTATGTCTGATCCTTAATTCTTTATTATAAACTATAAAGATAAGTGAGTCTGAATATCTCGAACCTTTTCTCAGAAGTCAGAAGTGTCGTTATTGATGGTGATTGCAAAATTTACAGTCAGGTTGGATTTTATTCAGAAATTAATATTTTAATCTTCTCTTTTTCTGGGTGATTAATCATCTAATTTTTAAATTCGGTAGTTTTGCACCTCAGTTTTTGGCAAAAGAACTGCCTCATGTTTGGTAGACTTCCGTTGTGACAGAAGATTCTTAACATTTTCTTGAGAAAATTACGGTTTTCTTTTTCATTTTTCAGCCGAAGAAAATTTACAGTTGACTTTATCACATTAGAAAATTAAAAAAATTAAAAAAATTAAAAAATATTTTCAAATATTTTAAATTTTAAATTATTTTAAAAGATTTGATTAATAAATTTTAAATTTGGATTATTCTGTGATTTTCACGGTCAATTTAAACATATCAATAGGAGAAAAGTTAATCTCGTAATCCCTTGTTCACAGGATTCTATCTGACGGCACCAGTGTAGCCAATTAATGATGAGGAGAATCATGTGAAAAGATCAATGATAATCTTTTATAATTTATACCACTGTCATGTTTTGAGTTTGTCAATTTTTCTAGAAAACTGTTTGTTATTAGTTGATAAATAATTCCAGAAGTTGACATGCACTACGCTACGCTGTTCATGAAGCATCATTTTTAAACACGAGTTGAAACTTTTTTATCTCAAACAACAAAACCCGAGCTGCAATCGGTTAAATTGTCCATCATATATGCCGCAAACAGAAGAGAAGAAGCCACTGCTTTTTTTTTTTTTCTCTTTTTCTTCTTTTCTCTTTCTCTTTTCTGTGAATTAGATTTTTTAATTATTTTGAAAGCATGTGGAAAGTGCTATCTCTGGAATGTCCGCATATCTATAGTACTTCAACTAAGTTATGCCTCAAAACGTTGCAATACAAGTGCTTTGATCTTAATACATTCAGAGCTTCATTTTTGTGTAATTTGAAGAGGTTCCGTGATGGGTTGTAGGGGCTGAATCTTGCCTTTTGGTAGATGCACATAAATGTTTTACTGTCTTTAGTGCATTGTAAATTCATTAATTTACTTGAACCAAGTGAGCAATCTTGGGTGTTATTTTTACTCAGGAGCTGAAGGTTGTGCTTCGTACTGTACCTGAGGTTATGGAACTGGTTGGCTTTGGGCATGCATTACCAATCTTTGGACTCACTGGTCAAAATAGTGAAGAGACTGTAAAACGTGAACTGACAGCGGTGTTTACCCGGATTATGTTTGCAGATATAAAGATGGTCACCGAAGTAGTAGGCAGATTGATGAGTCGTCTGAATAAGGATAGTCAGGTTGGGTGATTATTTTCCTATGATTCTATCTGAAATGAAAATTCGCTCAAATTTAAATTTTCTCATTCTAAATAGGTGAGGGAGTTGACAGATAAGGAGAAACTAGCGCAGAGGTTAGAAAAGCAGTATCCGAGTGATATAGGTGTCATAGCAGCCTTCTTACTGAACTACGTGAAACTGAATCCTGGGGAAGCCCTGAGCCTTGGGACAAACGAGCCACATGCATATATAAGTGGTGAGTGCGTTGAATGCATGGCAACTTCAGACAATGTCGTGCGAGCTGGCCTTACTCCTAAACACAGAGATGTCAAGACTCTCTGTTTCATGCTCTCATACGAACAGGTAAGTGGAGACTGCCATTCTGTTCAAGATGGAGGAAAATGGCCGTAAAAGCACTTACATCAAAGATGATTAACTTGTTTCTATAATTCCTAAAGCAAGTTTTTGTTTTCTTATTTTGCTTTGGTAGTCATTAATATATAGGAGAGGAGGAATATAGAGGCTACGGGTTTGTTATTATTTTTCATGATATAATAGAATAATGGGAATGTGATGTATGTTGCTTCCTTTGATGGGAAGGGTAGAAAACAGGGACATCGATCATGTGATAGGTTTGACTTTTTGAGGAATGAATATGTAATACTGTTGCAGGGCCCCCCTGAGATTCTGCGAGGAATTCCAGTAAATCCATACGTAACAAAGTACCAGCCACCATTCGAAGAATTTGAGATTGATCGCTGTGTTCTCCCTAAGGGGGAATCAGTGACCTTCCCAGCAGTGCCAGGTCCTTCCATCTTTCTTGTCGTGGACGGGGAAGCAATTATAAAAGTTGGAGGATCAGTCAGAGTCTATATTGTCGCCGAAGGAGATGTTATTTTTGCTGCTGCAAACACCCAAGTTTGTATAAGTAAATCATCAGCCTTGATTCTGTATAGGGCTGGGGTTAATACTAAATTCTTTCAACCTTCCCAAGCCTGAAATTCTGAGTTTGGTTTTTTAGCAGGGTATGTAAAATGCACCGTGATCACAACATCGTAGAGTAGTAGCAGCTTGTTCGGAAAGAATTAAATTGCTTTTATTTTCCAATAAAAAGTTAGCATATCTAATGTTGAGATGTATAACTTCCATTGAACTTTTTGTTTCAGAATTTTTCTGAGGTGTTGGATTGAATTGAACAGTAATACAAGGCTACACTCAATCAGTTAGGTAGTCAAGGTACTTGCATGTAAACATCGAGTACTGTGATTTGCGTATCTTAACGCTGAGACTCCCGTATAGAAAAGACCCACTTTCACTCCACATCTTTCCACTTTATCCTTCTCTCAAGCTGTTATGTGACAATTCATTCACTTGAAAATTTGAATTCTTTCAATATATTGAGGAAAACAAAAACATAAGAATGATTTATTATCATCCACCAATAGGAGCTACAAGAGATATTTTGATTTCAAGTTTTAGAACTTCTGAATATAATACAACCATGGATATTTTATATTACCATCAATAATATCAATATCAATATAAAATATATAATATGTAACAAATCACACTATAAATTAGTAAAATATTACTAAAAATTTGTAATGTTGGATCACACTAAGAGCGACCGTGGAAAACTCACTTTCCCTCGGCTATTATGTGCCAATTTATTCACTTAGAAACTTAAGGAAAACAAAAACATACGAACTTCTGCTGATCATCTACCAGTAGAAGCTAGAAAATAAAGGTATTTTGATGTTTCAGAACTTCTGAATAAGCATAAACTTGACATCAGAACAGTGAAAATCCAAAATTGCCAGGACCACCAGCAAGAGGTAGCACAGCACAGCATACTATCAAACAGGAAGATTACCCAAACGGAATTCAATTTTAAATTCAGGGCCACATCACTAAATACTCTTGGTTTCAATTGAACAAGATAGACAGATAGACAGATAATTCTAAGTCCAAAAATCAAAATTTCCAATAGCAAAAAACAAAACTTGTAATATTGCTAGAAACGAAACACTGCACTAATAGACTCCAACAAACGAAGAAGCATTTCAGGCTTCAGTGATTGGATACTCAAATACTACATCTTTTCCTGTAAGCTTCCTGTAAACTCCAGAAAAAGTTTCTAGCTTGTATTCGGTATTGTTGCGCTCCTTAGGGTCCAAGAATACCTGAGATTAAAAATCTCATTAATGAATGTTAGCGGATCATTATGATATTAAGAGAAGCAGCACAAAATATGCATTAAAAGGAACTCACCTTCATTATTTTTGATCCATCGACCCTGTATCTGACTCGCTTGCCGACAATCTCAGCAGGATGCACAACATCCTCCAGTATGGCATCATGGACAGCTGTTAGGGTACGGGTGCGAGGTCGCTGAACAGCAGAACCTTTCTTTGGTGGCCGCACAATCCTTCTTGTAGCAATCACGACAACATCCTGTAATTCAGTATGATCTTTCAGCAAAAACAATTTGGTTATGCATGGAAACTCAAACATACGGCTAACCATAATGAAACACGGCAAGCACAAAACATTGGATGATAAACAAGAAACAGATAAAAAAGCTTGACAGCACAAGAATTCCTAAACAAGGTTTATCATTTTGGACAACAACCTTTCCACTGAATTTCTTTTCCAATTCTCTCACAAGTCTGAGATGAATCTTGCGGAATGCCTTCCTCAATCTGTAAGGCACATAGATAACAACAGCTTTGCGATTCCCAGCAACATCCATTTGACTACATAACGAATTATCCTCGTAATAGTTTACTCTTGTGAGTTGTGACAAAAAATTTAGACAAGGATAAGTGAGTATAGCAACATGCTTACATTGCTTGATTTATGTAGAGATCCTTCAGGTCACTTTTCAGCTCCTGATTCGTGTTCTCAAGATCAAATAGGTACTGTGCAACTGTCTCCTCAAATTCAGTGGGTTCAGCATCATTATCCTTGTGGATTTTCTTTCTTGAAGTGTACATTTTGGTCAATCTGTTTTATGACAAAACAAAAAAAAAATGATTTTAAACATGGTACTAGAAACAGAATAAACTTGAACTAACTACTGCCACAACTTACTGGACTATTCATATCGGGTTCCTCACGCTAAGGTAAGCAAGAATCAATCATAACATACACCATTCAGTATACTTCAAAAGGAGTCTATCAAAAAGAACCCTTCATCGTAAAACTTCCACTAATGAAGAATCAGAAGATAAAGGTAAAACATGAGAAGTTTATGCTTTATTCTTGAATACTTCAACAGAACAATATTAATTGTCCCTTCAACAGAACAATATTAATTGTCCCTCCTAGTGAAAACCAAACAATGTACATCTGATAAAAAAGCACACATACAACTATATCAAACTATCACGGATGAGTAATCAGAATGATAAATATGAAATATGTGAAGTCGTTACTCTGTTCTAAATTCTTCCATAAAACATTATAACTACTTCAATCCCCAAACACTGGGAAGCAAACAAAACAAAAATAAATGGTCTCAGAATCAGAAAGCAAAAACTTCACAATAATCAACTGATATTATCAATCTTAACGCAAATACACGAGTGACACATAGAGAAAACAAGCAATTCCAGGGAGCGTTTGCATCGGAGAATATGAGTTTGGATTTCAAATAGACCAAATGGATGAGCTAAAAAGTTGAATCTGTCGTACCGGAGGGAAATACCAAAGGCGCCGGAAAAAGAATGCAACAACGAAAGAGAGGAGTGTTGAACGTACCAAAAGGCGAACGGAAGCCGATGAGTTCAGATCGACCTTAGCTTCAAGTTTTCGGCTTCCAGAATACGGAGGGAGAGGAGGCGCCAGGGAGGCTCACGCCACACTTATATAGCAACTTCAGAATTGTTGCCCTAACTTTTAACGCTCGTATTGTTTTCCCTATTCATTTAGTTATTAAAAATAATTATAGTGCACAATTTGAGAATATTTTTTCTTAATACTTTATTCTTTTTTTATTTTTTTTAAATTTATAAGTTACATGTGGCCAAAAGATTTATAATTTTTTAGATGCTTAATTTTTCTAAATGTTTAATTTAATGCATAAATGCATATATATATATATATATATATATCTATAACATTGAATTTAAGCAAGATTTGTATGTCGTTTTTAGTTGAAACCAATATAGATTTTTCATTTCTATATTTATTCCATATAAAAAATTATTAGAAATATTTTTATTAGTATTAATATTAATTTTTTTAAAAAAACTAGAGATTCCATTTTTTTTAAATAAAGATGATATATAAATATAATGAGGTTTTTCCCGTCATTAATATGAGTTAGTTAATTTTTATTAATATATTAAATAAATCAATTAATTAAAATTAATATAATACTTAATTGATTAATTTAGATAGATTAAATAGTATACTATATAAATTTATCTTAAAAGGTTAAATTATTTAGTTAATTATATTTATTTGATATTTTTTATTTTTTTAAAATAAATTAATTAGATTTTATATTAAAGATAGGAGAAATGAGAAAGGGGAAGGAGAATGAGAATGTCTCTTACCTAAAGAAACCTACTTTATGCATATTATAATATTATGTTGATGTCTAGTATTCCATCAGTAATTTAATAATTATAAATAATTTTGTAGCTTTTGATTGGATAAAAGTTGTAAACTTATATCTATAAATAGAGGGATCTCAGTTTTATTTTACACCTGGAAATATAAAAATACTCTTTCTTATTCTCTCCTTCTAACCTTTTTCCTTATTTTCTGATTTCCTTATTCTAACTTTATCTCTTCTTATATTTTTATTCTTTTTTTATGATAGGCAAAATAATATTAATAAATAAATAAAAGAGTACATTACCAAATATTATCAAACAAGAGGATTGGGAAAGAGATTCATAAGATTATCAAACAAAAGGGGAGATGCGGTGAAAACAGAAACATGGAATAACAGCTCGGAGCAAAGTTCAAGTCCATTTAAATGATATTTTTTGAAAAATAAAGAAACTTAATAGGATTATTTTATATTAAAGCCCTTTTTTTAGCCTAATGTAAGTTTAGGTAACCCTTAAATTACAATTTTAAAAGATCTTCAAGTCTAAATTTTAGTTTAATTTTTTTTAAAACATTCATATTTATTTATAAAGTTTTTGGATCAAACTATATTTTTATATAAGCTATTAAAAATAGTTTCTGAAATAGTAAAAGAGTTTATAAATTACTTAAATACTATTTTACCCCTATTTCTTCTCGCACTCCTTCTCCTCTTCCCTCTCCCTCTTCTTTGTCTTATCTTCTCTCTTCTGTGATTACCGTCATATTGTTGCCTCTGTCGCCGTCGCTATTATTGCCGTATGTCACCGCTGTTTTCTTTCTCCATCGTCACATCATTATTGTTGTTGGTCTTCTTCCTCCATCGCTAGTGGTCTCATCTTGCTTTGTCACTAGTCATCCTCCTCCGTCGCCCTTCATCTTCCTCCGTCAATGGTAGAAGATAGAATAGGGGAGAGAGGGGGAAAATGAATTAATTATTTTTTTAATAAAATTATACATTTTATGGTAATTTATTAATACCAAAAGTCCTTATGGTAATAATTATCCAAATACTCATTTATTTATAATAAATTTTTTCTATAAGCTCTTCTCTAAATTTTTTTTTAAAAAAATGTCAAAAAATCTCTTTTTTATAAGTATCTTTCTAAAAATTTATTCAAATAGATCTCTATTTATCACGTGTGCATTCCTCATTCCATTGTGTTCTTTGTCAATGTTTATTTTGAGTGCATTGGATGAAACTCGGGCTAAATTATATAGGAAAAATTATATTTAAGTCTAATGTAAAGAATCTAACTGTAAAAAAGTATCGCGAATTTATCAAATGACTGTAAAATCTTACAGATCTTGAGATTATTTTTCTAATTTGTAAAATGACAAAACTGTCCCTAGAAAGAAACAACTCAAACAATATGAATAACAACTCCATATAAAAAAAAACAACAACTTAAATAATATAAATGACAGCTCCCAACAACTTGGGGCTAAAAAATTAGCAACTGAGATTTTTTTCTCATGGACAATTTCATCATTTCATAATTTTAAAAAATTAATTTTAGATTCCGTAATACTTCACAGTCATTTTATTAATTCACAAAACTTTCTATAATTAAATTTCTTACATAAGATTTAAATATAATTTTTCTAATTATATAAAACTTTCGTGAATTTAGAATTATATGCAAATAACTATATTAACTTTTAAAACTTCATAATAATCTTTTAAGTCTATGCAAATAACTCTAAGGTATCAATCTTATATACCTAAACTTAATGGAACAAGCGCTGTTCATCCATTTGTGGTGTGAAATCAAGACAAATGAGAAAAGTAATTATTGTCAATTAAAATATCAATTATTGCTTTAAATATTCTTCATAATCTTCAAGTTATTATAGAGCAACTTATTGTTTGAGTAGGTTCTTCTATATAACTTCATCCATTGTACTATTACAAGACCTAAACGGTGTTTAATTGCTTGACTTTTCAACCTATGGGTTTTAGCTCGAGACCTGAGGAATGAGTTGGACTGTTTATGATTTGTACATAGATAATATAGTTTGTTACTTGTGAGACGAACTTCTTTTTCTAATTAAGCTCCTATCCAATTGTGCGATGATGTGGAGAATCCAAGATCAGCTAAGAACAAACTCATCAAATGAATGAAAGTTCATTGTAGATGACTTTTCTTTTTTGAACTAAAGAGGAAGAAACTATAAGTAGGATTAAAACTGTGACCTCCTAATAACCGAGAAGTCTACATGTTACTAGATTATAAGGTCGATGGACATTAAATAACTAATTAGTAATGAATGCCTACATTGGTACTTAAAGCATAATTCATTTGGATTATATGAATAGGTGCATCGCTATGATTCTCTTTGTATTTCTTTGATGGCATTTTTAGTGATTTGTTTGGTGATAAAATGAGAAAGAACACCAAGTGGGCAACATAAGAGGCAAAGAGAAACTGAATGGCGAGTCTCAATTTGATCCTTAAGTCCATCATGAAAAACCTGCCTGGATTCATTTGTAATAGTGTAATACTGTAAGGATGAGAATGGACAAAGAATCATCAAAGAAAGGGAGAGAGATTAAAGAAAGAAAGAAAGAAAGAAAGAGGACCTGGCAGCAAAAAGGTCTACAACCAGTAAGTGAATCCAGGCTGAGGCTAAAGTAATCTCACTGGAGAACATTTTTGCTATACTGCTCAGCTGCACCATTTTTATCATTTCAACTAACAATTCATAAATAGGCTAAATTGATCCGAGGACTGTCAAAAAGAAAAAAAAAATTATTATAAAATCCCAATATAATAAATGAGCAACATATATCTATTATTTTTTAATATATTATAATTTGTCATTATATATTATTCATTTATTATAACACTTTTTAGAAATTATGTTCTTTTTTTAGGATTTTATAATAATTTTTTATTGAAAGAAAAACTGAGATTGATGAATGTTCACTCACCTCTGGTAAGAAATATTTGCTTGCAAAAAGGAGGTGAATGGTTTCTGGGGTCCAAGAAAGGCACACTACATATGCATACACAAGGCCAAGCAATACATATGGTATTCCACTTACCATTGTCTTTTTAGTCTGCAATTTCCCATTTTGTACTATCAATTAGATGCAAGCAATTAAATATTTAAAGCCCAATCTATATCCATATCTTCATGTAATACTAGTTTTAGTATTAAATATAAGATTTAATTTATTTTAATATGAAATATAAAATATCAATCTATTTTGTCTTCTAAATTTATAATTTATTTTGTTAAACTATTCTTATTGATTTGTATATATTAAAAAGATTTTTTATTAAAAGGATAATAATTAAAAGGAATATTTTAGGAAAATTAGTGCATATTTATTATAAAAAATTAATTTAATTAATTTTTTTAATATCCATAATTAGTTATTTAAATCTTAAAGAGAATTATACAAACTCAAAGAAAACAAGGCCTCACACGAATTACTCCTACAATTTTAAATTCAAGAATTAGTTAGAAGGCTTAATTTTAATCCTAAATATAAAATATTAATTTCTAACTCTCATATTTATTATTTTTTTTAAACTAATTTACCTAACTTAGAAACTAATATATAATTTGATGTTTACATAGGAGTATTTTAAAGAGAATAAGTCATATTTGTTATAATCAACCAATTTAATTAATTTTTTTAATTTATTTAAATTAATTAAATAACTCTTATATTAATAATTAAATAAGTTAAAATTTAGGAACTAAGTTTTAACTAAATCAAAATAATATGAGCTAAGTTATACTGAGTCAAAATTTAAAAATTAAGTTATAAGTGAGTTAAAACTATAAGTATAAAAAGATTAATTTTCCCAATCTATTTACACTACTACTTAGTTAGCTATCTAGCTAAAGACCGCATCTTTCTGAGCAATCCAAAACACAGTAAGAAACATACAATCTCTGATTTGGGAGCTATGATCATGAGGGAGAACTGCTACTGTTCCCACTGTAAACACATTGTCAGCAACTTCAGAGCTTGACAACCCTGCAACATTAGTTATGAACCCTTATTTATATATATATATATATATATATATATATATATGCACGTATATACATTTCTTCTTATACATGATATAATTAGTTAATTTTTTTAGGTAAATTAATAAAAATAAATAAATTAATTAATTATAATTAAATTTAACTCTTAAAAAATATTTATATTATATAATTTTTAATTTATTTAAATTAATTAACTATTTTTTATATTAGTTATAATTAATTAATTTATTAAATTTTTTTAATTTATATAAAAAAATTAATCAATTCTTATATTAAATAACGGGTAGGATTATAGTAGAAGTGGAAGATGAGTATGAAAAGGGCACGAATACATGAAGCATAAATTCCCGTGTTTTTGACAAATCACAACTTGTGGCTTCTTCAAAATGATCTGGATCCTCCAATGAAACTCCACTCTCCTCTGAACTTGACCCTTCTTCTACAGAACTCAGCACCACTTCTTCTTACAGAACTAAAGTGACTAATCTACAAAAAAACAGAGCCTTACTTGTAAGCACATATATCTTGAATCTGTAAAATGAAATTTTCATAGTTTTTAATTTTTAACTCTGGTTTAGATCACACACGCACGCACATCTTTTGCATATAAACTCCTGGAAAAGAACACTCTTAGTACATGAGATAAATCTAAAAGCAGAGCTGATCGAAAATTCATCTAAAACCATATTCATAAAGAAAAGAAAGCAGCCAAATCCAAAAAGAGCTCAAGGAATTGTAAACAGAAAGTGCAAAACAACATAATAGTAGTCTTGGTATTAGGGAAACTGTACCTTCAGTGGTAATGGAGAATAGCACAAGGAAGAAGTGGCCATAATTGAGGGGAAAACTAGTACCAGAGTTCACCAAAGAAATGGGAAATGTATAGTCCAAAATTAAAAGATCTTTTTTTATTATATTTATTTAAAAAATTGATATATTTTGTTGTGTATAGGGACTTATATATAAATGGTGGGAGTTGAGTGGACGGAAGAGAAACTAGAGCTCCGAAAGTAAAGTCAACCAAATTTAGCGAAGCAGCATTCCCATTTGCATACCCCCCCCCCTTCCCCCCTCCTTCTTTTGTCTTCTCAATTTAACTATATTTTATTGGACCGAATGTTTTCCCGTGAACAATAATTTAATCATGAACAAAAATGAAAGGGAAGATCCAACAAAAATTCTAAAAATTAGTAAATACTAAATTAAGGCTCTAAATATTATAAAAATATCAAGACTCAAATTAGAATTTTGAAGTTTAGAGTTAAATGATCAAAATATCCCTTATTTTATTTTAAAAAAAATGTCAACTACATGTGATGTTAAGGGGTATTTTAGTCATTTGACTATAAATTTCAAAACCTTAATTTGAATCCTGACACTTCTCTACAATTTGCAATATTTAGAATCTCAATTTAAGATATACTAATTTCTAGAATCTTTTTATAGGATTTTTCTAAAATAAATTATTAATTATAATCTTTAATATATTAGCTAGTTAAAGAGTTTGATTTAGTCATAAATATAAAATTTTAATCCATTTTATATCTAATTTTTATTATTTTCTCTTAAACTAATTTATTTACCTTATCAATTAATATATAATATAACGTTATACTATATGAATATTTTAAAAAAAATAATATCCTATTTATTATAAATAACTAATTTATTTATTAATTTTCATATATTAATTAATTTTCAAGTGCCATTTAAGACTCTTTTTCTTTTGGAGATACGTTTAGGAGGATAGAAGAGTTTTATAGAAGTATAAATAAAAGTGAAAAGAGAATTAAGTTAAAAATAAATTTTAAAAATTTATTTGATATGATAGAAATGAGTATATAATTGATAAATATTTTTTTATAACTTGAGGTAAAATAATCTAAAATATTTTTTTATAACTTAAAAAATATTAAAGTTATTTAAAAATTTTATAATTTAAGATAAAATATGCTAAAATATTTTACTTCCACTTCTATCATTTTATTTTTTAATTTTTTAAATAGAATAAAAATAATTTAAAATATTAAAAATAAAAATAGAAATAGAAATATTTTTTATTATACTAGGAGGTGGAAGGGTTTACTTTCATCTTAACTTCCTTTTACAAAACATGCAATGATTTATTAAGCAGCAGGTGATAAATAGAACTAGCCAGTAGCCAGTCACCTACTCCTTATAAAAGCTCAAATATAAAAGTGATTTCTATTTAATTTACAGGTATAGATAAAAAAACTCAAAAACATTAAATTTATTATAAAATTTAAATAATTTCTAATATTATCTTTTCAGCAAATCAATTAATTATACTCTTTTTAATTGTCAATCAACTTTTTTTTAAAAAAAAAATGTTGCAATATATGTTACAAATAAGTCAATTCAAATCTAAAAATATTGACTATTAATAAAAATCATCATTCTTTTCCAAATATTTATTTTTGACAATATATTTTATTAATATACGGAATATAAGTTAGTGAGGGCATTAATATCCTTATTAATAACATTTCAATAACTACTCTCTTTTTTATATTTCTGAATTAATGAATGCTTTACTATCATACCAAATTACTTCTATTATGTAACATCTTCAAGATTCATGTTCTCCATGCAAGCTATGAGAGAAATATCTAATTTTTATTAAATAGAGTTATATATAGAAAATAAATATTTAATATTATATCTAATCCTAAATATAAAATTTTATTTGTTATGTTAGAGTATTTCTTAAAACTATCAAATACTTTATAAAAAATACGAAAAATATCTTTTAAAAACTGCTCTATATATGGGCCGCAAGGGAGTAAATATCTTTTTCTAATTTAGTCATTAGTGTAGGCCCCGTTTTTTTCATAATAATGGAAATAATGGGAGTGAGGATTCCGCCACTTATTTGTTTAGTCGGTAGAATATATTTGTTTCAATATTTTTTACATTACATTAAAATACTTTTCATAACTTTAATATTATAATAATTATTTAAATAATTTAATTATATTAAAAAAATAATTAAATTAGTTAATATGATATATTTTATCTAAACTACCTTAATTATCTTCATTAACTCTCTCCCTCTATTTTTTATTTGATTATTATTGAAAGAGTACCAATAAATAATTTTTTTAAAAAAATAAATATAAAAAATATATTTTATATTTAATACTAAAATTAATTTTTTAATTAAATTATATATTAAAGATAAAAAGAATACTCTCAAAAGTTGAGGAACGTGGATTCCATCAAACTTTTGATGGAATGGAGTAGTCTTTAGAATGGGATGGAAATTTAATTTGTTACCTTATTATATTATATTATTTAATTTGTTTTAGTTTTTTAAAATTTACAATGAAAAATAGTATTTTAAAACCTTATAAAATATTTTTAAAAAAATTATTTTTATAAATTATTAAAAATCAATATTTTACTATTTTATATAAAATAGTTGTATAATGTTTTTTAAACACTATTTAACCATCCGAAAAAAGTTATTTATGGATACCAAATAAAACTGAGTACATTTAGGGGAGAGCAATTAGCCCGAAACCCGTAGACCTGCCCACAATCCGGTACTGTTTGAGCCCGTTTAAGCCCGCCCAAAATAGGCCTGTAACGGGCGGGCTTAAACGGGCTCAAACAGTAAATTATATGGGCGGGCTGCGGGCTGACCATTGGGCAGCCCGCAGCCAGCCCATATATTTTTTTATTAATTATTATATTATATTTATTTAAATTTATTTTTATTATATACTAATATACTTTTTTAAATTTATTTTGTAGAGATATGAGTAATTATATCTACAACCATCACAAATGAATATAATATAGATTATGTATAATCATAATCCAATTGAATAATTAAGATTATAAATGATTATATTATATAATCATTATAGACTGTGTGGTTATAAATTTGTAGCTATTATTATGATATTTTATTTTTTAATTTTAGGATGAACAATCATATCATGTGTAATATTGTTGTTTTATCTTCATTGTTATTAAAACTTTAAATGGGTTTAAATAAAAAAAATATTTTTATTTTTTATAAATGGGCTGCCCATGCTCATTAGAACCCAAATAGGTTCAGCCCAACCCGTTTAATACGGGGCTTAAACAGGCTGAGGCACGGGCATGGACTAGCCCATGCCCATAAAAAAATAAATGGGCGAGGCACGGGCTGACCATCGGGCCAGCCCAGCCCGCCCATTACTCAGCCCTAAGTACATTCCAAGGGCAAGGTCAACGAAAATTTCATAAGAAATATCATATATGCCTTTTATTATTTCTCTCACCATGTATATATAATATACTGGTCTCCTTAATATAAGACTTAAATAAAAAATTAATCTTAATCTTAAATATAATATTTCTTTTATATTTTTATCAATTTTTTCTTAAATTACTCGTATTGATACTTTATCAACAATAATCAAGTAATAGAGATATCAAGTGAGAGTTTTAAATGAGATAATTCGATTGTTTTAAAAAAAATACCTCATATTAATTAATTTAACTAACTTCCTTAATTTAATCAAATTAGTTAAATAAGTTATATATTAAAAAAATAAAATATATAATAAACTGCATTATTTTATTCATATGCAGAGTAATTCACTTCAGATCAAATCCTATGTAACGCACAACCACCATGATCTAACTTTTTCCCATGTAAAGTACTAGCAAGCTGTGATAATTTATATCATACTCAATCCCACGCCACCCACACCATTTTTTCTCTTTCTTTTCCTCCCGTTTTGATCAAACTCGAGTTTTTATATATATATATATATATATACAGATTTTCAAGGGCCCGAGAAACTATGATGCTCTCATATTCCAAATGCTAATTATTTACGATGGCTACAAGAGATACAGAGGAAGATTTTATGAGCTGTGCTGGTCGAGCCAAGAAACGATGTCGTTGAAAACTCGAATGATTATATCATCAGGCTCGCCCTCAAGAAGAGAATGGTAAGCATCCTTGTAAAGCTTAAGTGTCTTGTCTGAACTGCTTGCTTTCTCATACAAGGCTTTGCTCACAGAAGGATCAGTCACAATATCAGCTTCTCCATGGAGAATTAATAATGGCAGAGAAACCTGCAATCACACCTTTGACATGTGAATATCAATAAATTTACAACACTATATGAGCAAGGCCATATGCTTCTGGGGTTAAGGAAAAAAAAGTGAAATCTCAATTTTAAACAACATTCATTACTAGAATTTACTGGAATATGGATTAAAAGCCTTAAAGAGTGAGCCTTAGAGTAATGACAAGGTTCATGTCATGTGATCTAATGGGTTTAAATCTTAGAAATAAACTCTTCACTTGTCAGGGTAAGACTAGGGTTGCACAAAGACCGGACTAGACCAAGCTAGGCATCATTCTAAAGTCTGTTCTGAAAAATAACTGGGCTAAATTTTTTGGTACGAGGACCGGTCCACATCTATCTCTCTTTAGATCTCATTTGATGGGAAGCCTTGTGCATGGACTAACCAAAAAATGGATTCAAAGCCCTAAGCAAGTTAACTTTTCTAAAGGGCCAGCATTATGTAGAATGAAAATGCAGATGTAAAGGATCATCTGAAATCCTGCAGTTAATTTTAACTAGAGTTTAACGTTTTGATTTTAGTCCAAAGTTCAAAAGAGTGTTTTGTTATATATAATGTAATTATTCTATCATATACTACTTTTATGGTTTATATTTTATCTTTTGAACTTCTTTTCCGTCTTAAAACTCCTTAACCTATCCAAAACGAAGAAAAAAACATTGAACTTGATACATTAGAGAGATGAAGACACACCTGTTATCAAAATCTAACAGGAAAGAATCAAAATCATTTATCTAAATTTTAAAGCATCACCCATCAATGAGCTGGAGTAGCTCAGTTGGTTAGAGCGTGTGGCTGTTAACCACAAGGTCGAAGGTTCAAGCCCTTCCTCTAGCGTTTTTGTCAATTTTATTCCTTTTAAACCAGAATTTAACATCAGCAAGTATTAATTAATCATTTAATATTAGTATCTATTAATTTAAATCCAGAACAAGACAGAAGAGAGAGTACGCATGTGAGAGCAGATCAAAACAGTTTCTTTCTACAACTAGCATTTTTAACCATGAAATCCTCCATATCCTCTTCACCTTCTGAAATACTCATCTAAAAGCCCATAAAGCTTGAATTACTCTAACTTAACCCACTAGATATTTATTTTTTGATAAACTAAAAACAACTTGGTCCCTCTAACATCCCCAAGTCTTTGGATTTATTCCTCTGTGCAACTTAATCCTTTAGATTTTGTAACTCACTACACCTTAATTCCTCCATTGGTCCAAATTGTATATTCGCCCTACAACTACAAACCAACTGAATATGGATGAGTAACAAGTAAGAAAGTTTGAGGGACTAATGTGAATAGAGGAACATAAATCCTACCACTAAAGCTTATGTTGGTAAATTTTTCAGGGACAATCAAATTGTATATTTACTCTTGCTTTTCTACTAGTAACAACTTTCCTAGATCAGAGACTGCTCTGCTCCTTGTCCCGCAAAAGAAGAAGACAATTGGTGTCTCATTTTCAAGGCCAGGCATGAAATGTCTCCCAAGATGGTTTCACAGTCAAGAACAGTTTTTCCGTATGTAGTGGCAGTTTATTGGAATATTAAATAACTAAAGAAGACAAGTTGGAAGTTCAGCATACATACTTCTTCCAATCGCTGTTCTATTTCTTGAGTAGTTTTAAGCATCTCTACTGCAGTCCGCAAGCGTGGTTTATCTTTGTAAGCAACAACATTATACGCTGTCTGCAGAAAGATATTAGGAAATTTTCAGAAGAAGGACGGAAATTCAGTTGAAAGCCGGGGCAAATGGATAGAAACCACCAATGAGCTTTGGTTCAGTGGTATTGGCGTTGCTCCAAGGATGAAGGATCTAAATTTAGATCTATTTGATAAGATTAATCAGAGTCTTAAGATTAAGTTAATTTATGAGATTTTTCAAGTTCAAAGTACAAACCTGTTCCCTCTTCTTCACATCCCTAAATGCTGCCTCAGCTAGATCCTTTTGTGGAACTAACTTACTCTTCGGAAGGACATAAGACATGGCAATCAAAATCTGAGTGAGCAACCATGGTGGAACCATATCATCTGCAATCTACAGAGAGCTTCTGGTCAAAAAGAGAATAAAGAAAAAGGGGAAATTCCATCTTATCCCCTTCAACTAAAGCCTAAAGAGAAAAATGGCACAAGCTTCAACAAAACACCTTCCAGAACTTTAGACTACAATGAAAATGTTAAAACTTCGGCTATAATTAACTGCAAGAGGCCACGTAGCCTTCAATATATGCATGCTTAACCCAATCCAATGCTGGTCTTTAAATAATTTAAGTGAGGACGCAGCCTCTTGCAGTTAACCTCAACTGATAATCAATGTTTTCATTTTAGTTTAAAGTTCATGGAGATGTTTTGCTACATTAAGTTTATGTGCCAATTATCCCATTTGATGACCTTAGTTCAAAAGGACAAAAGTAATTCCCCCAAACAAAAAATCCCACCAGAACCCATAAGCTGGCTGAGTTTCTTGGTTAATTTACTTTGCACATAGGTGCAACAAGAATGGCACCATCCCACGCCGTAGGCTGTTTCATGTGCATCTTCAGAGCAACAGCTCCACCCATAGACTGTCCAAAAAGGAAGCTTCGAAGAGAATGCAACTCTGGGTTTTCTGCCATCAAGCAAGCCAACAGTTTTCCATAAAGTAGAAAAATATTCACACTCCATTCATTTTAAGTTGCTAACCGTGTAACATGAAAACATAAACAGATCATTTGCTTAACATTAGTAAACAATGAAGAACAACTGTTTATGCATGAAGATTATAATTTCAGACCTTAGCATACAAATTCCATGTTAAATCCACAGTTCTAGTTTACAGATAATGACAGGTCTGAGAAGAAAGTTCAAATAATTAATTTATCAGAAACAACTAGAAGATTCTAAGATCACCATGAATTTAACCTGATTTCATGTCAAGTTTCCAGATATTATACAACAAACCCTTTAGCCACCGTATATTTGTTGAATTACAATTCCCCTCCTTCCCCATACCCTCAACCCCAAAAACAAAAATAAAGAATAGTGAAAAGAAAATTCCCCTTATGTGCCAACACCTTCCATGTCAAACATTTACTCTTCCCACTGAAGGCACTTAAAAAAGTGTGTTTTGGCTATTCTCTTTAATGTCATGATTCTATTTTAAGGCAAATCAAATCTTATAAACTACTTGTAGAAGGAAACATGAGTGATACGAAAGTTATTCGACAGCACTATCTCCTAACTTTCTGTCTACTGTGCTACAGAACGCCAAGTTGCACCCCTCATATGAAGAAACATAATGCTGAACTAGACAGAAAATAGTACTTGAATTTCCAGACCAAGCTAATTCATATAATTGAACTAGGGTATCCAATGTTAGGATTGATTACCTTTGACTTTCGAGTAATGCTCAATGACATCATCAACAAGCCTGTTGAAACTGGGGACATAGCAATGAAGACCTTCTGAAAGACCAAATCCTGGATAATCCATAGCAAAAACTCCAAAACCAGATAAGGCTAGCTTTCTAGCTATTCCTGTAAATATTTCATGATTAACACAAGTTGGTAATTTACAACGTAAATGAAAAAAAAGATACCTGTATCTACAACTTTTTCACAACAGATACATGCCTTCAAAGAAAAAAGTGCAAGTGTCTCCATAGCCATGACAGTAGAACACTGTTGCTTTAGGCTTATATGTCTCAGGAAGCCAACTTTTAGTAAAGATTTCTATACCCCTTGAGTTCACCTCATATGACTGTCATCAAACACATCAGGTGATCATCACATGCATCAAGAGAAGAAAAAAATCAGCCTAGTAAATAAGGACAATGCTAGGGTTATACGATTAAGATTACATAAATACCAAGCCACCCTTTAGGAGAACTGAAGAAACATAACCAAATTTTCACAGAACTGCTCTAATCCAGAGTCCTTACCTCCTTCATTTTTACTTGATCACATGGAGTCTGCAACAGCCAAACATAAACAAATCAATATTAACATCTTAAGAAAGTAAAACGTAACCAACTCCATGAGCTGTAACCCCATTAGATATAATGACAGTTGCTGCACAATCTTAAAATTTGGAAGGACAAAACATTGGTATAGACTTTAGGTGTTCGCTATTAGGTTTACCAATAAATACTTGACAACTAGATACAATAACAAGTCTTATTTCAGTAGGTGGAGTCATCTACATAGATCACACAGACATTATGCTCTATAACAACCAAATCCTTACAAAATTGTTAACCAAAAAGTCACGTTTAATAACTTCATTGAATATTCTCTTTAGTCTTCCTTTACCTCTTTTCAAAAGATTCCATATAGTCTAATTCAAGCTCCTCATTGGTGTCTCCAACATCCTTTTTTGAACATGTCTGAATCACCTCAAGCAATTTTTTTACCATTTACTCTTCAATTAGTCAATTCCAACCTCATACTTCATTGGAAAACTTGATAATAAACAACTAAGCAAATTTACTTTAAGTTTAATCCTTTGGAAATGTCAAGAAAATGATGGGTTTTAAAGTGCGTAGCCAAAGGGGGAATGTACAAACTCAATTGCACATGATTCTGCATGTGATCATGCAGAGCGCAGAAGAGACTAAGAAGGCTATAAGACTAAAGTCTACAGGAAAAGAGAAAACAAGGACCCAATCATCTCAAGAAATATCAGAAGTCTCAGTAATTTCCTAAAGTGTTTTGAATGTTGATAGTACCACAAATCAGGAACCACATAAGACAATACAAGTGCAACTAGTCTTTGCAGGTCATTGGATGTCTTCCTACATATAGATCAATACCCTGTGTGGCCACAATTATTTGTTTGCACTTCTTTACCTGTTTCGATTCTCTAGTGTAGACTACTTTACAGATACATACACATATATATAAGTATATAAGATGTGGATCCTACAAAAAGAAAAGCATGACTTGTGCTACCTATTTTCCTTATATGGCTCAACCAAAGAAATTTTCTTCTTTTTAAGCAGTGTTACAAGTCCGTCATCACACAATGAAATCGTCCATAAACTAATGGGCAGTTGTATGGCATTTATTCTTGAATGGACTACTCTTGATCTGCCTTCATCTATCAACCTATACCTACATTAAATATCAATATTGAGGTCCAATATAGTCTTTTCATAGTTGCAATGTCAATGTCAAGTGTCTAACTAATCATATCACTGAACCAAGCGGTATTATAACCAATTAATAAACAAATAGAATCAATACAGTTCATCATAGAAAAGAGATATCAGCATTCATATTTCATACCCCAGGAAGAAAGTTGAAAAATACAGATTCAAAATAGTAAACAGATGATTTATCGATTCCAAAATATTTGGGGAAAAAGGAAAGGAAGAAAAACAAAATCTTACCTTAAACAATATATGATCAATCCCAAGCTGAGTATCCTTGAAGGCCTCACGAGCTCTTCTTCTAGCGGGAACTTGATCCATTTTAGAATCCAGAATCTTCTGCAATTCATCGTCTAGTCCCGGTAGCCTCTTCCGTGGGGCCATTACTTGTTCTCTTATCGGCTTCCTCCGTCAATAGCCTTCAATTACACAATATTATTCCAAGACTTTGGTTTAGCTTAATTCATACAACCAGAAACAGAACCGAAAGAAAGTCACGTCACACACAGCCAGGAAAAAAGAAAAAGCAAGTAACTTCACAGTTTTTGGGGAATAATAATAGGAGCAATGAGAACAAATTAATGAAAACACAAGCGAGTGGTGGCGCCCGCACCAGTTACACCCTGTGGGTCCCATGTAAGAAAGAAAATAAAATTTTTCCTTAGCATACACTCAAAAAAATTATGAGGAAAGTAGTATGTAGTGTGTAAGCAGCGTAGATTCCCACTTGGAATGAATGAGTAGGGAAGAAGACGAAGATAGATGACGATTGACGAAGGGTTGGTGACGACTTAGCAGCCAACAATCAGTCTCACACAAGACCCGCTTCCTACGAGAAGAAGTCTGAAGCGTGTGGTTCCCTATTTATTCTTTAGAAAATTAACGTGTATGTACTTGTTTGTATTCTTTCTATTTAAATAATTTTTATAGATTAAAAATATTAAATAAATTAATTAATTATAATTTAATATTAATTTTTCTTAAATATTCTATTTAATTATATATATTTAAATTATATTTGATAAATACATTATAATATATGCAATTATATAAGGATATATTGAGAAAAATTATAATTTAAAAGATAAAATATATTATAATATTATATTTAAAAATAAATCTAATTTTTATGTAAATTTTATAATTAGAAATAAGTAGAGTATAATTTTATAATTATTTTTTAACAGATTCTTGTTCCTTTTATTTATTGGGTTCTTATCCACTTTCTCAATTATAGGAATTGATTTCTGTAATTATAATTTGTTAATACACATAATTCTCATTGTCTCACCTAAAATTCGTCAGAATTAATTTTGCAATCTAAATAATATTTTGATATATAGATACAAGGATATGATTATTGGCATAATACTTTTTTTATTTGTATACTTTATTGATCATGAATAAATTTTATTTGATATTTTATTATTTTTATTTTTAGCAACTTATATGACATTTAGGCAACATCTATATAAACAATAATTAACCTATTATGATCATAAAGACTAATACCCATCATTCAGGAAATTCTAAAAACCAAATAAAAAAGTGTAAAAATTTAATTAAATATCATATGAAACATGAAAGGGAGTGGGGAAATATGAAAATAAGGTGCCAAAATAAAATCTTTGTTTAATTACAAAATCTGGAAAGTTACATCAAGGCCATCAACAAATACGAATATCGCCATTGAGTAAACCAGAGGTAGAAGTTGGATTTAAAGTGATCATCTGATCTATAGTAGAATGAATTGAATTTCAGGTAAATAAAAGATGTTTATGAGACAACTGAACTTTAATAGAGAACGTTGCCTAGTCATAACATCTTGGATAGACATAGCATAACCCTATTTAACGCTATATTTTCGGGGGCATCTATGAACTATAAAAATATAAATATCTGAATATAGCTTCTAGTTGGTAATTATCCTTAGCCACTCAAAAGACACTGGGCGACCTGTAGCGTCAAAATATCAACTTCAGAATGATGTCATATATGGTGATCTCCTGAACCCGAATACCCACTTGGTTGGAAGGAATTAGGGGAAGGGAAGTAGAAGGAAAAGTATAATATTATATTTCTTTTATTTAATATAATAGAAATTACTTCTATTTTTTTTTAAATAATTTTAGTTTCATCAAAAAAATTAGAAATTTAAAAGATAGAAGTAGAAATAAAATTATTTTTAATCATTTTATCTTTAATTATAAAATTTTTGGACAATTTTAATCATTCTCAAATTATAAAAAAAATATTTTAAACTATTTTACCCGAGTTATAAAAAAATATATATTATTTTCTTAGTCACTTTCATCTTACAAAATAAACTTTTAAAACTTATTTATAGTTTAATTCTATTTCAACTTCCACTTCCATTTTTATAAAAAATATTCTTTAATCCTACCAAACGTACCCTAAGGCCTTGTTTAGTTCGAAAAATATGGAGGGGAGGGGAGGGGAGGGTTTAATGTTCCCTTGCTTGGTTTGATTGGAACGGAAGGGCGGAGAATATATTCTTAATGAACTTTTATTTGGTTAAAAGAGGGAATGAGAGAGAATAATATAATTAATTTATTAGTATACTCTTTATTTAAAACTAACGAATTTGTGTATGGAAAGGGGAATTTTTTTAGGAAACTTCATTTGTATAAAACGATGAAAATAGAGTAATGGTAGAAAAATAGAGTTTAATAAACTCGTGTAACTATTTAACTTTTCTTAAGAAATTGTAGTTTTAACGCTATCTTGGGCATACATTTAAGTTGATTTTTTTCCTCAAACAAGCTTTAATATAAGAGTCTTTTTTTTCTACAAAATTGCCTTGTCTAGATTTGGTCACCACATTTTAAAACTTACTAATTGTATTGTTGTTTGGAAACTCAAACCATTTACCCACTCTATGCTTTGATTCTCTCTTCTCTGAATCGACGCTCAGACTTTCTACTCCATTTATCAAATCATTCAACCTATTCTAGCTAGTGTTTTCAATCACGTAACCCCAAAATAGCCCTAACGAAAGTTCCTATAGTGAATATGCCATATGAAGCGATGACTAAATCTGCACAAACGAAGCAAAGTTGAAGATTGAGGAAGGATGTAGCAAAACCTAAAAGGTCACAAAAGAAGAAAGAGACCATTCAGGACAAGGATATGCAGAAAAAAAGGATGACTTCTTCACGAGTAGGGTCCAAGTCTGCATAAGGGCAACGCCTATGTCTGGTCTAATAGCTTGAAAAAGAAAAGTCGAGGAAATTCGAAAAAGGAAGCATGTTTATGGAAGTGCATCCATGTAGACCTCTCCGATGGCTCTCATTGTCATGTCCTAAAATTTGAACCGTGTCATGCACAGAATATAAAAAATTTCACATTCCGTAAACCTAAAATCTTAAATGAAATGTTTGAAACGAAAATCATAATAACTTACATTTCATAAATCAAAAGCAAGTCTTCTATAAGAATCTCAGCATGATCGTCGTTGTATAACCAATCTCCTGATGATCCTACAACAAACTGCAAACGTTCAAAATTTCCATAATATTTTCTAAAATAATCAGAATCTTTTCTAAGGATTATGTGGATCAATTGCCTTTTTACCAAAATAATACAAGTATTTTTATAAATAATAATTACATCTAAAGTAGTTTTGTCCAAAAACGATACTTCGGATTGGCAGCAATACTCTTTATTATTCAGTGGGAGAATTATGGTCACATGCACTATCTGAGGCTAAATAATCTATTTATAAATAACGTCCCAAAAATATGATTAAAAGAATACGGAAGTAAATAATGCATGAACATGTTTCAAATAATATTTCATATTTGGATATAAACTTATCCGTAAACATTTTTTTTTTGAAAAACAATTTGAAATAGCCTTTCCAAGCAATTGCTTAAAAATAATCCTTTCATGTGAAGATAACTCCTTAACAAGATAACTTCTGTTTTAAATAACATGGCATTCAAATTTAGATCACTGATTCTCGTTGAAATTGTAGAGAGAAGGAGCTGCGGCCCCTACTTCCTGATGACTACCATGTGAAGATAACTCCTTAACAAGAGTAAATATCTTTCTTGAAATGTTCTATTTTTGTCGTCGTTAATTTTCATGTCAGAACTTGTATTTTCTTCTACAGTCCCATATTAGGTGTTTGGAGTGGAGGATCAAGGTTGGCATCTAGTCCAGATTTCGAAACAATGTGCGTGACCAAGTCTGAGTAGAGGAGCTTGGATCCGCTAGATGTTGCAAGAGATACTTTCATTGAGTACACCAAGCTAGAACCATGGAAATGTTGATCTGCCTAACATGCGCTTAATTTATCGAGAGGCTCTAAGTCATCGGTATGAATTTTGAAACTCTTCTAATTCTACAGCTTTCTTTCAACAGAATAGGGCATGGCATGCGAGGATGGTTTTCCAGTGAGTGAAATGAGAACTCTGGTTTTTCATGGCTTGCTTGGAAGAGAAAGGGATATGATCGAACCCACTCAAAACGTGTATTTCAAGATGCAGCCATCTCCTATTTTCTGTTCCTCTGATTTTTCTGATGGAGGACCCTGGTGCAAATTCCAGAAGGTCATCTTCTTCATTGGGGCAAGAAAGTTCATTTGAGAACCAAACTTGCAGTCTATGGATTTCAGGCTTCCAAGAAACCCTGAGAGATGGAGGTGAGATGTTTATAGTTGTAAGTAGCATTTCGCTTACACGAAGGTTACCATTGGCATGTTGAACAAATTTGTTATTTTGAATGAATTGGAATATGAAAAGCAAAGGAAATGAACCTTAAATAAAATGCAATGTTGGAGTTCAAATATAAGTCTGGTATAAAAAGAATAGGAAATAAAACGGTATTCCAATTTATTTGGCAGAACCATTTGAAGAAGCATAGAAACGGATACAAAAGATGTGAAAAGACTAAAAACATCTTAGAAATAAGGTTTATGAAATATTGAATCTAACTCGTGAAATAAACATGCCATGGAAGTAGGTAGGCCCCATGACTTGTGCAGTGTAAGGTTGAATTGGGGTTTGTCGGAGTGATTTCTCCATCTCGTCGTCTGACATTGCTGCGGATGCTCGAGTGAATGGCTAATAAAGCTTCTTTTTTGTTCTGCTAAGTACAAACTAAATTTGAGAGTATTAAATATGAATAGTTCTTTTTATAAAAATTTAAATATCAATTTATTATATTATAAGATATTAGCTCTTTCACTGTAATTGACTATGTTGGTAACAAAGCTATTTGTTTATAGAACAGTTGATTGAGAGAATTTTTTTTTTCTAGGTAAGTCTAGAACATCTAACTTCGGATATATTATTGACTAACTTTTTAGCACCGTGTACGTTTTGAATAAGTCTTTTTGTGTTAGCTGTGGAATTTTTTATATACACATCACCAGAGATCAAATATTTAATTAGATATTTAAAATTTTTAACTAAATATTAACTGTTTTAGGCTTGTTGAGAGAATGTTTAATGGGTTATGTGGTTACTTTGAAAATTTGCGGTTTGGTCCTTTTTCCGTACAAATCAATCCCTAATTTTAAAATTTTTATTAGAGAATATTATTTTATTAAAATTTTAATTATAATATTTGAAGAGGTATATTAATAGCTGAGTATCTAAATTTATATTTAAAAATAATAGATAACTCACTCTATTTAATATTGATATTATTTAAAAAAATTATTAAATTATAAATAAATTTAATGTATTTTTAAAAAAAATTGTATTAAAAATAATAAGAGGTTGTAAGTTGAAAAAACAACAAACCAGTAGTTTCTCGAAACAGGACTGTTGCCTTATGTTACGCTTAGATGAATGGAGGGAGACGTGCCACGCATCACATGCTAAACCAAACAGCGCAGTTTGGTAAAAATAATTTCGAGCTCATTATTTTAATAATATTGTTATTGACACGTAAAGCATCACCACATTAGGGTTATTATATGCTCTTGGAAAGTTTCTAGACCTAACTTGTTTATATTGTGTCAATACTCATAGGATTGTTTGGCATGAGCGATTTAGAGAGAATGGGGGGGGGGGGATATTTTAAGGAGTTGGATTATAAAATATTTGAGAAATTGGGTTAAAAAGTTTTTAATTAATTTTTATTATTCTTTTATTTTATATATTCTTTTTTTTAAAATTTTATAACTCCACTTCTACAAATTTTTTAAAGTCCAATTCATATAAATTTTCCCTCAATTCCCTTTCCCACAAAATCCTCTACCACCACATAGTCTCTTAATAATTTAATAATATATAAATTCTTTCATAAATCTAACTTCACCTATAATTTAGATTAGTCTGATAATACTTTTATCTCTTTAAATTAAAGATATTTTTAATTGAAGTTAAAAAAATGATGACATTATCTAATTTTATTTAGAGACAATTATGTTTGAGATATTATCAATTATTAAATATGGGTATCATTTTTAATAATGATTCAAATATTAACTTATCCTATTAAAATAAATTAACTCTTTCTATTCGATTTAATCTTTAATAGTTTAGTTGCAGGATGGTTCTATGAGGAAATGCAAGGCAACGTTATTAGTTCTTATGGTAGAAGCAATGGCAATGGAAGAAGCATTTTCAGTATGCTATTAACAATGAATTAGAAAATGTGATTCTTGAATCTAATAATCAAGAATTTGAGTCCTGCATCAACAAGGTTGTCATAACTTCTACTTGGAGATGTGGTGTCTTAATTGAAAAAATAAATCTTTTCTAAAAGAGGAAACTAGTAGGAATCCCTTATTAATGGAAGAATATTTTATGGTAATAGACATAGAAATAGAATTAAAAGTAAAAATAAAATTAAATTAAAAATAGATTTTAAATTTTTTTGTAGTAAGTTAAAAATAATTATAAAATTGATGTATTTTTTTTATAATTTAGAATAAAATGTCTAAAATAATTTTTTAATGGAAGAAAGAGTTACAAGGACGATCCACAAAATCCACATTTGACAAATTGGTGGCTGAAATGCCTTATTCTTTATATTTCCTATGAATTTATTTGGAATTAAATGTGTCTTTGTATATATGTGTGTATACATAAACTCTTTCCATTATCACCCGTGGATGCTCTTGCAACAGCTACGAATAACGAGCTCACTTTAAAAAATAATTACTTTAATTATATAAAATGATAATAAAATCTCAATCAATAATAATTAGTATTTTGAAAAATCAGGCATGCATTTTAACCTTTAGTGTAAATTTTATTGTCATTTCATGTAATTAAAATTGTTAAAGAGATACTGGTCACTGGTGATCGGAACTACGATTGCTAACTCTCAAGCTTCGGGGCTAACAATGTGGTGAGCTTTTTTCCCCCCTAACGTGTAAGGATAATATTCTCTGTTAATATGAGACTGATATTAAATTTATCTAAATTTTATTTTGTAAAAAAAAATAATAATATCTTCAATTGACAAATTATACCAAACAAGTCAGGGTAATTTATCATATACTCTTTCGGCCGTTAATATAATACGTAGTTAACTTTTTAAATAGATTAAAAAATTAAATAAATTAAATAAGTATGTCTAATATAAGAATTAATTAATTAATTTAGGTAGATTAATTGGTTTATTATATGAATTCATCTTGAAGTGTCAGATTTAGTCATAATTAAATAATTTATTTAACTTTTTTAATTTTTTTAAAAAAATCAAATATATTTTATATTAAGGATTAAGTAAGTACTATTTTTGTGGGCCCTTTAAAGATTAGAATGTGAAGCCCGTGGAGTGTTATAATACTATAACAAATATTTAGATAAAGTTAAGAGTTTTAAAATATATTTTAGGCATAAAAGGCACGATATAAAAGAAGATAAAAACAAACGAGTTCCTTCTAATTGAAGATTTATATTTGGAAGCAACATCTTGCTCATTGCTCAATTCGGTCTCCAAGATTGTTTTCCTTTGACATAACAACCTGTGTTCATGTAGAAGATTTGAAAGCATCCCCAAGCTTGAGCTTGTGAGAAACTTTGGAACTCTTATGGATCAGCCCACAAGAATTTACAGTTTCTTTTTCAAGTTTTATCCTATTAATTGATCAATTAATAAAGAGTTAGTTTATAATTAATAAAATTATGAGTTCAAATCCTATTATCAATATGAGTATCTTATTAATAGATGATCTTTAAGTATATTTGTAAGTATTAATTAAACTTAAAAAGCATTTTCTAGACTTAATAAATCCCTTAGACTTAACTCACTCACCTAATTTTTTTTAATACCAAAAGAAAAAAAATTATCCTACTAAATAAAATCAATTATATCAATCATAAGTTATATGAATCAAATGATATCCCAAATTTTTTGAATAAATTATTAATTAAGAGTTTTAGGTGGATCCATGTCATACAAAATTCAACAAAATTTCCTGTTAACAGTTGAGGGCCTAACACAACCCTTCCTTTATTCGGACTATGATCAACCATAAAACATCGATAAAGGAAATCCACGATACCTCTTACTGATATTATTATTGTTGATGTACTCGTTCTTTACTTTTGGGATAGTGCATTCTTCAATCACATTTCTCTATATTGGTTTGAATGGTTTAATTTGTCTGTTTCATCAGAGTGCTAGTATCAACAACACAACGGTATTACAACAAGATATACCTAATTACCATCTAAACTGAGCAAGAAAGCAATATTCACCAATACTTACAATGCTGCGATATAGAGTTAGAGACTAGCACTATTATTGGATAGGGAAAAAAAGTGAGAGGAAAATATAGAAGAATACTATGAAATAAAAGTTTTCAAAATAGTAAAAAAGTTACTATATTTGGAAGTTCTCTTAATATTCTTTCCTTTTTAATTTTCTTCCATCCAAGGATAAATCCAGTCAGTGCCATTAGCAGAACTACTCTCCTTGGACCTGTAGTTTGATTACCAGCTAATTCCTTCTTCGACCGGACCTTCTGTTCTTTTTGGTCTTGCCTGAAGAAGACTGCTGATATGCCACTGGTAACAATGTCCCCTCCTTAATCCCATTTGAATCATCCATCTTATCAATTGCTTTTTGAGCTTCTATGTAGACGTTGAGATCCCTAATCTGTTTGTATGATTTCTAGACCATCATTGAACAATTTTGAAAGCTTCTCTACTACGGACAAAGATTTAAAGGTAGTTGGCGACGGCATTACCTGTTCCTCCAGATCACGGATTTTCTCATCCCCTGACTTCATTGCCATGACTTCCCTAAATACCGCAGATTAGATTATTTTAATTCAGTAAAAATATTGCAGCTGCTAGGCACAGTATCAAGAAGAAAAACAACTACGATCATACAACATTTGTAGAGCACTTAACCCTGCATAGGTAAAAAGACTACATTTTCTTGCCAACCCCATCCAAAAACTTGAGGAGGGTTGAAAACTTAAACTAAGCACCTAATTCTCCTCTAAAAATCTTAGGGGCAGAACAATAATGCATATACCTCTCTGCAACTTCTTTAACCTTGTTTCGCCACATCTCTTGACTTTTGATGAGATTCCTATTGACCTGAAAGACAAAGGAATGACTCTGTTATGGAGACATAATTCTAGATTTAAGAAAAGATATACCAAGTGCAAGAGAAAACGGATATATTTACATCAGCAACCGCATTTTTCTCTTCTGTACACTTTTCCAGGTCACATTGCATGTCCTGCATTCTGGAAGCCACAGCTTTCTCCACTGCTTCAGATATTGAACTTTCCACTTTACTTTTAGCCTCAACTAGCAAGGATTCATAATACTAGAAACAAAAAGAAGAATCAGAGGACTAGGTTAGATTGTCATTAGACAGCAAATCTTCATGCGTAAAAGCAACCTTTTCTAATGTCCCTAATTCCAACCATACTGAAGTTGAAGATCCAAATTGTCTGAAATTGGAAACCTCAGAAGCAAGCATTCCCATTTGGCCATTCACACAATTATTCCATTCTCATAGAGACAGAATGGCAGGAACAGAGAGTTAACTCACTTGTCTTTGAGTCTTCAACTGAGTTGCCAGAAGATGGTTATATTCATCCACAATCTGAACTCAAAGTTTTTCAGCTAATCAGTGACCATAAATGGGAAAGTCAAAGAGAAAATGATAAATTTAGAATGAAAAGCTAACTGGAATGGTAAAGCAAAAAACACAAAAACCGTTGAATACTCAACAAGCAGATAGGAAATGATGTTGAGAATAACTTCAATACACAGAATAAGATGACAAGAAAAAGGGGAGAAACATACTGCTTCAACTTTGCTGCTAAAGAGGGCTCCATCAATTCCTAAATCTTCATTGTATTCACACACACCACATTCTCCTTCCTGTGAACTACAATGAGAATTCATCTCCCCCAACTTGCCATCAAATTTAGACTGGTTCTGGTTCAACCGATGAACATAACTGTCACCTACGTAATCCCAAATTTGTTGTGTTCTTAAATCAAGAGAATAGCAATGCTGTGTGTCTTTCCAATGACGTATAGCATGTCTTTCTTTATATCTAAAAAAGAGAAAAAGGACGAAGGTGGTAAAATCCTCCTAAAAGAGGCAGTAAGAGAAATGCACATTATGTAACAAAAGGAAATAGATGGTGCTTTTCTATCATTAAAATAGGGAACTTTATAGACAGGTGATCAGAGCAGATTGAAGAAATAATAATATATTACCTTCCACATCCAACAAATCCACATATGATGCAAACCCAAAGATTTTCTACTGTTCCACAGACAAAACAGTTTGGTTTCTCATCTTGCTGTTGGCAAAGTCGACAGACCTACAATAAAAACATTATAAGCTATTTACAACAGCATTCTCCATCAATATAATTATCCCCACGTGACAAAACCCAAGTACTACCATATATAGTGTATTTCTAGTTTCCAGAGCATATAAACTAGTATTTTCTTTAGTTTCACACTAACATAATCCCTCCAAAATGGAGCAAATTAGAAAAATTTAAATGCGAGTTTAGCTGTCAAAGAATTTATGTAGGAACAATAGTCAATAAAAAGCAACTTTTTATCAAGCATTTAATTGCTGGTTTCACCTCTCCAGATTCAGTGAGAAGAATTAAATTTTTTGTTATCGGCTACCAATGTCACCTCCCAAATACCCATAGCATATTAAGCACAATGGTTAGACTCATATAAACTAAAGTGTTAGGAAAATAAAATTAACTCAACCATAAAAACTCTAATATGGAATAGAATGTGGAAGCAGGGTTGAAGGAGTGAAGGATCTGCTCACCTGGCAGGACAAATAAGTCCATTTAGAAACACAAGGGCATTGAAATGAGTGGTCACACAACGTGCTGAGTATTCCACTTGTTTCAGGGTCTAGTCTCTCTGGCATTCAAACAATTCAATAAAGACAGAAATCATAAATATCCTTTCACACGATTATCATCATTCTGGACAGAGTTACAATTCATACAAATGGAACACACCAAGGCAAACCGGGCAAGTTGGTATTTCAGTACAGCCTCCAGGAGGAGTTCGGGCAACTTCTGCAGATTCTGTATACCCCACGGAATGCAAAAACAAGACGTGGCATACCTCAGCCTGAATTTTGGCAATCAATTGGAGTAAGGAAAAAACAAAATTAGGCAAGACAGTGATTTGAGAAGCTGCTGAGGAAATGCATATGAGAAACTAAATTTATGCCGACTCTAAATTCATTACCTCACCCGGAGAAAACCTCTTCCCATTAAAATTACTATAAAATCCATCAGCTGTACGCTGATCAACAAGTCTAATCAACACGCTATACCGATCTTCCATCCCATCGTTCCTGTTTGATTAAAAGGTGAGCTGGTGAGGAAATCCGATAGCTTCAAATGGCAAGATTTTATATCAAAATGTAACTCAAAAGCATGAATAAGATTAATACACACACATTTCATGCCCTATTAATCTCAGCAAACAAAACCATTCGATTGTATCTCTCACTTGAAACTCATGAAGTCTTCCTTTGGTTAGAAGAAGAAAAAGAAATACTTCAGCCACACCATTATAGTTTTTCGCTACTGAAGTGATTCACCCAAATTTGCCCTATAACGATAAAGAATTCTCCCAGTACCACAGAACCGAACACAGAAATAAAAAAACCAGATCATAAATGCTACCTGATGAAGAGAAGCTCAGACACATGATCGACGTGGGATTCACAGAAGCGAATTAAGTCTTCGTAGGAGAGGTAGTTGGGTACGGCAACGATAAAAACGAGAGAGGAACGAGAAGTAGGATTCGGAAGCGACGAGTGTGATATGCTTCTGAACAAATGCAGTAATCCTCTGCGTTCGCTGAATTTAGGACAAGGGCTTGAATCTCTGTTGGATTGGACAGCTGAGAAGGTGATTTGGGAGGCGAGAGGGTGGTCGGAATCCACCGAGTGAACTTGAAGGAAAAACATGGCGGCTGAGTCGAATCGCCCGTTCGCAAAAGCCACCGGAACGCTGTAAGGACTTCGGCGATGAGAAGGAACACGCCGTGGGCCGGGGAAACGGGCAACGAGATCGAGATGTTGGGCAGTAAAAGATTCACTAAAAATATTACTCTTTTTTCCCTGCAACTTAAACATTTAAATATTATACTCAAATATTCCATAGATTTAATAAATTTTAATAAATTAAATCAATTTCAATTTCAATATTAAAAGATATGCGAAATATTTATATTTGTGTGTTTGAAATCATCACTTTATTTATAAAAAAAGACTAGTAATCCATGCGTGGCACAGGTTGTATGGCATATTTAAAATACCTATACATAAATAATGTAAGAATCAGGTAATAATAAGTATTGCTATTAATCATATAAATTATTTAAATATAAAAGTACTTATCTAATTAAAGAATTAAATTTTATATAATTTTTAAAAAATAAATTCCCTCCTCCCTCGTTTGAAGAAAATTTCATCCTCACCTACCCTTATAATAATAATAAAAATGATAATAAATTATAGTAGAAAAAAGTACATTAAAAATGTGGGTATTATGTCAGTCTAAAAAAATTACAAAACTCCTTTAGCATTTTTAGTTGCATCTACATGTATTTCCAAATATAAATTGAATATTTATGAAAAAAACTACAAAATAACCCAATGAATTTATTAGAATTTTGAATCAATAATCAAAATGATAATTAAGTAGATTAAAAATTAAAAATTGAAAATAAATAATAAAAGAATATAAAGGAATAAGAAAATATTCAGTAATTTAATAGGGAAAAAAATTACAAATTGCTAAGTTATATTGATCTGAATGAATGTGAATATGACTTTGTCCTCTTTAGATTAATTTTTAAAAAATAGATTTTAGAAAAAATATATTTTAAAAATAGAGATATTTAGATAATATAGTAAAATTACTTTTTATAATAGTAAATTACTGAAATGGATATGATTTGATTAAAAATATGAGAGAGGAGAGAGGGTAAAAAAATAGAAAATAGTGTAGAGAAGAGAGATATGAAATATGAGATATGAGATATGAGAGAAAATAGATAAGAGAGATAAAAGAAGAGAGAGTATAATAAAAATGTTATATAAGATAGTAATTACATAATCCATAAACCCTTTTATTGTTTTAAAAATTAATTTCAGTAGTTTATTCAAAATTATAATTTTAAAACATAGTTTTAACTAAAATTATTTATAGATAAATATAATTATTTATTTAAAATTTCTTAAGTCCAAAAGGATTTTTAGGTGCAAAATACTAGGGGTGTTCACAATGCCCATGGCCCGATCTGCCTATCCGAGCCTGCAAAAAAATCGCCCAGCCCGGCCCTAAAAAAGCTGCCCAAAATATATTTGGATAGGGTCGGGCTAGGCCGGGTCAAGTGTCGAGCTGGGTAGGGCATTGGGCACGGTATGCTGCCCTGCCTATTTGGCCCGGCCATATATATATTTTAATTTTTTTCTTAACTTATTTTATTTATAATTTTACACTTTTCACTTTAGCTGATAACTTTTCTTACTCATTTTTTAAATATTAAACATAACTTTTATATTTATATAGATACAAAAGTTGCCCATCTACTTTACTTGCAAAGTATTCAATTTTTGGTGTTACAATAACATTACAAATATCCGACCTCTACATATTTTAATATTTCTTTTTTATATATACAATATACTTTAAGATTTTAATTACTATTTTTTTGTTACTTTATTTTTAGTGAATTATATATATTATTTAACTCTTGAAGATATAAATATGATATTATTTTATAAGTTCATGATTACAGATTTTTTTCTCACAATATAAGCAAAATATCACAATTTAGATATACCTAACCCGCTCATGCCTAATCTAAAATAGTTAGGGCTTTTACTGGATAGGATAGGACATTAGGCTATAAAATATAGCTCATTTTTTTAAACAAGGCATCGAGTAGTAAGTTATCCTATCTAATTCTATCTATGCACACCCCTATCAAAAACATCCTTTGAGACAATGCGACCCGTCATGGGTGGCATGAGCAATCATAATCCAACACCTCATTTAATTTTAATCCTACGTGTCACTCCCTATTTTTGCTGAAAAAGAAAAAAAAAAAACAGCCCCCACCAATCCACACGCCCCTTCTCTTCCTAGCCCAATCTGCACCATTGTCACATCTCCCTCCTCTTCCTCCTCCACATTCTTCTCCGACGTTGAAGCCAAAGAGTTTTTTCCTTTAACGCCGGTGGAGCTTTCTTCTTTTTCGACCCAACCCTTCACTACAATCTCCTCTAACCCCAACGACTCTTCCATAGTGTCTTCATCCTTCCTCTTCATCCAGGAAAGGCAACCGGATCTTATTTTGGATCTGAAAATCGGACCCCATAAGATCCCAATTCGAATGACGATGGTGTGCTGCAGCCAAGGAGATGACAAAAAAGGGTTTAAATGACGATGGTTACGGAGGAGACGAGGCTCGGATTCAGAGTTTTTTGTGTGCTGCATCAATCCTTGATAGAGAAGAGAAGGAGCAGGACAGCGACGGTCTCAAGCATCTCACATTGCTTCTTGACAGCAACTGTTTCTTCTGAAGTTTAGATTTCACTTGTTGCTTCAAGCATCTCATATTTCTAGGTTTGCAACTTGCAATATTGCTATTCAATGATTTAATAATTGTTGAAGTTCTAATTTAAATACATGTACTGATATAGCATTCAGCAAAGTGACAGAGTTTATGTATTTCTTAGCCCTACCCTTGTAGAATTAAAAATTCAAATATGTAGAATTCGTTTTACTTCTGAAATTGATCAAGAGGGGGAATTTAATATGATTTTGATTTCTCTCCTTTTCATATCCTCTTGTTTATTCCTTATCTATCTGATTCTCCATAGAAGTCTTCAATGATGATTATAGAAATAGTTGTATTCTATGTTCACCTGTAGATTTTGAAAAGTTTTTAGATTTCATTAAAAGCGTCAGAAAAGAAGGTGGAGAGAAGAAGGCGATATGATGGTGGTGCATAGGGAGGGAGGTGGGCAGACGATGGGGGTGAAGGAAGGGGAGCGTGGGTTAATGGGAGGGCTTTTTTCTTCTTTCTTTTTCAACAAATGTTAGAGCTTATTCTGTAAGCCTCGAACTCTTCAAAATTCCTCTGTTGATTGTCTCACCCATCATTCCTCCTCCATAGCTTCTTCTATAAGCCTTCATCTTCAACTTCTTGTTATACGGGTGCTCAGCATTGGCAAGATCCTCCAAGCTCATCTCTTTTGCCACGGAAGTAAACAACTGCGATTTACCCTTTTAATGCTTCGAAAGCCCCCTCATATCAGAAAAAGGGGTAGAGACTTCCATTAGAAATTGGTTTCAGAAGCATAGAGATTGGAAAATAGGTCAATCTACTCATGGTGGTTTAAGTTTAGATCTAACAAGATCTAAAGAGAGAACACTTTTATTTGAAAGGAGAAAAATAAGGGAATGAGAAGTTATATGGGTATCCCATTACTCCAATCACGTTAATCTCTCTCTCTCTAGAAAAAGAAAGTGTTCTTTTTTCTCTCCTCTATTCTTCCCTATCTTTATAGTGTGTGTTTCTCTATTTTCTTTTCTTCTTTGGTATCATTTGCTGTATAATGTGATTGTGAGCTTGCTCAAAGTATTCTGGTTTTGTGTGGGTATTCAATGAGTCAAACGAGGATTCTAGGCACACCCGAAAACTTATATTGGAATTATGAGCAAAGTTATATGCTTCTGTTTGCTTCAATATAATGTTTCAATTTTCTAATTATATAAGATGTTCATGTCCTTATTTCTATTTTAAGTATTTATTTTGTGATAAGATGCATTGATCATGTATTTAAACTACAAAACAGAAGTTAACACACCGTGGATCGAATAGAGTTTTTTTGTTTAAAATTGGGTCATTAGAAAACTATATTTTTAGGCCTTGAAATTAATCTCATTACGTAGAGCATAAAAAACAAAGAAAATGACACAAAAAATATCAAAATCGGACATCAAATAGAAAAGTTACGATGAAAAAATGAGTCGGGACTCAAGCCTGACCTATTTACCAGTCGGGTTTATGTGACTCGGGTGCAGGTCAGGGATGATCAAAATAGTACATTTTGATCATCTCCAAAACAACGTTGCTTTGAGTTAAGACGCTTACATTAAAAAAACTTATTGTTTTTTTTGCAGTAGGGATATTGGTTGGGTCAAATCAGTGGATCTAACCCAGACCCACAAATAAAAAAAAAATTGGGCTAAGGTGTTCTGGGCAATAATAATAAAAAATATATTCTCATAGTCTATACCTTCCTGTTATGTATATCCTTTTGCAACCAATTAGATTTTGAATTTATCAATTAATCCATCTATATTTTTCTTGATTTTAAGAACACTTGTTCCTAATAACTTTACGCCCTTTTGACAGGTTAACCAACTCCTAAACTTAGTTTTTCATCATTGAGTTAATTTTCTCTTTCATTGCTTTTTCTATTCCTATTTCATAGGACTTGCAAAGATTTAATGAACATAATGGAGTTCATCCTCTTCTGGAATAACTAAGAATGATTTGCCTTCAATTTGAAAGCGTATCTTTATAACACTTTCCTTGTTACTCTTTCTGACTGGAACTACTTATCAATTTGGATGTATCTCTTTTAGCTATATTTATAGACAAAATAAGAGTAAGAGGCTGATTCACTTTCTCCCTATCCTCATATGGAGATTCGTGAAGAGGAAGCTCCGACTTGGGGTTTGAATCTAAATAAACTATAAAAGGCTTTTTAGGAAGATGTTCGATGGGGGAAAAAAGTCTTCGACCTTAGTCCAGAAGTACATATTACTTTATGTTTCTCTTATGGTACTTCCTCCACCAACTCCTCTGTGTAGTCTTTAGAAAATTCATCAAGTTCTATTTTTGAATCCTTTTTAGGTTTTCCCTCAGGGTCATCTTGAATGTTCTCCTTTAGGTCAATGATATCTTGATATTCTATAAGATCATTCTTTAGATCCTTTTCACCAAGACGTTCCTCATCCTCGTCATAATTTTGAGGTTCAAACACCAGTAACTCATCATCCAAGTATGAAATGTCTTCATATAAATCAAATTCTAGGGATTCATTACTAGATGAAGTCATTTTCACATAAAAAATAAAAAATATTAATTATCATAATTTTTAAAAAATTTAAACATTAAAAAATAAATGAAAATATACTGAATATTCATAAATATGTCTAGAATTATTTCTAGAATTAGGCATATTATATATATATATATATAATTAATTTTAGAGATTTTTAGGAATAAACCGTACCTCAATCGGATATCTCATGATCCCTCACACGTCCCAAGAAAGAAAAATTAGAAAAAAAATTAAAAAATTAAACAAAACTAACTTCAGCACTGCCACGTGTTAGCTACTAGATTTTTCTTTTTTCTTTTTATAAAATACTAAAAGGGTTTTTGTTTTAGCTGCCTACTCGGCTAAACCCATTCAAAAAATAATTTTGCCAGTAAGGGTATAGGTCGGGTTGGATAAGTGGATCCAACATGACCTACAAATAAATTTTTTTTGTAAGTTTTTATTTTATTTTATTGTAAAAAAAAAGAAAATATGGTGGCTGACATATGGCAGTACTATACTGGCGCATGTAATGCACGTTGTATTATCGAGGGTGGGTTTTGTTAAGTATTTTTTTTTTTGAAATATTGCTTCTTAGGGCACGTAAGAGAGCGTTGAACCTCCGATTGAAGTATGGTTTATTTCTAAAAGTTCTTAAAATTAATATCTTTTTTTTGATATATAATTTAGCTAATTTTAAGGATAATTCTAGGTCTATTTGTCAATATTCAGTATATTTTTAATGCTTAAAAGTTCTAAAAAATTATGATAATTGATATTTTTTATTATTTAGATGAAAATGATTTAATCTAACACTGAATTCCTGTGATATAATTTATATGATGGCATTTTATATTTAGATAATGAGTTACTAGTGTTTAAACCTCAAAATGATGATGAGAATGATAAACTTCTTAGTGAAGAGGATCTACAAATTGATCTTATAGAAGGTCAAGATGACAATAGCCTAGAGAAGAACCTTTAAGAGGATCCTAAGGGGGAACTTAAAGAGAATTTAGAAATAGAATTTGATGGATTTTCTGAAGAAGACTTGGAAGAAGTACCATAAGAGGAACCTAAATTAATTTGTGCTTCCTGACTAAAGTCAGAAACTTTAGTCCCCATTGAATTCCTTTATGAGTAGCTTTTTATGGTTTCTTTAGATTCAGACCCTAAGTTCAAGCCTATTTTTCACGATGAATCTTTAAATGAGGACGAAGAGAAAATGAACCAGCCTGTTGCCCCTGCTTTAGCTATGAACATAGCTAAAAGAGATATAGCTAAACTGACAAATATAAAAGGTATTAATAGCGTGCTTGCCGAATATACATTGGATTCACGACATATGAATCTCCAGATGAGGACAGAGAGAAAGTGAAACAACCTGTTGCCCCTGTTTTAGCTATGAGCATAGCTGAAAGAGATATAGCTAAATTGACAAATATAAAAGGTATTAATATGCTGAATACATTGGATTCATGACAATAAGGAAAAATTGAATTCTACCTAAAAGTCATCATAAAATATACAAGAGTAACTAAGGTTAGAGGTAAACCTAAAGAAAGCCCTATAAGAAAGATGTATTGACTTAAAACTATAGAGTTTATAGAAAACTGTCAAAAGCTTCCTCGTAAGTTTAAGAAACTAAGAAAAATGACGTTAGAATACTGTAATACTCATATCAAATGATGTCAATTTGTATGATTTCTGCAGTTTTGCTTTGTTAAATATATGTTTTATTAATATTTTTTTTAAAGACTTATAATTTATTATATACCTTATATATATTAAAGAAACATGTTTCATTTTTCTTTAGTTATGATTTATATATATTTTTTAATTTGAAACTTTTTAAATAATGAATCTTTCAAAAGTAAAATTTGACGAGAATAGTGTTTATATTAATTTGATATGAAATGATGGCGTTGCTAGTGCCTATGTTATGAGAGATATAAACATATTTTTCTGATAATGGGTCTAATGATATTAATTATTTTCTAATAAAAGTACATAATATTGTATGCTTTATATGTGCTATATATATAAATTCACTTAAATGTTATATGATTTAATAAATTAATACGAGATAGATTTGTCATAGAACAAATATTAAACAGTGGTGTTAAAGAATATTATTGTTAAATTAAATATGGGAAAAAAACTCAATAAGATAACTAAAATATTTAGCACCGAAAGGTGTAATATATTATAAAATAATATGATGTGATTGGGCTATTAATAATGACAATGATATAACTTGAGATTAGAAATACAATTCAGCACATCAAAGACCAAGAAACATACATGTTTTGAAAAAGTAAGAATAGTATTGTAAGAATTATTCTGTTGAACGTAATTGCTGATGACTTAATATATTAATTTAAGACACATAAAATTATACAAGTTATGTGGATAGCTCTTAGGGATAAGTTTGATAGAGCTTTTAGTTTAGAAAATTGACTATTAAATTTAATATTTATAAATTAAAATTAAATAATATATACAATATCTAATAGAGATGAACAAAGGAAAATAAGGAAGAGGAAGAAGGAGAATCAAGAAGACCCTTTCTCTCAGCTCTTACAATGGCGGTGTTCTTCATAATCTGCTCCATAGCTTTTGAGCTCTACAAATAGATTATATTTTTCTAAATAGGAATGATATATTTAATTACTTTCAAAGTGCATAACATCAGATACTTTTCTAAATAGGAAGCTTAGTAGTGAAGGAAGAATGCATGTCTGTCATGAAGTATTGCTATATGAGAAAGAGAGAGAAGAAGATGAGGAGGAAAAGTAGAGACATGGAGAGAAGAGAGGGGAGAGCGATGGGCATTTTAGTCTTTCATCCAGAACTTCAAAAACTCCTTTTACCTCTGTGACATTTGCAAAGTCCCGATTTGAGTTTTCCTATTTTCCAGAGTTTTTTGGGTCATTTTGCCCTTTATTTTTGTGTAAAAAAACTGTAGAAGGCTAGAACCCATGGGCCCATCTCCGCTCTTTCGACTCTTCCGCAACACAGCACAAGGGCAGAACTGAGAGCGTTCCAACTATAACGACAGTTACAGAAGCTAAAAACCGGCGTTTAGCCTCCGGCGGTGAGAGGTTCCGCAGGTTTTTTACATTTGCCGTCGCTGCTCTGGAAGTTTCAGCTCCAAGCTCTGTTTTAGGTAAGCCGAAAGCTTGAAATAGGGCGGAGCTAGCTCATTGTATTGTAGTAGACATTTGAAAACTAGCACTATAATCTATAACCTGTCTAGCTTTGTTTGGACTTTATAGTTTAGACAGGTAAGAAAATGGTAGACTTATAACTATTAGATCCTCTTGTGCTGTAGTATAGCCTATTGAGATAAGAGTTTATAAAAAAAGAGAATTTTTAGATAACTTTTAAAAAATTATTTTTAGAAAAAAAATTTTAAAAATAAAGTAATTCTGATCAATGAGTGTTTAAATAGTTATTATTAAAAAAAATTTTGTAATTAGAAAATTATTAAAAAATGTATGATTTTATTAAAAATATAAGAGGGGAGAGAGAGGAGAGAGGAGAGAAGGTGAAAAAGAAAGAAAAGAGGGTATAAAAAAAAGTAAGGGTAAAATAGTAATTGAGTAGTCCATAAACTCATTTACTGTTATAAAATTAGTCTCAGTAGCTTATTTAAAATTTTATTTTTAAATCATAATTTGATTCAAAAACCCTTTTAACCATTGTTTGTTTTAAAAAAAAATTAAATTAAGTTTGGGTTAAAAAATTTTTTAAAACTATATTTGCCTTATTACCAATGAGGCACTTAGGTGACTGCTGTTTTACAAACGTAGACTCATGCGTTTACTTGTTGATTTTACCTCTTGAATTTGCAAGTTTGATAACCTTGTATGCGACCCACAGGTAACACATTACTTCAATTTTGAATCAATGAGTTTGGTTTAAGCTCAATGGTGAACAGCCTATTCACACCAAATGGGAATTGAATTGTATTCTATGATGCATATGTAATAGCAAGGGGGATTTGAATAGTTTTCACGCCGATTCATTGCTGTGAGTGTTGTCACTAACATGTCCCTCCACAACCTGGTAGTTTTAGACAATGGCGGAGGCCTAATCAAAGCTGGTTTTGGTGGAGAGTTTGACCCCTCGGTTGTTTCTCCCAACTGCCTTTACCGACCCCCTTCCTCCAAAAAATGGCTCCAACCAAACCCCCTCAACCCCATCAGGCCACTACCACTATTGCCGCCATCACTATGGAGCCATCATCAGTCAGTGAAGTGGACCTCACCTCTGCTGCAGTTCGACGGCCCCATGGACAGAGGCTACATGATAAATCCTGAACTTCAACGAGAAATATAGGCTCACCTCTTCTCCATGCTCCACATAAACCCATCACACTCTTCGCTCCTCCTCACTGAAGCCCCTCTTCACCCTTCCTTCCATTCAGCGATTGGTGGATGAGCTTGTCTTTGAGGATTTCAACTTTAAGTCTCTTTACGTGGCTGACTCATCCTCTTTAGTTCATCTCTGAGGCAAGTCGTAGGCTTGAAGGTTTTGTCTCTGGAGCCCAGTGCAGCCTTGTTGTGGATTGTGGGTTTTCGTTCACACCCGCCTCACCTGTGTTTCAGAACTTCACGTGTAATTATGCTATGAAGAGAATCGATTTGGGTGGCAAAGAATTGACCAATTATCTGAAGGGGTGGGTTTCTTTTAGGGCTGTTAATGTCATGGAGGAGACTTTTATTATGGATGATGTTAAGGAGAAGCTCTGCTTTGTTTCCCTCAATGTTCCCCGGGACCTGCAAATTGCAAGGTAATGCATTATTGTTTGTTAAAGGTTATTATCAGCTTTGGTTTTTTTCCTGCACAGAACATTATTTTTACCCCATACTTGAAAATGGTTCAACTTAGTATTGCTTTAAGAAAAATTTACTGGGTAATCTGTGTACTTCTGGTTGGATGTTCATAATCCTTGGATTTCTTCTAGTGCTTGTGGCTTGTTAAATTGTTTTCACTTTATAATCCTAAACCATTTCTAATGTGTTTTTGTTTTATGTGATGCTTTTATGCTGTATAAATTGTGTCCACTCTATGTATTAAGTGATGGCAATGATTTTCTTTTGCCCTTCTGTACCTGTAGGAAACCTGGAAAAGAAAATCTCTTTAGATGCACATAAGTCCTTCCGGATGGTGTTACACACACAAAAAAGGCTTTGTTAAATATCCTGATCAAGTACACAGAGATCTCACTTTGGCTGATGATGCTCCTTCGCCTCCAACAGAAACAAAGGAGGGTATGAATCATCCAGAAATGACTGAAAAGCCTGAGGACAGAAGGAGAGTTGATTTGACAAAACATGTAGTTCTCATCCTTTTACTTGAAGTTTAATATTCGGTTATGTCAACTGATTTTAATTTCTTTCACTCACTTTCTCTCCTTCAGGAGTTTGACTTGAAAAATGAACGCTTTCTTGTCCCAGAAATGATCTTCCATCCGGCTGATTTAGGTCTGTATAGTTCAGTACTATTCACAAATGAAATATGCTCTGCTGTCAGTTTAGTCTCTTGCAGGAATTTATTAATGATGACCTTATCAAAAGGCTGTAAATGAAAGATTAGTATTGTTTAGCTTTATTGTCAATTCTTTCTATTTTCAAACACTGTTCAAGCTGCTTGCCCTCTTTGCTTAAAAGTATCACATGAGGAAAATCTTTTGCTTTTGCTAAACTTGAGTGTTATACGAATATACATGCATTATGCTTGGAACAAGAGAATGAAGAAAACATTGAACATTAAAGCTTTATTGCGAATTAATGCTACTTAAGGGTGGATAGTATCTTAGTCTAATTTGATCCTTTGCCTATTACTCGTGTTTCCTCAGCTTTGCAGCAATGAATGAGGCTGGACTAGCAGAATGCATCGTGCGAGCAGTTAACTGCTGCTATGCGCAACTCCACCCTGTGCTCTAGGGAGTTATTTCTTTCAAAGTATTTGAATTTGATGGGTCTGTTTCCTGGTTACTGCAGTTTCATAGATCCTGGGTAATTGATCTATTTCTTAACCCTATTTGTATTTCTTGTCAGCATCATTGTAACAGGTGGAAGCACCGTATTTCCTCAATTTGCTGAGAGATTGTAGGTTCTTTTCCTGAGTCATTGCGTTCTATACTTCTGATTGCCTTCTGTTTTAAATAACATGGCATTCAAATTTAGTTCACTGGTTCTCGTTGAAATTGTAGAGAGATGGAGCTGCGGCCCCTAGTTCCTGATGACTACCATGTGAAGATAACTCCTTAACAAGAGTAAATATCTTTCTTGAAATGTTCTGTTTTGTCGTCGTTAATTTTCATGTCAGAACCTGTATTTTCTTCTACAGTCCCATATTAGGTGTTTGGCGTGGAGGATCATTGTTGGTATCTAGTCCAGATTTCGAAGCTATGTGCGTGACCAAGTCTGAGTAGAGGAGCTTGGATCTGCTAGATGTTGCAAGAGATACTTTCGTTGAGTACACCATGCTAGAACCATCGAAATGTTGATCTCGCATGTAAGGCTAACATGCGCTTAATTTATCGAGAGTCTTTAAGTCATCGGTATGAATTTTGAAACTTCTAATTCTACAGCTTTCTTTCAACAGAATAGGGCATGGCATGCGAGGATGGTTTTCCAGTGAGTGAAATGAGAACTCTGGTTTTTCATGGCTTGCTTGGAAGACAGAAAGGGATATGATCGAACCCTCAAAACGTGTATTTCAAGATGCGGTCATTTCCTATTTTCTGTTCCTCTGATTTTTCTGATAGAGGACCCTGGTGCAAATTCCAGAAGGTCATCTTCTTCATGGGGGAAAGAAAGTTCATTTGATAACCAAACTTGCAGTCTATGGATTTCAGGCTTCCAACAGAAACCCTGAGAGATGGAGATGAGATGTTTATAGTTGTAAATAGCATTTCGCTTACACGAAGGTTACCATTGGCAATATTTGAATATGAAAAGAAGGAATTGGAATATGAAAAGCAAAGGAAATGAACCTTAAATAAAATGCAATATTTGAGTTCAAATATATGTCTGGTATGAAAAGAATAGGAAATAAAACGTTATTCCAATTTATGTGGCAGAATTATTTGAAGAAGCATAGAAAGGGATACAAAAAAGAAGTGAAAAGACTAAAAACATCTTAGAAAGAAATAAGGTTTATGAAACATTGAATCTAATGAAATAAACAGGCAATGGAAGTAGGTACCCCACATGACTTGTGCTGCGTAACGTTGAATTGAGGGTTTGTCGGAGTGATTTCTCCTTCTTGTAGTCGACATTGCTGCTGATTCTTGATGTCGATATTGTCGCTGATGCTTGATAGCTTGATTGAATGGCTAATAAAACTTTGTTTCTTTTCTTTTTTTTTTTTCCTCAACTATAGACTTATATGAAAAATTGTTAAATATTAAATATAAATATTTATTTAAATAGAGATTTAAATATCTATTTATTATATTATAAAAAATTAACTTTTTAATTGTAATCCATTCTATTGGTAACAAAGCTATTTGTTTGTAGAACTATTGAAAGAATGTATTTTTAGTTAATCTTAACGCTAGATGTAGTAACTAGTTCTTTAGTATCAAAATTTTTGAAGAGATTTTAATACTAGCTATAATTTTTTTTTTGTATATATCTTTAGAAATTAAACATTTAATTAAATATTTATTAGGCCTTATGTTAAGTTGATAGGTTGAGAGAATATTTAATGGGTTATGTGGTTGCATTGAAAATTTGTTGGGTGTGTCCTTTTTCACTACAAATCCATCTCTAATTTTAAAATAGATCTGTGGTATTTAAAAAGTATTATTTTATTATAATTTTAATTATGATATTTAAAAAAATATCTTAATTTTTAGATATTTAAATTTATATTTAAGAGTAATAGACAGCTTATCCTATTTAATATTAATATCATTTAAAAAAATAAATATTTTATTTTATTTTTAAAGTATAGATAAATTTAATTTTTTTTAAAAAAATAAACGAGTCTAGTCAATTGAAAAACAACAAACTAGTAGTCCTCAAACGATGTTGTTCCGTTATGTTACGCTTAGATGAATGGATGGAGACGCGCCACGCATCTCATGCTAAACCCAACCAAATTATGTAGCTTGGTGAAAATAATTTCGAGTCGACTTTTTCAGCCTCGAATTAAAAGCTCGTTAATTTAATAATAATATTATTGAGCGTCACAACATTAGGGCTATTATATGCTCTTGGAAAGTTTCTATTTCTAGACTTAACTTATTTATGGACCTATTTAGATAAAATTTAAAAAAAAATTAGATAGTTTTTTAAAAAAATAATTTAGAGAAAAAATTATAAAAAAATAATTTGAATAAATGAGTATTTAGATAATTATTTCTAGAAATATTTTTATTATTGGTATATTACGAAAAAATATATAAGTATTAAATAAGAAAATATAAGATATAAGAAGAGAGATAAGAGAGGATATAAGAAAAAAATGAGAGAGGGTGTAAGAAAAAGTAGGGATAATATAGTAATTGATTAGTTTATAAACTCTTTTACTATTTCATAAACTAATCTAACTAACTTATTTGAAACCTTGATTTTAAACTGTAATTTAGTTCAAAAATCTGTTTGAATAAATATAACTATTTATTTTTAAAAAAATATTTTAAATTTAGATTTTTTCCAAATACACACTATATTTTGCCAATACTAGCTGGGCTGTTTGGTATGAGTATTTGGAGGAGAGAGGAGAAAAAATTTTAAAGAGTTAGATTTTAAAATATTGAAAAAATAGGGTTAAAATCCTAATTCTACAATTTTTTTAAAATCTAACTCATAATAAATTTTTCCTCCATTCCATTCCCTCTCCCCAAAATCCCCTACACTAAACAGTCCCACATATAATTTAATTACATATAAATCTTTTTATAAATGAGAAACCGGGAATCTAATTCCACTTAGATTGATAGTACTTTTGTTTCTTTAAATTAAAGATGCTTTTAATTGAAGTTGAAAAAAAATGATAGCATTTAATTGAGAGCAAACCTTAAAAAAAAGAAAATTATTTTAATCAACTATAAAGATGTATTTGTCTCCCTATGAAAGATATTTATAAGGTATGTTTAAATAGAATTTTAAAAATTAGTTTATAAAAAAAAAGAGTTTTTAAACAGTTTATAAAAAAAAGTTTTTAGAGAAAAATTTATGAAGAAGAAAAAAATAATTTTAAATAAATGAGTATTTGGATAGTTATTTTTAGAATTATTTTTATTATTAATAAATTACAAAAGTGGGTATGAGTATTAAATGATGAGAGATAAGAGGAGATAAGAGATAGAGTGTAAGAAAAGAGAGGAGAGAATGTGTAAAAAAATATAAGAGAAGAGAGAGGGTGTAAGAAAAAGTTAAAGAAATGAGAGAGGGTGTAAAAAAAGTAAAAGAGATGAGAAATAATATAAAAAAAAAAGTAAAGGTAATATAGTAGTTTATTATTTCATAAGTTACTCTGATTAATTTATTTAAAATTTTAATTTTAAACTATAGTTTAATTTAAAAATCTATTTGAATAAATATAATTATTTATTTTAAAATTTTTATAAACTAAAATTTTGTCTTAAAAGAAACTTTTAAAACTTTGATTTCGTGAAAAATAGTTATATGGAAAAAATCGGCAAAAATATTTCTGATGCCACCACCACTTTGTGCTGGGGTAGTGAGAACGGGAGAGAGAGAGAGAGAGAATGAATCCGGCGCCGTCACCGGAAGAAAGGGATGCTTTGGACCGAAGTCGTAAGAAGGTGCGTTCTCAGGTAACAAAGGCTTGTCCCTAGGGACGAGGACTGGATGCACGAGGAATTCCCTCCTCTCAGTGAAGTGTGCAAGGATGCTGATGCGGGAAAGGGTTCCGAGGCAACAAATGGTACGGGGTAAAAAGTGGAAATCATTTAAGCAGGCTTGTACGAAGGTCAAGGACGAGATAGAGAAGAGGAGGATTGGTGGAGAGACGGCCAATAATGAAAGGAACGGATCTCAGTCGAAATGACGGAGAATGGACCAAATGTGATTATTCTTCCTCCTGAGGAAAAAGCACGATTAGCAGCAAGGTGGAGAAACTCCTTAAATGTCAAGTTGATGGGGCGAATGATTAACCCAGACTATATGGAGGCTAAGCTTCAGCAACTCCGGGCGAAGAAGGGTGCGGTTGAGTCGGCAGATGTAGGCGCTGGCTTTGCGGTTCTGAATTTCTCGCATAAACAAGATCATGAGTTGGCACTAACTGGATACGATCACTGCCATGCCATCCAATCGTGGAAGGACGATTTTGAACCGAGCACGGAGATGATACCAGAGATTGCAGCATGGATTCGGACTACTAATCTATCTCTTGATTACTATGATCATCAAGGCATATTGCATGTCCTATGAATTTATTTGGAATTAAATCTCTGTCTTTGTCAAATAACCATTTTGTCTCTGTACATGTGTGTGTATAAACTCTTCCCATTATCAGCCATTGATGCTCTTGCAACAGCTAAGAATAACTACCTTACTTTTTTTAAAAAAATATAATTACTTCAATTATATGAAATGATAATAAATCTTAATCAATAATAATAATTAGTATTTTGAAAAGTTAGGCATGGATTTTAAATACTAGTATAAATTTTATTTTCATTTCGTATAATTAAAATTGTTAAAGAGATACTGGTCTCCTGTGATCGGAACTAATCATGTGGGGAGGTTTTCTCGATATAAGGGTAATATATATTAAAGGTGGGAAAATAAGCTTGTCTATTGAAAATAAAAATGGGTTAACCTGTTAAGGGATGGATTGGTATTTTACTAACCTAAATCTGCCCTATTTTAGGATCATGTTAGCCCTAAGCCTTTTTTTTTTTTTAATTTTTAATATTTTTAAAAAATTATTTCTAAATTTTTAAAATACTAATAAAAAATTCTAATATTATATTAGTATAATTAAAAAATTAATAATGTTATACTCAAAAATTCTTATTTTTTATAAAAAAATCTCAAATTTTATAACTATAAATCTAAATAAACATTAACATAATATTAATCAATTATAATATGTCAACACATATTAACAAATAAGTAATTATCTTTATTAATATTTAATAATAAAAATATTTAAAGTAATATTTGAGTAAAATGAATAATAATATTAATAATTTATAAAATAAAAAAATATGTTGATGGACTAATCCACTTAAAAACTGATCAATCTACCAATGCTAGCAGGCTGAGAGCCCTAAAACGAATTGGCATCATTGTAAGGGTAATATAATTATATATCAACAATCCACAAATTATTCCAAACAAGTCCCTAAGGACTACCATGAAAATAAGTCTTTGAGATATTAATATATTATATATTCTTCTATTTTTTAATATAAAATTTAATTAATCTTTTAGATAGATTAAAAAAATAAATCAAATAAATATAATTAATATAAGAGTTATTTAACTAATTTAAATATATTAAAGAGTATATTATATAACTTTATCATAAAAGTTCAGATTTTATTATAATTAAATAATTTATTTAATTTATTTAAATTTTTAAAAAAAATATCAATTATATCATGATTAAATTAATATTATTTTTGTGGACCTTTTTATATCTTAATCTTTAAATGGCAGAATGTGAAGCACGTGGAGTGTTATAATACTTAGAGCACAGGATGCACATGGTGCGTGTCCCAATCTTAAAGCTTTTAGTCAAAGACTGACAGGTGCCCCCCATTTAGAATCCTCTCTTCTTTTGTGCATGCGAAAATTACGCGAATTTATCTTTGTCGTATTTTAATATTTTAAATGCGGGACTATAAAAATATCTATGAAAAATCAATAATAATGTTAATTAAAAAAATAGAAATGACTCAATTCCTAATCCCTTTTAGGTAAAATTAACTGTTGATGTTTTAAAAGGAGAATTGAAATTTAAATCTGAATTTATTAAAAAAACATTTTAGGAAGAGACATTTCATCACAAAATCTAATTATCGATTATTTAAATGACTAATAATAAAACCATACTTCACACTTGAAAATTCAGTATTAAAAAATAAGATTAAACGTGACTTCACACTTGAAAATATTTTATGTAAGAGGCAATGAGGGTATATTTTAATGAAGTAATAGATGCCCAATATTTTTGTTTAAATAACTCGTATTTTAAACTCTTAAATTTAAATGTAACTTGTAGAAAATATGGGAGTAACTAAGTCTAACAAAATGCTCCATGTGTTCCCGGTTAATATCAGTCTATAAATATAAAAAATAAAATAATTAATTTATAAATATTAAAAAATTAATAAATTGATTATATGTAATAAATATATGTTAATTTTTTTAAAATATTCTATTTAATTATTAATATGTTAATTGAACCTCTTTAATATATACAATTAACAATAGTATTTAAAAAAAATTATAAATTTATAAAGTAAAATAAACTTTAAAAAAATAAATACTAATGATTTAAGGTTTAATTTTAATAAAATTGAATCTATAACCTTTTATTTATTATAGAATATTTTGATTACTAGATTATAAGATTATTAATATTAAAATCTTATAGAATAAAAGTATAACTCTCAATTAATTAATTTCTATATTTAAAATTTGAGGGGGTATACAATATTTTTAACTGATTTATATATACTAATGCAATTTGTTAATTCTCATGAAACATTTCAATCTTTTCAAATACACCCTTCATTAAATATTTTTTAAAATAAAATAAATATAAAAAAAGAATATAATTATAAAAAAATTCTTTTAATAACTTACTATCATTTCTTACATATAAACTTGTTATTGCATACTATTACCTCCTATTATAATTATAAGAATAAGTTAATTTTTTTAGATAAATTAAAAAAAATAAAAAAATTAATTAATTTTAATTAATATAATATATATTTAGGTAAATTAAGTAATTTATAATATGAATTTATTTTAAAATATTATATTTAATTATAATTATTTTTATTAAAAAATTTAATTTATTTTTATAATTAAAATTTGAAAGAGTCTAATTTATTAGAAGACTTCTAATGATAATAATTGTTTTTGGATAATTTTTTTTAAAAAATAAGAATATTATGACTTATTCCAAATAGTACCACTGTGAATGTGGAGAGCAAAGGAGCATTTTTTCCTCCTTGTTTTTATTTAAAGTTAAAAGGTCAGATCAATCATATTCAAAGATCATAGGAAGTATTTCCCCATGCAACTAATATTCCCCGCAAATTAAGTCCTTATTTTGACAACAAAGTCAAAGAAGTTTGTGGGACTGACTGGTGGAAGCCAGCTTGCTGACTAATCACTTCTTTCACTTGAATCTTGTTTGCTCCATTTTTTCCTTTCTTGTCCCAACCTTTTCTTCTGTTAGATCCTATAATTATTTAATTTATTAATATTTTATTATGTTGTTTGTGATCCTACCGCTCCAATTGTCGTCTTCCACTCTTTTGTTGTTGCTGCCTCTTGCTTTCTCTTTTGGACAAATGGACAAATTCCCCACCAGCTTTTTATAATAATTTTGAATTAAATAAATTATTATTCTCATGCTTGTGCTTTAACTTTTACAATTTGATATTTTAAATTAAATATCTTTCCATAGAATCTCTACAGCTGTTTCATTGTCGATGTTGTCTCCTCCTTTATGTCAATATTATTTTTATATTATTTATTAAATTTTATTTTTAAATATTTGATTTTAAAATTTATGATTATTTTAAACTCTAAAGTCAAAAAAATTAGCGAGTTTAATATCGCTATATCAATACTTGATACGTCTATATTATATTATAGTATTGCCTTTAAAAATTATGTTTTGTTAGTGTTTAAAAAAGAATTATATTTTCTTAATTAATTTTCTGAAATTTAAAGACACTAATTAAGTTTTTAAAATGATTTTTCTCTCTTTAACAAGATCTTCATATAAAATATTTATAGTTTTTTAGATTATGTATCTTTTTATAATATATGTTTTAGAATATTTTTATATTTTATTTTTTTAAAAAAATATCCCTATTTAATCCGTTGTCCCTCGTCTCTTATAAATAATATTTTAAAAATATCCCTATTTAATAAGGGGTAGATTTAAAAAGAACAAAAAGAATTTTTAAACAAAGACAAATTTCTTGTTTATTATATTTAAGAACGAATGGAATATCAAATAACTAACAGAGTTATGTGCTCCCAAAGATAAAATTTTATGTTTATTTAGATTAATTAATATTTCTAAAAATAAAGTTTTAACAAATTTTGGTTTGTATAAATTGAAAAAAAATTAGGAATATTAACCATTAGATTGTGATGTAATGCTATTAAAGTAAAATTAAAATTGCTTAAGATAAGGAAATCTCAATTGAGGGATCTAAATATTGAACCAATATTTCAACTATTTTTTCTTTTTAGCATTTTGATTGGTTCGGCTAGTTCTTGATTGGTTATTGTTTTGACTATTTTTTGTGGAATTCTGGACCGCTTTTGGCACTAGCTCACTAGTTTTGAGAGAGAGAGAGAGATTAAGTCTTTCTTGATATATAGGATAAAAAACCCATCATCCCATTATCATAAATTCAATTAATAAAAAGATAAAATATATAATTATTTAGAATATATTTAATTTTTAAAAAATATTATTTTATTATAGTTTCAATTTAAATATTTTAAAAGACATTATAATTTTTAGGCATTTAAATTTATGCCTGGGGGTAATAGACGACTCGCTTTATCTAATATTAATATTGCTTAAAAAAATAAGACTTTATCATATCCTTTGATCTTAGTGACTTTAATCCTTTTTTAAAAAATTTTATACCAAAAAATATATATATATAAATAGGAGATATAAAGACAAAAGAATAAGAAAAATTAATTAAATTTTTTAACTCTATTTCTCTAATTTTTTAAAATTTCACTCATAAAATTTTAATAAACATATGTCATAAAAACATCATGCATCTCAAAATTATAACTCCTAATTCATTATAAGTAGTGCTGTGTATAAAACTCATGACCCGATATACTCACCCGAACCCACAATAAAAATGCCCTATTCAGCCTAATAAATATAAAGTTGAGCTGGGTATTGGACTATAAAATATAGTCCATATATTTTTTGGGCTGGGCACCGGGCATGAGGGCTGCCCTGCCCTACCCTGCCCATTGGCATCTCTTCTTTTATTTTTTATTTTTACTTTTTTCTCTATATGTTAGTATGCTACACTTGGAAAGGAGAATATGATAGTTACATGTGACTAGAAGGTCATTTTATAAATATGAGTAATTAAGTAGGTAAATTGTATATTTTAATATTTATAACTATACTAATTTTTTGTTTTTTCAACTTTATAATTATCATATGATTACATTATAAATTATAATTATTTATTTATTTTAGATGCTTCGTCTTTGTCAATATTAGGAAGATTGATATAAAGTTGTACGTATAAACTACTTAGACTTTAATGCTTATTTTTTATATGCAATAGATATCAAGACTTTAATTATTATCTTTATTGCCTTATTCTTAGTGAATTATATATATTATTTAACTCTTGAAGACACATAAATATGATATTAATTTAAAAGTTTATAATTGTATATTTTTTTCACAATATAAACATGATATCATAACTTAAACATGTCCAATTCGCCTATACCTAACCCACTTATGTTTAGTTTAAAATTGTTAGAGCTTTTACTAGATAGAACTAAATATCAGTTTATAAAATATAATTTATATTTTTTTAGCAATACATTAGGTAGGAAATTACCCTGCCTATACACACGCTAATTATAAGTATAACAATAACAAATTTGCTTTGAACTCTAAACTAGTTAGGTAGTAGTAGTTACTTAAGCACTTTAAGTAATTTTTTAATTACAATAATGATATTTCTTTCAACACGCGTCTAACCTCTTGAATGATTTTCATGGATAAGCTTCTTGTCTACATCTTGAGACATTTTCAAACATTGTACTGTGGAAAGTGTCCTCTTTGATTTTGCAAATAATTATCGTCAACGTTCTTTTTCATTTTGTCCTTCATTAACGTGCAATCTGGTCAATATATTCTGCTAATAAGGCAATTCCCTTAAGTAATTGAGATTCTTATTTCCATAATCAAATACTAATTAATTGGATATCAAATCTTATGTTATTTGAAATAATTCTATGATATTAAACAAATTATTTATATCATACACTTCTTTTACAATTCTTATTTCTATTTTAAATACTCATCATCTAGTTTTAAATGTATGACTTACTTAAGGATATTTTTTATCATCTAGTCCTTAATTTAATTTATCTCTCATATTTTTTAGACTAATTTATTTAACTTATAAGTTAATATATGATATAATGTTATGTAAGAATATTTTAAGAGAACATCTCACATATATTATAATTAAATAATTTATTTAATTTTATTAATTTTTTAAGATTAGATAAATAGATTTTATATTAAAAATAATATGAATATAAAGATTAAATGATATTTTTTGCCAAAAATACTTTATTGCCTATAAACAAAATATCAAAGGAGCCGAAGCCTAAACAACACAACTCTAACCCTAAGAACAAACAGCATAACCCTAAGTCCGAAATACTCTTCTAAAACAAACCCTAAACCTGTATCAAAACGAGAGAGCATATATCCTTTTCTAAGATGCGGCTAAGATTTATTTGAGTAAATGAGGAGATTAAAGAGTAAATACTTCTTGCATGTGAAAATGTTGACACGATTGAAGGATGTAGAAAAATGGTGTGGCAACTTCAATAACCCAATAAACTATCTATTTCAGACAAAATATGCTAAAGAGACAACGATAGAAATATTTCAAATAAAATAAAAGTATAAATAAAGTTTAAAAATTTATTTATTATGATAAAAATGAGTATGAAATTGATATATTTTTTTATAATTTAAAATAAAATAATTTAAATTATTTTGTTTATAACTTGAGAAGAGTTCAAATTATCTATAAATTTTATAATTGAGGTAAAATGATAAAAAATATTTCACTTTCATTTCTATCATCCTAATTCTCAATTTTTTTAATAAAATTAAAATAATTTAAAATATTAAAAATAAAAATAATTTTATTATATCTAAAATAGAAAATTCCACTTCTCTATTCTCACTTTTCATGGACGTTAGTTTTTCTCCGCTGGATTGTATAGTCTTGTAAAGATATGAACATGTTACCGATAGGGTAAACTAGAGGTAGGAGTTGGATTTAAATAGATCATCTATAGTTTATTTGGCATAACAAAAAAAAATAAAATACAACTAACCTGAACATTTAAATGATGTTTCAGATAAATAAAATATATTTATTAGACAACTTAACTTATATTTTCCGGTAGCATCTATAAACTATAAATATATGAATTTCTCAATATTGGAAATAATTTTTAATTTGGTAATTACAAAAAAAAAAAAGGATCTAAATTTTTTTTGATAAGAAAAAAAAAGGATATAAATTATTTATCCTTGGCCACTAAAAGACACTGGGCCACGTGTGGCGTCAATAATTTCAACTTGAGGACGACGTCGTACACTAAAACATTGTTTCTTTCGGCCCATAAATTAGATCCACCGAACCTCGAATTCCCTAAATCATTGTTTCTTTCATCCCTATAAATTAGATCCAGCTCCCTTAGATCTGTTCTCCCTGTGGCTTTCAGCTCCGTTGAGATTTTTCTTTGTGGGGATTCCCAGCAAGGTGCCTCTCCATCTATGGTCTAACTACTGTACTTCTTCTACTTTCCCTTCTCCATCTTCTTCTTCTTTTTTTATTTTTAAGGTCTTAATTTCAGATCTGGTCCGTTTTCATCTTCTTCACACGGTAAAGATGTTTGAAAAAAATCGTTTCCTTGGCCAGATCTGCTGAAATTCTCGTTTTATCTTGTTTTTTTGTTATTCAGTGTACTCAATCGCAGGTCTATATTATAACCTCCCTTTAATTCTGTACTGTAGCTGGGTTTATTCTATGGACCAGGTTTCAAGTTTGGTAGCAACAAATTTTGGCCAAGCGTTGTTATTGTTGTTTCTAGTTTTGGGTGACTTGAAAACAAATTTGAAGTTTTTCTCCAAGGCTAGAATTCAGATCTGGTGTTGATATATACGTTTTTTTTACCCTTTCCTTCGTGAAAATTGGTTAAGGAAATGGTTCGGGGTTCCTTCATCTGATCTCTAGATTTAATTTTCTTATTGATTGAATGATGTTATCTGGCTCCATGGATAGATCTGTTAGCTAATTGACTCTCATTCTATAAACAAAAGTTTCAAATTTTGTTATCTTGTAAGACATTTCCTTAATATATTTTGTTATTCCTGTGTCTAGGCGTTCTACTGTTGATCGAAATTGTTTCTCAAGATGAATTGCTACAGTCTTCAGCAGAACGCCTTTGCAGCCTGTGATGTGATGAGAGGCTCTGTTCCTAATACTGATCAGGACTCTGTTATTTGCCCTAAGCCACGCCGAGTTGGGGTTTTATCTGATATGCCTATAAGGCCCTTTAGATGGCATCTGAGGTAACACTGTTAGTCCATTTTTTGGTTTTTGATTAAATTATTGTGTTCTGGAAGCGTTTGTGAGGCTGATCTGTTCCGTGTTGCGATTTTGCTTGCAGTCAACAGACTGGCGGGTCTGACTCAAAAGCTGGGGCAGAGCTTCTGGACATTATTCTTAGAAAGGTAAGTCCTGAGTACTAGAAACTGCCAAGTAGAGTGAGATATTTTGCTTTTAAACATCTTGAACTCTCGTGATTTAATCTTGTGTTCGTTTCCAAAATTCTAATTTTTACCCTTATGGATCTTCTATGGATGTGAAAGTAAATTGGCTAATTGGTACCTTGATTTCAATAGGAGAGTCATGGGGAAGAATATGCAAATCAGGTAGCCGCATCACCACCATATTTTTGTGGGTCCCCTCCAGTACGAGCTGCAAATCCATTGGTTCAAGATGCAAGGTTTGCAGATGAAAAGAATGCTTCCATGCTGGGAAATTTATCCCCATCAGGATTACCATCTCCCTCTTCAGCATCACGTAAAGGAGGATGTGCCAGAATGAAATTTGGACCTACACCGGCTGCAGTTAGAGTAGAAGGATTTGATTGCCTCAATAGGGATCGCCAAAATTCGAGCATCCCTGCTTTTGCTTAAAACTTCATTCAGAGGAAGTGTACATATAAGGAGCTAAGTGCCACCACCTTCATAAACTTGATAACTAGAGAGAATTTTGAATGTCTTGGACGGAAGCAAGAAGTTGTGTTAGCTATGTATATATCAAATGTTTTGGTCTGGTGATCATTTTAATGCCAATTGCTAATATTTTTGTGGATAGTTTAATGATGGAACAGCAGAGAAGCAAACCTTGTATTGTGGAGAAGGTTTGATATGTAAAGAGCATGTTCTATTGTAATATAAGGTGGTTGAATCTGGGTGTTTTTGTTAGCATAAGATGATCACCGCAAGTGCCCTGTATAGAATTTGTGATTCTGATTATCCTTGTAAATCTATTTAGATAAATTTCAAAGCTTGTCTCATATTTAGTGATTAAGCCATGCATCTTGTGAGCTCTTGTTTTTTTGTGTTCTATTAACAATCGAACCTAAAAATGGTTTTTAAGTTATTCAACTGAAGTATCGTTTTGAAGTTTTAATTGAATTGCCCTCTATACTCTTCTTAGGCCACAAGTTTATAGGTGGAAAATTCTATATTAGGTATTGTCAGTGAGTTTATATTCGTAAACATCTTTACTCTTCTTGCTTTCTGGCCTTTTAAGCCTTGTTTTGTATCGCTTGGTTGGTGATAGAAGGGAATTTTAACTTTTAAGTGGGGAGTGACTTTGTTTTTGAAGATGCGTTCACAAGACTGTTACAGGTGCTCAATCGTGGAATAAAGAATACTCTCTCTCTGCTTAACCTTTTGTAGGTTTCATGATACTCCTTCGGTCTGGTTATTAATATATTATTTATTTAATTATTTTAATTATATTAAAAAAGTTAAATTAGTTAATATGATATATATTTTTAAAATATCATAAGTATTTTTATTAACTCTCCCATATTTCTTATTGGATTATTATTGATGAAATATCAATAAGAATAATTTAGTAAAATATTATTTAAAATTAAGATCAATTCTCTAATTATGTTTTATATTAAGGATTGGAGGAATAACATCTTTTGTAAGGTATTGATAGCTTGTGATTATAAGAAGTAGGGTGTGCATGGGCGGGGTAGCCCCCTTGCCCAGTGCACTGACCAAAAAAAGCAATGCAACCTAATGCCCAGTCTTACCCGGTAAAAGTCCTAACAATTTTGGGTTGGGCATGAGCGGGCTGGGCATGGGCGGGCTAGGCATACCCAAAGTTGTGATGTCATGCTCATGTTGTGAAAAAAATCTGCAATTATGAACTTCTAAAATAATACCATATTTATGTGTTTTTAAGAGTTAAATAATATCTATAATTTATTAAGAATAATGTAACAAAGATAATAATTAAAATCTTGAGATCCATTACATATAAAAAATAAGTGTTGAAGTCTAAGTAGTTTGTAATTATAATTTTGCATCAATCTTCCCAATATTGACAAAGATAAATCATCTAAAAAATAAAATAAATAATTATAATTTGTAATATAATCATATGATAATTAACAAAGTTAAAAAAAAGAAAAAAATTAGTATAATTATAAATATTAAAAGATATAACTTACTTACTTAATTATTTATATTTCTAAAATTACCTTCTAGTCACCAGTAGCTATCATATTCTCCCTTCTAAGATAGAGAAAAAAATAAAAAAAAATAAAAGAAGGAGTGCTCATGGGCAGGGCAGCCTCTATGCCCAGTGCCCAGCCCAAAAAATGCCTGGGCTGTATTTTGTAGCCTGATGCCCAGCCCTACCTTATATTTATCGGGTTAGGCAAAACATTTTTATTGCGGGCTCGAATAGGCTTACTGGGCAGCGATTTTATGCACAGGCCTAATAAGAAGAATTGAATTTGAGGCTTACAAGAAAGCCTTTTATTATTAGTTTATGAAGTCATTAGCACATTTTTGTAGAGAAAATTGCATTTAAGTCTCATACAAAAAATCTAATTGTAGAAAAGTCTCATAAATTATCAAACAATTGTGAAATTTTACAAGTTATGAGATTAATTTTTTTAACTTATGAAATAACAGAACTACCTTTAAAAAAATATTTCAGTTATTATTTTTTTCGCCATCTATTTGTTATTCCTTTTTCTTAGAGTTACAATTCATATTACTTGAGTTACTATTTTTTTTCTTTTTATTTGAGTTATTAATTTTCCCTATTGAATTGTCATTCATATTATTTTAGTTATTTCTTTCTGAAGGTAGTTATATCATTTTATAATTAGAAAAAAATTAATCATAGATTCTGTATGATTTCACAATCTTTTAATAAATTTGTGAAACTATATAAAATTTAAATACAATTTTCCCTATTTTTTGTACTTACCTTCTAGTTCTCCTTTTGAAGTTAGATGTGCGTGTATTGGGTAACAAAGATGCACATGTAGATATGTTTAATTGGAAATTTGAGATGTTATGATGCCGCGTTTACGTTGGTTTAAGGTGCCATGAATGTTTTTTTTTTATAAAAAATTTTTTAGAAAGGGGTTGGGTTCACCCACGATCTAAAGGTAGAGCGAAGTCTCCCTTCCTCTTAGGTGATACCAATATCAAATAAGGCGAGTTGTCTATTACTCTCAGGCATAAATCTAGGTACCTAGGAACTAGAATATCTCCCCAAGTGTCGCGACTAGAACCACAACAAAGTGATACTCTCTAGGGTTTAAATACACTCTAAATAATCGCATATCTTATCTTTTTACTGGCTGAATCTATAGATGATAGGTAGTGCCATGAATGTTTTAATCCAACACCAAAGGATCACATGCATGGGTTGAAACAAAACCTCGTAGAGTAAGGAGGACTAAATGATCATAGAGATGGTGCTCCAATAATTCAAATATATGTGGTAATTTTTAGTCAAACTTCATAAATCTGGGACATAAAATAACAATATATTATATATTATTTACTTGTTATATAATTTTTTTAATTATTAAATTATTTGAATCAGACTGTTTAGTAAATTCTCTTATTTTCATAAATTCTATAAATTAGTTATGTAACTATTATATTTAATAAATTTTTTTATATTTAGCATAATCCCTCATTATCTACAAAAAAACAAATATAAGAAAGTTGAAAAGATTATTCGAGAAAGTTTAGAGGAGATTGTGAATATGTTGCATGTTTTTTTTTTGCAATAGTTTATGAGAATATGCCACAATTACAATTACACAAAAGTGTTGTAAGAACATGGTTAAGATCATACCTGTTGGACTTTGAATCTGCTCTGCTCTTGATGGGTCAACATGAAGTTTCCACCTAATTAAATATATAAATTAAATTAAATTTTAACCTATTATCCGATATCCCATTTATTGGGAAATTGTTAATTGAGGAGAAAATCATTAATAATATTTTCAAAAGTTCAAAATATGTCGATTTACTAAAAACGTTATTAAGAATATGGGATATTCCATCTTCCTGTCTACTTACCACTGTGAATAATAGAATGTGCCTCCGTCTATTATTATTATTTTTTTTTGTGAAAAGGGAAAGTAAATTGAATATTAAATTTCAAGTCAAGAATGTAAGGGAATTAAAATGTGGAGTGGTGAATGGGGATAGTGCAGTGGAGCACTAATGGCTTGTAAGTTGTCTCTACATGGTTTCATTCAACAGCGGCTTAAATATTTTTGCACAAAATAAATGCAATTCCACTAACTTCAATTTTTTAATGGAAATAGAAAATATAATAATAATATTTTAGATTTTAGACTGTTGCTGAGGAGATCATGCACTAAGAGCTCGTGGGAGAGGTTTATATTGAAAGTTAAGTTCAATTACATTGAAACCAGATGTTTGTGTTACTCCTTTTCTCTTTAATATAAAATTTATTTAATTAATTTAATTATATTAAAGATATTAATTAAATTAATTAATATAATATATTTTTCTTAAAATACTCTATTTATCTTCCTTAATTTTTTTCTTATTTTATTATTATTAAAAAATATTAATAGGGATAATTTAAAATAATTAATAAATATAAAAAATATAAAAAATATTTATTAATTTATTAATTATATTTTATATTAGAAATAAGAGGAATAAAGTTTATCACCTCTATTTCAGTGTTATAATTTATATTTTATTGAATATATCAACCAATCTTTCAAAAATTTATTGAATCGAATTGTACTATATAAATATAAAACTTTCCTAATGATAATAAATTGGTTGACCCGATAGTTTAACAGTTATGAGGTTCAAATGGGGTCAATCTAAAGTTAGACAAGTGATTTAAAATAATATAATTTAATTAAAAATATATAAAAAATATTTGTATTTAACTCTGAAAAGAATAATATTTAAATAATAACACTATTAATAGAACAATAGATAAATAAAATATTCCTATATAAATCATATATTGTTTAATAAAATAGAGTTAATAAAATATAAATATGATGGATTGTTATTTTTTTAAAACTGAAAATGATGTTTTATATTCAATAGTAAAATAAAAAAACATATAAAATCTTAACAATGTAACTAGTTTAAAACTTTTGATCGAATCTATAAAGAATTAGTTCATCAATTTATTGGTGTGATTGACTAAGTTAGGCTTCAAACCTTGACTTTACTATTTATATTATTTATTTGTATAAAAATTTTTAAAAAGGGATTGGGCTCCTTTATAATTTAAGAACGGAGCAAAATTTCTTTTTTTCTTAAACGATATTAATGTCAAATAGGGAAAACTATCAATTATCCTCAAACATAAATCTAGACGCTCAAGAGCTAAAATATTTCTCTAAACGTCGCGACTGTAACTATAATAAAATAGTACTTCCTATAATTGAATATATTATAAATAATCATATATTTTACCTTTTTATTAGTTCATCCCATGGACAAATAGTATCTTTAACATTTGAATTCAAAATAAAGCTTTGTAGCAATAGCTTGTGGTCCAATAATTCAATGAAGTGGTTGTCGAGATTTGGAGGTATCAAAATTGTTTGTTCTTGTTGTATAAAAAAATATTGTTTGTTCTTGGTCTCATTTGTTTTTGTATACGTTCTTGGTCTCCTTTTCTCTTTCACATTCTTGCATTCTATTTGGACCTACATCAAAATATTGTTATTTGGGTCTAAATAAAAATATTAGAAGCAAGCTCGGCCCTAACTTTTAAAATTTGAAAAAATTTCTCCCTTAGCCGTTTTTATTCAAGCTAAACTTACACAAAAAATAATTATGAATTGAATTTTTAGAGCATAAGCTTAACCTTTACCTCACACATTTTCATTGTATTAAAATGAGAGCATCAATTCACTAAATTAACGGAATTTTTTTCCCACCATGCACTAATTCATTATTCAAGATTCACTTAATAATGCAAAAAGCAAGCAGCTGTCTTCAAAATCTCCAAAGTTTATTCAAAACAAAAAACCAACCCATGAAATAAGAACGGTAAAATTAGTTAAGGAAAAATATCAGAATTTATCATATCCTTTTTCGGAACACTTCAGGCCACCCAATGTTCAATACTTATTATATATCATATTGCCAAATATCTGAGCAATAAAGATCAAAGCTTTATGATCAGTATGCCTCTCCTAAAGGAACTTTTTTTAACAAGGTGGAATTCATCTGCCCACATTCATAATAACATAGGTTCTCCAATGAATATTATATATATTTTTTTAAATGTTGTATATATGATTTATATTTTCAATTAAATTTACTCTTTTTCTTTACACCTATGTTTTTTAATATCTTTTCCTTCAAATATTTATAATGCATAATTATAAATTATAAATTATAAATTATAAATTATCTAAAATGAATTTTTTTGTTTAATCAGAAGAAGAAAAGAGAGATGTACACAGTAAAGAATAATTATAATATAAGTAAGCTATTAAAAATTGCACTATTCATGAATATTGTGACTTCCAATTTGTTATATATGATAAAAGGTTTTGTACATAAAAAGAATTGTTGGTAATGGCAATAGAAGCAAATGAGAGATTGAAAGGTAGAAGAAGTAGTGGTGGGTGTGTGAAGAATCTGCCAGTCTCAAAATGGAACAAAAAAGAAAGAACCAAACAAATGAGATCACGTAACCCATTCCTCAACCTCAAGTGATATGATGATGAAAATGACCACTAATCTTCTCTTCCCTTTTGGTAACATGGTGATCATGAAAAATGACTTCATCATGATTCATCAGTACCTCATATTCTAAACTTCATATATCATTACTTTTCCAAAATGATTATACTTATAAATTATATTACTTTCTTCCGTTTTTAGATAGAAGTTAAATAATTAATTTATAAAAAATAAAAAAAATAATTATTTATAATAATATGTGTTAATTTTTAAAGTACCTATTTTAACCATCTGCCTTAAAAAAAATACTGTTTTAATAAAAGCCTCATTCATTTAATATATGCAATTGATAAGGATTTAAGAAAATAAAAATTATAAATTTAAAAAACTAAATTATTTAAAATTTTATATTTACGCTAATTTTTATATTTAAACTTGAAGTGAGTATTTTATAGAGTAAATTACACATAAGTACATATACAATTGACCATAACATCTTTTTTTCGATAATATAAAATCTTTTAATTATTGTTGAAATTCTACATCCATTTTTTATTTTCAAATTATGCATAATTTTTTTTTGAAAATAAAATAATTTTTGTGTAATTTTAGTAATATTTAGAGGAGTGTGTATAATTTATTTCTTTTAAAGGAAGTTTGTGGATAATTTTAAATTGGAAAGAACATTAAATAAATATTTTTTGTTTTTAGAAAGTGTCTACATAAGTTAGGAAAAATACTAAAAAAAAGAAATTGTATGATTTCAACTAATTCATATAATTTACTCTATAATCATAAGCTACAACTTTTTGGAACATTGATATAATCACTACGCCATATCACATAATTTGCTCTGTCCATATATAATTTCAAAGTGTGCCTGTCTAACATGAAAGACATATATTTATTTTCAAAATTTTTTGTTTAAAAAACAAATTCTAGAACGAAATTAAGGAAAATAGTCTCATATCAAAGAAAAGTTATAGATAACAAATGAGCGTTTCTTTTGAAGCTTTTCGTAAATCAAACTCCTCTTCTTCTTTTTTCCCTCTCCTTTTCTTTCTGCCATCTTTGAAATGGACCCTACAAGTTTCAAATTGCTTAATGCATTCTGAGGGTATTTGGTACGGGTGAAGGAAGAGAAACTCTTATCTGTTTCTTTATCCTATCGCAGCCGTGTCCACAGATGTATCTTTCAAAATGGTCCAAATTAAATTAGAAGCCCTGCTTGATGAAAACTCAAAGGCCATTGAAATTAAATGCCATGTTGTTGGTTTGGCTTCTAGCTTTACTTTTCCCAGAAATTTTGCCCATTCACCAACAAGCTAGTCACATCCATTATTATCTCACGATCATTAATGATTCGTCATCCAGTAGTAATCTGTGACTACCAATCAGAAAACACTCTGATCAATAATGGGTGATTCTGATAATTTCATGGTAGATTAATCCTCCCTCCGATTTAATATAAGATCTAGTTGAATAATTTAAGTAGATTAAAGAAACTAAATAAACCCCTTAGAAGAACAATCATGTTGCTCATGATTTTATGAGCTGTTCTAAGGACCCAGAGAAAACATGAAGAAGATATGGCATAGGATTCAAAAAAGGGCTCTTTTTCTTATATACTTTTGTAACAGGATTAAGATCCCGTCAAATAGTGTCAGTTTCTTACTGTTTAATATTCTTTCAAAAGGCATGATTCTATAACTAAATGATTATTGTTCAATTCTGATAGTCTCTAGATGCCAATTCTTGAATATCCAAAAGTGCATTAGTGAACAAGTAAACAAAAGCTTTCCAACTAAATCAGATTGTTAAGAATCTTTCTAGAAAGTTAAGTTCAGCACATTCATAGTAGTGTTTTGTTCCTGCTTCAAACGTTGCATTGATGAAGTAAAGAAAAGCTTTCCAACTATATCAGATTGTTGAGAATCTCAAGTGCAGCATATTCATATTCTGATTTGATCTTCATGTTTTGGAGGGACCAAGACAAGTAGTTTTTTGGTGATGTTAAACAGAGAGAGAATTAAATTTCTGACTTTAATGATGGTTCCACATCTTATACCATGAAGAACATTCAATTTTGAATTCTGCCAAAGGCATTGTGGCCTAATGGCATACTATACTATGACAACGGGTTTGATTGAGAAAAAGAAAAATATGAATCCATGAATGATGTGGATTCGAAAGCAAATTAGGGAAGAGAGAGAAAGAAAAACACTTATTCATTAGGTCTCGTACTTTAATTTCAACTGGAAATCCGAAATACATTATAAAAAGAGACATAACATGAAGATAACATGATGAGACGCATTAACAGGAAAGGGAAAAACGTCGTTACAAAGACTAATAAGGACAATTCAAATAACACTGCTGAAACCCAACATCAGTGGAAGGAAGGAGGATGGATACAAATGGATTCAGAGTTGAATTTAGGCGCCTTCGCTTCCTGGTGGCTTGTAGGCGATGAAGCTGATGCACTGCACTTGGCGAGTGTTGTCGAATCCGATGATTCTGACGTGACTATAAGGGTACTCCTTTACGGCCTCATCGACCTCACCCAAGACCTGGGTGGCGTCTGTGCATCCGAACATGGGCAGCTTCCACATTGTCCAGTATCTTCCGTCATAGTACCCTGGTGACCTGTTGTTCTCACGGCGCACAAATGCGTCCTGCAAATTCACATAATTCACATCACCTCTCTCTTTCACTTGTATACCTCTTCTCTAACCCGACTTTATTCGCTCCCAACATGAACTCAATTAAAACATAAGAAAATCTGGGAAAATTGTTACCTTTACTTCGAACTCCAAGCAAGGAATCCATCCGCTTCTCAGAAGGTACTCAACTTCCTTCAACAAAGATTCACGGGAGAGAGGTGGGAGGTAGGAGAGAGTCTCAAACTTCTTCTTGCCCAATGGGGGCCACACCTGGTTTTTTTGTTTTTTTAATTCACAGACAATTTCTGTGTGAGCTTTTTTTTCCCCCACTTATAATAATAACAGATGAAATCAAATTAAAGTGTATGCTCTTAGTTCTTTCTTACCTTCATGCAGCTTACTCTCCCACCATTGCTAGCAATGGAGGTAATGTCGGTGTTGATCTTCTTGCTCACGGGCAAGGCGCCGGACTTGAGACCGGTGAAGGCGGCGACCTTGTTGGTCTGGACGGGAGTGACGGTGGTGACGGCGGCGGAAGAAAGCACAGAGGAAGCCATCTCCTTCTCCTTTACTAGTTACTATACTAGTAGTGAGAGATAGAAAGCTTCAGTTTGAGCTTGTTATATAATGGCTTAACTTCTCTTATTTCCAATCCTATGGCTTAAAACGAGAGGCTCTTGCTTTGCAAAGAAAATTAACGGTTGGATATAGTTGGTGATTACATTACTCGCATTATGACCACATAGAGAATGCAAGTTTTTCTGAATGTTAGCCTTATCGTTAGGCACCACTATGTCAGTGCCACGTGTAAGAAGCTCCCATTATCTTATCTCTTTCTAAAGGACTGTGTAAATGTGTGATGGTGGTGAAGTTTGATACTTTTTCATTCCTCAGCCAATTTCTGACCATCCCTTCTCGAGAAACATGGTAAGGTTTCAGTTGAAGTTAAAAGTTTTGGTAAACTTTGATAGTTACAGTGATGATCTTTTTCTTCCGTTGAAAGGTAGTTGAAGATGTGTTCATTTATCTTTCATTCTCTCTTTCCAATGCATATTACTACCTCCGATTCTCAATACCATTCCGCTCAACTGATTGTAAAGTAAACAGCAAAGTACATGCTGTGGATTAAACAGGAGGAGTTAACAGAGAAAAATCTCAGTAATCTGCAATGGAAGAAGCATAAAAATGTGGACAACGTAAAGAGATTTTTGCAGTAGCGGATGTTTCACTAAAATGAGAAGCTGTTTTCTTCAAGAGACAATGTTTTTTATCATTTTGTTTCTGCTGAGCTGTAGCTTTGTCTCGTTGTAATGATTTTTTCCCCGCTCTCCCTCTCTCCCTCTGTTTTCTTGGCAGAATTTGAAGCCATTGAATGAAACCCATGCTTTTCCTTGAAAAAGATAAGATTTGAGTGATTTTCAGGTATGGAAGTTAGTGATAGTTCAACCATGTGAAATGGTTGCATGATTCTGCAGAAATTATCTCTCAAAACAACTTCACAACCAATGTGAAATGGTCTTCCCAGCAAAATGTTCTGTTTGAAACAGGAACATGATGTTCATTTTGAACAAAATTTGACCATTCAGTTGATATAAGGATCCAAATCCGTTAAATGGAAATAAATTAGACAAATAGAAGGTTATTTAAAATAGGTCATTTTTCTCTCTTAAATGAAGAGATGTCTACATGTTGCAATATGAGAGCAGAGCATTTTTGTTTCTGTGAATAGAATATCCAACAACATTAGATAAGGTTATGATAGCATCTTCATCCATTGTAGGAAGCCTTCTCAAGAACAAAACCCAACTAAAGAAAAATGTTGGATTTTCTCTTAGCTGTTGGATCTGATCTTAGGTATGGCCTTATGCAAGAATATCATCAGTTGTTTGGTCTTCAACATTGAAACAGGACAATGCACCATACGTTTCCTTCTTATCTTCTCTTATGAAATGGTATCTTAAAGGGAAATGGACCATTGACATAAACCTAATATATCTTTGTTAAATCATAAATGAAGAGTATAAATTACTAGCATCCTCCTAGTGGCAAGGCTGCTCTAGGACCACCTAGGTGTAAAAATTGGTAGGGTCAAAATGCGAATTCTAATTTATGGGATTCAAATAATGAATCGACTGAACCGTAGCGCTTCCAGATGCGTAATGAAAGTATCAAAATGAAGGATCTAGCATTTTGGTGATTAAGTAGCGGCATTTCAGTTACTTGGTGCTTGACCATTTGAAAATGCATCCTCGTACTGATAGGATAAGTTGTGTACCTGCTTGTGGTAATAAAGATGGTACTTTTACCTTTTCAATCAAATTGACTCTATTTCCTCGTTTACACAGTTGAGATGTTTCTTGACCTGTTGAATAGAATGAAGTTAAATTTCATGTGAACATATAACCAACTATCCATCAACCAAGCTTCCGAACTTTTGTTTGTGGGGTAGAAAGTTATAAGAACATTGTTTTATCTTCACGAGTCTTCCTACATCAGAAATATTTATTCTTCTGAGCCGTGTTCCTAATCTGTATCTTGATGATACTCATTAACAAGCTTTGGTAAGTTATTTGTGGCAGTTCAGCAAAACTAAGCCTCAATTTCTTCTCTTCCAACTTTGATATGATGTTGTCAACATCATTCATCTTCAAATTCAAATTTCCTCCTCAATTTGAGGATTTATATAACACCTTACTCTACGATCACTTATCATAGTAATTTACTGGTTCTAGAACCATGTGTGGCCCAATTGGTACTCTTAGTAGGCCTACAAGCTTCCAAATTTTTTCTTTAAAACTTTAATACCAATTATAATCTATACATACCAAAATTATAATATGCTATTTAGTTTAAATCTTTGGATGTCTACTTTACGCTGTAAACTCTTGGGCTTGAACTCTTGCGATTTCCTTGCTTCTGGATGGAGGCAATTCTATCGTTTTTTGCTTATCATCAGGCATGCTTCCCTTTCACTAATAGCCACAAATGATTAAATAGTAAACAACTAATGATAACTAAGTGCCTGCCTTCAAACTTCCACCTCTAAATTTCTTCCACCAACTTGCTCTTTCTCTTTCAAGAAACCTGCTCCTACTGTGAATACATAAGAGTAAAGGGGGTTGAGATTTGGAGAAATCTCAGTAACAAAACAGTGACTCAATATATAATGTGCAATAGTGATTCACTAAGCATGTAACAGCCAATGCAAGAACAACACCTTATAAGCAAATACACATGGCCACAGCACAACTCAAACAAGGTATTACATGTTCAAAAGCATTATCATAGCTTACATGGCAAATAATCATGCAAACAATCAAACACAAGCTATATAAGAATAAGATCTACTACCTTTTGTCTCTTCATCCTAATTAACTCTTCTTGCTTGAAATTCTTTGATTTCTTTCCTTGTGTCTTGTTGAAGAGCTTGGGTACAAGATAAAACCTAAGAATCATATGTATAAGGGAGATTAATGCGCACTCTTTTAGTGTTTTAAGTTCATAATAAACCTTTATTAAAACCTGTCCCAAACTCTCACTTTGAGTTTAAATCTTAACTTCATTATTCTTCTTTAATTCTAAATTTGCTTATTATCATTAAGCCTAGCTTAGAGTTTAACTCCACTTTATTCATTCTCTTGAACAAATACATTATATTTAGGAACATTTGAAATGTCCTTCCTTTCCTTTCCTTCTTCCTCACGGCTTTACTACCAATATATATATATATATATATATATTCTTTAACAAGTCTCATTTTCTCCTTTTTGACTTATTAAAGCCATTTTGTCATTTTAATCTTCTTCATTTCAAACCTGAAATTTTAACTTCATTTACATTATTCTGTTGATAACAGCAGCACTAGGACAGCCACATATATATAAATATATGTATATACTCTAATCAATTACAGCAGCAATACTTCTTTCTTTTATCATTCGCCCTCAATAATCTGCACAACACCAACCCATGGTATTTGTTCACGTTCATGGCGAATATATTATTTATATAAACCTTAGTCATTTACTCTTCTTACTTGCTCTATGACCAACACAAACAGCTTCTACTTGTGCGAGATGCTATTTCTTTTTCCAGACTTCCTAAATACATTAAAAGGATCCACCTTCACGTGCTATCACTTCATTTCATCCATTTATCACATTGGGTTCTCTAAGTGCTTAGTACATTTTATCTTTTACTTGAATCTAACTCCTGCACATATTAAAACATCAAAACAGTGGTATGATGGAAGAATTATCAATCAGAAACTTCCTAAATCAGTTTCTAGCTTCAAGTTCAAAACACAAGGCTTCCACATTACTCAAAGCACCAGCGTGAATTAAGTTGCTTCCTTGGGAGCTGAAACTGTCACTAGGATACAAGAGTGATGAAGACAGAGGCAATGATATACTGAAGCAGAATAATGAACTAACGAATCGTCCAATAGGGTAACATCAATGATACTAACTCGAGGTTTCTCTATGGACAAATAATTAGTGGGCTCTATTATAAGAGAATATCAAAATGGCATCTCCTCTTTTGAATTATTTTTCTTAATTCTAAATATTTGAGACATGTTGCTTCTAGATCAATTGAGGAAGTCTCCACAATATCTTTCTCGATTTTGGCCTCAGAACGAAATTTCTTCAAGATCTTGAGAATCCACAGCGGTGAAAATAATGGGCCATAGAAATGTAAAGAAGAAGCTTCTGTTCCAACATTTAAATGTTTCCATGAGAATTTCATAAGAAGGAACGAACAAAAATGTCTCTGAAAAACCAAGACAGATTCAAAAATCATCTCTTCAAAGCAACAATCAACATGCAAATCATAAAATAAGAATCACAACTTACATTCCATCTTCCCCTAACGTTTTATTAAACTTTTACGTGTTTTCTTTAGTTTCTCTCTCTAAAGTCCAGTTCTTTAAATAATCATCATCCTCTCAAAGACGACCTAGATGAAGAAATTAATGGTAGCATGATATTCTAGGGACTTACCTTAGGCTAGAATGCCACTTGCATGTAAGATCCACCTCCCACTTGTCCCTCCTCTTCCTCTCATATTCTTCTTCTTCTTCCGCCCTCTCCCTCCCTCTCTCTCTCTCTCTCTCTGTTTCTGAAACAGAGTCGGACTGAATGAAGGAGCTGAAGGCTGAAATGTGTAAGGGGTGGTGGGAGTTAAAAAGACCATTTTACCCATCTTCCAAATTTTTATTCCAATTATTTTCTGAGGCTTCTAAAAATTCTAGAAAATAATTATATTAATAGAATAAATATTTTTCCTCCAATAGCTTCTCTAACTCATAAGATAATTTTTATAAAATTAGGGCAAACTAAAACTTCTATCTATTTTGGTTGAATTTTTCAAAAAAAATAGATATTTAATTCTCAAAAAATAACTATTAAATAATTTGGATATCTTTTATAGAAATAAAATCTTCTATAATTTTTAAATCTCCAAAATAATCATTTCATGATTTTTTTATAATTTTATTGAGCCCAAAAATATTTTTAAATACTTATTTTTCCTTTATTCTCTTTTTGAAATTTTGAAAGTTTTTCCTGTTTTGTAGGCCATGGTCTAGATAAAAAAAATCATAGTTCATGTTTTAATTGTTGAGATAGTAGTCTAAAGGTTAGTCATCTAGTTATGATTAAATTGGGTATCAACCCAATCATAATTAAAATAATATAATTTATTCTTAGATAATGCAATTTAATTATGGATAAATTATCAAAGAAGGGTTTTACAACAACAACTTCTTTATTTGACATAGCACCTCAACACATGAGGGCTTTGGTTTAGAAGGAGGCAATGGGATCACAATCCCCTATACTTTATTTTTTGCCTTCTTTCCAATTACCCCATTCAGGTTACACACTTATCACATAATAGGCAAAGAGAGTAGTTTAATCTCTTGTAATCATCCTTTTGTTTAAAGAGATGTAGAGTCTACTATGCCATAATTTAAATTCTGTATCTCCTACTCTCATATGCATTCTATAGATCAATCCACTATGAAGGCATTTACATACTATATTCTTTCATGGTTACATGCATTGACATCGTTATTAGCTTTCAAGGAATTTGGAGCTGTTTTGTACGAGGAATTTGGAGGGGAAATTTTTCCGATTTTGATTTTAAAAAAAAAAATTAAAGAAATAAAGTTAAGAATTTCAATTGATTTTTACTCTTTTATGCTACATATTATCTTCATTAAAATTTTATAACTCCATTTCTTCAATTGTTTTAAATCCAACTTACAAAAATTCCCCCATCCCTCTAAATTCCTCATACCAAACAGCCACTTATGATAATGAGGATTTGATATCACTAATGAAATATTTAGGAGCATGTTACTTTGTTTAGGGGATAAGCAAAATACGCGGCAACTAGAACATGTAAAAGTATCCAATAACCTTATAGTTTAAGGGAAGTTGTAGGTTGGATCCACATATAATCTCATCCAGTTGGTGCTTATCTCTGCAACTAAAACAAAAGACCATGTAAAGCAAGGTGAGAAAAAGGTATTCTATTTGTAGCTTGTTGCACTGCTCTGTTATACAGCATCTATTCCATTCACGAGATGACGCAAAGATACAGAAGATAAGAATGCACGAGCTGGTTAGCCACTTGTAGCTAATCGATTTTGCCGTGAACATCTCTTTGCCGGTGGCGGTGATGGAGATGAGGTGGGGGTCAATGCCAACAAATTAGTAGGGGTAAAATGGTAAATTTATTCAAAAATTTCATTATTGGAATCCAAATTCAACCTATTTTAATGGAATTCAAATACATATGAAAGCCTAATTCATATAATCCAAAAAACATACGAAATTTTGAATTCCATTTCTGCCTTTACAATCGATGAATGCATGAGGTCGTTGGTTCAGGTTCACAATGATAATAAAAAACCTGCATAATTTAATCAAACCCAGAAAAGGATAATGCATAATGGATCAACATATAAAGGGATGTGTTGATCTTCTTGCTCACGGGCAAGGCGCCGGACTTGAGACCGGTGAAGGCGGAGACCTTGTTGGTCTGGGCCGGAGTGACTTTGGTGACGGCGGCGGTGGAGAGCACAGAAGAAGCCGTTTCCTTATCCTTTTCCCTTTTACTGTACTAGTACTTAACTACTGATGAGATGCAGAAGCTTGAGCTTGAACTGTCTATTTATAATGGTGAACTTTGAGGTTAGCAATCCAAGGGTTTGAAAAATGAAGGGCTATGAATTTGCCAAAACTTGACCGTTGGATAACCGAGGTGGATGACATTACTCATGCCATGGCCACAGGAGAATGAAAGTTTCTGTGAACAGCCAGCCTTATCTTGATGGACCCGTATGACAGTGTGTGTGATTATTAAAAAAAACCTTAAAAAAAAAGAAAACAAATTCCCTTCCTCTCGCACCAAACAAACCCTTGAGCCTTGTTTGGTTGGGGTTTTTTTGAGGGAAAGGGAGAGGGAGTGAAGTGAAGGGATGTTTGGTTGATAAAATTAGAGGGGAGAGAAGATATGAAATTTTATCTTTCTTTTTTTCCCCTTTCCCTCCTCCCACTCCCCCCAAGTTTGGGATTTTTAAGACGGGTAGAAATATTGTGACATATCTGACCAAAATACTCATGGCTATTGTTAAATATTCCAAGCATACCTCTTGACTTCAGTCAACCGTTTCGTTCCTGTTCTCATCCCCTCGTTGACTCTCACCATCCTCTCTCACACACAGTCACCCACAGTTCCACACACACATTGTATTTATATATGTTTATATATTTATATTTTTTAACGAGGTACCATTATATGAGTGGGAAAAAAACATGACATAAATATATATTCTGTAGATTTATATATTTTAATATTATAATTATAAAATTAATAAGATAGAATGCAAAATTTTATATTTTTCTTATTCTTTTAGTTTTATAAGATCTTAAAAAGAATATTAAAATTGATCATATAATATATTAAAATTAATAAAATAATCATTTAAAATGTATGCAAAAATATTTTATCATGTATAAATGAGGTAAAAGATTTTATGTGATTCGTAAATTAGGAAATAATAATAATTTTGACATACATGTTGTAAGAAGAGAAGAAAAAATCTAAATAAAAAAATAAAGATATATTTATCAACATATAATTAGTTTCCCTCTCGTCCTCTCCTAAATTATATAATAAATATCCCCTCTCCTCTAACCAAAACCTCCCATAATCTTTTTTAAATTAACTTCCTATATTTTTCCCTATCCTCCCCACCTTTGAACTAAATAAAGTCTAATGTGTATTTAGGTTGACTGAGAGGGGAGGAGAGGGAAAGATAGGGGAGGTGAGAGGAGGGAGGTGAGTTACTTGTTTAGTTTTGTTAGAGGGAGAGAGGGGAAGGGTGTTTTAATAATCTCTTGTTTTGTTAAAAAAACAAAAGGGGAGAGGGATGATAATTAATTCACCATTCCACGCTTACATATTAGATTATATTTTATAAATTAATTTACACCATGATTCAAATTTTATAATTTATTAAAATTCATTCTCATCCCAACATGTTAAAATGTGTATAAAAAAAGTAAATTGATATAATGATATGTTTTATTTCTAATTGATTAATAATTTAATTTAAAAATCAAGCTAACAAAAATTTTAAGGACAAAATACCTCAAACTTTTGTTTTAAATTAATTTGTCATCCTTGTTTGGAACGAGTGAGTTTTTTTTTTCTCATGGGTACTAATGGAATATCACAACAAATATGAGGGTAAAATAGTCAAAATAATTTATTTTTTATTTTTATTTTAAATTAATTTTCCTCCATCTATGGAATGAGCTTGAGTTGAAACTTTTTTTTCCTGGACATTAATCGAACATCACAAAAATTATAAAGGTAAAGTAGTTAAAAATTTTGGCACCCTCAAAAAACTCAATTTAGAGGGGAGTCAAAATGAGGGGAAGGGAGCAGCTACCCTAGCTCCTCTTCTACCAAACCCACCCTTTAAAGAATTGTAGTTTTAGTAACAAAGAGAGTATTTCCATATATTAAAAAAAAAAACAAATCAGTCATGGTAGGACAAATCGACCTTAATTGAAGATTCGTTAATTTGGGTATGGAAATATAATGTTATTATCTAAAAGCCACTCCTCAACTAAAGAAATTATGATTCGATGCAAGAATAAGGGAAATTAATGCATGAATACATCAATGATGAGTTCAATTTAAAATAAATGAATAAATAGGATTATAAAATTTTACTAAATGGGAGATGTAAGATAAAATAGTAAAAAATTAATTAAAAACTTTTAATTTTACTTCTTTAATGTTCTTAAAAAATTTAACTCCATAAAACTCTTTAGAGAGAGAATTTTAATGAGTTCAATTTAAAAAATTGGAGAACCAAAATTATAAAATTTTAATAAAAAAAAAGTTAAAATTAAGGAGTATAAAAATTAATTAAAAATTTTAAATCCCATTTCTTCAATTTTTTTAAGTCAAACTATTAAAATTTCTCTCCTGTTTCTTCCATTTCCTTCATCCCAAACAAACCCTAACATAATGAGGTTTAAATTACTAATCTAATATTGAGGAGCGTGGTACTTTGTTCATGTGAGTAACAAATTAGGTAGCAACAACTTAAACAAGTAAAATAAAGTAAAAATTGATATAGAGTTAGCCTAATGATGTAAGGTTTTATTATATCCTTTTATATCTTGAATTCGAGTCTTAAACAAGACATCTGTACTGAAAGGAGCAATCACACTCTAAGATTAGATATTCATGATCAGTACTAGGATGTAAAGAATAGTATAAAACAATAGGTGAAGAAAAGATAAGACAAGTCATGCTTTCATCTCAACTGGAAGATTATCACAAGATTAAAGCATAGAGCCATATTCCAGCAAAGAAAGAAGAGAAGAACCATAAGTCCCATTTTAATTACTAGTATAAGATACAATTTTTAGAATGAGCCTATCTTTTAATAAGATACATTTTAGATATGTCTAAAATTTTAATGTTTTTTTTTATTTTTACCCCTTAATTAATTACATGTCTCTCTCATTTCTTTTTTCACATTCATTCACTCTCATATCTTTTCTATCCATTCTCTCTCCCACTCACCTTTTTCAAAAAAATAAGGGTGTTTTTAAATAATAAATTATATTTTTTATATATTTATTGACTCAAACTAATTTTAACTAATTTTTTGGTCAACATGATTCAGTTAATTATATTTTATAAAAAGAAACAAAGGAATACTATGTTGTACCAGAGAATCTATTAGTGTTTGGTTTGAAGGTGAAAATACTGAATAATTCATAGTTGAAAACCTTGTTGTAATTGTTGTTTATGAAGAACAGGTATAAAACGAAGCCAGTTGATTGAAGTAAAAATTCACATGATCAAAGTCAATTGAAAAACCTTTCTCTTGAGTTCGTTGCACTGCTTTGTTCTATTATAGAGCATCTATTCCATTCATGAGAAGATGTCAATAATAATTATCATTAATATAGTTAAATTGTGTTCTTAATTTAAGGGTAGACTCTTAAAGCTGGTGGTATCCGTTGGCAGGAAGTTCATTCATGATCACTTGACATCTTGTTTTAATTTTGTTTTTCTAGAAAGAGATTGGGTAGGGTTGAAATGGGAGGGGTAAATTTGTTACCCACAAATTTCATTACTTCCGTTGAACCCATCTCATTTCTACTAGCTTCGCGATGGAATCCAGTTCAACCCATTTTGATGGAATTCAATTCCATATAGAAGCCTAATTCATATAAACCAACCGTGTAAAATCTTAAATTTCATTTCTATTTACATTTCCTTTTCCATCCCTACTTTCTCAATCTCAGCATAAAACATAGAACAAAGTAGTGCTTTTTGAGCCAATAAACATTGATCATGTTGATAAAGAATTAACTCATAATTTATAAGATTGTGAGTCTAAATCCCGATATAAGAATATTAGTGGTATACTCTAATCTTTACGAATTCCCAAAATCTAATTCACCTAAATTTTGGTCTATTGAAAAAAAAAACAGAGTGCTGCTTTTTGTAAAATATTCGGATTATAGGGTAAGATTTCAAAAAATGCTCACATTTTCATGCTAATTGATTCTGATTCACTTCTAAATTCATCATTTGTTTGAGAAGCAGAAAAAGAATTCCAATACTAGAGCTATATAGGCATCAAGCTAATTATGAGGAGCTTGTTTTCCCATTTAAAATTCTTGAATGCACGAGTCCGTTCGTTCAAGTTCAGAATGACAATCTAAAATCCGCATGATTTGAACCCAGAAAAGGATAATCAATCAACACATAAAGGGATATGATTAGACGAGCAACTAGATATTATATATAAAAAGATCTCATTCATCCAATATATTCGTTTCCCGTGGAAATCCGGTAAACAGAAACCAAAAGCATAGGATGATTTTATAGTTTTATAGTGCCATAAAAAAACAAACGGGGAAAGCAAAAGCCAACAAAAACAGCAACACAATTAAATTGGTTTCGGAGTTGAATTTAGGCGCCTTCGCTTCCTGGTGGCTTGTAGGCGATGAAGCTGATGCACTGCACTTGGCGAGTGTTGTCGAATCCGATGATTCTGACGTGACTATAAGGGTACTCCTTTACGGCCTCATCGACCTCATTCAAGACCTGGGTGGCGTCCGTGCATCCGAACATGGGCAGCTTCCACATTGTCCAGTATCTTCCGTCATAGTACCCTGGTGACCTGTTGTTCTCACGGCTCACAAATGCGTCCTGCAAATTCACATAATTCACATCACCTCTCTCTTTCACTTGTATACCTCTTCTCTAACCCGACTTTATTCGCTCCCAACATGAACTCAATTAAAACATAAGAAAATCTGGGAAAATTGTTACCTTTACTTCGAACTCCAAGCAAGGAATCCATCCGCTTCTCAGAAGGTACTCAACTTCCTTCAACAAAGATTCACGGGAGAGAGGTGGGAGGTAGGAGAGAGTCTCAAACTTCTTCTTGCCCAATGGGGGCCACACCTGTTTTTTTTTTTTTTTTTTAATTCACAGACAATTTCTGTGTGAGCTTTTTTTTTTCCCACTTATAATAATAACAGATGAAATCAAATTAAAGTGTATGTTCTTAGTTCTTTCTTACCTTCATGCAGCTTACTCTCCCACCATTGCTAGCAATGGAGGTAATGTCGGTGTTGATCTTCTTGCTCACGGGCAAGGCGCCGGACTTGAGACCGGTGAAGGCGGCGACCTTGTTGGTCTGGACGGGAGTGACGGTGGTGACGGCGGCGGAAGAGAGCACAGAAGAAGTCATTTCCTTCTCCTTTTCCCTTTTACTTTACTAGTACTTCACTACTGATGAGATGCAGAAGCTTGAGCTTGAACTATCTATTTATAATGGTGAGCTTTGGATATTCCTAATCCAAGGGTTTGAAAATGAAGGGCTATGAATCTGCAAAATACTTGACCGTTGGATAACAAAGGGGATGACATTACTCACAACCATGGCCACACACGAGAATGAAAGCTTTTGTGTGAAGAGAAGCCTTATCGTGATGGACCAGTAAGGGAGTTCCACGTGGAGGAAAGTCCATAATCTTATCTTTTTTGATATGGAAGAAGGTGAAAATGTGTGGATGGTGGTGAAGTTGATTTTTTTTTTCTTGGTGTAGCAGAGTTTAGCGTATATTGGCCTTACATGAAATTTGTGACCATGCCTTCTTCACATTTATCATTCATTGCCTTTAGTTATATCCTCTCTTGTGATTGTTAGGACTACTAGTTGTCCTTGATTTGGCTCTTTCAAAAAGATTTAGGCGAGTGTCACAGGTTTAAAGTTAATAAAACTTACATTTCTTCATGCTAATTAATTAGGCTTAATTGTGAAATTAATACATAACTTCAAGGTATTTGAAGATGCATTTTTTGGGATTTTGAACTTGTCAATGCTTCTAATTCAAATCCTCTTCCAATATAAAATATAAGTCATCTTTAACCATCTCACTAGATATAAAAAAGAGTCGTTAACTCATTAAATCTATATTAAACTGAAAAAAAAAATTACCCTTATTAAAGAATATGAATTCTTTCTCTCATCTCTCCTCTCTTTGTATTTTAAGAAGTGATACAATTGGGAAATGATAATGAATAACTCTATATAAGTTATATTATTGACCAAGGATTTGTTCTAAAAGGTGCCCTCTATTTTGGACATAAGGGAGCATGCACTAGACAACTAATTTATTAAAATTAAAAAAAAGTTAATTAAGTTAACTATATTCACCCTTATTCTATTTATAAACTACTATAATATATATCACCAGAAAAAATCCCTTAAATCTGATTATCACATTAACTCTATTTTAAAATTTAATAATTTTTTAACTTTATTTCTATTTTATACTTTATATCAAGAGTATAAAGTCTACACAATAATAAATTAATAGTAAAATTGTACATTTATGTAAAAAATTTAATGATGTGAGTTATAAATAGAATTAAAAAATCTTCTCTTTCTCACTTATAAATAGGACCGGAAGAGTATTTGTAAAAGAATTTGTGTTAGTTTTCTAAAAATATCATATTCATTCATTTATATTGAAAATTACCTCATTAATAAAAATTCCCCTTAATACATATAATAATAAGCAGTGACATAGTAGTGTGTTTAATTAAATTGATTGTTATTAGAAAAGGGGATAATTTAAAGAATTTTAGTTGAAGTTGCTGGAGCTTCTAAGTCAAATAATCCTCATTATCCTATCAGGATTTGGGCTCTCTTAGGTAAAATAGTCCTACTTAGGGTGCACACAACACAAAGATATGTCTCAGCACTAAAAAACTTCAAGAGGAGCTTAACCAATGTGTAATACATAATTTATATTGGACTTAATTTAGTAATTTATTTTAATCGAAAAAAATTGTAAGAGTGCTCTGTGACTGTTGGAAATTAATATTCTGTCTCTGTAATAGTAAGATTTAAAAAAGGACAAAAGAAGAAAGAAGCGCACAAATAAAAATTGGAACATATATGAATAGAAATGTAGTTTTCATCTGAAAGTCTCTTATCTCCTTTGCTGGGTTGTTGAACATACATACGCATGTGTCTCCTCTCCCTTGTCCATTTACACCGCAAAATCAACTGTCACGTATACCAAAATGAAGAAGGAAAAAGAAATAGAATTATATATAGAGTTATGGTTCAAAACCGTTAAAAACTTAACGTTGAATGTTAATAAGTTAACAATGACCTTTAATATTTTTAACAGTAAAAGATAATATTGCTCACGTTTTAACACTTTTGATATCACTCACATATAACAAATTATAGGATAAAAATAGACCTAACTTGTCAGGTCCTGAAATTCGAATCATGACCGACACAGAATATAAATAATTTTATATTCCAAAAGCTTCAAACCTTAAATGAAACATTTGACATGAAAATCATAATGAATTACATTTTATAAAACAAAAGCAAGTCCTTTATAGAAATCTCGGCAGGAACATCGCTGTATAACCGATCTCCTGATGATCCTACAACAGACATTTAAGTTTCCATAACGTTTTCCAAAATCACCATAATCTTTTCTAAAGATTATGTGGAGTAATTACTCTTTTTTAAAATAATACAAGTACTTAATAAAGATAATTATATTAAAATCAGTCTTGTTAAAAATAACACTTCGGATCTACGATGAGCTCTTCACTGCTCAACAGAAGGATTATGTCAAATACACTATATGAAGCCAAATAATCTACTCGTGAATAATGTCTCAAAAATATGATTAAAAATAATACAGAAATAAACAATGCATAAACATATTTAAAATAATATTTCGTAATTCGATGTAAACTTTTATGTAAATATTATTATTTCAGAGAACAAATTGAAATAATCGTTTCAAATCAATCGTTGTAAAACAATCCTTTCAAAACCATAATCTTTCCGTAGAACTTCAACAGAATATAAACAGACGTGGACACATAATCTACGAGGGTAACTAACCATCAGACGCGGCTTGAAGCTACAAAAATAGATGTGGATACACAGTCCACAAGAATAAATAACCATGCGTAGTACGAAGCCACGAATAAGACGTGAACACACAGTCTACGAGGGTAAATAACCATCAGACGCGGCCTAAAGCCATGAAACAGACATAGGTACAAAACCTACGAATAATAGACTCGAGAATAAATCCCACAAATAACCATTGCGAGTATGAAACTCACGTATCTCTATCGAGCTCAGGTAACCAAGGTGCATCAAGGACTAACAGTAATACTGTTAGTAACCAGCGTTCTGTATTTTGTCCTTTCTAAAATGTTTTTAACATGCGTGGGGTTCATTTCACATGTAATGATCTCAATCATTTCAAATGTTATAATCGTTGATAAAATCACTTTGAATTTCAAAAACCCTAACATAAACATTTAAAATCAAATGTCAAGTTACTATGAAAACATATGAAATTTACATAGGAATATCTTATGAATAATATTAGTTCACATAGAAAATCAAATGTTAACTTTTTTTCTTAAATGTATCACTTTAGAAGAGTCAAATTGGATTAACACTTTCAACATAAATCATCTTGCGGTGACTCTGTTTCTTTATCAAGTAAATTCTTTTTTAGCCAAAATTCTATCATGTAAACTTAGAAGAAACTTATTTGAGTAGCTGAAAATATGATAAATTGGAAATAGCACATGTAAATAAGAAGGAGCATATCATCAACTATAAATGAGCCAATCACTGTATTTTTAAAATTTTGTAATACTAAATTCAGTTAAAAACATATGTAAGTTGACCCAACTTAGTACTTTAAATTTATTTATTTATAAAATAGAATTAATAATCTCAATTAGTAATTCAACTTTGATCTATAAAAAACTTTGAATCTCACTTTAATAAGATCATTGATTAATTATTATTATGGGACTCAAAATCTTTTAAAGATCAAATAATACTCAAAATATTTTGAAGATCAAATTTTAAATTTTTATGATATTTTAAATTTTTAACTATAATAAAAATTTATAATAATTATAAATAAATAAATAACTTGTGGGAGAAACCTCTACTTCCTTTTGTAACTCAAATTTGAATTACGAAGAACCTACCTGACATTCAAATTATCTCCCACGATATATCATAAAGTTATAATTAAAATATAACCTGACAATATATGTATACCTTATTTACCACTCTTAATTAAATGAGTATTGTTAAATTAAAAAATTTATTATCATGAATTACAGGGGTATTTTATTCCAAATTTTTTTAATTTGAAACATAATTATTGTGATGAACTAACTTTCTTAGACGATATAAATTAATTAAAACTTACTTACATTTAAAAGGTAAAAGTACACTTTTAATTCTTTAATTTTAAGTTAATTTTTATTTTAATCCCTTAATTTTATAAAATATTTTTTTAATCTTTTATCCTTAACATCATTAATAAAAAATGCAGATATTGAAACTTTAAATATTAAAAAATATTCTCAAATGCTAACCTATCAAGTTTAGTTTTTAACATAATAGTGATTGTTACAAAACATATCACTTGATACTAATATTGTTAGGGTTAGAGGACTAAATTACAGACCTAAATGTATATTCTGCTTCTTCTTTTTGTTGCAAATATTTTGCTTATTATTTTTTTTTGTTACAACAAAAATTAGGTAGTTCGGCACCGATCCTTATTAAGGTTAAGGTACAGCCCTAAAATTAAGAGGATATTTATAGGAGATTTATGAGATTGTTTAATAAATGAGTTTTTACAACTGTATTTAAAATTAAACTTGTGTTTTTGTGGGATAATCTCATTGCAAATATTTTGGTTATTTAAAAACAGAGGGATTATAGGATAATAGTCCGTTGGGCTAAATGGGATTATAATTTTTTTTTTTATGTCCTCTCCTATGCATAACAAGTCCTTCCTTGAGAATTGTACAAAAAAAAAAAGTCGTTCCTTGAGAAGCTTAATGTGGGCCTGTCTAGTCCACTTAGGTTGGTCCACAAGTATAGGAGGAAAGTGGGTCTTTTGTCCGGCTTAATGTAATTTAGCAGGGCCCCTACCCCACTTCCTTTGATTTGTTGGCTTTGCCTTTATTATCATATATTGATTAATCAAACTAAAGCAAGTGGATTAGAAATTGCCATTCTATTATGCTACCCTCAAAGGTTCCAATCCAAATTATTTAGATATAATTTCATATCATTAAATATCTAAGATATACTCCATCCGTCCCTTATTATAATTAAGGTTCAAATAATTGAATTTCGTGGTTTAAGAAAACTATTAAAATTAGTTAAAACTACTAAATAGGGAAAATAATTTTAGTATATATATTTTCTTTCAATTTTTAATTTGATACATTTGATTTTTTTTGGTTTAATTAAATCCTTTAACACATTATCCCTAGGAATTAAATCTTCTACTGGTCAACTTCATGGTGTTTCTTAAATGCTGGGAGCCCATGGTGCTAACAAAATAGAATTAAACGTAATTAAGTTAGAAGAAAACATAGGTAGTGGCAAATTAAAAATTGAAAGAAAATATACATATTTATAAAATGGTTTTTTTAATAAATATGTATATAATATATATTTTTTTAATGTGCAGTTATTTATTAGTGGGTATATGAGATAGAGTAATAATAAAAAATGATGAAAGATAATATATTAGGATAAGATGATGTGAAAGAATTGAGACAACTTTTAATTAATGCAATATATGAAATTAATTAAGAGTAACATAGATAAAAATATATTTAATATTCTGATAAATTTAAAGTGAATCTTATAAATAAACTGGGAGGGAGAGTTAATTACTTTTGTTTTTTAAAAAGAAAAAAGAAAAAGAAATTAGCAGTGGTTTGAATTGAAAGTAACAAACGCTTTAATAAAGAAGCTTTGGGATTAATTCATATAATAGTCGTGATTATTAATTAAATTCAAATGTATAAAAGATAATGCGAAAGTGAATCCCAGAAAGCGCCCAAAGCAATGAAACCCAAAATCTTATCAGAGAGCCTTCGAGAATTTGAGTTCCCACAAACCAGGAGCTCTATTAGATTCTAATATTTTTTTATATATATATAAAAATTTATATATATTCTATATTAATTTTTCATTAAAGTCAGATATAATTTTAAAAAATATTTATATAGAATTTATACATCGCCTATTAAATAAATATTTATAATAAAAATAAAAATTAAATTTATAAGTTAAGAATATATTTTTTATTATCTATACTAATTAATATACACTATTATGAAGCTATATATCTCTTTTTTTCTTTTAAAATTAATAAAATAAAAATGATCTTACATATGAGGTAGTACAAATAACTAAATTATGTATATAAAAAATTGATTAAAATTAATTAAAAGTTGATACTCTTCTTATTGGTACAGATAATCTCTAATAAATTTAAATAATTTAATTTAAAAATAAGATGCATCTCTCTTGACTAAGCGAAAAAATGACACAATAACATATTTATTTTAATGCCCATAATAAATATGGTTATGTTGATTTCGACTTGATTCATTATTTGATATGTCATGGTTCATATGTATTTCTATAATTTTATTTATAAATAATTTTTAATTTATTTTACTATAATTAAAAAATATTTTTTATAATTTAATAAATTTATAAATTTACCTATATTTAATATACATTTTATCCTAAGAATATAAAATCAACATAATAATAAGTAACTGATAAAAATTATATTTATACAAAAAATTAATAATGTCACTTGTAAATAGATAAAAAATCTTTTTACTCTATTTTATAAATAGCACTAGTGAAATATATGTGTAATTAATGTGAAATTATATTATAAATTTTTATAATCCAGTATGATCATTCTAAAGAGGACACATCACTTAAGGGCACCAATTAAATATAGGTGATTTAGAGATTCCCAACTAAATAAGAAAAGATGGTGCCTCATACTCCTACCATAACTATTTAATTTATTTATTATTCCATCTTATTTTAAATATTTAAATATGGTGCCTCACTTTAATTTATCATCAAAATTAAGTAAAATTAGTTAAATTATAAAATAATCTTAAATTTGATAAAAAAAATTATTTTTAATTAACACTATCAATCTAGAAAACAAGTACCTTCCTTATTGCTCATTGAAAATTGTACTAAGGGAGCTTTTAAAAGAAAGAAAGAAAATAATGGGAAGCTGTAATATTTGTTTCCAAAAGAAAAATTAACTTGGCCAAAGAAAATAAAAAAAATCATAAAAATAAAAAATAATCTTGATATGTAAAAATAGTGAAATTATTTGAATACTTTAAACAAAAAAAATTATGATCAAGAACTAAGTTAAGAAATTTGTTATTTATAAATATTTTTTTATCTGTTAAATTACCTGTTAAATTATGAGTATTTTTTATCAATATTAAATTATGAGTATTTATCTTTCACATGACATAGATTCGGAACTAAAAAGAATGACAAAATATTTTTATATTTTTTTTCTGGTAGAGGCAGTATCTTATTAAAATATAAAGATTATTAAAATAAATTTTATTTCTTCAATAAAATTATCTAACAACTATGCCATGGTTTTGTTGTTAAAATTTTGAGTTATATAAATCTAATATTCTAATTTTATTTCTCATATATTTATAGTATTTTAATATTATTTATTATATAATTTTATTTATAATTTTTTTAATTTAATATAATTTTATCAATAATTTTTTTAATTTAGTATAATTTTATATATAATCTTCTGTTTCAAATAACAAAAATTATACTAAATTAAAAATATTATAGATAAAATTATATAATAAATAAAATTAAAATATTAAATATATATATATAAAAAAATAAAATTAGGATAATATATGATATATAACTATATAAATTTTGTAGGCGTTGATAGCTTGGAGAGACTATCAAAGAAAGAAACAGTGGCCCACAGATTCTTCTGTTTTTCAAGTCCGCCCACAGTCCAGAGACCGAACCTGGGAATGAAAAACCGGAAACCAGTCTCCTGTTTTGAGGGAGAGCGGTTTCCCGAAAACCAGGAGCTTTCCCGAACCTTGTTTTTTTCTCCTTTTATTTCTTTTTTTTATCATTACCATCTCAATACGTGGCGATTCGACCAGACTCTGACACTCCATCGTGCTTGACACGCGCCTTATCTCAACTCGTGTATCTTTCTCCTACTTATCCTACCTATCCTTCTAGTACGGCACTACTACTAGTACTAACTACTCTACCATTTATTTATATGAGGGGGGTGATCAGATGACTGTATCCTCATTTTACGTGTTATTTTCATTTTAAATAGAAGTTTTCAATAATATTTATATTATAAAAATTATCCATTACAAAATCTATTTACTACAACTTGGATTAATCCTTTTGACTAGTAACGATCACCATATTGATAAATTTTATCTATTGTAATAAAATATTTTTATATATAATCTAATTTAAATTTATAATATTATGTTTAAAAATTCATTTACCAATAGCTTTCCTAATATATATAATATATTGTTAATTATATATAAATATTTTTTACATATAATTAAAAATAAATTTTATATAATCCTCAAATAAATTTTAAATACCTCTAGTGATAAATTTTATAATAAAATTTTAAAAAATAAAAAGAAGTCTCTTGTGAATTTTTTTTTAATGAGAAGATTCTAAAATCTAAATTAAAACATTGATACTTTGTATGCACAAAACTTAAAGAATATCTATATCTTTCATATATAAAAATTTACCAAATTTCGTATTTTTCTTATCAATATAAATATTTAAATATTTTATGTACTAAGGGAATGAGTAGATCATGACTAAACTGAATACTATGTACTACATCTTACGTCAGCCAGTCCGAAGTGGATCCACGCGCTGAATCTGCGAGTGGGCATTTGATTGACTAAACTCCTGCAATGTGGAAACCATCCTTCAAAAAGAAGTCTTTGAAAAAACAGGTGCGTACCCTGAAAGCCCAAAATTCCAGCGGCTTCCATTCTTCCTTACTGGCTTTGATCTCACCCTTCCCACCACCCCTCACACATATATACCCTCCTCTCTCTTCAAACCCAACCCTCCCACAAATCCCATTCACAAACTTCTTCGTCTTCCTCCAAATTCCTCTGAATCTCAAATTCCGATTTCTTCATCGCTTTCTCAGAGAAGTCCCTCACAAGTTTCTGCAAAATGCGGATGAGCTGTAATGGTTGTCGCGTTCTCCGAAAAGGTTGCAGTGAGAATTGTAGCATCAGACCTTGCTTGCAGTGGATCAAATCCCCTGAATCGCAAGCTAACGCCACTGTATTTCTCGCTAAGTTCTACGGCCGTGCTGGTCTCTTAAACCTCATTAACGCTGGTCCTGAACACCTTCGTCCAGGTCCGTTAGCTTCACTTTCTGATTTTCTTAAATTTTCTTTCTCTTTCTCGGGAAAGAATCGGATGTTGATTCTTTGTTTCTGTTACTTTCAGCTATTTTTCGGTCTTTGCTTTACGAAGCTTGCGGGCGGATACTTAACCCGATTTATGGGTCCGTGGGTCTGTTATGGTCAGGGGACTGGCAGCGTTGTCAGGTCGCCGTGGAGGCGGTGTTGAAGGGTAACCCGATCACTCCGATCAACGCGGAAGCTGCCGTGAGTGGGCAGGGTCCACCGCTGAAGCCTTACGACATACGTCATGTTTCCAAGGACAAGAACTCGACCGAGTCGAACGATGCCCAACGAGTGAAGTCTCGGTCACGGTTCAAGCCATCCGCCGGGAAGACCAAGAAGGCGAACAAGGGGACCGAGTTGAAGTCCGCTGAACCGGAAGAACCGCGCAGTGGATGCACCGTGTGTTGTGCAGCCGTTGATGAGGTGGCGAACCGGTCCGCGAGCCACGAATCGTCTCTGAGTCACCAGTCGCAGGAGGTGCCGGCGAAGGCGGCATCGGCCGCGGCGGAAGGTGATAGCAAAGAGAGCGAGAGCATGATGTCGGTGGAGACCGCCGAAACTTCTATTCTCTTCCGAGACGAACCGGAAGCAACACCCAAACAAAGCGGGGGAGCGGACGAAGCCGATGGGGCCGAATTGGGACTGGAGCTGACGCTGGGGTTCAAACCGGTGCCACGTGAGGCTCACGTGATGCCGGTCAAGAAAAGAAAGAGAGAGTTTCAATTTCAGGACTCAGGTGGTGACTCAGCTAATAAGAAAGTATCAAGCACGAAGCTGGGGCTGGAATGCTCGGCTTGATGTGGTGGTTGACTCGGCTCGCGTTTCAATTTTGGCTTAATCGGCTCGACTGTATACAGAGTCTTTGGTTTGGCTAGCTTTGTTAATGAATTAATTATGATAATTAGTAATAATTTTGGGGTTAACTCTAATGAGAAAGATGTACAAAGATGGTTTGGAATGTACAGTAAACAGTACATTTGATTGAATTGAAAGGACTGAGTAACCTAGTAGAAGACAAAGCAAAGCGACAGAGAAGGAAAAGAGGAATCTTTTTTTGTCAAATAAGAATCATTTTGGTACAAGGTTTCACACTGATTCAGGGACAGAAGCACAAAGTCGGGTACGATAATCAGTCAAATATTACGGGTTGTCAGATGATGGATTCAGAATCTAGAATTTTTTTTAAATGGTAAATACAAATTAAAAAATCAGACCAACATAAATAGGAATTTCTAAAATTGACGGTGGATTATATTAAATAGGAAAAAATTTTCCATTAAAAATTTTACAGTTGATAATTTTTTATATAAAACTATTATTACTTAAATAAATAAAAGCTTTTATCTCTCTCAACAAATATATTTTTTAAGATTTAAATTTTTTTTATAAAAGGTGAAGATATTTATGTCATTTTTATAAAAAAATTAATGAGTGATTTTTACCTAATTTTTTTTTATCAATTTCATCCATAAATATCCATATGAAATATAAGAATTATAAGAATTTTTGGATATTGTCAATGGTAGGATTTAATATGTCAGAATATAAGCCATGCCATATAGGAAAAGGAACAACCGATGTTTACAAAAGTAAATAAAAATTCCCAGTAATTAGAATTATTATAAATTATAGAACTTATTTTAGGCTATGTGGATGGAAGCATTTACCATTAGAGGATGGGTATATAAGGGATTAGCAAAAGATAGGTAAGCAAGAAATTCCAAAAAAGTGGAAGAGAACGAAGAAGGCGGGTGGATAAGATAAAAGGCAGGCTGCAAGATGAGAGTGCTGAGTTGGAAATCCGATATTTACTATTATTAATAGCAACACTCATCAAGGACGCAGTAACTTGGACCCTCTTTCTTCCCAAAAACACATTCCGTGGGTGGGCTTTTAGATTCTTGTTTATTTTAGATTAACCCATCAAGATTAATATCAGATTACTCAAATTGTATTTTATTTAAGTAAAAATTAATTATTTAATCCTTATAATTTTAATTTGATTAAAATTAAATAATTGAATTTTGACTTAATGTGACTTAACTTGTGCAGTTTTAACTCAATTCAAACTTTATCTTTAAATTTTAATCTGATACAACTTAACTCCTATAATTTTAATTATTTATAATGTTGATCATTATATTTTAAAAAATAAGTTAAAAATTAAGTTTATTAAAACTATAAATATTAGGTTGTGGAGAGTTAAAATTTAAAAAGTAAGTTAAACTGAGTAAAAACTATAAACAACAAATGATTACTTTTTTTTATATTTTTTTTTGTAAGAGTGTAATGTAAAATATGAACAACTTTTTAACACTCAATTTAATAAAAAGAATAATATTCCAATTTAGTAAATTTAAAAGAATATACTATTTAAATTGTCAAAACTTGGATTGTCCAAATCTTTTATTAAATCTGAACATTAAAAGTATGTCCATTCCGTTCCTCCGAGAATATTTTCCAATTTAATTTTGATCGGAAGATTTTAATTTGTTAAGAATTCTCAATGATTAGAGCCATGTAACCCCGGTGGAATATGAGAACTAGAATAATTAGATTTTTTTTTATGTTATTTCATTTTTATGATTATTCCTGTAAGTAGGACGATGGTTTTCGTTTGATGGGATACTTGAGTATTGAATTAGATTATAATTATTTTCACAACTCTCTCTTCTATATTCTCTCTTCTCTTAAATCTTTCACTTCTCTCTTCTCATTTTATATCACTTGTGTGTTTAAATGTCCAAACTGACTTCTCAACTAATATGTTACTTTTTGACTAATATTGATATTTGGTTTACTATTTTTATAACTTGACTTTTAGAGCCAAATGAACTTAATATGAAACTACTTTTTATAGTTTCTAACTTCTAACTTTTAGCTCCTTCACCTTGATTTCATTTCAACCCCCCCCCCCCTATTTTGATCTTTTATCCACACAATTTTCTGTCTGGCTACCTTTTTTTTTACAAAAATCAATCTAAACATAAATCACATTATACTGTCTAATTTTACCCAATCTCACTTTTGCAAAAGTTAGATTAAAAAAAAGTCACTTCTCTGCCACTAATCCAAACACATCCTAAGAGATGAGCATACTGGAAGACCAAGGTGAGAATAGATAACTTTTGAAAGTACTAAGGAAAAAAAAGAAAAGGAAAAACAAATTGTGTACAAAAACTTAAGTGGGGAGACATGGGCAAGCTGTGTAGTGAGCCTAAAAAGTGTTTGGATTAGTTTTTTAGAAGTGATTTAATTTTTAAGTAAATATGTAATAAGAGTTTAGCGTAATAATATTTCTGAAACCATGATATGAATTTCTCAAACAGGCTCTTAAACACTATATACAGCTAGTACGTTCTGCAACCATGTTTATAATTTCAACCCAAGGGAAAAAAAAAACAAGCAATCATAAATTCTCTATTTATGAAGGGAAAATCCTAAATTTTCAAATTGCAATCCTAATTTCACTATCTGAATCATAATATGAACTATCTACTCTGTTTTCTAGAGTCCAAATAAAACCTGAATATATATTCCATAAATGAGGAGAGAGGAAATTAGTGGAACATTCAAGCATCTGAATGCAGAAGCACGTATGAATAAAGATTAAGTAAAAATTATAGAACAAGGTTAAAAGCAATAGATGATATGCATAAAAATGTGTCATCTCTGGGTCCAGGAATCCAACAAGTAAAGATGCTAATTACAAAAAGGGTAAAGTTAAATATCAATTGAGCTTCCTTTTCTTTTCTATTTGTTCCAATTTGACATGTTTATCTAATATCCACTGCTTTAAATTTGTACAGAGTGCGACAAGCACAAACTGAGAGAAGCAGAGATTCATAATTAGTGCTTCAAAGAGGAAAGGATACTTCTCTGGAGGACGCATGACCAAGTAGACAATGTGAAGAATAAAAGAGACAGCACAAAGGATCAGACGCATGAACCTTGTGCTGATGAAATAATAATTACTCTCTTCATTTCTATGTTGACCTGGTGCATAGAATATCAGGATGAATAATGCAAATGAAGCCAAATATGCTAGAGTCAATTCGTCGCGGCATATCAGAGGAAACATCGAGAGCATGGCGAATTGCATCAACCACCTAAACAGAAATGGCTCTTCCACAGCAAGCAGGCTTGCAGGCAGAAGGGGCAGCAAAATGGACTTCTCATGCACTGTGAGAGACATAAGAAGTAGTAAACCTTCATAATGTATATGACTATATATAAGAAAACAGAAAATTCTGTTTTCCCCTAAATTAAGTTCTAATTGTCAACAGCAAACTGCCCCAATGGTAGTGCTATCTGCTACATTTGGACGAGCTTTTGAGCTTAAACCTAGCGTAGACATGTTTGTATGTCTGTTTAAATTAATTGTATTAAAACAAGTTCTTATTCTAAAATAAGTACATAAATTTAAAATGCAACAAACACCTCATGATCCTCATGCGGACCCTTATATCCACATTTTTATCCTAACGCAATGTCAACAAGAGAAAATTGAAGAAAGCAAACTCTTGCCGTTGATTTCAAAATGTCTATATTATAATCTGAAGTTTGGGGGTGTTTTGTCACATTTTAAAGTTTACATACCAATTTTGTAACAAAGCGTTGGCTGAAGAAGGTAAAATGTACTTTTCCTGTAAGAATAATCCAAATTTTACGTAAAATAAAGAAATGTTATACCAACCTTGGAAAGAGAAAAGGTAAAATGAGATTGAACTATTTAGTAGCCCATAAAGGAAGCCTTGGTTGCTAGGGGATTTTATTTGTTGAGTCATTGAAGGAAGACAAGTTAAAACTGTTGCTGTCAAGCTGAGAAGTTTCAGATATGGTGTTGTAAACCATTTCTTCCACTTGATGAGAATTGAAGAGGCGCACCAAAAATTGGCAACATAATCCTCATATATCCCCCTCTCAAAAGGAGCAAGACGAGAAAGAACCTGTTCCAAGTACCACAAGCAATTAAACTTATGTCCTTCTTTTATTAGGATAAAAAAAGAGTTAGCTAACAAAGAAGAAATCTCTTTCACCCACACACAGATACAATGCCATAAAAGGCACCACGGATTAAGGAAAGTCAAGCACAAAAACATGCTTATAAATGTCAACAATATCATACTTACCTCCAAAATGGATTCCATTGAATAAAGATATGGCCACCACACTACTACAAAGGTTCCTATAACAACCAGCCCCAGTTTTGACACCTCCACGAGTGGATATTTACGCCTCAGACATTTACCCAGGAGATGGCTGAAAAAAGCAGGTGCTAAGTATATACTCATCTGCAGAGGCATGCAGCAACAGTTGTCCCATACCAGAAAGAAATGAAAAGGTTAAAATTTCATCAGAGTGAATGAAATACTTAATACCAAGAGAAACAATTGTACCAGAAAAACCACAGAACATACTAAATTTAAATAACTTATCAATTTAAAGATAAAGGAAATCAACCTGTTTATGATTTATGGCTAGACAATACAGAACACAAGCAAAAGGATCTTGTCCAGAGAGGATAGCAGCAACAGCTCCAGTACTGAGGCCCAAGCTAATGCAGTTGTACTGAAACACAACAATTGCTACATTTTAAACCGAGGCACCACTGTTGAGTTTTGGACGAAAAAAAGGCACTACTAAACCTGAAACTAAAAAAAGGAAACTGGGAAAAAGTGAAATGAAAGACAATCAGAATAATTGAGAAACCTGAAAATGACCATGATCAATTAAGATCAAACATGGGTTTAGTAAAAGCATTGCTGTGTGCCATCCAGTGTCACTTTTACGGCTTTTTGAATGTTGATTGTAATAAACAATGATGAAGTATATGGCAGCTGGGAAGAATATAAGCGCATCAGAAGATAGAACTGTCCACCTCATGAGTAGTTTTCTGTAAAAGAGAGATGCATAGTGTTAGCTCCCCAGCACAGCCACGACAGCTACTAAAATTTTATTCAAGGAGACACAAACCTGCAAGGGAAATTCCAGCAGCAAATATTTAAGTTTCGTATTTTCTATTTTATCTATTTATTAAATCCCTTCTGTATGAGTGCCAAGAGTGCCAAGAGAGGTGCTTTGGAAAGCTTTGGAAAAAAAAGGTGTACGTATGGCATATATCAAGGCAATAAAAGATACGTATAAGGGGGTAACAACTACTGTAAGAACGTCTGAAGGCGAAACAAAGGATTTTCCCATAAGGATTGGTCTACATCAGGGATCAGCCTTGAGTCCTTATTTATTTAATCTAGTAGTAGATGTTCTAACTAAGCCTATTCAAGAAGAAATCCCTAAGTGCATGCTTTTTGCGGACGATATAGTTCTTGTAGCGGAGTCAAGAGAAGAGATTAATTTTAAACTTGAGTTATGGAGAAGTACTTTAGAATCAAAGGGTTTTCGTCTGAGTAGAAGTAAGACTAAATATATGCATTGTAATTTTGATAAGAGACAAGTTAGAAGTAACTTGGAGGTCAGATTGGGAAATCAAGTTATTCCACAAATAGATAAGTTCAAATATTTGGGATCAATAATACAGAAGAACGGTGAAATTTTGGAGGATGTTAATCATAGAATTCAGGCCGAGTGGTTTAAATGGAGAAATGCTACTGGGGTTATATGTGATCGGAAAGTACCAGATAAAGTAAAAGGAAAGTTTTATCGCACTGCTATAAGACCAGCAATGCTTTATGGAAGTGAATGCTGAGCTTTAAAAGGACAGCAAGAGCATAAAGTTGGGGTAACTGAGATGAAGATGCTGAGATGGATGTGTGGGCATATAAGAAAAAATAAGATTCGTAATAAGCATATACGGGGAAGAGTTGGAGTGGTACCTATTGAAGAGAAAATGGTAGAGAACCGTCTTAGGTGGTTTGGACACGTACAAAGAAGGCCAAGGGATGTGCCGGTGAAGAGGGTGGATCAAATAGCATGGACACCGGTTAAAAGGGGTAGAGGAAGGCCAAAGAGAACGCTCAAAGAGGTCATGGAACGGGATCTCCTGGTCAATAACCTATCTAAGAATTTAGTTTTCGATAGAGCACAATGACGTTGTATGATCCATGTAGCCAACCCTATTTAATGGGATAAGGCTTGTTGTTGTTGTATTAAATCCCTTCTGTCTTTTTCTAAGCATTTCCTACTTTAGTGCTAGTGATGGAATGAGTGGTATTACCCACGTTTAGAGTCATTAGGCCACGTTTTTAGGAGTAGTGGCAGGCAGCTTTTATTTTTTCGCTTATTAGAAAAATACCAAAAACAACTATGTAAATTTCTATTTAAAGGCAAATGGCTTTGAGGAATACAGGAAAGAATTTATAGAGTGAAATTGAGATTCTCTTGGCTTCTTTTCTTTATCTTAGTGAGATCCTTATAAAGAGAGAGATCAGGAGAGAAATACCTACCACATTGAGAAAAAATTAGAAGAAAAGAAAAGAAGCTCATCAGCAAAACTTCAGTTATGAAAATGAGTAAGCTAACAATCAATCACTAAATGATTAGCTTAGCTTTAGCCCCCACAAATAAGCAACAATACAAGCTAGTTCCTAAAAACAACAAACCCAGCACATTTAAGTCTTTTATTAAGTGATTCAAGGACATTGAAAGGACTACTTGCGATGAGTTTATTAGTTTCATTGACTAGCTTGAACATTCAATAATTTCAGGCAATGAAGCTGATTTAAGTATTTAGAAGCTAAATTGTTAGTTTACTCTTATTCACATAGTATCAATTAAAAGGACCCTAACTAATGAAATGAATTAAATACTCACCCAATATAGGACTCATGACCCCTGGAACTGAAAAGAGAAACTGAATCAGGGTGGAAGAATCTGAGAAAGAGGCCATGGATGAAACTTTGGTAGGCAGTAAGCGGTGGGTAGTCAAGTCCCCAGTAGCTCAAATCATTGGTGGTGCTATTACGATACCACTCCCTAACTGGAAGGTTAAGGGTAATCTCCATCCAATGTCTCTGCGCCTCGTAGTCCCCAAACTTTGGAGGGTGCCCAGCACCAGAGTAAGGATGGACTGACACAGCTGCACGAACCAAAAGTGCAAACACTGCCACAGTAAGGAATATAACTGCAGGTCCTTTCTGAACTAACCATCGCCAACAATCGTCCACACCATCATCTACATTTACTGTTATCTTCTTTCCCTTTTTCATGCTTAACTATCAACTCAGTTCCACCGTGATATGTGATAGAATAATCTCTAAACCTAATAATGGAAAAAACCAAACATGAAAGAAGAAAGAAAACAATTATCCATTAGATAGCAGTCAATTGCAGAGATTCTTACGAGGAATAACAACTAACTGGCAAGAAATTGCATCAAGAAATATATCTCAATTGAAGATCCGATGACCCCAAAAATGGGGTCTTAGCGATGAAGCTTTTAATTCGTAAAGAGATTCCCCCAAAACCATTGTTCCTATAGTTAATCTATGGTATGTTTAAAAGCCAAGTACGCAGTGAACAACATGATATGAATGTGAATTTGGAGATCGCAGCACACCAATGTAACCATTTTTTTTACATCGAGAAAGAATCATAAGCTAGCAGAAAAGCTAAGTCCCAATTCCAAGCATCAATTCCTAAAGTCAAATCAGAAATTCACAGGTCAATGCCGGGAAGGAAAATATGGCAGAGCATATATATGTTCTCGCCAACCAAGAAGTAAACCCTCCTTAACAAATGCTCTTCTCTGTGTTTCCAATCCTCAAATTCATAATGCCAAAAGAAGGAAAAGTGCTGAAGCTGAACGCATACTATATCAGAGAATTTCATCAAGAAAAAGTTATTTTTGAACTTTTTTCTTGGACGAATCAATGTAAACGCAAAAACCCTCTAGATTATTCCACATGTAACAGCAAAGACGTTGACTTAGAGACATGAAGAGCCCATATGACATCAGTCAGCCCGTCTACAGTCAAGAAAGAGGAATATGATTTAGAGAGATGAACATTGAATAGAACCATTACCGGCAATCGCGCAGCAACTCACTCTCTTACTTCTAATTTTTGTTTTTTGCTCACACCACTTCGATTCTTCGACAATCTTAGAACCTTCTTCGTCCAGGGAAAAAGATCTCAGTATTCTCTGCCGCTCTTATCTCGGTCTGTATGGAGTTGGTTTCCCTCCTCCTGCCTTGGAAAAGCCACGCAGGGTTGAATGCTCCAACAAGTCATGGCGAGGCTCGGGAGATTTTAAATTATTTATTGGAAAAATTGTCTTTAAATATCAGACAAAAAAATCTAATAAATTTTTTTAATTATAAAATAATAGAATTATCCTTAAAAAAATAATAATAAATGAGATATTTTTTTAAAAGATAATTATATTGTTTTACAATTTAAAAAAATTAATTCTAAATTATGTGAATTCTACCGTGGTTTAATTCCTAAATTTCTGTGTAATTAGATTTAAATGAATTTTTTTCTAGGTTATATAAGAAAAACTAATACAAAAATATTAAATATTATTTAAAATATAAAAGTTTTTAATAAAAAAATTATTTTTCATAATTATTTAAATTTTTATTTAAATTATTGTCTTATTTAGATTGAATATATTTTCATAAAAAAATAAGGAAAATGAATCTAGAAAATAATAAATTCTAAAATAAAACTGTTACCAATAATAAATTAAGTATTACTAATAATAGATATAACATTACTAACACAAAGTCTTGCATTTACATTTTTCATAATCTTTTTATATTGTTTTCTCTTATTTTTATTGTATATCCAGCAAATAGCAAGTATATGATACTTTTTTAAAAAAAGAAAATATGGCATAAAAGATTTAAAAGAACGCAATGATGTTTAGGATTATGATATTGGTGATTTTAGATATCCGTTTATATTTGACTCTTTTTCCCTTAAAATTATCATGTACAACCGGGCATATTGTAATTTGCTTTCAGGGAATGAGAGGTCAAACATTAGATTGGGACCAATTTAACTTTTTCAAAACATAATATATTTTTTTCCATATTTGATTCAAATTAAATTTGAACTAGAAGAAATATTTTGCTAAATCAAAATACTCCTTTGATGACAAGAAATACTTTTGTTTTCACTAAACAACATACCTCAATTGCTAACTATCTTTAGAAGCCATTTTGAAGTATATGAAATTTTTTGAAAGGCTTCTCAACAATCTCAAGGAAGGACATAGAATTGATTGAATAACCATTTGCTAGAACATTTTTGAATAAAAATCACTTCAAACATTCACCAGATATTAGTTTTAATAAAATTAGCTTTAATAGCTTAAATATGAGGCCTCAAATTTAAGTTTAAATGTATATAAAAAATACTTTTTAAGAACTAATTCTAGTTAGATCAGATAATACTTGAATCTGAATCAGATACTCATAAAAAAGAAAATCACTTCAAAATGGTACCCTAGCATTCAAAATTTTCAATACGCACCAACATGAACTTATTTGGATAGATCATGCACTTTATAGCCCAACCACTAATGCAAACCGGTTCTCTGATGCACAATCTACTCATTTAAGAGGCTACTTTGGACAAAGGACTAAGATTCCACTAACCGCAAAACAAAGGTTCCATTCATTACAAATTGAGGAACTGCAACGGACTCAAAGTAGTTTTGTGTCGACCACAGCTTCCAGTATTTTTGCTTCTAGTTCAGATTCATCAACCCACATTGAACTTTGCTGGCGCAACAACTCTTTCTTCTCTCTCTTCTTCTCTTCATGCTTTGTCATCATCCTCTTCCAAGTTTCAAGCTTATCTGCCCTTTCTTTTAACTATACACAGACAAATGAGAAATCAGCGACAGAAAAATTTTGTGCAAAGCTTTAAAGTGAAAATGTAAGTGCAGAATTTGAAACATGGGAGCGGTCAATATAACTGATTATTCATCCAAGTTCCTCCTCACAACACTTCATGGAAATTGTAACTACACAGGTACAACGACAATAAATGGATATTTGTAACAAATTCAAAATGACACAACTAGCAAATAATTGTGGCATGAAGATCAAACAAAGTATTGCGTTCTGCCTAATAAAATAATTTCTACACCAAAAAAATGGCATCACTCTTTGAACCTGAAAATTGATACAAACATTTCAAAAGCCATTTAAAGGAGAAGACTTGGTATCGTTGCTGGTAGATTTCCTAATCAAAATATGAGAAAAGAGTTATTTCACAACTTAACACCATGTGATGGGTCTTTTTAAATTTTTCTAACGGTCATTTTTTATTGGAGAAATCAATACCAAATACATAAGGAACTTTACTTCAATCTAGTCCAATGTTCCTTTTCATTTAGGAAGCAGAAACGTTTATTGTACTTACTCTCTATTGTTCTTTACTTTCCACAATTTCCAAATCACTTAGCCTATGTTTGGTTCAACCAAAGGGAAGGTAGGTTAAGTTAATTTAGGAGAGAGTAGGGGAAGGTAAGGGATGTAAGTAGAGGAGAAGAGGAGATATTTTTTGTTTGATTCAATAAAGGAGGGGAGGGGAACTTATTATAAATTGACAAATATACCCTTATTATTTTATCTTTATTAATTTTTTTCAATCAAAGAAGCTTTGCGATTCTGCCTTCTCCACCATCGACTTACTCCTCCCTTCTGAAGGGCCAATGGCGACTGGAGAAGAAGCAGAAATGGAGGCTCGTTCAAGAACTACTCGCCGTTGCAAGCCTTCTCTGTTGACGCACCTCATCCACCGTCGACTTGCTCCACCAACGACTTGATCTTTCGAGAATGGAGGTTTGTTCGAGAAGAAGCCAGCACTCCAGCCTAGAGGGTGCCCAAGTCTGCAGCATGCATCACCACCAACAACTCATCTTTGCCCCGATTAGGAGTTAAGGAGGCAGTGGCATGCGGCGAGGAGAACGGACAAGCTGAATGAAAAAAGCCTAAAGGGTATCATTGGAATATTAAAAAATGGACACGGGCAATTTTGTCCAAAATGGAGAAAAGTCTCTCAACCCTCCAAAAACCCCCCATTTTAGAGGGGTGAGAGAGTGGGGGAGAGGAGCAGAAGAAGACAAGAAATTTTGCCTCCTCTCCCTTACAAAAACCCCCAACCAAACAATGTCTTATCCTCTATAAAAAGTTTGATCCCTCTCTTGTGAGAGCATAGCATGACATTGTCAATTAAGGAAGGAGGTTAACATGTGGCATGACATTCTCATAATGTAGAGCAATTGATTCCCCTACTTTTTTTTCTTCAAAACATGTGGCATTTTGCTTACACTATCGCCTAGAGGGAAAAGCATTTTAGTGGCATCTGGAATATATGAGAAATAAAATTCTTTTAGAGGTATCATCAATTAAGTACATGGAAGCCATGGATAGAAGATTTGAGGCTGCTTTGCAAAAGCTGACCCCATGGCAGAACTCATGAAGCTGAAACAGACAGATTCAATTTCTGAGTTTCAGGAGAAATTTGTTGAACTGAAGCTCTAATTCAAATGTTCAAACTGATTTCAATCGTTAGTGCCATGTACCTAGCGAAGATGCAAGAGATGACGGCCCTCCCAACAGGAAGTAAGAGTTCATCTCTAGCAAAGAAGTTCACGGTGGATGTAGGGGTGTTATCAAGCAATATCTTATCCAGTCTGAAGATGATCCAGGTTGAGGTTCAGGCTTTAGTGGGCACAACTTCAGGTCAGGTCAGCTAATCAAACCAGCTTCCACACTTAACCTGGTGCCCAAAGAAATTTGTCCCAGGCCAATAGAGCCACACAACTTCCCAGAATTTCATGATTATTGTCGTTGAGAAAGATGAGGATGAAGATTTACAGGATTATATTGGGAATGAAACTACCCCATTCAAAACCACTACCCTGAGTTGGATGGCCATGCATCAGCCCAACCTCTTGAGGACAAGTAGTTTCTAATAGGGAGAATAGTTGAGATGTGGGAATTGTCTCGTTTACATAAGTTTGGCGTGATTTCATTATGTTGCTGACTTGTGTGTGCGCCTTACTGTGCATGTTTGGTGCTAGTTAGAATAAGGATAGGATGCTGAGTCAGCATAGGATGTGTATAGGGTTAGGTAGTAGAGGCACCATTTTTCAAGAGACACTAATCTGTAATAGCTGGGGTTCCTCATAATATTAGGACTATGATGCATCTTCTATAATCAGATTTGGAAAATTAGTGAAGTTGTGTTGTGTTTGTCTGGCTTTCATAATAATTAGTTTCTTTGTTCCATCTTATATTTCCTCATTTTTCTTGGACCAGCTTTCAGTATAATCCAGTATTGCTGACAGCCAAGAGGACACAATGTAATTAGCTACATATTACAAAATTCTGGCGAGATATCACATTATTACTTAGCCAGACACTAGGTTTTATTATATATATAAAACAAAAACATCTGCAAGACTACTAAACCATTCCCATCCTCCATTATTTGGATTATCTTTCCAGTTAATTATTTCATTATCCTATATAGCTTTCCTTAGATCAAACAGAATCCCAGAAAATGATAGAGAAAACCAAAAAGATACAGGTACAAAAATGGATACGTGGAAGACACATACCAGGGTTTGTCGAAATTCTTCTTGGGCAATCTTGCGTTCTTCAGCTTTGACCTTAGCAACCTCAGCCTTGAGCTTCTTACGCTCTTCATTAGCAAGCCTAATGGCTTCCCTCCTAGCATCATCCTTCCTCTGCTTCTCGAGCCTCATGAGCTCCATCTCCTGAATATATGCCTTGCGAACCTCCTTAACCTGTTTGGCATAGTCTCTTCTGAGCTGGGCAAGCCTAGCCTCTGCCTCCTTTGGGTCCTTGGGAGCCTCCCAACTTCCAATGTAGGAGTTGGGTTCGAGGAAATGGTGGTTATTTTTGTGATCATTATGGTGGGAAGGCTTTGCAGTTGTGGCAAATGAACGTAGGGTTACAGAGAACTGAGAAGATTTGCGGAGTAAGGGTTGAAGTGTAACCATTGATGAAAGGTCAGCTGAAACCTATTAGCAAAAAGAAAGAAAATCACTAACGAACAAACAAATAGCCAATCCACCCGGTCAATTAATTTCTTATTAAAATAACTGCCTTGAAATGGTATTCATTAATGTTTGTTTTGGGAAATTAGATGATGCTGTGTATGTTTTTCAATAGGGGCGTTCGAGTGTTCTTGTTGTTGGGGTCGAGCTCAAATCATAGTACCGACAGTCGACACTAAAATTAAAAACGCATACCAATAGCAATAACATGGAGTCACGAACATGTCTCAAACACCTAAATTCAGGTTGCTATTCCATCTTCACCCTCCAATTCCAATTCATCAGACAGGGAAAGAGTAGAGACTGAGGACTCACCGACAGAGAACTAAGTAGGGGTGAAAGAGAGATTGGAGAAGTCGAGGACCGAACACGATGGAAAGTGGAGACGACGAGCTCACTGAGACCGGAAGTGAAGCTTCGGTGAGAGTTGGTTGGGGGGTTTTTTTTACGAGGGGAGCAGAAACCGCGTTTGGTTGGAAAAAATAAAGAGAGGGGAGGGAAGAAGAAATTTTTTGTAATTTAATATTTTTTTTATCCTCTCTCTAAAGATAAAATTTTTGAAAGGGAGAAATTTTTTTTTTATTATAATCAAATTATATTTTATTAATTTTTAATATTTTAATTATATTTTTTATTTTTTTATACCTAATTTTTTTTAATTGTTAAAACTTAATAAATATAATAAATTATTTATATATTATATTAAAATATATAATAATTATAAAATTAATAAGAAATAATATTAAAATTTTAATTTTATTATTTATATAAATAAAATAAAAATTTTTAAAATTTATAAATTAAAAAAATAATTTTAATATGAATATTATAAATAAAAAATAAATATATTTAAATAAAAAATAAAAATATATTTATTAATTTTTAATTAATTTTACTTTTCTCTTATTTTAAATTAAATAAAAAATATTATTAATTAATTTTTTTTATTTTTTTCTACTTTTTTTTGAATTAAGTTAATATATCTTCCTTAAACCAACAAAGTCTAGATGAAAGGGTTCCCCGCTCTTTGCCCGATCCAGAATCAAAAATCAGAAAACATAAAAGAAAAAAAAAGGGTCAGGTTTTCCTGAAAATTGTTCTGTTTTATGAAAACATATAAATAAGTTATTCTTTTGTTAATATAAACTTTAGTTTCCCAAGACTACATTTTATTTTTGATCTCTCAATTTATAAATTATAAATTTTAATCTCTCAAATATTTTTTATTTAAACATTAGTCTATTTTGTCATTTGACAAATAAAAACTTATATAAACTTAAAAAATTAAAATTAAAATGATAATAAATTTAAGAAATTAAAATTTATATTAAAATTATTTTCTAAAATAATTGTTCTGAAAACAACAAGATAAATAAATTACTCTATAAATGATTCAGAGCTTCATCACTTGCTTTTTTAAAAAATATATATATATAATGTAAAAAAATAATATATTAATTTTAAATTGTTCAAATTTAATGCACATAATTTGAAGAGCAATTGACTCAATATTAAAATAAAATTTTACATTAGTAATATTTGATCTATTGTTAATAACAATTATATTTTAAAATTTATTATTTTCTAAAGTTATTTTCTATCATTTTCTCTAATTTAAAAGATATTTTTCATTTTCATTCTCAACAATTTGGAAGGAAGAGTATATTATTTAGCAAATTCAATAAAATCTATTTATCTCTATTTTACTAATATTATCAATAATTTTTTCTATACTTAATATATATATATATATGATTTAATTGAAGAGTTAAAATTTATCATAAATATAATATTTATTTTCTATATTTATTAAAAAAATTAAATTATTTTATTATACTTATTCAATAATAATTAAGTAAGAGAGTGGGGAGAAATTAAAAAACATAATTATAATATTTTAAAAAATATATATTATATTAATTAATATAACTAATTTTTTTAATTTAATTAAATTAATTAAATAATTTTTAAATTAAGGATCTATAGATCCGACTATGCATAAACATCGAGTTGAGAAACTGCTGTGACGACAAACATGAGATAAAAGCTGATAATGAACTCTAAAGCAAAAGCTTGAGAGCATATCCTCCTGGAGGAACTGTGATTTCTCCCTCATGAAGGGGGTGAAAATATCCACTTCAATGCAAAATGCTGCGCATATGTACGGCTTAAACAAAAGATGATATAGGGTTATGGCTAGTCCCGGCCGGCAACAAGTGAAGGCGGCTGATGGCGGAAGAGAACAATGAGATCAGAAAAGAAGGCAAAGATAGAGAGTACAATAACGGAAAATTGGTTAAGTTTGTCAAGTAGATAGAAGAAGGATAAGAGGGTGATTGAGAGGAAGAAGCAGTTGGAGTTGGAGAATGAAAAGAGGGAGAAAGCAAAGCAAAGGGCATATATTTGAAAGGGGAAAAACTCTGTTCCAAACTTTCCTTCTTGCAACTTGCATCTCAAGATTGTTTCCCATTAAAAGATGAGCACTTAAAAGCACATCTCATTTAGAACATTGAAATATGATTATTTAATATTTTTTAAATAAAAAAATTATTTTTTAAAAAATAATAGTTAAAAGATTATTTTTATTTGAGATTATACCCCTCTAAAAATAATTTAAAAAAGATTAAAGATAATAAATATTAAATCTGAATCATCCAAATAATGAGTTCTCTCGTGCTGGTGAAAATAAGTTAAAACCTTGAATTTTCACTCTACCAAGTGCGCCCTAAACTCAATAAATATTACTGTAAATATGTAAGAATTGTTATTGATAGGATATAAAACTTTATAAATCAAATTATAACATAAGAAAATATATGAAATTCTAATGTGATAAAAAGTCTTCCTTTTTTTTACCTGAAATGTGATAAGCACAGCATAACAAAAAAAAACATTTTGTAAGTGAAGGAAGAATTAATAATACTAGGTAGCTGATTGTTCTGCAATATTAGTATCATATCTATATGTCAAGCATGCATCATAACTTTGTTGAGATCTTTTTTCTAAATTTGGTAAATGGAATATGCTGTAGGTATAACAACTAACAAGTTAGACACAAGGACATTGTCATTATATGTAGGTGTATTAATTGGTTTTACTTTCACACTTCATTAATTTGAGCAATATGTTCCTTCTCATCCCTTCCATTGAGATATCTCTCCTTTTTCCTTTCATGATGCAGATGCTTTTATAAAAAAGGGGAGGGTCCCATGAAAGAATGTTATTTGTTGTTAAATCCCATCTAATTAGGGGTTTGATTTCTAGAAATGTATAAGAAGAGTGTTTTATGGCTATTACTAAAATTCCTTTTAGAAAATTTACATTATAAGGGGATTAATTACTATTTCTAACAATAGATATTATAGATTTATCTAAAAAAATGTTAATCTATATAGTTCAATAAAAATTTAGACAATTTTACTCTTAGACGGATAAAAACCTATAATTTAATATTATAGAGACTACAATAAAAAAGATGACAGATTATAAAAACTAAATATTCTATTAATATTTTTAATTTATTAAAATATATGAGAAATATATGGGTATTTCAACATTTTTAAGGCTTAATTAAGTTTAAGGTACAAATTTATTTTTTAAAAAATTATTTAGGAGTAATTACCGAGGGAAATTTTTATAAGTTCAACATCATACTATAAAATATAACAATATTATTTCATCCTATTACAAAACTAATGTTAACGGAAAATATTGAATCCAAAAGATTTTTGGAACAACATTGTTGTTGGGAAAAAATTTGGGAAGAAATTTACACCTACTTAACTATAAATATCCTCCTCCCTCTTCTTTTGGTATATTGTTATTCTACCTTTTGAAAAAAAAGAAGAATGGTTTGCTCAACATCTTTTCCCCCTTCTTTTTTTTGGGTCTGTTTTGCTTGACACCATTTCCTACTCTGCTTTTTTAATCTGCCAACGACATTTACTAATCCATTCAAAGCAGACATGATGTGCTTAATCTTGTCGTGTAAAGTTTAGGTTGATTACACTTTTCAATTACAATTCAGGAGTTATATCACATCAATTCAACCCCCATCGGATCTTGTTGTTGACGGTCAACCCTCGCCAGCGTGGCCCCAAAAAAGACAAATTCCCACGGAATCTCCGCAACTTCCACGTGTCACCTCACTATTGGACCTTCATCTGTTTCTACTCCTCCCTATCTCTCTCTATCCTAGCGGCGTCCATTTTTATGCCCAAACCCCACTCCTTCGTTCCGTTCCATCCCAGTCTCTCCCAGTTAACACGCACCAAGGTAAACAAACATACTTTGATCCAAGTCTCAATTTTCCCCCCCTTAGTGTTTTGTTTCTCTTCTGTGTTCTTTTTTGTCTTTCTTTCCGATTCTTCAGTTATCTTTATGTTAGTTTCTTTCCTTTCGTAGACGTAGATCTTTTCTTTTCCGATTTTTTGTTCGCCCCCCTTAATTTTTGTGGGTTAAGTGCATCTTGATTTGGCTGTCAAATTTTCTTACTTATTTTGGTTGTTTCGAAGTTGTATTAAAGGATCCGGTATTTCTGGATTGTTGAATGTTGAATGTCTAGCATTTAGGTATTGAATCTGATCTTTGAGACTGAGTTTTGATAAGTGGAAGAGGAGATTTGGGTGATGAAGGGCTGACGTGCCCCTTTCGTTTGGTTGCCACTGATACTGACTTTGTTAGATGGTCTTGGTTGATTTCTTTTATTGTTTTCCTGTAACTGTAATTATGCGCTGCTTTTGCTTGTGTACGAATCTGATAGGGTTGTTTTCTTAATTTGAAATCAGTTTTTCAGTAGTAAGAGGTAGATTTGTGTGGCGAAAATGTCACCCACCGAGTCGCGTGAAGAAAATGTTTACATGGCCAAGTTGGCAGAGCAAGCAGAGAGGTATGAGGAGATGGTTGAGTTTATGGAGAAAGTTGCTAAGACAGTGGATGTTGAGGAATTGACGGTGGAGGAGAGGAATCTCCTTTCTGTGGCTTACAAGAATGTGATTGGAGCTAGGAGGGCTTCATGGAGGATAATTTCATCCATTGAACAGAAGGAAGAGAGCAGGGGTAACGAGGACCATGTTACTATTATAAAGGAGTATAGAGGCAAGATTGAGGCTGAACTCAGCAAGATCTGTGATGGGATTTTGAACCTTCTTGAGTCTCATCTTATTCCATCTGCCTCATCTGCTGAGTCTAAAGTGTTTTATCTTAAGATGAAGGGTGATTATCATAGATACCTGGCTGAGTTCAAGACTGGAGTGGAGAGAAAAGAGGCTGCCGAGAATACTTTGTTGGCCTACAAGTCTGCTCAGGTAGGCATTCACTTTCACTTATAAGCATACTCTGCAACTGCTTACAAGTTTCCACATTTCTATGGAATTATTTCTAGTTTTGATAGTCTTGATATTACAGTAGTTACTGAACCCCAATTTTTGTTTTTTTTATTGTTCTAGGATATTGCTCTAGCAGAATTGGCCCCCACACACCCGATAAGGCTTGGACTTGCTCTCAACTTTTCTGTATTCTATTATGAAATCCTCAACTCCCCAGATCGTGCGTGTAATCTTGCAAAGCAGGTATCACTCTCTAGTAATTCGATTACTGTACTTTTTATTACAGCAAATATTAATGTTGATGGGTCCTAGATATTGCTTGTATGTCTTAACAGTGTTTTCTACAGTAAAATTAGTATTTTCTGTGGTATTGGTACAATTGCTCGCTTGAGTTGTGTGTTTAGATAATAAGGCTAAAAAGCATTCAATATATGGTTAAATTGAAGTGCTTGCAGGACTATTTCATTGGGGTTCACATGTCACTGAATTTGGTTAATTTAAGTTAAATGTGGTTGAAGTTGACGTTTTTAAATTATTTGATTTGATAAATGGGTTGTTGTACACCTTCCCTATCTCAATATGCCATTGAAAATGGAATTGTATTTATTTGTTAGCCTCCACTTCACGGTTGGTATAACTTATTTTGTATCAAATGACAAATGGCAGGGCAAATATCTATGTTGTGAGGATTTACTATGGAATAAATTTTTGAAACTTGTTATTCCTCCGCCTGATGTTTTTCCTTATTTGGCAGGCCTTTGATGAGGCAATTTCTGAACTTGACACATTGGGTGAAGAGTCATACAAAGACAGCACATTGATCATGCAACTTCTCCGAGACAATTTGACTTTGTGGACATCTGACATCACGGTCTCTCCCTCCCTCTCTTTTTCTCTGGTGTTGTGTAATTCTAAAATATTGAGCAATTATATAATATCCTGTGACCCATGATTGCTAGCAAAATTAAATTCTTGAGGAATAAGTCATAGCTAATTCTATTTCTTTTAAACTAAATATAATTTTGAAAGGTTTAATTTACTCAAAAGTTAAACTTGCTCTCTCGTTATTCTGTTTTTACCTCTTGACCGCCCACCTTATAATAGGAAGAGGCGGGTCCTGACATTTTGTAAAGCTTGGTCTTTTTGTACAGTTTCTTGATGAAATGAGATGATCCATTTTAATTAGGAAAAAAAAACTTGCTCTCTAAATTAAAACAATCTAAACTTTCTTGCGTGGACAATCATGTAGTGTTCTCATGAATGACCCTTGTGGTTAGGCTTGGTTGTTGCCTTGCAGTAGTCATGGATCTTTGGGCTTTCTTCTAAGGGATAACTGAAGTTTGCTCGTAATTCTGCTAAAATCTGAAACTATGACATGAATGATTCTTAGACATTCTTGCTTTGATGACTGCAAAAAGTCATATGTCCTCTAATACTTAGATATGTTTTCAAGGATTGCTTGGTGCAATCTCTATTTACTCTGGATAGTATTGATGATTAAACTATGCCCCCTATCTGCGATTTTGTTTTTTTCAAATCCCCTTTTTCTTTGAAGCTTTTATTTTGAATATTTCCTTAGGCAGCTTATTTTTGGTTTCAGGATGATGCTGGAGATGAGATCAAGGAAGCATCTAAGCAACCGGCAGGCGACGGACAGCAGTAGCTTGATCTTTAGGATATGTATTCTGTACTTTAAACTTTGGACCCTTTTATATATATAGGTGCCATGTGAGTTACTGCTAGTAGGATTTTATTTATGGATTTCATGATTTTCCAATGCGGACTGCATTTGGGATTTAAAAGGTTTTAGTGGTTCATGATTGTATTTATTATTTGCTGAGATGATTATGGCTTGGTGATTGTCTGATTTACTATATTAAGATTGTAGTTAGAACTTTGAATGAGTTCATAGTATTTGTTTGTATGAGATCCTTTCTTGCTTCTCTGGGGTTGGTCTTGAATCACTTGCTTGCAAAGCATTGCTTCTTCACTGGGATGTTGTTCTTTTCTTGGTATGTTTCTGGATTGAGAAAAACGTAGGTGAAGGAAGGAAATGAAATGAAAGGAAAGATTTGGAGTTATGCATGATGCCGATTTAGGCGTTTGTTTTATACAATAAAGTAATCTTAAGATAATCATACGTATATACACAATTCCTATTACATAATTTTGACTATGTAATTAGGATTTAAACTTATATGAATCAACATATGAATATTTTATACATTTCATAAATTAACATTTAGACATTTATGTTTTTCATTTTTGGCCTGTCTATAATTGAAAACAGCATTATAATATATTTTTTTTAATTTTTTCTAGTTAAAATATAAATATAAATTTTGTTTTATATTTCCTTGATGTTATTTCAAACAAATATCCTATAACCATCATTTAGCATTAAATTTCTTACAATTCTTAAAACTATCCTAAAAATGTAATATTCATCCTGATAGAAGAAACCCAACTTCATATGAAAGTGGAACATGTACGTATGTACCACATGATAGTGACCAGAATGGAACAAAATTATAAATAAAACAAGTCAAAATTTGTTTGTACATACTTACATGTCAAAATCAATTTCACTGATATTATTCTTTTGCGATTTATCTTGTAATAATATAATGTCTTATCTAAATAATCTTGGAAAATACATATCTGAAAATATGAAAAATCTATTAGAATTTTGTTTTGGTACAATAATTTTAAGAAAGGGATTACACTCATCCACAATCTAATAGTAGGACAAAATCTCTCTTCTTCTTAAGTGATACTAATGTTGGGCGAATCGTCTATTACTTTGAGGTATAAACTTAAGCACTTAGGAGTTAGGATGTCTCTCTAAATGTCGCGATTGGAACTATAATAAAGTGATACTCTTTAAGAATTGAATACACTCTAAATAATAGTATAATCTAATAGAAATTTGAAACATTGAATATAATTGAAATCAAATCAAACGGACTGAAACTAGGTCCAAATACTAAAATGAAGCAGAAAATTTACCTGAAATTTGATCCATATTGAGTGTTCAAAAATCAGAACATGACGGCAAAAAACTGCAACGAATAGTTAAGCTTTCTGGAGCAAAATGTGTAAATTCATTGCAAATTTGCAATATTCCTTTCACTGTATAATTCCTTGATAGATGAGGCTTAAAACCAAAAAAAAAAAGAAAAAGAGTAGACAATATGTATAATATTTTTATTACCATTAATATTTAATATTGTCAATTTGTCCAGTATCTTTTAAAGTGCCTTTCAAAATGGTAAAAGAAACTATCGCTATTTTACATTGATATTCTAATTAAAATCAATTATGAGATCATCAGCTATGTTTCGTATAAGTAGTCTTCACATGCTTCGGGTATGTTTAGATTGCATAATTGATTTAATAGGGTGTTTGGATAATTGATTTAATAGGGTTCATACTTAATTTTGGCATAGAAATTAATTCTCAAAATCATAATTATAAATATATTCTTGTTTTTTATATAATTTTTTTTTGATGAGTTAGGTCACGAGAATTTTATTAGGGTTAAGACATACCATTAAATTTAAAGAGTATATATAAAGGTACTTATAAATTGCCTATCAATAAAATATTCACATAAGCAATAATATTTAAACTCATGACCTTATAGGTGATGAGTCACTTCTTAGCAATTGGACAAATTTTTTATAATAATTTTTTTTGGGTACAACCTTTGTGAACAATTATAAATTTTTTTTCTCTCACCCAATTTACCGGAGTTTTGCCCCTGACTACATACGAATCTGATCCGCGTCTTGCACCTGATTATGGTGGGTGAGTCTCCCAACGAGAATTTTCTGCGTATGTTAAGGTTCAAACTTAAAATCTCTCTTAAATAATATCGAGTCATTTACCACTCGGATCAACCTTTAAACAATTATAAATCTATTCTCATTCTAATGACTTTCCCTGATTATAATCGTAATCCGATATACGATTTTCTTGGGTTTAGTTATGGGCCCATATTTGCAAAGGCCTACGGTTATCTTCAATCCCTACTGTTAGAATCTAATCCAAACACTTTTCATAAAACCGTGGCGGCCCACTACAAGATCATTTGGACCTCTATATAACGAACCCTCGTCGGCTTATGCTAGGGTTTCTTCTTGCGAATTGGAACGGGAACGGCAACGGCGAGGATCAAAACCCACGAATCCCTCCACCATGGTTGCCGCCAAGAAAACCGTAAGACCTGCATTTCTTATTCGCAATCACATTGAATGCTGTTGATTCAATCCGTTTTAGCTCTAATGTTGTGTAATGATCCCCACGGCTAGCTAATGGTTCCTTTGATTTGACTTCTTCAGAAGAAGACCCATGAGAGTATCAACAACAGGCTCGCTCTTGTGATGAAGAGCGGCAAATATACCCTGGGTTATAAAACGGTTCTGAAGTCCCTTAGGAACTCTAAAGGTTATGGTTTATGCCGAGTGGCTCTTTCTGATCGCATTTTTCCTAGCTTTATGAGTTCTTTTGTGCTAATTTATTTAGTATACGGGGTAAATGGGAGAATACGGATTACAATAAAACTAGTTAGAGATTGTAAATTCACTTTTTTCATGTAGATTATAAATTACATCAATTATTTGCGATTGATTATTACTTTATTGAGTAATTTACATATGATGAAAAAACGGTTTCATTTGCGGTTTACTTCCCTGCAGGGAAACTGATTATTATTGCCAACAACTGCCCACCTTTGAGGAAGTCAGAAATAGAATACTATGCTATGTTGGCGAAGGTTGGAGTTCATCATTACAATGGGAGTGAGTTTCTTATGCTACCTCATCTTTCTAGAATAAGGGGGATTTTAGATCTCATTCGCTTCATTTGTTTATTTATCATTTCATCTTGTTTTACTTTGCTGAGAGAGCGTATTTGGTTCTGCGGAGTCATTGTCTGAATATTTGTATGACTGTTAGCCTTAGGTGATGGGTATTTATGAATCATTTTTGAAAGAGTTGTTGTAATTTATCATTTATATATGAATTGAAATTAATATTAAATCATTTCATGAAGCGCTTTCAAACAAGCTCATACATTGTTGATTTTGCTTTGCTCTTTATTTGGGAAGCTCAAATCCTTTTGTACTCTTGAGCCAAGCTAACCGTCTGGCATTTGATTGTTGTGTTTGAATTCATTGCATGCTCTGTAATTGGTTTCATTTAATTTGTAGTCTTATTAAATTCCCTGCTCATAGAAGTTCTCAACGCTTAAAATTATATTGTCTTGTAATGTCATTTATGTATGAACAATTAGAGTATCACATTCATATGTATGTACTGTCGCGGGCATGGGAGAGTAAATTCTAGCTATATTGGGATGTTGTGTAGTGGTATTACTTTGAAGTTTCACTTCTTTGTGAGCTCTTTTCGGTTGTGCATTTGAACTTAATCTATGGTGTTATATTTCTTTTTCCTTTTCTTTTGGGGGTCCAGTTGACTTATTGGTAGTCTTCCCATATAATCATTTACTATAAACTATAATCAGTTTTTGTGCAATTGCATGAAACCCGAGTTGATCTCCATTATTTATGGTTTGCTAACAATGTGGTTTATGATACTGTTGATTTTTTTGTTGATATCGGTGATTATGCATGGTAGTAGTTGTTGACTGAGTTTGACATACTTGTTCTACTAATTTGTATTTTCACACGCCATTTTATATACTTCGCTTGATGTCAAATGGTGTTTTATTTAACATTTAATGGACATCTCCTATTACTGCCATTTCACTCTATCCATCATTTGACATGGGTTTCTTTCTTAACATAGACAACGTTGATTTGGGCACTGCTTGTGGAAAGTATTTCAGAGTGTGCTGTCTAAGCATCGTTGATCCTGGTATCTAATGTTGTAAGCTTTTAATGTTAGAAAATAACTTTGTTTTCCGTTTCCTAATTGATTGGTATTGCTATTTTCAGGTGATTCTGACATCATTAAGACTATGCCTGGCGATCAGTAGAATAGTATTAAGCCCATTTTTTCCTCTTACAAAACTTAAATTGTTTGATAATCTCAATTTTCCGCTGATTTGGACATCATTATAGAAATTCATGATGTGGTCTTGAACCATTTGAGGTGTACGTTTTCTTTGGTAGGGTTCTAGCACATTGAGCATTGATGAGTTGATAATGGAAGTTTATCTTGCCAAATTTTCGTTGAAGCCTATGCTATGTTTCTCGAGTACTATTTATGGTTGCTGCTTTTGTTACATACTCGCAAATTTTCAGAGCTATTGGCCTTGTTATTTTGTCTTGGCAATCCCCAAGAAAGAATTTTAGATGGGTGAAATTTACAACTAGTCTCTAGTTTTGTTTTTTTTATTAAAGCAAGCAAAATAAAGGGAAAATCATCTTATGGGTTATTGTTACCTATAATATTTTTTGGCTCTTTGTAAAATTGTTTAACTTTGCTCTGATAGCACAATTAATATTTCTAGAGTGGCTAATTGTGTTAACAGCAAAATTATGTGCTCTAATTGTTCTAATATAGCCAAATTAATGAGAGATAAAAGCATAGCTATCAATTTAAAAATTGAAAGAAAATACAAGTATTTGTGAAATTGTTTTTTTAAAAAAAAATGATACCCCTGACTGGATAATCCATTACTGGATTTCTGAGTTTTAGTCAGATAACGATTGCGAATGAAATGACTTCTACTAAATGTCGGTAAGGCTAGTTATTTAGAATGATCATGTTGAGTTGCTTGATTTATGGCCAAACACTCGTTATTGCAAAGGAAAAGGGAAGTGATAGAAATGTTTGAAATTTTGGATATATTTCCTCTATTTTTTGTTATTTACTAATAAAAATTTATTATTATTAGAATAGAATACTGGAAATGCAAATATTTTGGTTGCAATTTTGTGTACACACGAATGCTCCGAAATCTTGTAGTCGTACTCGAGTAAAAAATCATCAGCGCTTCAAAACTTTCACTGTTTATATATGATGGTATATGGATATTGATCTTTGTCTTGGAGCATATGCTTTCGTTTAAACCCGGTAGCTAACCTGATGTTTACAAAAAATAAAATTATATAAAGGCTCGTAAAATCTCAATTTAAATTAATTAGTTACTCGGACAAGGAGAAAGGTCATTAAAAAGGTTGTAGTTTAAGTTGTTTTTTCTTAAGAAAAAAAGGACTGATATTGTATGTTATTTTTTTTTAAAAAAAAAGAAATTAAGGTAAGAAATAACTTGCTTGTTTATTTAATGTTTTTGACATTATCTTTATTAATTTCTTAGTCTTCTCTCTCTTTTCTCCTATCACCAGGTATTTTACAAGAAGTGATGCACAATTTTTACATCATAATAATAAATAATTTAATCAATTTTTTTAATATGTGTACTAAAACCAAGGGAATATAAGATTAGCTAGCAAGATTTGATTCCATATCTTTTACAGAAAATAGACATATCATCAATTGGCTGGCAAAAAAATGGCAACTTTTAATTTTTAATTTGATACATGTGTATTTTTTATTATATTAAACATTTTTTATACTATATATTAAATTTTTTAAGTTTATTCGGTTAGTACTATTATACCCTGTAACTTTATTCTATTAATATTATTGGCTTATAGACATAAGTTAATTATGTTCTTTGAGTAAAATTAAAAGATTTAATGAAGAGAAAAACACAACATATGTATTAAAAATTGAATGAAAGTATAGATAGCTCAATAATAGTTATTATTTATGAATTAATATAAACTTTAGTCTCTCAAGTTTACTTTCATTTTATTTTTAATCTTTTAAATTTTAAACTGTAGGTTTTATTCTTTAAAGGGATAAGATGATCTAATTTTTATTAAATTATATGAATTAATATTTTAAATAAAAAAATTACCGGGCTAAAACTAAAATAAAGATAAAAATTAAAAAATGAAAGTTTATAGTAACCCTTATAAAAAGAAGAGGACATATTGTCCATTGAATAAAACTAGCTTATTTTTCATTTCTGGGACTAAAAAAGAATAACTTGCTTATTTGAGGCCACTTAATTCGTTAGGTGGAGGTGCAATTAAAGTAATTTAAAAAGGGCCCATCTGAATCCTAATCTGCACGTTCATTGGCTGATTAAAGGCTTAGATTCCTTATACCAGTTGTGACAAAACACGAGTGGTTCCAGAGGGATAAGGTTCAAATACACAGACCAGCACATTTATTGTCGTCTCCTCGCTGTCAATTGCACCACCACCATCAACATAACAGCTCATTAAGGCAAACACTAAGAAAGAAAACATCATGTGTACCAAATATCTTTCTTCTTACAAAACCCACTTCCATATTTGCCGAACCTCGCAGTCAGGTAGGTGCTTACTTTTCAGTTTTAGTTTCCGTCCTTCATGTTCTGCAATTTTTGTTTGCAGACTTACCCTTTCCATGTTTGGCTCAGAAAAATATGTTTCTTTGTGTGTGTGTGTGTAGAGGGGGGGGGGGGGATTGGATATGTTGTGATTGCTTTTGGTTCAATTTGGTTTGTGTTTTCCTCTTGTTGCCGGCAACGAAAACAAGGTCTTGAGAAAAATGAGAAGTTGAGAAATCTGGGTGATGAACACGCTCACGTGTGTTTTCTGTTATTGCAAGGCTACATATCATTTTATGACAGAAAGGGAAAAAAAACAAAAAAAGAGCAATGATCTTTGTTTGAAGAACAGAAAATTTGGTTATTATATTTATATAAAAACATATTCAAATAGGTCGCAGATGGACGATCTCAAACTTCAGAAAAAACCTTAGGATGAATATTTAATCTGTCTATTGAGGCGTTGATTGGTCTTTTGACTCCAAAAAGGAAAAAGAAAATAAGAAAAATTCTCAGTCTATGTAGATCGTTTTATATTGATGCTTTTCAAACAAGGCTAAATTATACAAAACTCCCCTGAACTTTAAACTATTTAAAACTTAAATGCTGTAAACTTCTAAGTTTGTGCAGATAACCCTGAACATGTTATATCATATAACCCTTTTAAGCTTTAAGCCATGTGCAACTAAGTAAAGAACAAAACTAATAACGAAGGATTTATCTGCATAAATGTAAGAATTTAGAAGGGTTCATTGTAAAGTTTTAAAAATGAGGGAAGTTATATGTATTTGACATAAAGTTCAGGGGATTTGTGTATAAATCATATTCTATTGTATCACTTCCTTTGATAACTTGAATGTATCAATGGAGATGATATAATTTAAATAAGACACTCAGTAAGTAAATCGTCTATTTTTCCCAACAGTTGGGGCTTCAAGTAATTGCTGTGTCTACGGTGTACACGCCTAAAAGTTGTTTTTATTAATGCATAATAATACTTCATTTCCCTCTATTTCTGTCTAGTTCCTAAGATCAAAACTCTGAACTTATGCTGAAAAGATTGCCTGATATGGTGAATCTACCAAGTTCATTCTAATAATGCTATCAAGATCTTCGAAGCGCTAACTTTTCTTTCTTTTGGATAGACATGACTTCTTTGAGTTAACTATTTCAAGGTCTTTTGCCTTTTGTTTTCCCTCAGGTATATGGCTGCATTTCTGTTAAGCTACAAAGCAGTTTACAAGGACCTAAACCTACCTATTCAAAGTGCTTCAAGGAAGAATGAAAAGAGACTCATATATGATCCTATGAACATGCAAAGGTCCTTCTCTGCAGTTCCTAGTCATATTTGCAAGAGAAACGATCCCTCACATGCAGTTAATGATCGCTTTCCCTAATCAAACTTTCAAGAAGGGATTGTGAAAGCGCCTCAATGTCTAGGTCAAGCCGGAGGAGTTTCTCTGCATAATATGAAGACACGAGTTACTTGGCTACAAGGAGTTTGTGGTCCACATAGGCAAATAAAGTTCATTCAAGGATGTTATTCAAAGAGGGATAAATTTTCCTTAGTTAGATGTTCAGCAGAATCAGGCAATGTTGAAAAGCAACTGAGATCATTAGATTCTTATTTTGGAAAACTCGGAAGGTAATGCAACGTCGTTATCTCCATCGGATTCATCCTTTCAGGTGATTCAGGAGTATAAAGAGAAGGGCCAATCCATATCAACAAATGATTGCCTGGAGTCTCTCAATGCTTATCTTGGCAAACTAAATAATGGTAAAGTATAATTTTCTCATTTGTTACCTTTCTGTTGCAAAATATCAAACACTAGTATTATGTGATACAGCCCCAAGAAAATTTGTTTAAAAGGATTTGAAGAATCACTAGTAGTCCATTATCCTGAACCAAACAAATGCCTACACAAGGAGTACTCCGTTCAGGTGCAGTGGTACATTGACTTCAATAAACATCTCCGAGTTCCTGTTCGAAACAGCGAGTCCTATAAGGAACTCTGACTTGGAGCTGATTTCTATGCCACTGCTATACGGAGCGAAGATAAGTCATTTGATCGTCGAGGGAGAATGGTGGAGGCTGGTGACGCCAATGTTTCTGGTACAAGATTGAGAATTGGGTTCGTGTTTCCATTCTACAGTTATAGAGCACCATTCATATGAAGCTCATTAGTATCTGTGAGAACTGCACAAGTAACCTAATCATAGACCCAATACTTGGATTATTAACCTTTAGGTCCAACAAGCTTGGACCGAGCTGGCCTATAACATAATTAACTAATTGGTCAGCTTTTACAGTTTTATCATATACTCTCTCCTGTCCTTTTTATAAGATCCTATTGACGAATTAGGCGGTTTAAGAAATCGGTTAAAATTAGTTAAAAGAAATATATATTTATGAAAGTATTGTATTTTAGAGTAGTTTAGGAGGTATGCTATACTGATTTCCTGATCAATCTCATTGAAACTGAATTTATAAATTATAAAACCTCCTCGATATCGATATACGGTACTTTTGATGTGTGCAGCATTCTGGGATTTTTCATATGGCTCTGAGTTGTTGGGCACTTGTATCATTTGGCCCCCATGTCTGTAGAGGCTATGGTTCATTCAACTTTCTCTTGATTTACATATTGGGAGGAGTTTCTGGCAACTTGACCAGTTTTCTGCATACACCAGATCCTACTGTTGGTGGTACAGTAAGCTCTTTACTTCTATACTTTTGTTTCTTCATGATGCTTCTTATTAGAGGTCCATGAGTTCTGGGACATGATAACTGCAGAATATTCTCATGGCCACCTACCTTAGAGTTGTTGGGATCTTTTTTCCCCTTTTCCTTCTACAACTAAACTAGGATTGAACTAGCCTCCTATAAATCATTATGTCTGATCTTTATTTATTTATGGTAAAATTAATCTTTTTGTCTGTATAATTTTGACTCAATTATAACCCAATTTTTAAATTATGACTGGGTGCAACTCAATCCTTTTAAGTTTAGCTCACTTAAAATTTAGTTATGTAAACTTTAAGCTTCAGTATTTATTGTTTTAACTATTTAAAACTTTAGTCCTTAAACTTAATGAAATATAAGGATAAAAGATTGATGTTTTCCTGATAAATGCAGGGACCTGTATTTGCCATAATTGGAGCTTGGCTCACGTATCAAATCCAGAACAGGCCGTTGATGACAAGGATACTTCAGAAGCCATGTTCCAGAAAGCAATGGTTTTTACAGCTGCTAGTTTCATATTAAGCCACTTTTGTCCAATTGATGACTGGTATGTGTGAATGAAAAACTCAACAGTTATGGAAAGGAAACGTAACCTCAAATTCTCACATAACCTTTATTATCTCAAAGGTCACACTTTGGAGCAGCAATCACAGGAATGGCTTATGGGTATTTCACAAGCCCAAGATTTGAGTTGAAAGATGCATCATCATCATCTTCTTCAGGAATAGGAGGTGGCCAAGAAGAAGGGTTGAAAATGGTGAGACAGTCGTATAGAGATTCATGCAGACCAGCTTTTGTATTCACCATCTTCATCGTAGTTCTGAGCTCATTCCTCTTGTTCATGGAGCCTCCCCTCAATGCATTAGCTCCAGCGGGTGATGTAGTAAGAGACTACCTTGTTTATTATTTGAGTGAGAGTTCTCTGTATTAGATAATTGGTTGCTTCAAGAAAGAGAGGTACAGAAGAAAAGTGAACTCTATACACCCCATTTTATACGAGTGTGGATTCTTGATGATAAAATAATTATTGCCTTGTAATATTAAATGAAGTAAAGAAAAATAATCAAGATTGGATATAAATTATGAAGAAAAGAAGTGGACTTTATACGCACTTCTACTTGTTTACTTCATAATTTTTTTGTTTTCACTATTTTACTGTACTGTTACATATATAGGATCCAAGATGTATTTATGCCATAGATATGGGATGTTGATGCAACTTGTTTTCAAGTTAAAAAGAAAAAAAAATGTAAAAACACAGATGACTTGTGGCTTTGTGATTTTTTTAGTGGAGTAGAATTTCATCAACTCAAAAATGATGTGCAAAGAAAGGCCGATTCCCTGAAAAAAGTTGCCTTTATGGTTGATTGTTTGACCGGGTCCTACTCGGGCACGGTTTCAAATGTCATTGTTAAAAAAAAAACACTTGTTTTCGTGTTTTTCCCTAATCTAAATTAGAAAAAATTAAGAAAATAAAATAAATTAGTAAACTTGAATAGATGTGATATGATTTTCTTAAAATATTATCTTATGATATTAGATTGTATTTAATTTATAAATTAGGTAAGAGAAAAAATAATAAATATAAAAGATAAAATAAATTGAGATATTATATTTAAAATTAAATTAATTTATAATTAATTTTTATATTAAGATAAGAGTAGTATATAATAATCTAGCATTTACTCTTGGGCAGTGCTTACGAGTTTCCTTGGTAATGGAAAGGCCAGTGGGATAACTAAAAGGGTTGTGCTATTGTTTGAGAGATTTTTTTTTTCCAAAAAAGTAATGAAATGTATTGGAGTCACATCTCAAATTATTATTAGTCATCGTAACCCACTTTTTAAAGGATGAAAACACTTTGAATAAACAACACTACTATTACTCCCATCCTTTTGGAAAAGCTTAATTAATTTTATACTAATAATTATTAAATATTTCTAATGAACTTGTTCCTTCTATAATAAAACTCTCAAACAATAGAGTATTTTCTACCGTCTTTAATATAATATCTATTTAATTAATTTAAATAAATTAAAAAATTAATTAAATTATTTATTTATAATAATTATGTATTATTTTTTAAAAAAAATATCCTATAATATCATGTGCATTAGAATTACATCTTGATGAAAACTCATTAATATATGTACAACCATATAAATTAAGGAGATAAAATGAATTGGACTCTTATATATATATATATATATATATATATATTTAGAACTAAAATGAGATTATTGTCTATATCTTATAATTATAACTAAAGGTAATATTTAATTTAAATAGAAAGCACTATAAAATTTAAAATTATGTCATTTTTTGTTTTTAGTATGATTTAAAATAAATTATAATCGTACTAATATAAAGGCTCTGTATACTTTGTTTCTCCACACTACGGCGGACTTAGGGTCTTTATCTAGGGGGTGAAATTTTTTATGGTTTTTAAATAGCTTATATTATTTAAAATAAAATGTGTTTAATTTTAAGATGAAGTTAGAGAGAGGGACTGTTGATGTTGAGAAACTGGCTATATAATAAATTTTAATCAATAAGTTGGAATTCGCTATATAATACTATTATAATTTATTAAAAATAAATTTTTAAATAAATTGTTAATAGAAAGACTCTTCTCAATAACTGTTTTGAACTCCATATATTTTAATCTACCTTTCTCATTAACATATGTGATGACTTTTTTTATATGTAGGCAGATCACCTCAAATAATTATTTATTATTTTATTCTTAATAGATTTCACTCTAATTTTTTTTTGTATGTTAATTATAAATCTTATTTTATTTTATTTGCCAACATATTGATACTACTAAAAAAAAGTGGTATGACGAAAGTTAAAAATAATCATTTATAATTATTTTTTTATTGTCATAAATTCTATTATTGTTATATATTTAATTTTTTATGGTAGTTGAAAAATTACCATTAAATATAATATTTTAACAGTATTTTTATAAAAATATCATTATATAATGTTACAATTAAACTATCTAACGATAGTTTTTATTTTAACTACTATTATAGTTTATTTTTTTAAAAAAATTGTTATTAAAGATTTAATTTTATTTTTTTTAACTATACTATGCTGACATAATAAAAAGAGACTAAGAAGAGGAAAAGAGATGGTTCAAGAAAGGTGCCTTCTTATTTTGTGTTTGGCTCAATGAGAGGAATTTTTATATTAGTTTAAAAAAATATTTTTATATAAATAATTTTTTTATATTATTTTATAAAATATTTTAAAATATAATATATAAATAATATTAAAAATATAATATAAAATACAAATATTACTCTTTTCTCGGGAAATGTGAGATTTTCTTCCTCCCCCCCGCCCTTCTTTTATTCGTGGGGACCAGCGAGACTGCTACCTTCCTCGCAAGTCGCTATTCGCACCAACTCGCCAATGTGTTTACCTCCAATGTGTTTACCTTTTTATAGTCTGAGTGACAAAGAAAGTACCTACATCATACCTCTTCCCTCTCATCATGGCTGATCCAGTGAGGTAAGTATGCTTTCTGCCTTTTCTTTTTTCATTCTCATATACTCACTCCATATTCAAGCAACAGCACTCTGTTTTTATGAGTCTGCTGGTCTTTCGCAGTTCAAATCCCGCACATTCTATCTTTGTATTCTTGATCCCAACAATAGCTATGGTGGTTCAAATGCACTTTCCCGACACATCTCCTGTGGACAAACACCCTGCAAACCTCTGGATTTTCATTGTATGCTTGATCCTTTATGCCTCCTCATATGCCTACTTCAAGTCTCATGGCTCCACATCAAATAATGAAAACCCTTATTTCAAAGTCTCGTTTCACATAGCTTCAATTTCAGGAAGCATGGCCTGTGCTGCCCTCATATCAGTGTTGGTTTCTAAACCTGTTTTAGTAGCATTCATCATCATTATCTACTTCATGGGGCTAGTCATATATCTACTCATATGTTTTGCACCCAACCAAGTCGCTGAGAGGTGTAAGAAGATAGGTTCTGATGTGTACGACATGTGCAAAAGAATTAAGCATAAATGTGACCCAAGATCACAAGTTTAGAGCATTATAATGTTGGAACTTGGAAGGAAATAAGAGCAAAAAGGTTCGTCAATCATCAGACAGAGGTTTAGAGTATTCTGAAACAGGGCAAGTTATACTGCAACTGTACTGTATTCATGCCCCTATTAGATCATCATTTATAAATAGGTTTCGTCAATTCATGCGAAAGGAAAACTATATCTGTACACGTGTCTACTTATATAGAAAATGCTTTCCTAATTATATATGGGGACGCTTTTGTTATGAACAAATTGGTCTCCTTTTGTTTACTTGCTTTCTATTGAATATAACTTAGTCATGATCTCGTTTTCATACATGAACTCTGTCATTTACTTATTAGAAAATTAGACTAAAGTCTTTCATTAAAAATTTAATCAGTGAAAACGAGTTCAAAAGCTTTTTTTATACATAAAAAGTAATAGTGTTCTATAAATTTTATATATACAAAATATGAATAGCTCGATCTAAGTTTTTTTTTGTCAAAAACTATTTTAATAGGGGCTCCAATTTTCCCATTACCTATTTAAAAAATAATAATTAAAAAGTTATTAGCCAAGGTGATAAATGATTTCACTTTTATAATAAAGAGAATGGTAAGTTTAAATTTTAGGAATCACATTTATAAATAGAAGTAAAAAAAATTTACACTGTAAATTTCAAAAAAAATTATACCCTCAATCAAATAATAAAAAATAATGAACGGATTTATTGTGTATTTGTGTTGCTTTCATCATGCTTAAACTTAAAATGTATAAATGTACCAATATTATATTTAAAATCAAAATATTCATGTTATCCATGGCTTTGGATATCTAATGTACCCCTCTCTATAATACTTTCTTTCTTTATTTTTATTTTTTATGTGATTAAGGATATAATTCTTTCGAAATTTAGAATATAAAATATTTGACGAGAATGAAATGATGCCTATAACATACCAAAATGTAAAGTATTTTTACAATTTTTATAAAATATACATTAGGAAAAAAATATTTACGTACTTTAATAATACCATATTATGTGAACTAGACGGCTGTACAAAACCCGGCCCGAACAAACCCAACCTGATCTGGTTTGACAGAAAGTGACCAGAAGCGAAAAAGACCAACTAGACCAGATTAATCTCATTGGGTTGGACTGGATAGAGACCAAGCATTTAAAATTAAAATTTTAAATAAATTAGTCATATAATTTATAAAAAAAAAAATTATAAATTAACTAATTACTATATTACTCCAATTTTTTTATACTCTCTCTTCTCTTTCTTTTATACCCTCTTTTTTCTATAACTCTCTCATCTCTTTTTTCTTTTCTACACCCTCTCATTTCTTCTCTTTTCTACACTATCTCCTCTCTCTTCTACACTATCTCTCCTCTCTCATCTTTCATCACTTATCTCTCCTCTCTCCTATATTTAATAATCATACATTTTTTTCATAATTTACTAATAATAAAAATATTTTTAGAAATAACTATCCAAATACTCATTTATTCAAAACTATTTTTTTTTATAAATTTTTCTTTAAATTTTTAAAAAAAATTATTTAAAAATCTTTCTTTTTCATAAGCTTTTTTCTTAACTCTTATTCAAGTAGTTTACGTAGTTTGAGGCTTTGAGTTATAACCAAATTAAAATTTAAAGATTGGGTTACAACCAAATTAAAACTATATGAACAAAAAAATAATTTTCCCTTTAGACTATGATGATGAAAAAATAACAGACTAAGCCTTTCATTTTCAATTGATCTTCATAGGGATATATCCAAGTGTTTAATTAATTCCCTTGCTTAAACAAATTTATATAACTGCAAACTTACCTCATGATAATATGACAAGTCCAAGGTACAAAGATGCACATATAAATGCAAAATATATCATCCCCCCGTAAATGGAGTGCATAAAAAACTAAGAATATGAAGTCAAAAAATGATATGAAGGCAAATCAGTTTATTCAGTGATAAGCCTCTTTTTTCCTACATTTCATGAACGCACTTCAACTCAAGTTTGGCAAATAATGAAAGTGGATTTAACAAGGCTTGATAAATAACTCTGCCTCAATATTCAATCATAATTGCTGAGAGTGACAAAATAAAAAGAGGGCTTCAAGTATAAGTGCATGTTGGTGTCCAGCCGATTATTGAGGATGTTGGTCAATTAACTAACTCAGTTCTCTGTTTTAAGTTGTTTAGTTAATCATGTTTTATATTTTTCTCTAGCTACCCATAGTGTTTCTTCAATTCCTTTTCAGTTGTAATGAAAGTTGAATCTTTTATCAAAAGAAAAAACAAAGAGCATGTGGGTGTGTGGGTGCCGTCTTATGCTTCTGCATTCGCGCATTTTTTCCATTCTACAAAGCTGAAAACTTACCATATAACACCCCATCCGCACCCAGTACAGCAGGGGCAAAGCTCAGCAAATTTCTCGGCATCACTGGAATTGACTCTTCGAGATATTAAATCATCATAAATATCTACACCAGCCAAATTTCAACAGAAATGGTCAGAAACTTAGTTAAAATTGGAAAGAAAATAAAAAGCATATAGCACAGGTGAATGAAATATTACCATAAACTGAGAACAAACTGTTTATCACACCTGAAATTAACCAAATTATGGTTTAGTCACTTTTTTCTCTTCGTGGAAATTACACAATTATGCATTGGCAACCAGAAGCATATTGAAATCACTTTTAACAAAGATATGAAGAGGAAGAACATACCAATAGAGAGATGACATAGCGAAGGATACGAACAGTTGTTTTCTCTTGCAGAAGCCAAATTATGGCAATAAAGAGAATAAATTCTGTGATTTAATTGTAAACAAGAATAATATCAGAAATTATGTGAATCTATTTTTCCTTTTCTTCCATTGACAGGGATCACAGAATACCCACCAATACAGAGTCCTCGAAGCGTCCACTTTTTTTTAGCAAGACAACCAAAAGGAATAGAAGTCAGCCCACAAATATAATAAATTTGGAAGAAAAACAATTTATATATCTGCATCTATAACTGCCTTACATTCTTAGCACTAAAGAGCACAACAACCAGAGCACCAATAAAGCAACCAGCAGCAATTCTTGCAACGAGAAGATCTGTCAAAACAAGTATGAAAGCCATCCCCCAAAATGATGAACCAAGATCTAGTTGCAAAACCAATTACAGAAACTGTGAGTGCATCTTAGAAGAAGCTATTATCAAAATTTAGTCACGGCAATAAAATGGTCTGTGCCTGTGTATAGAACGCCTATATGTTTCAAATTACAAGATTTATGGACATGTTCCTGAATTTTCAAATCTTAACTATATTAGGGATTTATTTTGATTGAGATATTTGCCCTTACTTGAATTTGATTTGTTACAAGCTCATACTGGGGTTGGCTCACATATTAATGAATAAGTTTAAACAACACAGTAAGGTTATCTAATTGAATGAGTTGATCATGAAAATTTAGTGAACAACTTGTTAAGCCCACAATCAACTTAGTAATTAACTGATAAATATTAGACAAGTTTGAGCATGTTAGTTTTCAAATGAGCTCAGCTCAGATCAATTACAAATCCAGGTAAGGACTTGCCTCTCAATTAACTTCAAAATGTGTGTTTTTCCATGTTATATATCATATAAATAAAGAAGTCATTTAGAATATGAAGAACTAATTAGCGTTGACAGAAATTGAGAGGGGAAATGCATTACATCCGGCAGGCAGAATCACCCAGTATATGCCATCACGTGTCTGTGTCTGTCCTCCCTCATTTGCATGAACCTGAATGCCCTCTACCTGTTGGCATCAAACTGACATGATTCAGCAAACAGAAGAGAATGATATAACTATGAAGAAGCATATAGCAGAATCAAACTTCTAAAATTCCTGAGCCTGAATAAGGCCACTGGTAACCCTGCCAAGCCTCCTAAATTGTAGACTTCTAATGTAGCTAAATATATGAGTAACCATATTGGATACAAGTTCACTTCATTGAAGGCATGCAGCGTTAATGCATTAGGTATTAAGGATAGGAAGAGTTTACTTCATATGGGTAAGATGTGCAATTTATTAAATGACAAGTTACAAGATTTGTAATAACAATAATTCTCAAAAGCTTTAAAAGCAGTTAAGATACTATGAACAAGAAAATGGGATCTAGAAAATCCATCAGTGATAACTTATAAGCTGCATTAATAAAAGTGATAATTTAAACGATTATTGTCATTTCAATTCTTCTACTTTATCAATAAAGTGGCAAGACAATCACATTCTGAGAAAGGTTATATAATGTAATGGCTGTACTTTAAGAAAGAACCAGGTTGCAACATATTTTCCTCAAAGAGCATTCAAGTGAAGGAATAGGTTCATCCATCATAACTTGCTAACCCGGTGAACTACATTTTCCATCTTTAAATCACATTACCCCATTCCTTGTTAAAATGCATTAATTGGTGAATACTAGTTGAATCAGCTGGAAATGCAATAAATTAGATCATCAGATGGACATTGGAAGTTCAATATCTCCAGTTAAATTAGTTTCCATAAGCTGCATGCTTGATTATATATGATACATAAGAGCCATCAATGACTAAAGAATTTGTTCGATTTCTAACAGTATGAAATAGGTAAGCTATAACCCATTTCTTATGATAAAATTCCATTTATGTCATGGTTAAATACAAGCAGAATATTGTAAGCCTCGGATGTCATATAGTTAAATACTCAAAAAATAACTTCAAAAGAAAAATATTCGAACTTTATAATTATAATTGTATCACGAAGGAACAAGAAGCTTGGGCATTGACAACATTACCTGACCACAAGTGAGCTTGCAAGCAATTGCATGACTTGCTTCATGAAGAAACACAGTGATGAGCTTAAAAGGTGTTAGTAGTATAGTCCTCCATAGCAATAACCACCAGAACAAAGTATGTGCATTAGATGACCAGTTGCAGATAGACCAACTTTACCAATTGATGAGTGTGACATGTAAAATGCCCGAAAATTTTCTCTATAGACCAAAAGCTACTTAGATATGATATCGAAAAATAAGTGTATAATAATCAAACAAAGGACTTGCTTCAAAAATATTTCTTTTGATTAGCGCATCCCAGCAGACTAATTTTGATCCCATCAATAAAGCAGCAACTTCGCACAAGACTACTTAAGAAATAAGTTAGGCACTACAATGACATATATCTTCAATCTTATTCCTATTGAACCATATGATTTTCTCCAGAAAACTTTCTACCAAAGAAAATATAGGATTTATGGACAGATGGTTGGTCATGGCAAAAGCATTTTATTGTATCTTCACTCCTCAGCATCTCTCTTTCCACATGTATTTTGTCTTATGTCCATGTTAGGCTGTTTTCAACTGTAAACACAGCCTAAGGTCAATTTACACCAGCATTCATTTTAAACTACTTAAAACACAAAGCTTCATTTATAACAGAAGGAACAAAATCAAGCTCTGATGTTGGACGGAAAGTTATCATGAATTGCGAACTGAATTTCAAAAATACTCGGAAGAAGAGAAATGGAACCCAATAGTTGAACTAAATCACTATTTGAACAATCGAGGATAATCGACTTGAGTTCGGGAGAAACAATAGCAGAAATCCTAAATTAAGTCACCTTTCCTTTGTGAGGACTAAGAAAGAAATGCGTACCGCAAGGATGACAACGGTGAAGGCCCCTACACAGGCCAAGAACACGACCTGGTCGTGCTGGCAACAGTTCTTGGGCTCCCAATTCGGCATTGACGGCGAGTATTAGCTCAAATACAACTAATCGAAAGGCGAATAAGGGGCAGAATCTCAATCTCAAGTCACAACCCAAAAAAAAAATAATGGAATCTGTGTTGTTGTAAAGCTTTTTTGGGTCGCCAGGAAAGCAAGAGAGAAAGTAGGTAGAAACTGGAAAGACAAATTTGAAAAAAGTAAATAAAAAAGGAAGACAAAAACAGAGAAGGCGTTGGCCAATACAACGCGTAAAAGCCAAGAAGGAGCAGGAGAGCCAGCCAATCGTGTTTCTTGTTGGAACGTTACCCTTTTTCATTGATGTTCGGACTTAGTGGGGAAACCTCAAAAGTGGCTTTTAAAGTAAACTTTGATTTAAAAGAAAAATTAAAATAAATAATTATATTTATTTTTAAAAAAATTAAACTAAATTATAGTTTAAATTAAAATTTTAAATAAATTAATAAGACTAATTTTTAAAATAGTAAAAAAATTTATAAACTATCTAATTACTATTTTATTCTTATTTTTTATACTCTCTCATCTTCTTTCTCTTCTCTTTCTCTATTTTTTTCTTCTTTCTCTTCTTGTCGCCATAACTTACTGTCGCCGTTGCTGTCGCCTTCCCCGTCCCGTCGCTGAATGGGAGCAAGATAACTGGATATCACTAGAAGCTTGCTCGTGCTCTCCATCATATTCTCCATGTTGCTCGCCTTGCTCTCTACTGTTGGAGCTGTCGTCATGCTCATTGTTCTCTCTGCCACTAAGCTCTCCTTCGCCGTGCTGTGATGAGGAAGAGGAGAGAACAAGATGTTCCATGATAATGAACAGTATAAACAATGAATGAACAGTGAGTTTAATTAATATTTTTTTATCTTATATCCTTTTAGTAATTTATCAATCATAAAAGTCTTTTTGATAATAACTATCCAAACATTCATTTATTTAGAACTACTTTTTTCTATAAACTCTTTTCTAAAAATTTTTTTAAAAAAATTATCTAATTTTTTATAAATTATTTTTTAAAAATTTATTCAAATAGATTTTTAAATAATTTTAGAGCTTGTTATCATTGAAATAATTGTTTGTTTATTAAAGTCTGAAACAACATCATTCTAAATAGAAAATGAAAAAAAAAAAAAGTCCATCGGATTTGTATTTTAAAACTCTCTTTTATTTAATTATATATAGTTTATACATGTTCAATTTACCACTGAATTAATGCATTATTTTTTGATTTAATATAATAAAAAGAGTTAGCCTTTTATTATATAACGAATTAAGATTTAAATTATTATTAAGAGAAATATTTATATTTAATATTTGATAATATTTTAAATATAATTATTTTTAATAGAATGATACTTTTATTTAAAAAAATAATAAATTTAAGCTGTCAAACTGTCTAAAAATTAATATGCGAGGACTAGTGATCACTTTCAAATCAAATTTTTATTTTTATTTTTTATTGAAATTTTTTATTCTGTCCGATGTAACAAGAATATACAAAACAAACAATTCAGCCACTTGATAGTAATTCAAATAATAGGAGTGGTGCTAACTGTGAGTAGAGGTTCAAAAACTCATGCTGTAATAAAATAAATAGATAAATAAATAATCAATTTATAATAAGATGTTTATTTACTCATTAACATATTATTTTTCTTAAAAAAAAAAACTGGACTGTCTACATTGGGTAGTGATGAGCACCCAAACTCAATTAGTGTTAGACTACACAGCGCGAACATGGTTTTATATGGGCCGGATCCGGACCCATGGTCGGTCAATATATTTTTACGAAGAAAGGCCCATTCAATTGTTTTTGTTGTTTTAAATCTGATTTGTTTGGCAAAAAACAATCTGAATTTTTTCTGTTTTTCTAATTGAACAACCAAGACGCACCGTTTTAATAAAAGAATGAAGAATCTAACCCATTTATTGAGGGGCGATTGGAGCCGTTTGCTGAAGGTTTGTTTTCGGAGGGAATCGGGTCCTCTCAGTATCCATTTTCTCAGAGTCCCTCAGTATCCTTAATTCCCAGCCGTTCATATGATCCAAGAGCTGACAATGCTCCACGTCATCAGGCTTAATGAATCTTCACTACGTAGAGAAGACTTGGGAAGGTGTACTTAAAAGGGACATGGTTCCTAAGCATAAAGGCCTGTATATACGAGAGGAACTTCACTGTAAGCACCTTGGGCTGAAACGTAGTTGATAGTGGCATTGAAGACTTGGTGTCCAGAAACCTCTACAATGGAGGAGGAGGAGGAGGATGTTAAACAGTGAGAAATAGAGGTGGGAGATTGAGGAAGAACAACTGGGTCTCGAAATAGAGAAGTCAAAAGTTGAGGAATATTCGCATCGGTCTGGGGAGGAAGAGGACGTTCTGAGTGAGTGAAGATTCGTTAAGCCTGATGACGTGGGATGTTGATGCAACTTGTTTCAAGGTAAAAAGAAAAAAAATGAAAAAAACAGCTGACTTGTGGCTTTGTAATCTTTTCTAGTGGAATAAAATTTCATTAACTCATAAATGCTGTGCAAAGAAAGGCCGATTACCCTTATGGTTGACTGTTTGACCGTGTCCTACTGGGGCACGGTTTCAAATGTTTGTGGTAAAAAGAAAAAAAAACTTGTTTTCAGGTTTCTCCTTGCATATCTAACTTGGAAAGAGTCACTTAGGTTAAGAAAATAAAATAAATTAGTTAACTTTAACATATATGATATGATTTCTGTCAAAGAATATTGTATAATATTAGATTGTATATTAATTTATAAATTATGTATGAGGGAAAAAATAAGAGATATAATGAATTGAGATTTTATATTTAGGACTAAATTCTATTCTTAATTAACTCTTATATTAAAAATTAATGGTAGTATATGATAATCTAGCATTTACTCTTGGGCAGTGCTTAGGAGTTTCCTTGGGAATGGATAATGGCCAGTGGGATAACTAAAAGGGTTGTGCTGTTGTTTGAGAGATTTTTTTTTTAAAAAAGTATTGAAATGTATTGGAATCACATCTCAAATTATTATTAGTCATCGTAAACCCAGTTTTTAAAGGATGAAAACACTTTTAATAAACAACACTATTACAAAATTATTTCCCATCCTTTTGGAAAAGCTTAATTAACTTCATACTAATAATTATCAAATATGTCTAATGAAACTGTGTCTTCTCATAATAAAACTCTCAAACAAGAGAGCATTTTCTCTAATCTTTAATATAATACTTACTTAACTAATTTAAGTAAATTAAATAAATTAATTAACTTATAATAATTATATATTGATTTCTCTTAAATACCCTATAATATCCCGTGTATTAGAACTACTTCTTAATAGAAACACATTAATATATGTGCAACTATATAGAAATATTTTAAGAAAAAAATTATAAATTAGGGAGATAAAATAAATTTAAATTTTATATCTATTTAAAACTAAAATGTGGTCCTTGTCTAGATCTATAATTAGGATGTAATATTTATTTTCATTACAACAGTGGCATTTCCATTCTATTTTATCGTAATCTTTCAAACACACCTATAGTCGTGCAATAATAATTATGTTGTGGTTTTTGTGTTGGAAACAGTTTGAAGTTGAAAAACTCTCTCTCTCTCTCTCTCAAATAGAAAGCTCTAGGAAATTTAAAAATACGTCATTATAATTGCATTCATATAAAGGCCATCTTTGTTTCTCACCACTAACCAAAATGGGAGCAGAAGTCAAAGAGAATAAAATTTCAAGGAAAAGAATTCAAATAAGGCGAAAGTGGGCAATTGCAAAAAAGAATGGGCTGATTATTCGTTTGATATCACGAGTAATATGAGAATTTCAACGATAACCGTACAAGCATAAGGTTATCCTTTTTATTTACATATTGCTCATGTCCGGGTTATCCTTGTACTTTACATATTGCTCGTGTCCTCAAAGTATCAATCAAACAAATAATCCGGGGTTATCCTTGTAATTTTGAATGCCAATTTGTGAGTGATGCACACGCCTTTAAGGTAACCCGTTCTCTCGTTTGGCTTCTCTGCTATATAAACCTACATACACCCTCTATTCCCAAGCAGCCAACTTCTCCAACTCCCCTCCCTCCCTTCGCTCTCTGCTTCAAGTCTCTCAACTGAGCTGCTATCCAATGAGGTTAGTATGTTTTCTCTTCCTGCTTTCTCATATTTCATTTCTCCATACTGCATCTTCAATCTTCTTTGACTTCACACTGCTCTACATTCATCATTCTATACCATTCATATTCCTTCTCTTTGAATCACCCGCTTTCTTCCACTTTGACTTCGTTGGTTTTGTGCAGTTCAAAAATGTTTGTATTCTTGATTACAACGATAGCCATGGTGGTTCAAATGCACTTTCCCAACTCTTCTCCTGCCGACAAGTTCTCTGCAAATCTCTGGATTTTCATTGTATGCTTGTTCCTTTATGCCTTCTCATCGGCCTACTGCGAGTCTCATGCCTCCACATCAAATAGTGAAAACCCTTATTGCAAACTCTCATCTCAAATAGCCGCAATCTCCGGAAGCATGGCTTGTGTTGCCCTCATATCAGTGTTGGCTTCTAAAACTGGTTTAGCACTCATCATTATTCTCTACTTCACGTGGCTTATCCTATATTTTGCCCCCAACCCAGTCACTGAAGCATGCAAGAAGATACGTTCATATGTGTACGGCATGTGCACAGGAATTGATGAGCATAACCATGACCCAGCAGACAACATGGAACGTGGAATGATGTAAGAAAAAAACACAGGTTCGGAAATCATAAGACAGGTTCAGATCAGTATTCTCACAACGTGCAAGCTATGTTATTATTGTACTGTTTTAGATCATCATTTAGAAATAGGTTTCTTCGATATATATCAAAAGAAAATTATAGCTTTACAGAGTACACGAGTCTATTAAAAGGGTTGTTTTGTAAAGCCATCAATTTCCAATACTAAAGATTTTTTTATTTTTAATTTCGTTTTTTATTTTTTTTTTTATAGCGTAAAGGGGGCAGAAGGCAAAGGGAAAAGGAAACTGTCTCTTTCAGCCTACTGTCTCCATAAGCCTTTGGAATGTAGGTGGTAGTTAGTTATTAATAATATATATATATATATATATGGACAAGGAAGATATCTATCGAAGACTCTATTTTTGCACGGATCATTGACCAGAGGAAAATAAAAAGACTTAAAAAAGGAGATAATAGAGGGATCATGTTTCCGTTTCATTTGTCAGTAACTAGCCATATACTAAATCTGATTGCTTATATAAATATAATCATCAATTTTATTATTAAATTTTATAATACTCAATTTAATTAAAACTAAATTTGAATTGATTCGACTCAATGCTTTCAACTCTTATCATTAATCTCATTTAAATCTTTAAAGGATTTTAAACACTATAATAATAATTAATTAATAATCCTATTAATTAATTGATCATTCATAATAATCATAAAAATGTTAAGATACTGGACATTGAACTACTTGGGCACGAAAGAGGAAAAAAAAAGAAAGAGGAACTTGTTTGCGGGTTTCTTCCGGAGTTTCCTTGGTAATGGAACGGAGTTTCCGGAGTTAAACCTGTCTCCCCGATAATAAAGTTAGTCTTTTTTCCATTCCCCTACTAATGCGTCTTAGTAAAATAATGTGCAAGTTTTTAACTACTAAGCTTTAATCATATGCGATTTACAATGCATCACCCTCAATCTTCGGCTTCTATGTCATATTCCAGCCCAAATGCTAGTTCATCTCATCTCTCTATCAGCCCTTAGATGAATTTGGCGGCTAGAATGAAGAGATTAGCAGAAAAATACTAATGAGAGGATCTACTCCCAGTTTCCCTTCTCTTGCAATTCTGTAGCAGTAGCTGGATTACGGGATCCACATTTTCCTATACTAAGAAGGACGGGGAAAAAGTATCTAAAGTGGGCATTACTAATAATTATGTTGTGGCTTTTGTGTTGGAAAGTTTTTGAAGTTGAAAATCTCTCTCTATCTCTTAAATAGAAAGCCCTCCAAAATTTAAAGATGTGTCATTTTTATTTTTAGTATGATTTAAAATAAATTATAATTGTACTATTAAAAAGGCTCAAAATAAAATACTCACATAATGTCAATGTCAACGCTAATGCTATAAAAGACTCACAAGTTACTGATTCCGCGTTGAACCTTAGAACATACATACACCCTCGTCGTAGTTACCTTCCCCTCCTCACCCTATGTGAGAAGAGAAAATTTAGAAGAAAGAAAAAGTGGAGAGAGAAAAATGGTCATTGTGATGTTTAATTTAATTTTAAACATAATATATTTTAATATAGAGGCAAAGGTATTTTGATTATTTAAGTATTGATATTTTTCTTCTCTCTCAGTTTTCCCTCGCCCTTCCAAGCAACATGAGTGATTATATTTTTCTTCTTTTCTTCTCATCTCTTTATCTTCTCCTATCTTCTCTTCTTCTTATTTTTCTTCTCATCCAAGTAAAAGGTTAGTCTCAAATGAGTCATTGTGGTTGGTAGGAAAAAGAAGAGTCATAGTGGTGTGAAAAATCATAAGTTAACGTATGTATGCCCGTTTAGATAGGTTTTTAGAAGAAAAAAAATAATTTTTAAATATCTTTTAGAAAATGGTTTATAGAGAAGAGTTTATAGAAAAAAAGTAGTTCTAAATAAATAAATATTTTAATAGTTATTACTAAAAAAATTTTATAATTATTAAATTATTATAAAAGGTATGAGATAAAAACAATCATCAATGTAGTTAAAATGTGTGTGTGTTGGGGGGCGGGGTGGATATGTTGTGATTGCTTTTGGTTCAATTTGGTTTGTGTTTTCCTCTTGTTGCCGGCAACGAAAACAAGGTCTTGAGAAAAATGAGAAGTTGAGGAATCTGGGTGATGAACACTCTCTCACGTGTGTTTTCTGTTATTGTACGGCTACATCTCATTTTATGACAGAAAATGGGGGGAAAAAAAGCAATGATCTTTGTTTGAAGAACAGAAAATTTGGTTCTTATATTTATATGAAAACATATTCAAATAGGTCGCAGATGGACGATCTCAAACTTCAGAAAAAACCTTAGGATGAATATTTAATCTGTCTATTGAGGCGTTGATTGGTCTTTTGACTCCAAAAAGGAAAAAGAAAATAAGAAAAATTCTCAGTCTATGTAGATCGTTTTATATTGATGCTTTTCAAACAAGGCTAAATTATACAAAACTCCCCTGAACTTTAAACTATTTAAAACTTAAATGCTGTAAACTTCTAAGTTTGTGCAGATAACCCTGAACATGTTATATCAGATAACCCTTTTAAGCTTTAAGCCATGTGCAACTAAGTAAAGAACAAAACTAATAACGAAGGATTTATCTGCATAAATGTAAGAATTTAGAAGGGTTCATTGTAAAGTTTTAAAAATGAGGGAAGTTATATGTATTTGACATAAAGTTCAGGGGATTTGTGTATAAATCATATTCTATTGTATCACTTCCTTTGATAACTTGAATGTATCAATGGAGATGATATAATTTAAATAAGACACTCAGTAAGTAAATCGTCTATTTTTCCCAACAGTTGGGGCTTCAAGTAATTGCTGTGTCTACGGTGTACACGCCTAAAAGTTGTTTTTATTAATGCATAATAATACTTCATTTCCCTCTATTTCTGTCTAGTTCCTAAGATCAAAACTCTGAACTTATGCTGAAAAGATTGCCTGATATGGTGAATCTACCAATTTCATTCTAATAATGCTATCAAGATCTTCGAAGCGCTAACTTTTCTTTCTTTTGGATAGACATGACTTCTTTGAGTTAACTATTTCAAGGTCTTTTGCCTTTTGTTTTCCCTCAGGTATATGGCTGCATTTCTGTTAAGCTACAAAGCAGTTTACAAGGACCTAAACCTACCTATTCAAAGTGCTTCAAGGAAGAATGAAAAGAGACTCATATATGATCCTATGAACATGCAAAGGTCCTTCTCTGCAGTTCCTAGTCATATTTGCAAGAGAAACGATCCCTCACATGCAGTTAGTGATCGCTTTCCCTAATCAAACTTTCAAGAAGGGATTGTGAAAGCGCCTCAATGTCTAGGTCAAGCCGGAGGAGTTTCTCCGCATAATATGAAGACACGAATTACTTGGCTACAAGGAGTTTGTGGTCCACATAGGCAAATAAAGTTCATTCAAGGATGTTATTCAAAGAGGGATAAATTTTCCTTAGTTAGATGTTCAGCAGAATCAGGCAATGTTGAAAAGCAACTGAGATCATTAGATTCTTATTTTGGAAAACTCGGAAGGTAATGCAACGCCGTTATCTCCATCGGAAGGTAATACATTTATTTTTTATATTTATTATTTTTTATTTAATTTATAAATTAAATACAATCTAATATCATACGATAATATTTTAAAAAAATTATATCATATATCTATTCAAATTTATTAGTTTATTTTATTTTCTTAATCTATCTAATTCTTTCTAATTTAGATTAGGGAAAAACACAAAAACATTTTTTTTTAAAACGCCATTTGAAACCGTGCCCGAGTAGGACACGGTCAAACAATCAAACCATAGAGGCAACTTTTTTCAGGGGATCGGCCTTTCTTTGCACATCATTTTTGACCTGAGGAAATTTTACTCCACTAAAAAAATGATAAAGCCACAAGTCATCTGTGTTTTTTCATTTTTTTTTCTTTTTAACTTGAAAACAAGTTGCATCAACATCCCATATCTATGACATAAATACATCTTGGATCCTATATATGTAACAGTACAGTAAAATAGTGAAAACAAAAAAATTATGAAGTAAACAAGTAGAAGTGCGTATAAAGTCCACTTCTTTTCTTCATAATTTATATCCATTCTTGATTCTTTTTCTTTACCTCATTTAATATTACAAGGTAATAATTATTTATCATCAAGAATCCACACTCGTATAAAATTGTTTGTATGGAGTTCACTTTTCTTCTGTACCTCTCTTTCTTGAAGCAACCAATTATCTAATACAGAGAACTCTCACTCAAATAATAAATAAGGTAGTCTCTTACTACATCACCGGCTGGAGCTAATGATTGAGGGGAGGCTCCATGAACAAGAGGAATGAGCTCAGAACTACGATGAAGATGGTGAATACAAAAGCTGGTCTGCATGAATCTCTATACGACTGTCTCACCATTTTCAACCCTTCTTCTTGACCACCTCTTATTCCTGAAGAAGAAGAAGATGATGGTGATGATGCATCTTTCAACTCAAATCTTGGGCTTGTAAAATACCCATAAGCCATTCCTGTGATTGCTGCTCCAAAGTGTGACCTTTGACATAAATAAAGATTATGTGAGAATTTGAGGTTACGTTTCCTTTCCATAACTGTTGAGTTTTTCATTCACACATACCAGCCATCAATTGGACAAAAGTGGCTTAATATGAAACTAGCAGCTGTAAAAACCATTGCTTTCTGGAACATGGCTTCTGAAGTATCCTTGTCATCAACGGCCTGTTCTGGATTTGATACGTGAGCCAAGCTCCAATTATGGCAAATACTGGTCCCTGCGTTTATGAGGAAAACATCAATCTTTTGTCCTTATATTTCATTAAGTTTAGGGACTAAAATTTTAAATAGTTAAAACAATAAAAACTGCAGTTTAAAGTTTACGGAACTAAATTTTAAGTAAGCTAAACTTAAAAGGACTAAGTTGCACCCAGTTATAATTTAAAGATTGGGTTATAATTGAGTCAAAATTATACAGACAAAAAGATTAATTTTACTGTAAATAAATAAAGATCAGACAGAATGATTTATAGGAGCCTAGTTCAATCCTAGTTTAGTTGTAGAAGGAAAAGGGGAAAAAAGATCCCAACAACTCTAAGGTAGACAGCCATGAGAATATTCTGCAGTTATCATGTCCCAGAACTCATGGACCTCTAATAAGAAGCATCATGAAGAAACAAAAGTATAGAAGTAAAGAGCTTACTGTGCCACCAACAGTAGGATCTGGTGTATGCAGAAAACTGGTCAAGTTGCCAGAAACTCCTCCCAATATGTAAATCAAGAGAAAGTTGAATGAACCATAGCCTCTACAGACATGGGGGCCAAATGATACAAGTGCCCAACAACTCAGAGCCATATGAAAAATCCCAGAATGCTGCACACATCAAAAGTACCGTATATCGATATCGGGGAGGTTTTATAATTTATAAATTCAGTTTCAATGAGATTGATCAGGAAATCAGTATAGCATACCTCCTAAACTACTCTAAAATACAATACTTTCATAAATATTTATTTCTTTTAACTAATTTTAACCGATTTCTTAAACCGCTTAATTCGTCAATAGGATCTTATAAAAAGGATAGGAGACAGTATATGATAAAACTGTAAAAGCTGACCAATTAGTTAATTATGTTATAGGCCAGCTCGGTCCAAGCTTGTTGGACCTAAAGGTTAATAATCCAAGTATTGGGTCTATGATTAGGTTACTTGTGCAGTTCTCACAGATACTAATGAGCTTCATATGAATGGTGCTCTATAACTGTAGAATGGAAACACGAACCCAATTCTCAATCTTGTACCGGAAACATTGGCGTCACCAGCCTCCACCATTCTCCCTCGACGATCAAATGACTTATCTTCGCTCCGTATAGCAGTGGAATAGAAATATTAAAAAATGCATAATTTGAAGAGCAATTTACTCACTTTAAAAAATGATAAATATTAAAATAAAATTTTATATTAGTAATATTTGATCTATTGTTAATAATAGTTATATTTTAAAATTTATTATTTTTTAAAGTTACTTTCTATCATTTTCTCTAATTTAATTGATATTTTTCATTTTCATTCTCAACAATTTGGAAGGAAGAATTTTCCCCATTTTTGTAAGGTAGATAGCCATGAGAATATTCTGCAGTTATCATGTCCCAGAACTCATGGACCTTTAATAAGAAAGCATGTGAGAAACAAAAGTATAGAAGTAAAGAGAGGAAAAGAAGTGGTTCAAGAAAGGTGCCTATTACTTTATGTTTGGCTCAATGGAAAGGACGTAAAGGGAGGAGTGGAATTACTAACACACACACGCCCCTCTCCCCTCCCACCCCCCCCCCCCCCCCCCCGCCGAAATACACACACAAATTTTCTACTTTCTTGGGGCCCAGCGAGGCTGCTAATTTTTACTACCTACTATATATCTCCTTATCTCTCTGCTTAATTTTCTACTTTCGTGGGGACCAGCGAGACTGCTAATTTTTACTACCTATATATCTCCTTATCTCTCTGCTTAAGTCCTCAACATCATTACCTCTTCCCTCTCACCATGGCTGATCCAGTGAGATTAGTATGCTGTCTCTTACTCTGCTACCTCTTCCCTCTCACCATGGCTGATCCAGTGAGGTTAGTATGCTTTCTCTTACTCTGCCTTTTCTTTTTTCATTCTCATATACTCACTCCATATTTGTATGTACGTATCTATATATGCTAGCATCTTCAAGCAACAGCACTCTGTTTTCATGAGTTTGCTGGTCTTTCGCAGTTCAAATCCCGCACATTCTATCTTTGTGTTCTTGATCCCAACAATAGCTATGGTGGTTCAAATGCACTTTCCCAACACATCTCCTGTGGACAAACACCCTGCAAACCTCTGGATTTTCATTGTATGCTTGATCTTTTATGCCTCCTCATATGCCTACTTCAAGTCTCATGGCTCCACCTCAAATAATGAAAACCCTTATTTCAAAATCTCATCTCACATAGCTTCAATCTCAGGAAGCATGGCTTGTGCTGCCCTCATATCAGTGTTGGTTTCTAAACCTGTTTTAGCATTCATCATCATTATCTACTTCACGGGGCTAGTCATATATCTACTCATATGTTTTGCCCCCAACCCAGTAACCGAAAGGTGTAAGAAGATAGGTTCTGATGTGTACGACATGTGCAAAAGAATTAAGCATAAATGTGACCCAAGATCACAAGTTTAGAGCATTATAATGTTGGAACTTGGAAGGAAACTAGAGCAAAAAGGTTCGTCAATCATCAGACAGAGGTTTAGAGTATTCTGAAACAGGGCAAGTTATACTGCAACTCTACTGTATTCATGCCCCCATTAGATCATCATTTATAAATAGGTTTCGTCAATTCATGCGAAAGGAAAACTATAGCCGTACACGAGTCTACTTATATAGAAAATGCTTTCCTAATTATATCTGGGGACGCTTTTGTTATGAACAAATTGGTCTCCTTTTGTTTACTTGCTTTCTATTGAATATAACTTAGTCATGATCCCGTTTTCATACATGAACTCAGTCATTTACTTATGAGAAACTTATAATAAAGTCTTTCATTAAAAATTTAATCAGTGAGAACGAGTTCAAAAGTTTTCATACGTAAAAAGTAACAGTATTTTATAAATTTTATATACAAAATATCAATAGTTTGATCAAAGTCTTTCTTATCAAAAAAAAAAATTTTAATAGAAGCTCTAATTTTCCCTTTACTTATTTTAAAAAATAACAATTAAAAAAACTATTAGTTGTAAGTAGTCCTATTCTTATATATAAAAAAAAAAGAATGGTAACTTTAAATTATAGGAATCACACTTATAAATAGAAGTGAAAATATTTTACGGCTATAAATCGTGAAAAAAACTATATCCTTAATCAAATAATAAAAAAATAATAAATGGATTTATTGTGTATTTGTGTTGCTTTCATCGTGCTTAAACCTAAAATGTATACGTGTACCAATATTATATTTAAAATCAAAATATTTACATGGCTTTGGATATCTAATGTACCTCTCTCTATAATACTATCTTTCTTTATTTTTATTTTTTTATGTGATTAAGTATATAATCTTTTAAAAATTTAGAATGTAAAATATTTTTTCTCAATAAATATATTTTTAATATTTAAATTTATATTTTTTTTTATATTAGTAAGACTACTTATCATCTTAACAAACAACTTATTAGTATTTCTTTAATGCTTTATAACCCTTTTTGTAATGTCGGACCTTCTAAATATTTTTCTTTATTTTTTATTTAAGTAAAACACTTTATCCATCCCTCAATTTTAATTTAATTATACAAACTTTTTCTCTATTTTAAAAATCCATATAAATCTCCCTTATTATTAGAATATATATTACACAAATTTCTCATATGGGATTTTATTCTTATTTATCTAAATTGTCCATTTGTTAAATTTGACTTTTAAATTTATTTTTTATCAAAATATCTCCTTTTATTATAAGAATTATAGTAAAAATAATATCAAGTATTTTAATATTATTTTTGAGATAAATTTAGCATCTTAATTATATTTATAATATTCCATTTAATTTAGATCAATTTCACCACCCTAAACGTCGGTTAAAACGTTAGATAGGTAGGCAATTTTTTTTTAACTTCCCTCCAACATCTTGTTCTTCATCCTTCACCGACAAAAGCTTGAGCACCACCACCGTTGGAGAGCTTTGCATCTGATTTCCAGAAGCCATATGAGCAAACTGCAAATTTCTATTATCAAAATTCTTCGAGTAAGGTAACCTTTCTTTCTGATAACACCCTATGAGATTTCAGAGCCTTGATTTTACTCCATAGCCATCAAGTTTCTTCCTTTTCTCTGATCTGGTTTAAAAAAAAAAATCTGTGATTTAATTGTAAACAAGAATAACATCAGAAATTATGTGAATGTATTTTTCCTTTTCTTCCATTGACAGTGATCACAGAATACCACCAATACAGAGTCCTCGAAGCGTCCACTTTTTTTTAGCAAGACAACCAAAAGGACTAGAAGCCAGCCCACAAATATAATAAATTTGGAAGAAAAACAATTTGTATATCTGCATCTATAACTGCCTTACATTCTTAGCAATAAAGAGCACAACAACCAGAGCAACAATAAAACAACCAGCAGCAATTCTTGCAGCGAGAAGATCTGTCAAAGCAAGTATGAAAGCCATCCCCCAAAATGATGAACCAAGATCTAGTTGCAAAACCAATTACAGAAACTGTGAGTGCATCTTAGAAGAAGCTATTATCAAAATTTAGTCACGGCAATAAAATGGTCTGTGCCTGTGTATAGAACGCCTATATGTTTCAAATTACAAGATTTATGGACATGTTCCTGAATTTTCAAATCTTAACTAAATTAGGGATTTATTTTGATTGAGATATTTGCCCTTACTTGAATTTGATTTGTTACAAGCTCATACTGGGGTTGGCTCACATATTAATGAATAAGTTTAAACAACACAGTAAGGTTATCTAATTGAATGAGTTGATCATGAAAATTTAGTGAACAACTTGTTAAGCTCACAATCAACTTAGTAATTAACTGATAAATATTAGACAAGTTTGAGCATGTTAGTTTTCAAATGAGCTCAGCTCAGCTCAATTACAAATCCAGGTAAGGACTTGCCTCTCAATTAACTTCAAAATGTGTGTTTTTCCATGTTATATATCATATAAATAAAGAAGCCATTTAGAATATCAAGAACTAATTAGTGTTGACAGAAATTGAGAGGGGAAATGCGTTACATCCGGCAGGCAGAATCACCCAGTATATGCCACCACGTGTCTGTGTCTGTCCTCCCTCATTTGCATGAACCTGCATGCCCTCTACCTGTTGGCATCAAACTGACATGATTCAGCAAACAGAAGAGAATGATATAACTATGAAGAAGCATATAGCAGAATCAAACTTCTAAAATTCCTGAGCCTGAATAAGGCCACTGGTAACCCTGCCAAGCCTCCTAAATTGTAGACTTCTAATGTAGCTAAATATATGAGTAACCATATTGGATACAAGTTCACTCCATTGAAGGCATGCAGCATTAATGCATTAGGTATTAAGGATAGGAAGAGTTTACTTCATATGAGTAAGACGTGCAATTTATTAAATGACAAGTTACAAGATTTGTAATAACAATAATTCTCAAAAACTTTAAAAGCAGTTAAGATACTATGAACAAGAAAATGGGATCTAGAAAATCCATCAGTGATAACTTATAAGCTGCATTAATAAAAGTGATAATTTAAACGATTATTGTCATTTCAATTCTTCTACTTTATCAATAAAGTGGCAAGACAATCACATTCTGAGAAAGGTTATATAATGTAATGGCTGTACTTTAAGAAAGAACCAGGTTGCAACATATTTTCCTCAAAGAGCATTCAAGTGAAGGAATAGGTTCATCCATCATAACTTGCTAACCAGGTGAACTACATTTTCCATCTTTAAATCACATTACCCCATTCCTTGTTAAAATGCATTAATTGGTGAATACTAGTTGAATCAGCTGGAAATGCAATAAATTAGATCATCAGATGGACATTGGAAGTTCAATATCTCCAGTTAAATTAGTTTCCATAAGCTGCATGCTTGATTATATATGATACATAAGAGCCATCAATGACTAAAGAATTTGTTCGATTTCTAACAGTATGAAATAGGTAAGCTATAACCCATTTCTTATGATAAAATTCCTTTTATGTCATGGTTAAATACAAGCAGAATACTGTAAGCCTCGGATGTCATATAGTTAAATACTCAAAAAATAACTTCAAAAGAAAAAAAATATTCGAACTTTATAATTATAATTGTATCACCAAGGAACAAGAAGCTTGGGCATTGACAACATTACCTGACCACAAGTGAGCTTGCAAGCAATTGCATGACTTGCTTCATGAAGAAACACAGTGATGAGCTTAAAAGGTGTTAGTAGTATAGTCCTCCATAGCAATAACCACCAGAACAAAGCATGTGCATTAGATGACCAGTTGCAGATAGACCAACTTTACCAATTGATTAGTGTGACATGTAAAATGCCTGAAAATTTTCTCTATAGACCAAAAGCTACTTAGATATGATATCGAAAAATAAGTGTATAATAATCAAACAAAGGACTTGCTTCAAAAATATTTCTTTTGATTAGCGCATCCCAGCAGACTAATCCCATCAATAAAGCAGCAACTTCGCACAAGACTACTCGCAGCAACTTCGCACAAGACTACTTAAGAAATAAGTTAGGCACTACAATGACATATATCTTCAATCTTATTCCTATTGAACCATATGATTTTCTCCAGAAAACTTTCTACCAAAGAAAATCTAGGATTTATGGACAGATGGTTGGTCATGGCAAAAGCATTTTATTGTATCTTCACTCCTCAGCATCTCTCTTTCCACATGTATTGCGTCTGTAATACGTTCCAAGCACTAAAATTAGGCTTGCACAATCTGGATTTTGTCTTATGTCCATTTTAGGCTGTTTTCAACTGTAAACACAGCCTAAGGTCAATTTACACCAGCATTCATTTTAAAGTACTTAAAACACAAAGCTTCATTTATAACAGAAGGAACAAAATCAAACTCTGATGTTGGACGGAAAGTTATCATGAATTGCGAACTGAATTTCAAAAATACTCGGAAGAAGAGAAATGGAACCCAATAGTTAAACTAAATCGCTATTTGAACAATCGAGGATAATCGACTTGAGTTCGGGAGAAACAATAGCAGAAATCCTAAATTAAGTCACCTTTCCTTTGTGAGGACTAAGAAAGAAATGCGTACCGCAAGGATGACAACGGTGAAGGCCCCTACACAGGCCAAGAACACGACCTGGTCGTGCTGGCAACAGTTCTTGGGCTCCCAATTCGGCATTGACGGCGAGTATTAGCTCAAATACAACTAATCGAAAGGCGAATAAGGGGCAGAATCTCAATCTCAAGTCACAACCCAAAAAAAAATAATGGAATCTGTGTTGTTGTAAAGCTTTTTTGGGTCGCCAGGAAAGCAAGAGAGAAAGTAGGTAGAAACTGGAAAGACAAATTTGAAAAAAGTAAATAAAAAAGGAAGACAAAAACAGAGAAGGCGTTGGCCAATACAACGCGTAAAAGCCAAGAAGGAGCAGGAGAGCCAGCCAATCGTGTTTCTTGTTGGAACGTTACCCTTTTTCATTGATGTTCGGACTTAGTGGGGAACCTCAAAAGTGGCTTTTAAAGTAAACTTTGATTTAAAAGAAAAATTAAAATAAATAATTATATTTATTTTAAAAAAATTAAACTAAATTATAGTTTAAATTAAAATTTTAAATAAGTTAATAAGACTAATTTTTAAAATAGTAAAAAAATTTATAAACTATCTAATTACTATTTTATTCTTATTTTTTATACCCTCTCTCATCTTCTTTCTGTTCTCTTTTTCTATTTTTTTTCTTCTTTCTCTTCTTGTCGCCATAACTTACTGTCGCCGTTGCTGTCGCCTTCCCCGTCCCGTCGCTAAAAGGGAGCAAGATAACTGGATATCACTAGAAGCTTGCTCGTGCTCTCCATCATATTCTCCATGTTGCCCGCCTTGCTCTCTACTGTTGGAGCTGTCGTCATGCTCATTGTTCTCTCTGCCACTAAGCTCTCCTTCGCCGTGCTGTGATGAGGAAGAGGAGAGAACAAGATGTTCCGTGATAATGAACAGTATAAACAATGAATGAACAGTGAGTTTAATTAATATTTTTTTATCTTATATCCTTTTAGTAATTTATCAATCATAAAAGTCTTTTTGATAATAACTATCCAAATATTCATTTATTCAGAACTACTTTTTTCTATAAACTCTTTTTTAAAAGTTTTTTTTAAAAAATTATCTAATTTTTTTATAAATTATTTTCTAAAAATTTATTCAAATAGATTTTTAAATAATTTTAGAGCTTGTTATCATTGAAATAATTGTTTGTTTATTAAAGCCCAAACGTTTCACATCACCCTAAGAACCTTCGCATTTTCTACATCGTGGGATTTTCTAACTCAATGATTCATGTTCCACGACTTTTTTTGTTTGATAAATTAATTCTTCACTCCTTATATGTCCCCTTATTTTTTTAATAATTAGACAAATTTAAGGTATGTTGAGTGCTCCCAACTCATTTGAATAGAATCTACCCACATACTCAAATAGTATTTAATAGTTATTTATAAATTATTTTATTAATAAGATTTAAATTTATAATATTGTGAGCTATAATTTAAATCCTTAATAATTTAATTAACTTTTGTTAGTTAAATTAACTTATTTTATCATATTATTTCTTCTAGTTCTAATTATAAAAATTAGATGAGATTTAATTTAGTCTTAATTATAAGATCTCAATTTATTTTATCTTTTTAAATTATAATTTTTTTAAAAATATACCTATATGATTATATATATTAAAGAGTTTTTTATCAAAAATAGTTTAAAATATATATGATTAGATAGAGTATTTTAAAAATATTAATATATAATTATTATAAATAATTAACTTAATTAATTTTATAAATCTATTAAAATTAATTATTTTATACTAAAAATTAGAGATAATATTTTTTCAAAAGTTTAATTTTAAGAATGAAAATAGATTAGACCCTATTAGAAACTTATAGTTTATTTGATTAGGATTTGGTATGGTCTGCAAATAGGTCAGACCTAAAACCTACTAGAGACTTTTTTAAAGATAAATATATTGGGATATTTAACCTAAATCTAGCGTGACTTATCTTATTTCCATTCATAATCTAACCCTTTACGGACTTACATGGGTTGGATTCAACCAATTTCGCCGGTTCTATAGAATGCCACCATGGATTGACTTTTAATGTAAATTTGATTGTAAGGAGGGGTGGTGTTGGACGAAAGAGCAAAGGTCTCCTTGGGTTTTTGTTTTTGTACTCAATCTTTTGCAGAAAGAAAATATGAATTAGAAAAATAACAGAAGATAATTTCTAATTATTGATAGATTAAGTAGAAAAAAAATTAAAAATGGGACTCTGTAAGCATGATGAAATTTGATTAATAGAAAAAATTACATTAAAATTGTTTGATGAATAGAAAAATATACATTGAGATTAAGTGTCCCTACACTTAAATCTAACCTACCAATATCATTAAACAAATGATGAAAAAACGTGTCTGGCAAAAATGAGTAAAAAAATATAACTAGTCTCACACAAGTTATTTAGCCCTTAATAAATTATATATGATTACAATTATTATATATAATTTTTTTAATTATAGTCGTCATATAATTCTTCTCTGGCTTAAATGTTTACTTTGATTGTGTAAGATTTATGAGAATTTCTGTAATTTTTTATATTTTTATATAATACTCTATTCGATCTTAAATATAAAAGTAAATTAATTAATTTATTTTTATTATAAATGTGAGATATCAATCTATTTTATTTTTTAAATTTATAATTTTTAAAAAAATTAGTTCTATTAATTACACATTTAATGCAATTATTTAAAAAAATATTTTTGAAAAATTAATAAACATTTTTTTACAAATAATTAGATTAATTTCCTTAATTTCAATGTTATCTAATGCATACATTAGATTAGATGCATTGTCCATACATTACACAAATTATTAAAAAAAAGGCATGTGTTATGATAAATCTTATATTTTATATTAATATTTGTTATTCAAATATTGACATTACTATTAATTATTTGGATAAAAATCTTTTTTATTATATTGGAGGGGGAAAAAAGGTGATACTCGTATTATTCGCTGTTTGGGAACCCCACATGGTATCCACTGTTCTTTAAATTGTCCTACTACTATTATTTCCTTTTAGAACTGTTTAACTGTTACAAAATAAAGATAAATTGGGATTAATGAACGGTAAGTTTGGTAAGATAGGATAATTTTTTATAGAATTAAAAATAAAAATAAAAATATAAATAGAATTAAGTTAAAAATTTATTTTAAAAATTTATTTAATAAGATAAAAATAAATATAGAATTGATATATATATTTTTTATAACTTAAAAAGTATTAAAATTGTGTCTAAAAATTTTATAATTGAGATAAAATAATCTAAAAAATTTTATTTTTATTTTTATTATCTTAATTCTTATATTTTTTTATAAAATTAAAATAATTAAAAATATTAAAAATAAAAATAATTTCTATTTAAAAAAATAGAATCTATTTCTCATCTCTACTTCTCACGTGCTAAACATGCCAAAATACTCCCAAACAAATAATTTGCTTTTCTATGAATAATTAATAAATCTCTACGATTTGTCTTGGGATTTGCAGCCGAAGTTTTATTTTTTTTAAAAAAAATTAAGAACTTTTCAGTGCAACAACACTCTCTCTCTCCAGTCTCGTCTTCCAACGACACCCACCTTCTCCGCTTTCTCAATTGATAGGTCCCACATCCTACTTATTCCCTCATTCTTTGCACCCTTTTTTTTGTTGTTTTTACAAATTCAAAATATCTGCTTCAAAATTCATGACCTCTCATATTTTATAAAAAAAAAAATATGCACTTTAAAAATCTTAAATAAGATATCATTTTGAGGGAGTAATTAATAATTTTAATTTTTTTAAAATGATATACCCTTCTCAGACTTATCCTTATACAAGTTTATCAAAAAAATCAGATAAATGCTCTAATTCTATTTATAAAATATAAAAAATATACTTTTTTTATCTTTAATATAAAAAATATTTAAATAATTTGATAAAATTAAATAAAATAGTTAATATAATATTTTTTTAAATATCCTAATTTATTCTTTAATTCGATCATTCTCTCTCTTATTTGATTATTATTAATATAATATTTATAAAAATAATTTAAAAAAATTGACAAATGTAAAAAATAAAATACATATTTAAGATTAATATCAAATTTTTAATTAAATCTTATATTAAGATGAGTATTTTTTCCTTATATTCATGTCATTAATTTTTTTAAAAATGATATACCCCTTCTCAAAATGATATCTCATTTAATCAATATAGTTAAGTTTTTATGCTGCATATTTTTTCCCCCATAAAATATGAGTGGCCATGAGTTTTTGAAGGAGATAATTTGATAAGAAAAAAGGACAGAAGCAGGAGAAAGGAGAAACTTATGTACAATAACCACTTTGTCCCCATTGGATTAGCCTAATTTTTTAGTTGTTTTTGTTTGGGTGACACAAACCTTTTGAAATTGTAAGTTCGAACCCTCTACCTCTATATAAATACGTGAATTATAGGGGGGGAAAAGGAGAAATTCAATTTAGGTGTTATAGAAGAGAATTTATTCTTATAATATCCTATAAAATATCAAAGTATTAATAAGTCTCATTGGATCTTAGGAAAGAGATTCTAATTCTAAAATGACCATCGTATCCTTATTGATGTGGAATGACTTAAGGTTTTCTTGGAATTTTACATAATTTTATAAAGATAATTTTTTTATAGTACTTGAATTGGATTCCTAAAAGAAGAAAAAATCTTTTAGTTCTCTTATTGTCACTATTCATTTAGTATGAGCTCAATTATGCAGGAACACATACTGAAAACATGTTTTTGCAGAATGATTTTGACCAAGACCAACTAATTTCCCTTTGCTGAATCAAAAATCATAATCAATATGTAATTGGCAAATGCAGGACCCAGGTTGCGGACATAAGTTTATGGTTTCAAAAGTATAAGCACAGTGAGGGTAAATTTTCAAATCCAATTTACAACATCCTTAACTACTTTTCCATTATATTCTTAATATAATACCTATTAAATTAATTTAAATTAATTAATTAATATAATATTTTTTAAAAAAATATCTTAATTTTATTTTTTAACTTCCTTTTTCACTATACTATTATTGAGAGAATATCAATAAAATTAATTTAAAAAATTAATAAATATATAAAATATATATTATATTTAAAATTAAGATTGATTCTTTGAATAAATTTTATATTAAATAGGAGCACAGAATTTTATATTAACATCTTTAACTATTCCCCTATTCTATTCTTAATATAATACCTATTAAATTAATTTTTATAGAATAAAAATAAAAATAAAAATAAAAATAGAATTAAATTAAAAATTTATTTAATAAGAGAAAAATAAATATAGAATTGATATATATTTTTTTATAATTTAAAAAGTATTAAAATTGTATCTAAAAATTTTATAACTGAAATAAAATGATCTAAAAAAATTTATTTTTATTTCTATCATCTTAATTTTTATCTTTCTTATAAAATTAAAATAATTTGAGATATTAAAAATAAAAATAATTTTTATTTAAAAAAATAGAATCTATTTCTCATCTCCACTTCTCACATGCCAAAATACTCCCAAACAAATGATTTGCTTTTCTACGAATAATTAATAAATTTCTACGATTTGTCTTGGGATTTGCAGCCGAAGTTTTATTTTTTTAAAAAAAATTAAGAACTTTTCAGTGCAACAATATTCTCTCTCTCCAGTCTCGTCTTCCAACGACACCCACCTTCTCCTCTTTCTCAATTGATAGGTCCCACATCCTACTTATTCCTCATTCTTTGCTCCCCCTTTTTTTTTTTTTACAAATTCAAAATATCTGCTTCAACATTCATGACCACTCATATTTTATAAAAAAAAATATGCACTATAAAAATCTTAAATAAGATATCATTTTGAGGGAGTAATTAATAATTTTAATTTTTTTTTAAATGACATACACTTCTCAGACTTATCCTTATGCAAGTTTATCAAAAAAAAACATGAGATAAATGCTTTAATTCTATTTATAAAACATAAAAAATATATTTTTTAATATAAAAAATATTTAAATAATTTAATAAGATTAAATAAAGTAGTTAATATAATATTTTTTTAAATATCCTAATTTCTTCTTTGGTTCGATCATTCCCTCTCTTATTTAATTATTATTAATAGAATATTTATAAAAATAATTTTAAAAAAATTGACAAATATAAAAAATAGAATGTATATTTAATATTAATATTAAATTTTTAATTAAGTCTTGTATTAAGAGGAGTATTTTTTTCTTATTTTCATGTGATTAATTTTTTTAAAAATGATATACCCCTTCTCAAAATGATATCTCATTTAATCAATATAGTTAAGTTTTTATGCTGCATATTTTTTTCCCCATAAAATATGAGTGGCCATGAATTTTGAAGGAGATAATTTGAATTTGTAAGAAAAAAGAATAGAAGCAGGAGAAAGGAGAAACTTGTGTCCAATAACCCCTTTATCCCCATTGCATTAGCCTAATTTTTTAGTTGTTTTTGTTAGGGTGACACAGACTTTTTGAAATTGTAAGTTCGAACCCTCTACCCCTATATAAATACGTGAATTATAGAAGAAGAAAAAAGGATAAATTCAATTTAGGTGTTATAGAAGATAATTTATTCTTATAATATCCTATAAAATATCAAATTATTACTAAGTCTCATTAGATCTTAGGAAAGAGATTCTAATTCTAAAATGACCATCTTATCCTTATTGATGTGGAATGACTTAAGGTTTTCTTGGAATTTTACATAATTTTATAAAGATAATTTTTTTATAGTACTTGAATTGGATTCCTAAAAGAAGAAAAAATCTCTTAGTTCTCTTATTGTCACTATTCATTTAGTATGAGCTCAATTATGCAGGAACACATACTGAAAACATGTTTTTGCAGAATGATTTTGACCAAGACCAACTAATTTCCCTTTGCTGAATCAAAAATCATAATCAATATGTATTGGCAAATGCAGGACCTAGGTTGGGGACATAAGTTTATGGTTTCAAAAGTATAAGCACAGTGAGGGTAAATTTTCAAATCCAATTTATAACATCTTTAACTATTCCCCTATTCTATTCTTAATATAATACCTATTAAATTAATTTAAATAAATTAATTAATATAATATATTTTTTTAAATATCTTAATATTTTTTAATTTCATTTTTTAAAATTAATTTTAAAAAATTAATAAATACATAAAATATATATTATATTTAAAATTAAAATTGATTCTTTAAATAATTTTTATATTAAACAGGAGTACAAAATTATTAGCTTTCTCATTTGTTTATTTATATCATTTTAAATAAAAGAAAATTTTCATATTGTGATAAAAATTGATGCCTACCTACAAGGAGGTCATAGGGTACACAACCAATTTCAGCACTCATCATAATATAGCAGTTCTTGATATCCGCACCATTTAGATACAGTTTTAACAGTATAAATTTAAAATTTTTAACTGATAATTTTTAAATAAAAAAGTATTTTTTGACAAATTGAAAATTAAGAGATTATATTTATTTTAAATTCTTTACTCATTAACATATTATTTTTTTTAAAAAAAAAACTGGACTGTCTACATTGGGTAGTGATGAGCACCCAAACTCAATTAATGTTAGTGCGTGTTTGGTATCACGTTTAGGAATGAATTTTGGGGTAAAACCTCAGTTTAAAAAAATTTCACACAAACATCAATTTTTGTCCATAATTGATTTTGAAACAAAACCTCAATTTGCAAAATTTTTTGCCAAACAGTCATTTTTGTCCAGAATTGATTTTGGGCAAAACCTCGATTTGAAACCATGGTTTTAAATAAGCTATTGAAAATGGATTTTGAAACTGTAAAAGAGCTTATAGATTATCTAATTACTATTTTACTCCTACTTTTTTCTTATACTCTCTCTCCTCTCTCCTCTCTCCTCTCTCCTCTCTCTCTCCTCTCTCCTCTCTCCTATTTATTTTCTACACTCTCTCATCTCTCATACTTTAATCAAATCATACCCTTTTTAGTAATTTATTAATATAAAAAGTGATTCTACTATTAATCATCCAAACATCTCTATTTGCAAAATCTATTCTTCCAAAAATCTATTCTCTAAAATCTATTCTTCCCAAAATCTATTATTTCCAGAATCTATTCTCCAAAAGCTAATCCAAACACACCCTTCCAGAATCTATTCTTCCCAGAATCTATTCTCCAAAAGCTAATCCAAACACACCCTAAGGTATGATTTGATTAAAGTATGAGAGAGGAGAGAGGGTAGAGAATAAATAGGAGAGAGGAGAGAGAGAGGAGAGAGGAGAGAGAGAGGATAGGGGAGAGAGAGGAGAGAGAGAGGGAGAGGAGAGAGGAGAGAGGGAGAGGAGAGAGTATAAGAAAAAAGTAGGGGTAAAATAATAATTAGATAATCTATAAGTTCTTTTACAGTTCCAAAATCTATTTTCAATAGCTTATTCAAAACCATGGTTTCAAACGGAGGTTTTGCCCAAAATCAATTTTGGACAAAAATGGCTGTTTGGCAAAAAATTTTACAAACCGAGATTTTGTTTCAAAATCAATTCTGGACAAAAATTGATGTTTGTGTGAAATTTTTTCAAATCGAGGTTTTGCCCCAAAATTTATTCCTAAACGTGATGCCAAACACGCACTTAGACTACACAGCGCGAACATGGTTTTATATGGGCCGGATCCGGACCCATGGTCGGTCAATATATTTTTACGAAGAAAGGCCCATTCAATTGTTTTTGTTGTTTTAAATCTGATTTGTTTGGCAAAAAACAATCTGAATTTTTTCTGTTTTTCTAATTGAACAACCAAGACGCACCGTTTTAATAAAAGAATGAAGAATCTAACCCATTTATTGAGGGGCGATTGGAGCCGTTTGCTGAAGGTTTGTTTTCGGAGGGAATCGGGTCCTCTCAGTATCCATTTTCTCAGAGTCCCTCAGTATCCTTAATTCCCAGCCGTTCATATGATCCAAGAGCTGACAATGCTCCACGTCATCAGGCTTAATGAATCTTCACTACGTAGAGAAGACTTGGGAAGGTGTACTTAAAAGGGACATGGTTCCTAAGCATAAAGGCCTGTATATACGAGAGGAACTTCACTGTAAGCACCTTGGGCTGAAACGTAGTTGATAGTGGCATTGAAGACTTGGTGTCCAGAAACCTCTACAATGGAGGAGGAGGAGGAGGATGTTAAACAGTGAGAAATAGAGGTGGGAGATTGAGGAAGAACAACTGGGTCTCGAAATAGAGAAGTCAAAAGTTGAGGAATATTCGCATCGGTCTGGGGAGGAAGAGGACGTTCTGAGTGAGTGAAGATTCGTTAAGCCTGATGACGTGGGATGTTGATGCAACTTGTTTCAAGGTAAAAAGAAAAAAAATGAAAAAAACAGCTGACTTGTGGCTTTGTAATCTTTTCTAGTGGAATAAATTTTCATTAACTCATAAATGCTGTGCAAAGAAAGGCCGATTACCCTTATGGTTGACTGTTTGACCGTGTCCTACTGGGGCATATCTAACTTGGAAAGAGTCACTTAGGTTAAGAAAATAAAATAAATTAGTTAACTTTAACATATATGATATGATTTCTGTTAAAGAATATTGTATAATATTAGATTGTATATTAATTTATAAATTATATATGAGGGAAAAAATAAGAGATATAATGAATTGAGATTTTATATTTAGGACTAAATTTAATTTTTAATTAACTCTTATATTAAAAATTAATTGTAGTATATGATAATCTAGCATTTACTCTTGGGCAGTGCTTAGGAGTTTCCTTGGGAATGGATAATGGCCAGTGGGATAATGACAAACCCATATTTTTATATATTAATTCATATCATTTTAGTGGGCTTTTGTCAACATTGTGGTCCTTAATTTTATTATTTATGCACTAATTGAATTAATATGACTTATATTGAATTAGTGCTTAATAGGGGCATAATTATCATAATTTTATGATTTCTCCTAAATAATTATTTTTGGAATAAAATGTATTACATTTTTATAATTTTATATTTCAGGAATTTAGGAGAAATTGGAACTTACAAATGACAACCAAGGACTACAGATTTATAAATTGCAAATGAGGACCCATGGGCCAAACCTTGTAGTTTAGCCCATTAGGTTTTACTTTTTGCTTTTTTGCCTTTTGGTTTTGATGAGACGCACACACACAAAGAAACATATAGAAGACGGCGTGAGAGAGAGGATTTGCAAAGAAAAGAAAAGACGCAAGGGTGCAGCACGCCGCGAGAAGCAAAGGAAATTGAATTGAAAAGCAAAAAAGAGACGCACAGGACGCCGCACAAGGGAATTTGATTTGCAAAAGAAAAGAAAAGACGCAAGGCGCAGAACTGAATTGAAAAGGTGAATTGAGAGGAGATGCAAAACTGAAGCGTGGCGCCCAGAAAAGCTGAATTAAATTGAGAAGCAACACACACACGCATGCGAGGAGAAGGACGCCGCAAATTGAATTGAGGAAGAAAGAAATTCACGCACAGGAGAGGAATGGAAAAGCTCAATGAACTATCGTCTGTGACAACTATGCATGGCTAATTCTTCCTAATTCTCTAATTCAATAGCAAAGGCATGAGCTTGGGATCTCAAAGGGGAGTATAAGTTACTCTAATTCTCTACCTAATAATTTTATTATGACTCCTAGGTCTTAGGATTAATTTTATAATTATTGGGGATGTTTAGAATGATTTATTTGTATTTATTGAGGATTATTGTGACTGAATTTTTGCTTGACATTTGACATTAATCTTTAATTAACTTTAATTTCATTTACTTTGATCTGGGTCAGACATTGAATTGAGATTATTGTGAATAATTTGTGATTTTTCAAGGTGGCTTGAATTATTGGATCATTGTGTCTCTTGTTGGCTTAAATTCTATTTTATGAATTATTGAGTTATAATTGAGCATTGGTTTTTAATATCTTTAGTCCTATTTTATTATTCTGGTGGCAGTTAATAAATTAGGACTTGGAAAATATTTTGTGACAATTCGAGGTGGCTCGGTTGTTGGATTAAAAGCTTAATTATAATTCTTAATTCATTGTTTATAATTCCCATATCTTTTGAAGCTATGATTGCCTGCGTTATTGAATTAGAGGATTGCTTTTATTATTATTAATCACCTTTGAATTTATTCTTTTCACTCGTTATCATTCATTATTCCTTTCTTTAAACCAAAAATACCAAAAATATTTTATTTAAATCTATTTTTAATTAATTGCATTTAGTTGTTAGTCAATCAAAACAAATCCCATTTTCTAATTTAGGTTGCATTGCATTTAGTTACTTAGGAATTTAATTTCCCATTTTGGCTCCTCAGAGAGAACGACTCGAGGTTGCACTATATGCAATCCTTGGATTAAATTTTTGAAGTAACCCCAAGGCGACATCGGTTCAAAGGTTGTTTCAAGTGGCACCGTTGCCGGGGAGCCAAGGAATTGGTTCTCTAGTAACTAAGTGTCAAGTAACATTTTTGGGATTAATTCAATTACTGAGCCAGTTTTAGTTAATTTGCATAACATTTGCATTTGCATTGTTGCTTGCATTATCTATAAAAAAACAAAAAAAAAAGTTTATTTTCTTTGGTTTTTCTTTTATTTTAGATTCTTTTCATCTGACTGCTACTGTTTATGCCTAGAAGTGATAGGGCTTTACCTCTGATTCCCTTAAATCTTGAAATTGAAAAGTCTGTGAAAAAGATTAGAAGAAAGAAGAGATTAGAGGGTACAAGTCAAGTTATTGTCGAGGAGGGGCATAATTCACAAGAGTCAAGTTTGTCATCTAGTGAACAAGAGTCTAGTGAGAGAGCTACCTCTAGTGAACACGTGTCTGTTAGTGCTTTTGAATTAGAACAAGAAACCATGGATGGTCCTAACGGTAACAATGGTTATAATGGGCTTAATGGGAATAACGGACATGGTGAGAATAACTTAGAAAATAATGGTGAGGATGATAGAAGCATGAGGGAGATTAATAATTCTAATGTTGATTATGATCCTTATGGCTTTTATACTGATAATGTGAATTTTGAGATTAAAGGAGCATTAATTTCTTCCTTACCTAAATTTCATGGCTTTGCAGGTGATGATCCACACAGGCATTTGAAGAATATGCATATGGTGTGCTCTTCTATGAAACCACCCACAGCTAATCTTCAAGATGTATTGAGGAGAGCATTTCATTTTACTTTAGAAGGCAAGGCTAAGGAGTGGCTGTACACGCTACCTCAACATTTTACTACATTGACTTGGGATCAGTTGAAAGGAGCATTCTTGGATGAATATTTCCCTGCATCTAAAACTTCAAGGCTGAAAAAAGAGATAACTAGTGTGGTCCAACGAGATAATGAATCCATGCATGAGTATTGGACCAGGTTCATCACACTTCTAGCTCAGTGCCCACACCATAATATTTCGAAGAATGATCTGGTTAATTCTTTCTATGAAGGGCTACTTCCACATCATAAGCCCTCAATTCATGCTGCTGCAAATGGTTCTCTTAGAGAATTGAGTCCCAATGCTGCATGGGATCTAATTCAAAAGATGGCTATAAATGACTCTCAATCTGGAGACACAAGAAAAGTGTATAATACCTCTTCGGTTTCTTCCCAAGATATTCTTGCTGAAATTGCTGCTTTGGGGAACCGAATGGAGAAAAGACTCAGTATTTTGGAGAATAATGTGAATGCCAAGCAGGTTAATTCAATGAGTCACTCTCAAGCTATAGTTGCTGGTTGTGAGTACTGTGGGTCAATGATGCACGCCTCTAATACTTGTTCTCGCTATGAAGAGGTTTCTTCCCTATATCAAAATAGGAATGGTCCATATCAAAAGAGGGATCCTTACTCTAACACTTATAATCCAGGTTGGAGAGACCATCCTAACTTTAGATGGGGTGGAAATCAAGGCAATCCTCAAGGAAATTTCTCAAATCAAGTGGTACCTAATCAAGGGGCATCTTCTTTTTCTGGAGGTAATGAACTTGGTATGATTGTGAAAGGTATTACTGAGCTCAATTCAAAGTTTGACAATCAGAAGTCACAAACTGAGGCAAAGTTACATGCTATGGAGAATAAGATGGATTCATGTCTACAAAATGTGTTCTCTAAATTGGAGCAAATGGAGACTAAGCATGAGAATTTGAATGCTTTTGTTTCACAATTCTCCAACAACTTGAGTGAACAACAAGCAAAGAGCAGTGGTTCTATACCCTCCAACACAGTGATAAATCCTAAATCTTTGAATGCAATCACACTGAGAAGTGGTAAGAAAATTGGGCCGAAGAATGTACAATTCAAAGAACTTGAAGAGGATGAAGAGCAGGTTGATGAGGAAATAGAAGTTGAGTCTCCTCCTACCAAAACTACTGAAGAAACTTCCCAAGCTGAGAAAGAAGCTTCTATCCAATCTGAAGTCCTACAAGAAAAGAAGCTCTTGGAGAAGCGTCTGAAACAACCAATGGTGCAAACTGATGAAGAGGCAACAACTATCATAAAAGGACCAATGGAGAAAGGATCACCTTCCAACTCCAAAGATAATGAGGTAAATATTCGTGACTTGCCTTTTCCTAATTCTTATTTGGTTAGTAAAAAGATTGTTGAAAAGAAAGATAATGATGAATTGTTTGAAATGTTTAGCAAACTTGAGGTTAATGTGCCATTGCTTGAATTGATTAAAAAGATGCCCAAATGTGCTAAATTCTTGAAAGACCTATGTACAAACAAGAGAAAGTATAGGCATAGTGAGAGAATCCAATTGGGGTTGAGTGTTAGTGCCTTATTTAAGCCACAGTTGCCTATTAAATGCAAAGACCCAGGTTCCTACACTATTCCTTGTACCATAGGTAGAACTACAGTTTCCCATGCCCTACTAGACTTAGGTGCAGCAATTAATGTCATGCCAACCTCTGTTTATAAGACCTTGGGTATTAAAGCTTTGAAAGACACTAGTGTAGTGCTTGGCCTAGCTGATAGGACGGTGAGATACCCTAAAGGTATTCTTGAGGACATTCTTGTGCAAGTAAAAGGTCTTGTTTTTCCAGCTGACTTTTATGTTCTTGATATGACTAATGACCTTCCCGCTGAGAGCATTTTGATTCTAGGTAGACCTTTCCTTTTAACTGCTGAGACAATAATTAACATGAAAAAGGGTCTTATCACTATGGGGATTGGGGATCAAGAAGTGCAATTCAATCTTTCAGAAGCTATGAATCATGGTTATGAAGATTGCTCTTATTTGGGAATTAGTTCAATTGAATGTCATGGCATGGACTACTTACATGAGACTAATATGAATGTACCTCACTTGTGTGACATGGTTGTGAAATATGATGATGCTTTTACTTGTCTATCTTCCTCTCACCCTTCTCATGTCTGTGCATGTGAAGGTGGTGTATCATGTGCTTATTGTTTAGAGATAGATAGTTGGCTTTCATCTACTCATAATTTTGATGTATCATGTTGCTTTGACTTTGATATTACTGCTGATTCTACACTTGATAGCCTTGAGAAATGTGTATTACTTGATTTTGCAGGAACTGATGATAAGGAGGATGATGCACAAGCTACGAATATATCTTCTCCATTGAGTGGTGCTGGAACATTAGAAGAGGATAGCAGTGATTCTGCTACTGCCTTAGTCCTTTCTAATCCCACTCTCTCTTCTAATTTATTTTCTTTTTCTATTGATCAGACTGACCCTAACTCTCCTATTTCTAGGTTATCTGATGGTGGCACTGAGTCGGGAAGTGGAGGAAATACACACCACACTGAGCTTATATCTCCTTCCCTGAGCCACATGGATACACCACTCACTCTGAATGCACTTGATATAACGAAGATGATTCCTTCTATTGTACAACCCCCTGATTTAGAATTAAAACCCCTCCCCTCTAACTTGAAATATGTCTTTCTTGCTGATGATTGTAAATTACCTGTTATTATTTCCAGTTCTTTGAGTAGTTCTGAAGAAGAGAGATTAGTTTCAGTGTTAAAAAGGTATAAAAGGGCTATTGGCTGGTCTTTAGGGGACATACCAGGGATTGATCCCTTGGTTTGTACACACAAGATCCTTTTAGCTGAAGGGTCAAAGCCAGTTAAACAGCCACCAAGGAGGTCAAATCCTCTTATTCATGATGTGATTAAGAAGGAGGTATCTAAATTACTGAGTGCTGGGATCATATATGCAATTTCAGACAGTGAGAGGGTGAGCCCAATACATGTAGTACCAAAGAAGAGCGGTATCACAGTAGTGAAAAATGAGAATAATGAACTTATTCCAACAAGAGTTCAGAATGCTTGGAGAATGTGTATAGACTATAGGAAGTTGAATGAAGCGACTAGGAAGGATCATTTTCCATTACCTTTCATTGATCAAATGTTGGAAAGAATATCTGGTAGATCTCACTATTGTTTCTTGGATGGTTTTTCAGGTTATTTCCAGGTACCAATTGCACCTGCAGATCAAGACAAGACTACTTTTACATGTCCTTTTGGCACCTATGCATATCGAAGGATGCCATTTGGGCTGTGTAATGCTCCAGGCACCTTTCAAAGGTGTATGATGTCGATCTTTAGTGATTTATTGGAGCGTAATATGGAAGTTTTCATGGATGACTTCACCGTTTATGGTGATGGTTTTGATGATTGTTTACTTAGTCTTGAGCATGTTCTTGATAGATGTATTGAGAAAAAGTTGGTCTTGAATTATGAAAAATGTCATTTCATGGTAGATAGTGGCATAGTGCTAGGTCACCGCATCTCTCAAAAGGGGATTGAGGTTGATAAAGCGAAGATTGAAGTTATTTCTTCACTTCCCTATCCTACTTGTCTTAAAGATTTGAGGTCTTTCTTAGGGCATGCTGGGTTTTATCGACGTTTTGTAAAAGATTTTAGTAAAATTGCTTTACCACTCTCTACACTTTTGAGAAAAGATGTTGATTTTCACTTTGATGATGAGTGTAGACATGCCTTTGACTCATTGAAATCCTTACTTGTTTCACCTCCTATTCTCACTGCACCTAATTGGGATTTAGCTTTTGAATTATCCTGTGATGCTTCTAACTTTGCAGTAGGTGTTATGCTTGGTCAAAGGGAGGATAAGCGATCTAGAGTGATAGCCTATGCCTCCAAGACACTTGACCCCGCTCAAGTGAATTACACCACAACTGAGAAGGAACTTTTTGCTATAGTCTTTGCTTTAGATAAGTTTAGACAATATCTGATAAACTCTCGAGTGGTTATTTTTACAGATCATGCAGCAGTGCGTTACTTGTTCAAGAAGCCTCAGTCTAAACCAAGACTGCTGAGATGGGCTTTATTGATGCAGAAATTTGATATTGAAATTAGAGATAGAGCTGGAGCAGAGAATCATGTGGCTGACCACTTTAGTCGGTTACCTGAAGGCACCAAAGGAGTTGACTCCTCTGATCTTACTGTTGATTCCTTTCCTGATTCTGCACTCTTTGCCTTAGCTGTTCAGGAGCCTTGGTACTCTAATATTGTTAACTATGTTGTCACTAATCTTGTGCCACCTTCTCTGTCTAAGTTTCAGGTTGATAAGCTGAAGAGGGAGGCAAGATACTACATCTGGGATTCTCCAATTCTTTGGAAGCAATGCAGTGATCAGATCATCAGACGATGTGTTCCTAACAATGAGATTCACTCTATCCTTACCTTTGCACATTCTTTATCTTGTGGGGGACATTTTAGTGCTAATAGGACTGCTAGGAAGGTTTTAGAATGTGGATTTTACTGGCCTACTTTATTCAAAGATGCTTATGTTTTCTGTAAGTCTTGTGATAAGTGCCAAAGGTTTGGAAGTCTAGGTAGAAAGCATGAAATGCCTTTAAAACCTATGCATTTTTGTGAAATTTTTGATGTATGGGGCATGGATTTTATGGGTCCTTTTCCTCCGTCATTTGGGTTTTCATATATATTACTTGCAGTAAACTATGTGTCTAGGTGGGTAGAGGCAATGCCAACTAGGAAAGATGATGCTTCTACTGTTGCCAAATTCTTACGCTCTCATATCTTTTGCAGGTACGGCATTCCAAGAGCAATCATTAGTGACCAAGGAACACATTTCTGCAATAGGACCATAAAGTCTCTACTTGCTAAACATGGAGTTAATCACAAGCTGGCAACTCCTTACCACCCTCAGACAAATGGATTAGCTGAAGTCTCTAATCGGGAAGTCAAACGAATACTAGAAAAGATTGTGAAACCATCCCGTAAAGATTGGAGTGAAAGGCTTGAGGAGGCACTATGGGCTTATAGGACTGCCTATAAAACCCCTATAGGCATGTCTCCTTTTCGGCTGCTTTATGGTAAGTCTTGTCATCTACCTATGGAGATTGAGCACAAATCTTATTGGGCGATCAAGGCATGCGATGCAGACCTTGAATCCTCACTTGAAAACCGAACGATGCAACTCCAAGAGCTTGAAGAGATGAGACTTGAATCCTATGATAATGCCAGAATCTATAAAGACAAGCTGAAAATGATTCATGACAAACAGATTTTGAGAAAACAATTCCATGAAGGTGACAAAGTTCTAAAGTTCAAGGCCCGGTTGAAGTTGATGCCCGGGAAGTTTGTCACCAAGTGGGAGGGCCCTTTTAGAGTTACCAAAGTGCATTCTTTTGGTACAGTAGAGCTGGTGGATGAAGCGACAGGCCATATTTCACAAGTCAATAGTCATCTGCTTAAGCACTACCATGAGAATCAGAGACCTCCCTAATTGCACGGTTGTTCCTTTCCACCTTTCTCCTTTACTTTCTCTTTTATTGCTGATAATATCTGTTTGCTAAGATAGTTAGGAGTAAGTGTGGGGGAGGGACCATCACAGTAGTTTTAGATTTATTTGCTTTCTGTCTTTTAACAAATTCTTAGAATAGGTTGCATTTTAAAGATTTCTTAGTTTTAGGTTAGTTTTTCTTTGAATAAAACTTCCTTCCCTTCTAGCTCATGACTCTTTAATCATTTTCCCTTCCCCCTTTGATATATTCTTTAGTGATGCGTTGAGGACAACACATGGTTTAAGTGTGGGGGAGGGATTGCTTTTGCTAATTTGTGTTGTCATTGCTTGCATTGCCAAAAGATGAAAAATTCAAAAATTTTGAACTTGTTGAGCTTAATTGACTAGATTTTTCGATGCTGTATGAGCGAATTGTTTCTGTGATTCTTACCTTCCACTTGACTTTTGCAATCATTAGGCTTTACTTTCAAATCATTATTTCTTTATGCATGTGAACATTGGCATATCTAGGTGAGAATATAATTTTGACTTGTGTAGTTTTTATTCGTAATTAATTAGCATAGTGGAGTATTTTTGATGCAGTGTTATTAACCTTGTTTCGTAGCTTGATCTTAGGGAGGAAACATATTAGAGAAAGCCTTGTTGGAAGGATTATTGAGCCTTAATTTTCTTTTTTAATTTGTGTGATTTCCACCTAGTTTTGGTTAACCTCTAGAACTTGTCTATATTCTTTTTCAAAACTGCATTATTACCTGGATTTATGAGCATGATAGGGGCATTTGTTTCTAAACCCTTTTACCCAAACACAAGCCATCTCAATTAACCTTTGCTTACCCCTTTGAGCCCATCACTTTCATTTCATTCCATTGATTTTGAACAAGTGCTTTGCATGAGTTATATTATGTTCGTTATGATTAATTGTGTACTATTGAAAGTTGCTATCTTTATTTTTTTTTAGTTAGATGTGTCAAAAAAAAAAAGAAAAGAAAAAGAGAGAAAAGAAATAGAAAAGAAAAAGAAAAAGAAAATGTGCAAAAAAAAAAAAGGTGCAAAAAAAAAAAAGAGAAAAGAAAAATTGGCAATAAGGCATCCTTTAGTAGTTGAAGATTAAAGTTTATTGTTCATTTCATAGTCACATGTTATCTTACTTTGAGCTATTTCTTAATACTCATGCATTTAACTTGTTCTACATTTCATTCCATCCATTCATTAGCCTTTCACCAACATTACAACCCAATAAAGTCCCCTTGATCATGAATCTATGGTATGTTAGTAGTGGAGATAGTAGAATCTTTACAAGCCTATGGTAGGTGCTAATCTAGGTGGATTGAGTGAAAATTCCCTATACTTGAGAGTTGAGTGAAACACTTATACCCTTGAGAGATTTTTTTTTTAAAAAAGTATTGAAATGTATTGGAATCACATCTCAAATTATTATTAGTCATCGTAAACCCACTTTTTAAAGGATGAAAACACTTTGAATAAACAACACTAATATTACTCCCATCTTTTTGGAAAAGCTTAATTAATTTTATACTAATAATTATCAAATATTTCTAATGAACCTGTTCCTTCTATAATAAAACTCTCAAACAATAGAGTATTTTTTATTGTCCTTAATATAATATCTATTTAATTAATTTAAGTAGATTAAAAAATTAATTAAATTATTTATTTATAATCATTATATATTATTTTTTTAAAAAAATATCCTATAATATCTTGTGCATTAGAATTATATCTTGATGAAAACTCATTAATATATGTGCAACCATATAAATTAAGGAGATAAAATGAATTGGACTCTTATATATATATATATATATTTAGAACTAAAAGGAGATTATTGTTTATATTTTATAATTATGACTAAAGGTAATATTTAATTTAAATAGAAAGATCTATAAAATTTAAAAATATGTCATTTTTTGTTTTTAGTATGATTTAAAATAAATTATAATTGTACTAATATAATATGAAGGCGCTGTATACTTTGTTTCTCCACACTACGGCGGACTTAGGGTCTTTATCTAGGGGGTGAAATTTTTTATGGTTTTTAAATAGCTTATATTATTTAAAATAAAATGTGTTTAATTAGTTAGAGAGAGGGACTCTTGATGTTGAGAAACTGGCTATATAATAAATTTTAATCAATAAGTTGGAATTTGCTATATAATACTATTATAATTTATTAAAATTAAATTTTTAGATAAATTATTAATAAAGATATTCTTCTTAATAACTGTTTTGAACTCTATATTTTTTAATCTACCTTTTTCATTGGCATATGTGATGACTTTTTTTTATATAGAGACAAATCACCTCAAATAATTATTTATTATTTTATTTTTAATATATTTCATTCTAATTTTTCTTTGTATATGTCAATTATAAATCTTATATTATTTTATTTGCCAACATATTGATACTACTAAAAAAAAGTGGTATGACGAAAGTTAAAAATGATCATTTATAACGATTTTTTATTATCATAAATTCAATTATTGTGATATGTTTAATTTTTTATGGTGGCTGAAAAATTACTATTAAATGTAATATTTTAATGGTATTTTTATAAAAATTGCTATTATATAATGTTACAATTAAACTATTTAACCACAATTTTTATTTTAACTGCTATTATAATTTATACTTGTAATGATAATTTTAGAAAAAAATGCTATTAAAGATTTAATTTTATTTTTTATATATTTTTTTAATTTTTTTACCTATACCATGCTGACATAATAAAGAGAGTAAGAAGAGGAAAAGAGGTGGTTCAAGAAAGGTTCCTTCTTACTTTGTGTTTGCCTTGACATAATAAAGAGAGTAACAAGAGGAAAAGAGGTGGTTCAAGAAAGGTTCCTTCTTACTTTGTGTTTGGCTCAATGGACGTAAAGGGAGGAGAAGAATTTTTATATTATTTTATTTAGTTTAAAAAAAATATTTTTATATAAATAAATATTTTTATATTATTTTATAAAATATTTTAATAAAATATAATATATAAATAATATTAAAATATTAAAAATATAATATAAAATAAAAAATATTATTTTTCTTTTTTTTAATTTTAAATTACTCTAATTTTGGGGAGGAAAACGGGAAAGAGATCCAAATTCCCCCCGCCGAAAACACACTTTTCTACTTTTTCCCCAGCGGAACTGCTAACTACCAACTCACTCCTCGCCACTGTCACCTTTTTACTACCTGTATATCTCCTTATCTCTCTGGTCAAGTCCTCCCCATCATTACCTCTTATGTACCCAACATAAAAAAACATCATTACCTTTTCCCTCTCACCATGGCTGATCCAGTGAGGTTAGTATGCTCTCTCTCTCTTTTTTCATTCTCATATACTCACTAAATCTTAATAGTTTTTATTCATTCTAATATGTTAATTTTAAATCTTATATTATTTTATTTGCCTTGATACTACTAAAAAACGTGGTATGATCAAAATTAAAAATGATCATTTATGACAATTTTTTTATTGTCATAAATTCTACTATTATTATATGTTTAATTTTTTATGATAATTAAAAAATTACTATTAAATATAATATTTTAACGATATTTTTATAAAAATTGCCATTATATACTGTTATAGTTAAATTATATAACGATAGTTTTTGTTTTAACCGCTATTATAGTTTATACTTAGTAATTTTTAAAAAAATTCTTATTAAAAATTTAATTTAATTTTTTTATATATCTTTTAATTTTTTTAACTATACCATGCTGACATAATAAAGAGAGACTAAGGAGAGGAAAAGAAGTGGTTCAAGAAAGGTACTTAGGCTCTGATTATTCTTATGTTTTCGGTGCGAGCCTTCGTTACTGTTCTTATACAACCCACCATAAACTCCCTAATTTCGTGGATAAAGCTAATTTATTACTCCTTCGAACCTTCCTCGACATTAACTCTTTATAGTCTGAATGCTGAGTGATCAACGAAAATACCTATATATCTCCTTATCTCTCTTCTCAAGTCCTCAACATCATTACCTCTTCCCTCTTACCATGGCTGATTCAGTGAGATTAGTATGCTTTCTCTTACTCTGCTACCTCTCCCCTCTCACCATGGCTGATCCAGTGAGGTTAGTATGCTTTCTCTTACTCTGCCTTTTCTTTTTTCATTCTCATATACTCACTCCATATATGTACGTATCTATATATGCTAGCATCTTCAAGCAACAGCACTCTGTTTTCATGAGTTTGCTGGTCTTTCGCAGTTCAAATCCCGCACATTCTATCTTTGTGTTCTTGATCCCAACAATAGCTATGGTGGTTCAAATGCACTTTCCCAACACATCTCCTGTGGACAAACACCCTGCAAACCTCTGGATTTTCATTGTATGCTTGATCTTTTATGCCTCCTCATATGCCTACTTCAAGTCTCATGACTCCACCTCAAATAATGAAAACCCTTATTTCAAAATCTCATCTCACATAGCTTCAATCTCAGGAAGCATGGCTTGTGCTGCCCTCATATCAGTGTTGGTTTCTAAACCTGTTTTAGTAGCATTCATCATCATTATCTACTTCACGGGGCTAGTCATATATCTACTCATATGTTTTGCCCCCAACCCAGTAACCGAAAAGTGTAAGAAGATAGGTTCTGATGTGTACGACATGTGCCAAAGAATTAAGCATAAATGTGACCCAAGATCACAAGTTTAGAGCATTACAATGTTGGAACTTGGAAGGAAACAAGAGCAAAAAGGTTCGTCAATCATCAGCCAGAGGTTTAGAGTATTCTGAAATAGGGCAAGTTATACTGCAACTGTACTGTATTCATGCCCCCATTAGATCATCATTTATAAATAGTTTTCGTCAATACATGCGAAAGGAAAATCATAGCTGTACACGAGTCTATTTGTATAGAAAAGGCTTTCCTAATTATATCTGGGGACGCTTTTGTTATGAACAAATTGGTCTCCTTTTGTTTCCTTGCTTTCTATTGAATATAATTTAGTCATCTCGTTTTCATACATGAACTCAATCATTTACTTATTAGAAAATTAGAATAAAGTCTTTGATTAAAAATTTAATCAGTGAGAAGGAGTTTAAAAGTTTTTATACCTAAAAAGTAATAATACTTTATAAATTTTATACATACAAAGTACTAATAGTTTGATCTAAGTCTTTTTTTATAAAAAAAATATTGTAATAGGAGCTCCAATTTTCTCTTTCCTTATTTAAAAAATAACAATTAAAAAGTTATTAGTCGACAGGTAAGTAATCTCACTTTTATAAAAAAAATAATAAATTTAAATTATAGGAATCACATTTATAAATAAAAGTGGAAATATTTTACACTATAAATTTCGAAAAGAATTATACTTTTTATCAAATAACAAAAAAATAATGAATTGATTTATTGTGTATTTGTTATTTGAAATTTTTTTGACAATTTATTATTTGAAATAAAATGTGTTTAATTTTAAGATTAAGTTAATATCAAAAGTTTGGGTGTGATGGTTCTTATGAGCAATGTACCAAGTTGTTTGGATTAACTTTTTAAAAGTAATTTTAAATAAGTACTACACGTTTAATTAAGGTTTGAGGTTCCCAAACAAGCCCAATTTTAATAACTTCTTACTCATCTTGTGTATGCTTACTTTATATATGGATATAGTAATTTGGCTCAAATACCAAGGCAATCCCTATGGCTTTCATTTCATGGAGTACTTACTTTTCACAAAGCTGAATAAACTTTACCTTGTAAATATTGGGTTTCCTCTCCTAGGAATATACTCACTTAGAACTTTGGAGAATGTTTGCAATATTTCCACAGTGCAGAATGTTAGGCTCTTAGCCTCTAAGTACTTACATTGGAATGTGGCTTAACTGGTGTAGCTTTGGTACTTTGTGTACAACAGGACAATATTAATGAGACCTTATCTATAATTACCTTAATCACACCAATCTCACAATAGAGGTGAAAAATTTACCTATTTTCAATTAACACTAAAATTTTGATGACATTACTCTTCTAAATTGCCACCAATCTCCCAAATCAGCTTGAGTTAAGAATTACTTTAAAAGAGTCAAATTTCTATGAATATAGAAATTGAAAATGAGTTTCCCTATCATATTTAGTTTCAATCAAAATAATAAGACTTGGCTTTGGTCCATTACACACGGTCTTTAGATTTTTAAGAGGTCTCTTAACACAAACCCAGGCTCCTCTTGTATTCTAATATAAAATGCTATCCATAATACCTATAAAAAGTTCATAACCCATATATACAGTCATAATTCCAATTGAGACCCATTTAGTAACTGGGTCTCTCGAACCAAAACTGGTTCGAAATGTGGCTAAATTGGTGTAGCTTTGGTACTTAATTAGTGTACAACAGGATGATATTAATGAGACCTTCTCTATAATTACCTTAATCACACCATCTACTCATTCTCTCATTAGGTTATGCTTTGAGATTGGCATTTTTCTTTTGGTAAGTGTTTTTCTTATCCACAAGATATACCTTGAAGACCTCACTTATGATCATACGAATCATTCACTTGCTTTTGACTGGATTGAGAGATATAAGATGCCAACAGAGATGCTATTGAGACTTCGTATATCAACATAAAAAAGGCATCATTGCAATTCAAGTTACATGACCTAATAGGATTCCATTCAATTTCCTGATGATTTCTATACTATGCATTTCATTTAACGGTTTGTCTAAATCAGAGTGAAAGAGTGAAGGTTATCACTTGCTACTCGTGGTTTATCACTGAAATTTTGTTGCCTTTATGAGTTGTTTGGTATAAGGGTTTTGGAGGTGAGAAGAGGAGAAATTTTCTGAGTTGGATTTAGGGGTTATAAAATTTTAATAAAGATAATATAAAAGATAAAAAGTAAGAAAATTAATTATAAATTTTTAACCCCAATTTTCTATTTTTTTTAAATTCAACTCATAAGATTTTCCTTTGCTTCAAATCCATCGTATCAAACAGTACCTTAATGACACTCAGTTCTAGAGAGAAGTAGAAGAAGGGGAAAAGGAGAATGGCAATTAGGTCCTAAAAGATTGATTTAAGAACAGGTAGGCGCTAACAAAATTTCATAATATATGAATAAAAAATCTCGAATTCAAACAGTTACAAATTTAGGAATTGTAATTGCAAATAAGACACATCTAAATTTAAAATGTAACTATTATTTTGTAACTAATACTGTTATTTGTAAGTTGTAGCTATTTAAATTGATATTTGCGACTCATTTTATAGAAAATTTTATCATAAACCTAAATATAATTAAATCAATGTTTTGGATCTAATTGTCATTCTCTCAAGGCAAAAAAAGACCTAGACGCAATTGGGGGAAATTGTTACGAAGATAGGCCCAAAGTCCATAAGTTGGCCTACAATACTGGCCCAAAGAAATGAATGACATCGTCGTATGCCAATCATTGTGCATACGTACGTCCTACATATCACAGAATAGTGTGAAGAGGGAATTTGCAGCTCCTTTGGGTCATATATTAAAAAATACAATCCATATTGTCTCACGCAATCATGTGTCGGTGTAATTTATCTTTTCAATGTCTATTTTTGTTTACTAAAGCATCATTGTATGTTTTTAAAGATCCAATTTGTACTTCAAAAAAAGAGGGAATCTTGTGGGAGTGGTGGTTGATGCCAACGTTGCATGAAGAAGGGACAAAAATGAGGGCTAACATGATGGTCCATTGGTCCTTTGGATAATGTGAAGCTCACATGCATATCATATGCACACTCTGCAACGCTGTGCAATATTAAGTCTATATCTTATCACTCATATATAAATTCACCAAACAAATGGATAAGATATACAATTATTTAAAATATATTCGATTTTTGAGAAATATTATTTTATTGTGGTTCCAGTCACTATACTTAAAGGGACATCATAACTCCTGCGTACTTAACTTTATGCTCAAAAGTAATTGATAGTTCACCCTACCTGATATTGATATTGTTTAGGAGGAAGAGACACTTCACCTTATTATTAAATAGTGAGTAAATCTAACTATTTTTTTAAAAAAATTATACAAATAAAACAGTCTACATCTCAAGTAAAAAATGATCATATTTAATATTTGATTATATTTTAAATAAAAATAGGTCCAATAGAAATATACATAGACTAATTTTTTTGTTAAACATATATATCTTTATATTGAAGACAATTATACTCAAAATATTTTTGAGCATTAAATGTGACTACTAATAGTTATTCAAATTCTATTCATTATACTATAAGAAACTAATCTCTTCTATTAGATTTAATCATGTTGGCTAAAGAAAAGTTGATAGCTACTAAACCCTGCTAAACTTATCTTTTATCTCATTCTTCCCTTCCCCACTGCTCGCTCTCTACTTGTCTCCATGCCCCACTTTCTCTAGAATGAGAATACATATAACTTTTTATGATACTTTTTTTATTTTTTTTTCATTTTATCAAGAATAATAGTGTTGTTTTAATTAAAAATATAATCTTCCTATTTTATATACTTCATTAACTGAGTTTGTTTTATTACGTGTACGAAACAAATCCCTTGTATTAAAAATATGTTACCTTAGAAGACTAACTTATTTAACAACGTTGTATTCTGTAAATTATGTTAGTAAACTATACAACTAATGGTTAAGATACACACATGAACAAGAATAGATTTTTGAAGGAGGAGGATGAGTTCATGTATAGGAGGAACCTTCCATTGCTGAGAGAAATAATTGAGTTTGAAAATGATGGGAGTGCTGCATGTGATTGGAAGAGGCAGAGATAAGTATTTAGTGAATTAGGTGTTTGATGTCAAAAACAAAAGTCCCTGATTTGGTGGCCTTGATGAGGAAACATCAATTTCAACACAACCACATGAAGCACTCATTATTCACGAAAGAAATTAGCCCCTTCAATAATTGTTGGGTTGAGTACAAGGGACTTACTATTTTTTTTAAAAAAAATAAAATAAAATAACTGCACAAATATAATATTCACTCTAAAAGAGAATTCACAAAAATCAACCTAAAATCAGAGAAATTATTTAAATTGTGATAAAAAAAAATAACTCCAACATGTGTAAAATACCTTATGTTATATAAAATATCATTAACAAAAAAAGATAATTATTCCTAACTTTCCATAGTTTCCAATAAAGAATACAGATTGGGGACTTAATTAAGTATTGTTAATAGAAAAAAAAATATCATATTGTAAAAAATATCATCTATTTAAGTTTAATAATGTGGAAACCTAAATAATTGATAGTAATATATTGAATACTATTTTCTTGTTGAAAAAAAAAGAAAAAAAAAGCAAATGCCCCATTTTCCTTTCTGTACACCACTCCACAAACAGTGACTCATCATTGTCGCCCCCTTGGTCTCTCTCTCTCTCTCTCTAAAGGATAGCCGCAAATTCTGATACACAATGGTGACTCAATAACTTATGGTCCCTTCCTTTGTAGATTTAAACGAAACCCTAATAATGAAACAGCCAAATCATAGTTTTTTTTTCCCTTTGAGTTGGTTACATTGTAGTTTTCATGAGTTGAATTTTGGGTTTCTCCTTCACCTTTTTTTCTTGATCATCATCGCTTACCAGATCTCATTTATCAATTAGAGTAATAATTATTGAATTTTTTAAAAAAAAATTGGAGAAAAGTCCCAAATTAAATTTAATGGTGAGAAATACCAGATAAATATTTATATACAGAAAGTATTGGAACTTTATTTTTTTAAAAAAAATTAATAGAGGACTTTTCCTAAATTTTTCTATTTTTTTAATTAATACTGTAGTTTTTTTATACAAATTTGAATGTTGAAGAGGTACTACTCATTAGCTTAAAGGTTAGAAGTTTTCTATTAATTATTCGAAATTTAAGAGATTTTATCTAAAATTATAATTAATTAGTTATATATGAAAACAATTTTGTCAATATAAAATATTCAGAGCTCAGAAGAAGAGACACATTTGATTTGTTTAGACTTTTTGAAAGATTTTGTCTCAAAAATACGGTTCAGAAATGTCACAAAAATATTAAATAAATAAAACAGTCCAAGTGAATGCCTATGCATTGTATATAATTAATAAAATTCGAATCAACAAAGTGTGATAAAATTTGGCCTTTTCTTTCTTCAATCAACCACTCCATCCCTTTTGAAATTTTCCTATATAAATTAACATATGCTTGTCTGCAAACTTGGCATCAAAATCTATAGACTATCCAGTTTTTTTAATGATGCACAAATTTATTATTAGATTCCTTAATTCATGATCAATCTGAACTCAAATTTCGGTCGGATCCAAATTAAAAATGTCTCTTCCAAAAGACTTTTTTATTTTATTTATAAATAATTTCTCAATTTTAAAATAAAAAAAGTTTCCTTCAACTCTGATCCTCCGGGATTTAAATATAATGTTCTAATATCTTTAATTTATTAACATGATAAATAATTTTTAAAGCACATTTAACACGATCACAAAGAAAAAGAGATATTTTTGTGAAATAATTTGTTATATTTTTATCATCATCATCATGTTATGCAGCAAGTCTTTTTTTTTTTTTGGAAATATTAGGACGTGAATTATTTTAAAATAATTGAAAGAGTTTCTTTTTAATTTCTAAAGTTGGAAGGCGTGCTATATGACATCAAACTCATAATTAAATAAAGCTATGATTAAATGATTAAATTAAAGAGAAAAAACTTTAACATATTTTTCTTGAAAAAAACTTGCGCTATATATGTCAAAGAAAACGAACCATGCCTGTCACACCTAAAAGATTGAAAAAGCAAAAGAGCGAACTTCAGAGGAGACAGAGACTCAGAGACAAAGAAGATAGGCATAACGCTCAGTCTTTGTACTGAAACAAAACCCACTTTCCAGTTTCCACCAATAGCCTCTTCTTCTTCCTCATCCTTGAAACCCTTATTCTGGTTATGTCTCTGCTTTAATTTTCTGTCAAATCTCTGCAAATCTCAGTACAGTAGATAGAGGCCTTCACTATCCATGGAAGCATCATCTCCTTACAGCTCAAAGACAAGTGAAGGTTCAGAGTTCAGCTTGAGAGAATGGGAATTGAAAGCACGAAGAAATGGTGGAGAGAGGACTAAATCCAGAAGGTACTCTGCTTCATATATCAGAAGCTTGAATGATGAAACTATTAAGACTATTAGATCTTCAAACATCACTTTCTCCAGTGCTGCTTCTTCACCTGCATACCCTTTCAAAGGTATTACATATTTCCCTTACTTTCTTTTTAATTTATGGAGTTCTTGAGTTTTTCTTCCCACAACCTATGATTTTTGCTTTTTTGTTTTGCAGATGGAATAGACCCTTCCACCTATTCTTTTAATACTGCTATCAGAGGTAAGAGAAAATGAATACAGAATCACATTCATAATTAGTCAAAAAGTACATTTACTAGAGTTATTTTAGAGTTATAAGGCCTTAGAGATACTTATATTAGGAAGCACCCACAAACTCTAAAATTTAATTAGTTTATTGCTAGGATGTGTGATAATATAATATAGAAAAAGTGTGTTTATTGTCCATGTACTAGTTTAGGTTAAAAAGCATGTAGGGTTCTAGATTAGCACCTATAGATATATGTATTTTTAATGAAACAGATAGCTATAGAATTTATGTGATATGAATTTGACTGATTTGGTTTGGAATAATGATGCAGCATTACAAGCAAGATCATGCTATAACAGTTGGGAGTGCTTATCTCCAGATGGGTTAGCTTTGAATTCAAAGTGGAATGAAGCAGAGAAGTATATATGTAATCCTCTTTCTGGGGAAGTACCATTGGAGTGTTTATCTTCAAAAGCTCTGATCAGCAGTGGAAGATCATTTCGTAAATCAACAAACAGAGTTATTACCATGTTTGAAAATCCTACAGCTTACTCTTCATCAAGAAATATTCCTCAGACAAAGACATCATCAACTGACACACATGAAGAAGAAGAAGAAGATGACGAAGTTCCTCAGTTTTCAGTTTCAGGTTCTAATATTCACTTGTTTACCTTATTTATTAATTTAGTCATGCTGTACTTTGTGATAGATCCCACTTATTTTTTTATATGTTTCTCAGTGAAAGTGATATAAAACAGGACGCATTTTCCAGTATATATTATGTTATTTTCTATTTTTCCTCGTGCTTGTTTCAGATAACCCTGTACGTTAATTTCCCCCCTTCATATTTGAAGTATACTATTGTATTGCAATGCAAAAATCAGATTTTTTTTATAAGTCTTTTAAATTTCAATCAAATGTTAACTTAAATTAACTCTCTTTATGTATAACATTTCCTTTCACTAGTAAAAAAAGAGGAAGTTGCAGGATAATAAATATTACTTACTAAGTTACTGTGCTTTTATTTCCCCCTTTCTTGTGCAGAAAAGAAGAAAGAGGGAAAGACAAGAGATGTGGGAATTCAAAGTACTCTTCCTGATCTTAGTTCAAGCAGCCCCAGCCCTGCTTCAACTCCTTCCATCACAGACAGAACTATAAAGGAACTTGCAGATTCACCCTCTTCAAATGCAAAATCCAAACCAGACCAAGAGGTTTTTACTCCTCCTTCACTTCTATCTCAAATTAATCTGTTGGAAAATATTCACACATTTTAAATGGGATTTTTCACTGGATTATGATATGTGAAAAAAATTATTAATTAAATTAAACGTTTACTCTCTCTCTCTATCCACACAATTTACAAACTTATCATGCAAAAGTTTTTTGTAAGATAATTATATGAAATTTAAAAAAAAGAATATAATTACTAAAAAATTTTATAATAAATAAATAAGATAGGCATGTTATTATTTCTTATATTTAAATTTATTAATTTTTGCTGTTAATTTATTTTAAGACTTTTTTATAATTGCTTTGATTTTTTAGATTTTATAATGATTTTTTTTTTGGTGGGGACCTACCCTAATCCACTGGTTGTGATTTCCAAGAAAGAAAATGGAATCTGAAGGCAAAATGGTTAGATAGTACCGTTTCAACGTGGGGTAGTGATGGATACATTGGTCCCTCCTATGTTTCTGGTGTTTGTGCTTCTATTAATTAGTGTTGGTCCCTTCATAACTTTCTTTTCCCAAGCTCTCTGCTTCTTTAAGAATTATACAGTTGAACTTGTCTTTGTCCTTGGGAAATTTTCTGTTCATCAAGCTGTTATCTGATCAAACCCTTGTGTACAAACTTGAGAGTTTCGCCTTTACAAAGATTCCACATGTAGAAACTAAATTGAACCATTAAATGCTATAATCTGTACATTTTACTTCTCTTTAATTGAAGAACAAAGCTGACGAGGGATTCCTTAAAAACCACCTTATTGAATGAGTTCTGTGTGGTAGTGCTATTCTGTTTCTGCCGGACTCTTAACTGTGCTTTCCTTGCTCATGACCCTTTGGCCATTTAGAACTAAGAAGAATATCCAATAGGCTGGTATATATATATGTATATATATATATATATATATATATATGTATATGCGTGCACGCGCGCTATATCAGGAACAGTGATGCTGTCATATTTAATAAAGCAGAACCTTCAATAATTCAAGTGCATTGATTGAAACTACAAATTTGTCATCTTTGTCTGATTCTGCATCGGTTGGAATTGTTGAGTTTGACGTAAGAGTCTGTCTGGTGAAAAGGCTATGGGGGCAAAAATTCATTTTCATCCTTTCTAAATTATATGTATCAATTTTGTATAATTATTATTCAACCATTCTTAACATATACCAAAGCAACTCAAAGAAATATTTCATGAAAACTGTATTTGATATAACTTCATAAAAGAATGTTTAAATAAATCAAATTTACTTAGTTATTTTAATATCTAGGATAACTATTTTGAAAATATTTATATTTTCTTTTAATTTTTAATTTAGCATCTGTATAATTTTTTTATTAAATTCTTTAATTTTTCATCAATATAATTAACTTATCTACAAGAGTTAATATTATTAATAGGTAAAGTTAAAAGGTTAACAGTATTAATAGAACAAAATTAAAAGATTTAATAAGAAAAAAATAATGTATATACCAAATTAAAAATTGAGAAAAATTATAGATCATTCTATAATAGGTTTTTGTTGATATCTATTCATAGTTGACTTAATAACAAAACTCTAAAAAAGATATTAGGGAGAGCATAATATACTTATCTTATTTGAGCTTCACATCCTTTTCTCTTTATAGAGGTCTGTTTGCCATGACGGTGACATTGATGTGAGAGAACAAATGCATGTACAGGTGGGAGAGAAGGATAATGACAAAGAAATGGAAAAGAATCATGAGTTGGGGACACAAGTGGATCAAGTTTACAGGGAAAGTGGGTGCTTTCCATGGATCAAGAAGAAGAAAAGGCTTAAAGAGAAAGGACGGCATATAAAGATCAGTATCTTCATAACTAAATGTAAAGGAAAAGATCCTGTAAAATGATACCTCTTCTGTAATTTTTGAAGGTTGAGCTTGTGCTCTTTGGAAAGAAACAGAAGAGAGAATAGGAAAAAAAGAGAAGGCAAAATGAACGTGTTCTTATGATTTGTACTTTGTGTGGTGATAATTGGCTTGTGCCCCATCCTCATGATTGACATCGACAATTATCACATTTATTTTTAAATTAAGGATTTTGTACAAAAGAATCATTTCCTAAATTTTTCTTAAATAAAATATTGCATAATAATTAATAAATTATTAGTTGGAGTGATAAATTTTACCCGTAACAAAAAGAACACAAGCTCAAACCCAAAAACATATTTATTGGAAAAAATGAAAGCACTTTACGATTTGAACCTCGAAAGGGATTAGTCTCAAATATAAAGTGGCTTTAGGATACCTTTATTTATTTTTAGTTACCTATTTAGTTTACTAAATTTTTACTCTGGCTATATTTAAATTTAATTCACTTTGTACACCTATCTCTAGTAGGTAAGTCTTCCAATGAGAATTTTTTGTATACGTCAAAACTCGAATTTAAGATATCGCTTAAGCGATACTGAGACGCTTACTTAAATAAAAAAAACATTGCATAAGTTTAACCCAATTTAGGTGAAATCCAATTTTCAGTAGAAATTTTTTATTTTAAAAAAATATTAGACTCAACTAAAATTTAAGAATAATGCCATATTAATATTAATTAAGGTGAGCTATCGATTATTTATATATATAAATATAGGTACCTAAAAATTAGCATGTCTCTCTAAATACAATAACTTGAACCATAATAAAATAATATTTTTTAAAAATTAAATATATTCTAAATAGTTACTTCTGAACTTTTAATCAGCTAAACCTACTACAAAGAAGCTGGTATCCTATATTTGCAGGAAAGTGTAGGAATATAAAATTGGCAGAGGGTCAGAGGCAGTTAGAGTGCTATTATGTGGTTCAAACCTGATATACTTGTTTTAATAGTTAGTAGAGACTTACACCTCTAATAATCTTTTGAAGATTAATAATATTTACCTTTTTCCTTCTTCTCTCTTATATATTTTTGCCTTCCATCACTAAGTGGTGTTACTAATTTATTGTTGAACAATACAGAATATATTTAAATTAATAAAGATAAACTAATAAAAATTAATCTTATAACCTACAAGATTGTATATTTAAATCCTACTATTAATATGAAGACCTTATTCTTTGAACCTAAAGGTTTTATTTGGTTCAGCTGAAGGGAAGGAATATTAGGTTAATTTAAGGGAGAGTAGGGAAAAGTAGGGAAGGTTAATAAATGATGTTTTTTGTTTGGTTCAAAAGGGAAGAGGAGGGGAGGAGAGATGGGTTAATTAAAAGTTGACAAAAATACCCTTATCTCTTTATTTAAATTTATTTATTCTTTATTTATAATATTCATATCAAAATTATTATTTTTTAATTTATAAATCTCAATTTTTTATCTCATTTTTATATATAATAAAAATAAAAAAAATAAAAAATATGTTAAAATTTTAATATTATTTTTTATTAATTTTATTTTTATTATATATTTTAAAATAATATATAAATAATTTATTATACTTATTAAGTTTTATTATAATTTATTATAATTATTATGCAATTAAAGAAAAAATTAAGTGTGAGAAAAATTAAAAAAAAGGTTTAAGGGTATAGTTGGAATATTAAAAAAATACTTAAGGGTAATTTGGTTCAAAAGGGGCAAAAAAATTCTCTTCCCTCCAAAAACCCCCATTTTGGAGGGGAGCTAAGGGAGGGGAGGGGAGCACATAAGGACAAAAAGTCTCCCCTCCCCTCCCCTCCCCTCCCCTCCCCTCCCCTCCCCTCCCCTCCAAAACCCTCCAACCAAACAAACCCAAAGGCATACCCTAATCATAATATGCTCCTAAGACTTAACTCACTTAACTTTTTTGTTTACCACAAAAAAAAATAATGAAGATAAAAAAATAGTGAGGAGCTGATGCTAGAAGTTCTATATATATTTTTTTTGGTTGTCCACCCGATTCATTAGAGTTTTACCCTGACTACATTCGAATCTGACCTGCGTCGCGCACCTGGCTATAGTAGATGAGTCTCCTAAAAGAGATTTTCTGCATACGCCAGTACTCGAACTCGAAACCCCACTTAAGCGATACCAAACTACTTACTACTCAGACTAACCCTCATTGATGCCACAAGTTCTATATTGTTAATGAATAGATATTCCACTCCCCTCCAAAAAAAAACCAGTTTCAAAATAATAATAAACAATGAATAAAAGGACAAAAAATTGCTCCTGTGTATTCCTAATTCGAAAGAGGTTGAGTCAAATAAGCCATTTTCTTTAATCTGTGACTCCTTTCTTAATGGTATAAGAGCAGCATTGTATAAATCAATGACCTGCCAATACCCAGTAATTCTTATGAGCTTCTTGCTAGAAGCATCTCCAATTCATGAATAAAGCAACCTCAAGTCTCTATCAAACAAATAACTAGCGGCTACCAAATTTCAGCAGATATGAAACCAGTTTCTTACCTGTACATCAAGTATAAAATAATGCAAGTAATGTGCTCAACACAAGTATTGGCTGTTATTTTCCAACTGCTTCTTCTCCTTTTCTTTTAATGAACGTCAAAATTTACAATTTGTTGCCTTTACATTTACAATAGATTATTTCCATGAATTTCAAGGGACCTAAGTCATGTGATTCCATAAAACAGCAGGTGACAGAGGAGACTAAAGTTGTCAAGCACTTGAAGGAGAGATGCACTGGATATAAGCCGAACCTCGTATAGATCACTCTCACCCATAGCTGGAACCACAACAATACATCAGAATGCATTCATGCAGAGATTTAATATCTTACAAAACTATTATAATATTACATAAATATATAAGTTCAACAACAACAACAACAACAACAACAAGAAGCCTTATCCCATTAAATAGGGTCGGCTACATGGATTATACGACGCCATTGTGCTCTATCAAAAACTAAATCTTTGGATAGGTTATTAACCAGGAGATCCCGCTCAATGACCTCTTTGAGCGTTCTCTTTGGCCTTCCTCTAGTCCTTTTAACCGGTGTCCATACTGTTTGATCCACCCTCTTCATTGGCGCATCCCTTGGCCTTCTTTGTACGTGTCCAAACCACCTAAGACGGTTCTCTACCATTTTCTCTTCAATAGGTGCCACTCCAACTCTTCCCCGTATATGTTCATTACGAATCTTATCTTTTCTTGTATGTCCACACATCCATCTCAACATCCTCATCTCAGCTACCCCAACTTTATGCTCGTGATGTCCTTTTAAAGCCCAGCATTCACTTCCATAAAGCATTGCTGGTCTTATAGCAGTGCGATAAAACTTTCCTTTTACTTTATCTGGTACTTTTCAATCACATATAACCCCAGTAGCCTTTCTCTATTTAAACCACCCGGCCTGAATTCTATGATGAACATCTTCCAAAATTTCACCGTCCTTCTGTATAATTGATCCCAAATATTTGAACTTATCTATTTGTAGAATAACTTGATCTCCCAAATTGACCTCCAAGTTACTTCTAACTTGCCTCTTATCAAAATTACAATGCATATATTCAGTCTTACTTCTACTCAGACGGAAACCCTTCGACTCTAAAGTACTTCTCCATAACTCAAGTTTAAAATTATTTTCTTCTTTTGATTCCGCCACCAGAACTATATCGTCCGCAAAAAGCATGCACTTAGGGATTTCCTCTTGAATAGGCTTAGTTATAACATCCACTACTAGATTAAATAAATAAGGACTCAAGGATGATCCCTGATGTAGACCAATCCTTATGGGAAAATCCTTTGTTTCGCTCCCAGACGTTCTTACAGTAGTTGTTACCCCCTCATACATATCTTTTATTGCCTTGATATATGCCATGCGTACACCTTTCTTTTCTAAAGCTTTCCAAAGCACCTCCCTTGACACTCGATCATATGCTTTTTCTAAATCAATGAAGACCATATGCAAGTCTCTTCTTTTAGTCCGGTACCTTTCCATTAACCCCCTTAATAAATAAATCGCCTCTATTGTAGATCTACCCGGCATGAAACCACACTGATTCTCAGTAATATCAGTCTCTAATCTCAATCTGTGTTCAATTACCTTTTCCCACAACTTCATAGTATGACTCATAAGCTTTATCCCTTTGTAGTTTGTACAATTTTGGATATCCCCTTTATTTTTGTAAATAGGAACTAAAGTACTTTTCCTCCAGTCATCCGGCATTTTCTTAGAGCTTAAGATCACATTAAAAAGTTTAGCAAGCCACACCACCCCCGCTTCACCTAAATACTTCCAAACTTCAATAGGAATACCATCAGGTCCAACAGCTTTACTATTTTCCATTTTCTTAAGCGCTTCTTTAACCTCGCCAACACGGATCCTACGGTAAAAATCTAAATTTGGTTCAACTTCCCCTGTTAAATCCTCTAGCTCAAAACTTGACCCTCCTCCCTCGTCATTAAACAATTTGTAAAAATAGGTCTCCCACCGTTCTTTAATATCACTATCTGCAACTAAAACATTGCCCTCTTCATCCTTAATACATCGTACTTGATCCAAATCCCTCGATTTCCTTTCCCTGTCTCTTGCAATCTTATAAATCTTTTGTTCTCCCGATTTTGTTTCTAACTCCTTATAAAATTCCTCAAAAGCCTTAAAACGAGCCGCACTCACCGCCTTTTTAGTTTCCTTCTTAGCTAAACGATACTTTTCCCAATTTTCAGTATTATTACATAAGTGTATAGCTTTGAAACAGTCTCTCTTGTACTTAACTTTCTGTTGTACATCCTCGTTCCACCACCAAGTCTCCTTATCTCGTTGACCAAAACCTTTAGATTCTCCCAAAATTACTTTAGCAACCGCTCGGACCTTTTCAGCTATTTCCTTTCACATGATATCAGCATTTTCCTGCACCTCTCAAATCCTCTCATTTAACATAGTTCTTTTAAAAGTTTCCCTCTTTTCCCCCTTTAGCTGCCACCACTTGACTCTTGTGTTTAAAACATGTCGCCGCTTTTTATTCCTACACTTAATACGCACGTTAAGGACCATTAACCTATGCTGAGTTGTCACTCCGTCCCCTGGAATCACTTTACAATTTGTACAAAGTCTTCTGTCTTGACTCCTTACCAAAAAAGAAATCAATATGTGATCTGTGGACCCCACTCTTGTATGTGATCAAGTGCTCCTCCCGCTTCTTAAAGCAAGTGTTGACAATCTTAAGGTTGTAAGCTAAGGAAAACTCAAGGATAGATTGTCCTTCAATATTAATTTTTCCAAAACCAAAACCACCATGAGCCACTGCATATTGCCCTGCTTCCTTACCAACATGACCATTAAGATCCCCACCAATAAAAATCTTTTCAGTAAGTGGTATGCTCTGAATCAGCCCCTCCAAATCTTCCCAAAACTTTTTTTTAAGATGTGCTTTTGTTCCCACTTGAGGTGCATAAGCACTAATAACGTTAATTGTATCCCTACCAATAATTATTCTTAAAGATATAATTCTGTCATCAATCCTTTTAACATCCACCACATTCGTTTTCCACTCTTTATCCACAATGATACCAACACCATTCCTTGTACTTGTTTTACCTGTCTACCAAAATTTGAACTCATTGATCTCCCGAGATTTTTCTCCAACCCATTTAGTTTCCTGAAGGCACAAGATGTTAATCTTTCGCTTTACCATTTCACCCCACCTCCCACGCTTTTCCGGTCATAGTTCCAATATTCCAAGTGCCAAATCTAATCTTTCTCTCCTGAACTAACTTCTTTAGCCGCCTCCGTCCATAAGAGAGCGGTAGCCCTTGCTCATTTAACACTACATCCGGGCGACGATGCAGCGGCCCTTGCTCACTTCTCACTGTACTCGAGCCATACAGCGCGTTACTTACGGGCAACGACCTAGTATTAGGGCAATTTCTTCGTATGTCCATGTTCATAAGATTCGACAAGTTTTACGTTGGCTGTCGGGGCCTAACATAACCCTCCTCCTTTATCCGGGCTTGAGACCGGCTACATGTGTAGGCGGAGTTACATAAATATATAAGTTCAAACTTCTAAAATTTAGTGAGAACAATTTAGAGCCGTAGTGAGAGAGCATGTGGAATATTTAATTATAAAATGAACAGTTTCAAAATTGCTTCTCGGCTCACATGAAGCCCAATAATTTTTTTTTTAGGTGGATGCCTGATTTGGCTTGTGAATAGTAATCTAAGTTTGAAGTTTATGTGTATATATATAATGATATTGATAGTTTTATAAAATATTAAATCTCAACCGTGGCAATTTTGTTCCAATAATGAGGACGGGAAGAGGACGAATTCCTCTCCTTTTAATATATAATTGATTGCTAAGAACCAGAGCAATCTGCAATTAAAGGCTCACCAATTTCAGATGTAATTCCAGGCCCAAAGAATGACGCAAACTTTGCCTAAACACATAATTGAAGAAGTTAACATTTATACCAAGATCAAATCATGCCTGTGGATCTTATACTTCAATTAAATGAATAAATATTAATTAGATCAGACAGAAAAGCAATCAACATAAAAGGTTAAAGCTTTCAACATATGTTGTCGCAAAAAATAAATTAAACTGACGGAGCCCTTCCAAGTACGACAGCAATGGGTATCCATGACCTACAAGGAAAGTTGCTTACCTGTCTCTGTTCAAAATCAGACAACTGCAGAGCTTTAGCCTCGAAAACCAAGACCAAACAGTATTTACCAAGTGGTGTGACCTAATCATGAGGCAGGATCAATTAGGTAATGACCATAGAGTCTAACCAAGTAAGAGATTCTCAACCAAATCATTCTCAGGGTAGTATCTCAGTTAAACACAGATTGTGGCTTGAGAAAACCTAGCAAGCAATTACTCAAAAATTTTGGTACCTTACATACGTAGATCAAACATTATGTTGTGTAAATGAAGTTGCCTAAGCTTGAGTTACCAAAATGGCTATAAGATCAGTCCCACAGAAATGGCTACCGTAAAAATACTGAGACTGAAAAAATAGCACGCGCATAATAGTTGAAAACAGAATCAATGAAATTTAAAAGCTACCGTAAAAATAACTCTATTTAAAATTATACATAGATAGTAAAAGGATGAGGGGGGAAATTTAAAAAAAAAAATGACCTTCTAATTGTAGGATAGGGAAACACATGAACAAGAACCATAACTTTACACAAACTGTTATCATCTTTTATAGCAAATGAATAATTGTCAATATTTTTCTTTAACATTTGCCTACAGAATTAGATCAATATTAAAAAAGCACCAAAGAAACATCAGATACAGAACAGATAAATGAATTAACCCAAACAGAAAATCATACTTCTTCACGAATCATTTTTAGAACGGGTGCATCCCTCCTTGGTATTCCTCCTCCCTGGAAATTGTAAAGCAGATAAATTAATTTCATGAGCCAAGAATAAAACTATATACTAAGAATTCCATGTTAGATAAATCATGTAAGTATCACAATTCAGTTCACAAAGCTTGATTATGCAGACTACAAAGAAGAAATGAACTCGACAGTATAGCTTTTACGTTTGTCAAACTACATCAGGTAACGATTAAAGCATATAAATAGAATTAGGCTCTCTACCCTGTCTTTTAATCATTCAGATGGTGAAATTTTTGTTCTAATTTATTTTGTGGATGACATTATCTAGATAGGTGATGATGATGCTGAACTGTTAACTTGAAGAAAAATCATCTAGTATATTTGAAATTAAAGATCTACCATAATGAGAATTGAGGGAACTACATCCTTAAAATCATGTCTGTTTTAAGCAAAGAGACAACTGTATATGCTGACTGCCAAGAATGTAACCATTGCAACAACAGTTTGCTACTCTGTCTTGAGTGCCGAGTTCATTCTTCCCTATAAAGAGATCAGTTCCATTATGCAATTCATTTGTTTGTACTCTATCAATGCGAACAGGTGCCACTATGTTGCTCGATTTCAAAATTTCCTCCAACCACATACACTCTGCAGCATCTGCCTTCATGATCAAACACCTAGCCCCTTGAATTCTGTCTAATAAATTAAACTTTTAAACCAAGCATTTCAGGTCTAAGCTTTGTCCACAATTCAAGATCTACCCTAAGGGGTTTCATGAGAGGAGACCAGTCACAGTCTTCCTCCAACAAATCAAGCTTGTGACAATTTTGTTCTTGAAAATATTGTCCAATTTGGTAATGCAGACCTTACCAAGATACACTCACCCCTCGTACACTTAAAACATCATTGCTAGAGGAAAATGCTCCCTCACTGAAGAAGCTATCCACAACTACCAGTTTCTGTGTGTTGTCAAAATGTGCACCAACTTATCTCACCTCACATTTAAAGCTATTCAACAATAAACTGTACTTGCTTTTATGCATGTTGTAAGACAAAGAAACAGAAGTTGATTTTGCCCTTGAAATATGAGATAAGAAAATGAATATTATACAAATGATAACTATGCTTCCAAAAGAAAGCAGTAAAGTCAACTAACATACTAGACCATATTGGAATATCCGTTTCAATGCCTCATCCAAATGCTGCTCATCCCCATACCGAAATCGAGTGACATCGCTCTTGACCTACAAAGCCCCAGACATTTCACACTGTAAATTGATTTTTGTAATATATTTATTGGGATATGATAGCATTCACAACGAGTACATTGGAGTGAAGGAAACATTTAAATTTAGAAATCTATAAATGATATATAAAATCACTACGTGATTTGATTTTCTTATAGTATGTCTGGAGGACACTTTATGCAATTTGAGAAGATCTAATTATGTTTATATCATTAAGTAATAATGTAATTACTTTTGAGAGATAAGGGTTCGGCAGAAATACAAAGTTTGTATCTAGGCTGTCCTTTCTGCACTTCTGTGTTAGATATTCCCAGAAACAACAAATTCAAGTTGAAGTCATCACAGAGAGAGTAATCACTAGAGAAAAGATCTTAAAGAAGGAAACTTTGGTCACTTATATCCATCTTTCATAATTCCTTTTGCTGTCATTTCTCATCTAGCATAAAGAATTATAGTTTTGATGGAAAAAATTAATAACTCCAAACTATTGAATAATAAAGGTCAACTACTCTTCCTCAGCTTCAGGCACTGAGAAGACATCATTCTGCAGATATGGACTAATCACGCAGCAAGAACTAAGAAAATGTTTGCCACAAATTAGTGTTCCCATTTTCCTACCTTTGAGAAAACTGTAATCTTCTAACGGATAATGAGAGGAGAGAGGATGTAAGAAAAAAAAGAAAGAAAAAATAGGAGAGAGGATAGAGGGTGTAAAAAAAAAGGAGAGAATGTGTAAGAAAAAATAAAAATAATATAGTAATTGTTTAGTTCATAAATTTTTTTACTGTTCTATAAGTTATTCTAACCAGCTTATCTAAAATTTTAGTTTTAAACAATAATTTAGTTCAAAAGTCCGTTTAAATAAATATGACTATTTATTTTAAAAATTTTTTAAATCTAAATTTTGAGCTAAACCTAAATTTCAAACCTTCAATTCCCTTTTTCTCCAAGTTTCCAAATAGGCCATCAATTCCCTTTTTCTTCAAGTTTCCAAATAGGCCCTCAATTCCCTTTTTCCTCCAATGCTGCGGCCTCTGGGTCCCTGGGTGTCTGTGTGTGAATGCTTTCTTTTTTTTCAATTCCCCGTACGTTCCTATATGCCAATTACTTAATGGGTCAAATTTATTGAGTCATATAATATAATTTGATCCATTCAGTCATATAATACAATTTGACCTATTGAATCATATAATATAATTTTTTTTATTTTGTAATTTGTTAGTGTCATTATCTGTCAATTAAAAGGTGTCACATTATAAAGTTTAACTCATTGGATCCTATATTGGGTCAAATGATAAGATTTGACCCATTGTATCCTATAATGTGATTTTTTATTTTGTAACTTGTTATTGTGATGTGTGAATTTCAATTTTTTTTAAATTCTTGAAATATAAAAATTATAATAATATAATATTTTTTTATTCTAAAAATAATTGTTTAAAAAAATAATAAAAAATATGACAATTATGTCTCTATTAAATACTGATTTAATGAAAGGTATATTAATCTAAATCATACACAATTAACATAATTAAGGATTAAAAAGTTGACAAAAATCTATTAAAATAATATGAATAAATATATAAAAATATGAATTTATCATAAATTATATATTAAGGACTAAGGACGGGAGGAATAATGATTAAAGCTAATCCTAATTAGAGTCTTAAATAATAAAATAATGATAAATCAAAATAACATAGATATAATAATAGCATATGAAAATTATACTACTAAGATATTACTACTATTATGAAGTTTAATAATTAATGATTGAGCAATTATAGGTATCAACATACTCAAACCCTCCTTTTAATGGAAAATGTTTGGGATCAAACTCTAAAGTGGTTATGGTGAGCATTTATTGATGTTCTCTCTATTATATGACACTTTTTAGAAATATTTTTTAATCTATAAGATAAATAACTTAGAGAATTATTAATATTTATTTATCAATTTTATCTCTATAATGAATAATTAAATGTAACTTATCATATTTTGTTCTCAATTTCAAAATCTTATTAATATGAGTAAAGTTGAAAAAAAGTATTGATATAAGAAAGATTTAACAAGTCAATTTTGATTATTTATTTTGTGTGAATTAGGTAAAAGTATTATGGCTTAAATATTTGTGAATAAAGATTAAATTCAGAATGTGCAACAGTAACTTTTCTTTCATATATTCTTTAAGTCTAACATTTTTAACTAATTTTCCAAATTAAAAATGGACACGTGTGCGACTAACGTTGTGAATGTTGTATCAATGAGATTTAATTTGGTTTGAATTTTTTTTCCCTACTCATCCGGCTTTAAATTACTCTATGTAAGATACCAAAGGAGTATTTAGAAATCTCTAAACCATAATTTCTCATAAGTACTTTTACATTAAATTTCACTTAAATACTCATATAAGATGAATTCTAAAAAACTAATTCAAACACCTTTAAGATATATTTAATTATTTTAAGTATATTAAAAAAATTAAAAAATATTTAATTATAATAAATATAACATAATTTTTTTAAATATTCTATATAATATTAGATTATATATAAATTTATAAATAATATAAATTAATTTTTAAAAAAATTAATAAATAGAATAGATGAAATATATTAAAATTTTACATTAAGCATACAAAAACTAGAGGAGTATTGTAGAAGGCATTAGTTTTTTGAAATTGTTGGGAAAATAATCAATTATATACTCTTTAGTTTTAGCTAATGTATTAAGATTTAGTTTGGGACACTAAAGTTAATTTTAGATAATAATAATAATGGGTGGGTAAATTTAATAAGATATTTTAGATACTGTTCATTGCAAAGTAAAGATATAAATTTTTCCAAAAAAAAACAACGTAAAGATATAAATTAAAGGGACAATTAATGAATTGTATATTATAAAATCTTAATTTACTGTTTACCTTTTGTTGTTCTTGCTGTTTCGTACGAGCCTTCAGATGTCCCTTTCAAGTGTCAAGTCTCCCGAATTCAACCCTAACTCTCTCATAGTACCCCTTTTCTCTCCTCCTTTATCATGCCAAGTCTCCCGAATTCGACCCTAACTCTCTCATAGTATCCCTTTTCTCTCCTCCTTTATCATGCCAAGTCTCCGGAATTCAAACCTGACTCTCTCATAGTATCCCTTTTCTCTCCTCCTTTATCATCGTTTTTCTATCTCTTCCTTCCGTCCTCCCCCCGATAATCTTCTCTCCTCTCTTCTTTTTCTAACTTTCTTTTTCTTGACTTCTCTCACCTCAAAATCTATTTAATGTATAGCCACCTTCAGTATTTGCCATCTCTCTATCTCCATTCCAGCAAACTCAGACTCCAAGTCATGCCCAATTCAGTAGCGTAAGTCTTCTAAGTTTCTATTTGATTTGAAATGTTGATATTATTCATTTAATTCCCACAAACACACATGAATATACTCTCCATCTAATGTTAAGCCTGTAGAAGTTTCCATTGTTTGGCTCCGTAAGCTAGGCCACAGATAGGTTCCATCCCCATGGCTAAACCAGAGATGACATAGTAACCGGTGATGTTGGTGAAGCTGATGGAAAGGAAGCTAACCGCCACGGATATCAAAGACATAAGCATGATCTCAAGAGCTATGATTTCTCTGCTCTTCCCTGGCTATCTTGGCTAGACTGAACTCGCCGGCCCGAGTCTCCCTTTCCATCGGCTTCTCCAACATCACCGGTTACTCTGTCATCTCTGGTTTAGCTATGGGGATGGAACCTATCTGCGGCCAAGCTTACGGAGCCAAACCATGGAAGCTTCTACAGGCTTAACATTAGATGATGATTCGGCCAAGCTTAATATTTCATATGAACTGTTTGATATTATTCATTTAATCTTCACTTATATATATACATACATTTCCCATCAAATCTTTTCATGAAAAGTTACTGGATTCGTCTCACTGTGTTTTGGTCTGCATCCATTCATTTAAATTAGGCAAAGCCAAGACTCATACTCTTGTGCTGAGGTCTGATGTGGCCGGTGGGCCCTGGGAAGAGCCGTTAGCCACGTATATGCTTTTAACGCCGTTTGCGCCTTGTCCAGTTGTCCATGTCCTCACCCTTCACAGCCTCGAACCATTTTACAGAAATTGAAGGGGTAACGCCGCTGACGGAGTTATATAAAAGGAGCGCTTTTGAAAAATATATAGGGCGTGTCTGGAAGAGTTGAAAACTGTAGTTTTAAAAAATTTTTTAGATAAAATCTAGGTTTAAAATTTTTTTTAAAATAAACAGTCATATTTGTTCAAATGAGTTTTTAGACTAAATCATAGTTTAAAACTAAAATTTCAGATAAACTGGTTAGAGTAGCTTATGGAACAGTAAAAGAACTTATAAACTAACTAATTATTATATTATCTCTATCTTTTTTACATTCTCTCTCATCTTTCCTATTTTTTCTTACACTCTCTCTTTTCTTTTCTTACACCCTCTCTCTTTTCTCCTCTTATATCTTATCTCTCCTCATTTAATACTCATACAATTTTTTCATAATTTACCAATAAAAAAAGTATTTCTGAAAATAGCTATCCAAACACTCATTTATTCAAAATCACTTTATTTTTCATAAGTTTTTCTCCAAAAGTCATTTTCTACAAACTGTATAAAAAAGAATTTATAAATCTATTTCTAAAATCTTATCCAAATATGCACGAGATCATAATTAACTATTAATACTCGTTTTAAGAATTTGATAAAATTATAGGGTCTGAATATAAAAAGATGGTCTATACAAAGGTTTAAGCAAAAGCTACCTACATGACCATTTTATTGTTTGAGATAGTTTGGAAGAAAGGGAAAATGAGAGGAAAATAAAGGGGAGAGAATAGAAAATTTCCAAAAGTGATAAAAAAAATTTCTGTTTTTTTTCTTTTTAAGTTTTCCCTGGTACTATTGTATTGCAATTTCAACTGTTTTTTTGTTTTGTTGTGAAACTTGTAATCAGTTTGATGGTTTGTGCAGATCATTCCCTTGGCAGTTTATGTTTGTGATTCCGATTCCAGTGACGGGGGTGATTGTTCAAATGCACTTCTCCAATTCTTCGCCTTTAGAAGAACATCCTGAAAGCGTATGGATTTGCATCGTAGCTTTACTTGTATGTTGTGGTGCCATTGAACACCATGTGAGACTTGAGAGTCACACCCAAGCTGAAAATACTACTCCCTTGATGAACCTCTGTGCTAAGGTTATTTTTACTGCAGCGAGTTTAGCCTATGCTGCACTGCTGTCACTGTTGCTTCACCGCTCGCTCCAATCACTTGTCTTCATTCTCTGGTTAATAGTGCTGTCCATATACTTTAATCACAAGAAAATAGCAAAAATGGGTCAAAGTATGGTGTGTGGCCTGTGGAGGAGCACTCAAAACAGAGCTTTAAATTTGTATGAATTATGGAGAAGAACTCAAAACAGAGCTTTAAATTTGTATGAATTATGGAGAAGAACCCAAGGCAATGTCCCCGCAATTAGCCGGCGCCTGCCAGTTTAGATTTTAAGATCAAGTCTTAGAAATTGGTAATTGCATGTTATTTGCAAGACATAATAAGAGGATATGGTGGGAGAATGTGATGTTGTTTCATAATACTTTCCCTTTTGCTCTGCTTTGTTTGAGAAGATAGACTCCCATTAGTGGAAAAGATCTAGTTACGAAAAAGTAAATAATATATGCACATTTCCATTAACCACATTTCTTTCGAGGCTTATTTAAGGTCTAACACATCAAACTATAATGACAATTTTCTGCAAAAGCTTCAGCCTGAAGGAAAAGGAACAAACATTATGAACACAAACATAACATGAATGTGTCAAGTCATAGCAACTATCTTGGCCAAATCAATAACTAGAACATTGCTGATGTAATTACAGAACAGAGAAGACAATACTCAACTAGAAACATTAGAAAAACATAAGAGATATCAAAATTCGAGAACTGGAAAAGAAAAACTCATCAGAAAAACTCCTAAAAGGACACCTTGAATCGTAATAGAATTAAAATTACCTGTTTAAGAATTGGAGTGGCACATGTTTCCCTTAAATTCTGAGCATCTACATAGGTCAGGCAGGGAACTGGTTTTAGTTCAGCATACTGCAAAAAAAGATGGCCCAATTGTCAATATATGAACCAAACTAAGTTTGTGATCCACATGAGCATCCCGTAGAGTCAAGAAGTCAAATTGTGATAACAATGCATGTCCTAAAGGCCATCCCTTACACAGAATTTCAGCTGACAAGGCCTTAGTTTTCCCCCACTTTTCTTAACGATAAGAAAATTCCTAGGAATGAAATACTCAATTACAGTAAAATTAACCACATTCATTAGCCAAAACTTCCATATTATAACTGCTTTTAAATGAATGAACATTTCTTTCACCTTGAGCGCCATCCCAATAATCGCAAGAGGGAACCCATATGTTAACATAATAGCTGACCATTCTGATAATGGGAGGGCATTAAAATATGCCCCAAAACCATACCTGTATATTTCAAACAAAAAAAAAAAAAGCCATTGTTATAAAAAAGAAGCACTTTATATGGCTATTATGTATTAATCAAGGGGGACGGGAGGACTCGCCCCAAAAGTGTGACTCCAACACCTAGACCAACCACGCCAAATGAAAACTGCAGCAATAAAGTTCCTGCGATAGCAGTCCAATAAATAGATGATACTAAACTAGTTATAAAATTTCATAGAGAGGGGAACAGGATAAACGTAAAAAGCATCTAAACCAACAAGTTAGTTAACACGAACTAAAACTTGCAATGGCAGATAAGAGTTCCATCGGAAAGCAGGACAATAATAGAGACAATCAATGTATTCACTACCGTAATTTGTTCATGACTTGAAAGTTTGAAACAAAATAATTGTGAATTTGTGTTTGTGGCAGTACGTTGGTCCAACAAAAGCAAATTCAATCCTACTACGGGAATGTTAAAACGCAGCACTATCAAGATTCTTGCTTTGGAGAGTGAAACTGAACTTAAGGATCAAGGTAAAAATAAGTAAAGATCAACCTACTAACATTTAAACTTATATATCATAAGGGATGCTATAGAGTACTAATTGTAGCAAAGTGTAATATTCGTCGAATTCTTGACACAATACTAACACTTTCTCCGGTAATACATCAAAAGGGACTTTCCCTTTCCAAAGAAAAGGGATTCTTCGCAGGGTCGCTACGCATTCTCTCACAAAACTTTCCTATATGTTTGATAGCTTTTAAATACTAAACCCTGCCAATCTGTACACCTAACTAAATTGGGTCACAATACTAACTACCTCAACACAAGAAGAACAGAAACAAACCTTAGAAAGTGAGAATCCCTCATCCGGAACAATGGTCTTGTTACCAACATCAACGGAGGCAGATTGGGTAGAATCAGCAGCCCTTGGTGTGAACACAAACTTTGAGCTACGGCGGTTCTCGAAAATTCTGCCATTGGATTCAAGCTGAATGAAGAAGCTGCTGCTCGTGAGTAGTGACCTACTTTTGTTGAGATGACCGCGAGCTGAATGAGCCAGAGAGATAAAACGATGACGATGGCAGAAGCCGAATTGTTCGCCGGAGCAAACAACGGCTCCACCGGGCGGTGACAGTGATGCCCTGAGTAAGCATTAGTTGATAGTGGCTTCTTCCCAGAGGGCGTTTGCTTCGTGGAGCAGAAGAGAAGAGACAGTAGTGTGGGTGAGGATCGAAGAAAAAGTGTTCGTTGCTCTCAGCCGCCAAAATTTGGATTACGTGTCGACATTAGGTTCAGCAGAATTTATCTGTTTTTTTTTTTAAGATTAAACAAAGCTTACTGAAGTAGGAATTTTAAATATTTTTATGCATCAATCTATGTGTCTTATATTTTTTAATAAAAAATACATATATAAAAAGATATAATATTAGTAGCTTTCAGCAGAATCAAAGTTACAGGAGGGAGACAATTATTCTGAATAAACCCCCTTTTGCCGAAATACTTATTCATGCACCAGCTTAATTCTCACTCACTCCCTCGCTCGTTCCCATCTGGATTTGAGAGTTCAGCCTCTTCTATCCTATTCTTGCCAAAAACATCCTCCCTCCCCACAATACTCCTGCATATACATATATATATATTACCATAAGTACACTGCACACCCCCCCCCCTCTCCCCAGAATAATGTCAAAAGCAAAAGCAAGGCGTCAACATAAAAAAAAATAGCAGCTACACAAAAAGCCTATAGCTCCCAAGTCCTATATTTCTTTCTCCGATTCATTATTAACATTTGGGTCAACCTCCTGATTCATAAAAAGAATCTTGCCTTTCTTAGGTTTCTTATGTCTTTTGTATTGACAGCAAAAGTAAATGTATCACATATGATGTGTCCAATTATACTTGGGTGACAAATTTAGTTCTGATACTCATAATACGAGTTTCTGTCTTTGTCTACTTTTGCCTGTGTTGGTATTTGTAATACAAAGATTTGAATATGTTATCAAGCGTGACATCCTAGCCTCTGATCTACATACTGCTTCGTGAACTTGATTCTTGTCCACGGTTTAGATACTGTAATTCTGGTATGCAGCGTTGCTGAAAATATTCTGTATAAAAGCTTTTGTTTTGTTCGGATAGACTATTTAGAGGAAATGGGATCCATGGACTGTTCCCTTTTGTCTTCGTTTTTTCCCTCATTGCAAATAATTACAATGGGCTAATCCGTACAAGAATAGAGACTTAGATCTCCCATTTGTCCGTATTTATTAACTAACTGCCTACATTTAGTGGTCTTATTCTATTTTTCTGACTTCTAATAAATTCCTAATTATATACTATCATATTTACCCGTGAATCTCGAAAAAGAAATAAACAAAGCGTCTGATTAATGTTTATATAGGCATGTTTGGTTTGCTTGCAAAGCATAATTTTAAAAGTTTTTTTGAACAAAATTTAAGTTTGAAAAAATTTTAAAATAAACAGTCATATTTGTTCAAATAGATTTTTGGACTAAACCATAGTTTAAAATTAAGGTTTCAGATAAACTGGTTAGAGTAGCTTATGAAATAATAAAAAAGCTTATGAACTAACCAATTACTATATTACTCATATTTTTTTCTTACACTATCTCTCATCTCTCCTATTTTTTTTACAACATCTCCCTTTTCTTTTTTTATATCTTCTCTCATTTCTCTTCTTATATCTTATTTCTCTTCATTTAATACTCATACCATTTTTCATAATTTACCAATAATAAAATTACTTTTAGAAATAACTATCAAAACACTCATTTATTCAAAACCACTTTTTTTCCATAAACTCTTATTTAAAATTTATTTTCTATAAGATGCTAAAAATCCTTTTTTTTTCATAAACATATTTCTAAAATCATATCTAAATACATACTATATCTATCTATCTATCTATCTATCTATCTATCTATCTATATATATATATATATATATATATATATATATATATATTAATTTTGTTTCCTTATTTTTACAAACAACTCTTTGCTTAACGTTTCTAGTCTAAATTTAAGTAATTCAGTTAACATAGGCATCAAAAATTTAATTTGAAATTTAATTAATTATTTGAATAAATATATACTTTTTTTATAGACTAGAAATATACATTTCACTAAATATGTTTATAAATATTTATAAAAAATGTGTTTAAAATTTTTAAATTATAAATTTAAATGAATTTTACAATCTCTCAAACTTAACTTGAAAGAGGAATCATTGAAATTAATAATTGAATTGAGAATAACCCTGGGGGCGCTTGAGGGGTCAGATAGATGGGATTTGCTTCCCTCGTTTTTTCTTTTTCTTTTTGACCAATATGTTTGTATATAGTTATGTATATTATTCGTATGTATGTCACATATAAGCATAATACTTTCGTTATATTTCTCCTATCAATTATACATTATCTTACTTAATATTAATATTATTTAGAAAAGAATGGAGACTTCGCCTTACTTTTAAATCGTAGATGAGTCCAACACATTTTTAAAAAAAATTATACAAAAAAAAACCACAATAAAAAGAAAAAGCATTGGCCACAATTTTTCCCTACGCCTTTTTTTTCCTTTTTCTATATTTCTTTGGGAAAATAACAATTAATTCAAAAAGATTGATTTAATGACAGTTAGATCTGTGACAAATTTATTTTAAAAATTATTTTTAGATATTAATTCAAATGGTTGCAAACTAAGAGTTACATGTTAAACTTAAATGCCTTATTCCTATTTGAAACTACTGAATTTGCAATTGGTTGAATCAATATTTACAACTTATTTTTTTTTAAAAAAAATAAAAGAATCTAACTTTCATTTAATCGAATTTAGGCGTTCTAACAATCGCTATCTCCTTTCTTTTCCCCTTCTTGCCTCTTCTACCTCTCGCTGGAACTGTGTCTCCTTAAGGCAACAAAACTCAAGTGATAAACCACATGCAGCAAGTAACCTGCTTCACACTAATTTAGACGAACCCTTAAGATTAATGTGAGATTGAATATTCACTATTTATTCTATCTTTAGAGTTAGTTAATTTTTTTTAAATAGATTAAAGAAGATAAATAAATTATTATTTTTTTATTAATATAAGAGTTAGTTGACTTTTTTTAATAAATTATTAGGAAGCCAAATAAATAAGTTAATTATGATTAATATAAGAGATAACAGACTAATTTAGATAAATTAATGATTATATAATATGAATTTGTCTTAAAAAGTTAGATTTAGTTATAATTAACTGATTTATTTAACTTTATTAATATATCTAAAAAATTCAACTAGCTTTTATATTAAAACTGAAGGGAATAATTGATTATAATTAATATAAGAGTTAATTGAATAATTTATACATATTAATGAGTATATAACATGCATTCAGCTTAAAAAGTTAAATTTTATCATAATAAATATATTTATCTTTTTTATTCTATCTACAAATTTAATTAACTTTTATATTAAGGATGGGAGGGGGAGATTAATACAAATTTTTTTCTCATATGATACTTTTTAGACTTTTCTTTTGCTTCCCTTGTGAGAAATTGGTATTGTTTATAAGCTATATATATAGAGAGAGAGAGAGAGGATGAAAAATCAACTCTAGTTGATATATATAAATAGATAGATAGACAGACGTGGGTCTCATATATTGTGCAGGGATTGAAAACGGAGTTGTATTATTATAACTTAGAAGAAAGAAAAAAAAAATGCCTTGGAAAATAGTTAATAAAAAATTGTTTAAATTGGATGAGACCTTGGGAATAATGGAGACCAGACTTTAACGAAAGGACCAAACTAAAAATGGCCAAACAAAATTGGGCCAAAAAGTGCAAAATAAAATGTAATAGTACCCATAATTGTCTCTTATCGAATAGCCCCACCACAATCTACCACCATTTTTTATACTTTATGAGAAGTTAACTTTTTTATAACTCGGATAAGCTGAACCATGCAATTTTTATAATAATGCCACTTATAGAAAATAATCATATATCTTAATTTTTTTAATATAAAATATATTTAACTAATTTAATTAGATTAAAAAATATAATTAAATTAATTAATATTTAATATATTTTTTAAATCACCCTAATTATTTTTCGAAATTATTTTTTTCTATTTCTTCCTTAATTATTATTAATAAAATATTATTAGAGGTAATTTAGGAAAAAAATAGATAAATATGAAAAAAATATTTTATATTTATGTATAAAATTAACTCCTTAATTAAATTGAAACAACTTTATCGTCCAATGTCGCTTTGGAGTTATTTCAAAATTTAAACTAAGGATTGTATATAGTGCAATATCGGATTGTTTTTTTTGAGGAGTCAAAAATAAAATTATATTCCTAAGTAACTAAATACAATGCAACCTAAGTTAGAAAATGGTATTTATTTTTATTGACTAACAACTAAATACAATAAATTAAATTTAAATAAAATATTTTTAGTATTTTTAGTTTAAAGAAAGGAATAATGAATGATAATAAGTAATAGAATAAATTCAAAGGAATTAATAATAAAAGTAATTCTCCAATTCAATAATGCAGGTAATTATAGCTTCAATAGATGTAGGAGTTATAAATAATGAATTAAAAATTATAATTAAGCTTTTAATCCTCGAATTGTCATAAAATATTTTATAAGTCCTAATTTATTAACTGCCACTAAAATAATAAAATAGGATTAAAGATATTAAAAATTAATACTCAATTATAAATCAATAATTTATAAAATTAGAATTTAAGCCAGCAAGAGACATAACGATCCAATAATTTAAACCACATTGAAAAATTAAAAAATATTCACAATAATTTCGATACAATGTCTGACGCAGATCAAAAGAAATAAAATTAAAGTTAATTAAAGAACAATATTAAATTTCAAGTAAAAATTCAATTAATAATTCTCAATAAATATAAATAAATCATTCTAAACATTCATAATAATTATAAAACTAATTCTAATACCTATGAATTATAATATAATTATTAGATAAAAAATTAGAGTAATTTATATTCTTTTTTAAGATTTTAAACTTATATTTTTATCATTAAATTAGAGAATTGGATATTTTTTGGTCACATATAGTTGATATAAATGTTGCTTCATATAAAATATTTAATTATGGATTTAGAGATGAATGATAATAAATGAATGGTTTTAAATGTATTGCGGCTTTTAATTTGTGCTTTATTCACTGTGGCAGCATCTGGGTGGGCGCGTTTCAATTTCCTTTTTCTCCAATGCTATGGGGTCTAGCTCCCTAGGTGTGTGAGTACTTTTTCTTTTTCAATTCACTGGCTCCTGTACGTTCCTGGATGTGTCAATTAAAAGGTAATCTAATGGATTAAATAGTAAGATTTGACCCATTAGATTCTATAATATAATTTTTAATTATATAACTTGTTATTAGTATTTAAAAATTTTGATTTTTTTTAAATTCTCAAAATATAAAACTTATAAAAATATAATATCCTTTTATTTTAAAAAATAGTTATTTAAAAAAATAATAAAAAATATGATAATTATATCTGTATTAAATACTAATTTAGTAAAAAATATATTAATCTAAATTATACATAATTAATATAATTAAGAATTAAAAAGTTGATAAAAATTTATTAAAATTATATAAATAAATATATAAAAATATAAATTTGTTATAAATAATATATTAAGGATTAGAGGAATAATGATTAAAGTTAGTCTTAAATAATAAAATAATAATAAATTAAAATAATATAAATATAATAATAACATATGAAAATTATACTACTAAGATATTACTACTATTACGAAGTTTAATAATTAATGATTGAGCAATTATAGGTATCAACATACTCAAACCGATCAAACTCTGAAGTGGTTATAGTGAGCATTTATTGATGTACTCTATTATGTGACACTTTTTAGAAATGTTTTTTAATTTATAAGATAAATAACTTAAATAATTATTAATATTTATTTATTAATTTTATCTCTACAATTAATAATTAAATGTAACTTATTATATTTTATTCTCAATTTCAAAATCTTATTAATATGAGTAAAGTTATAAAAAATTATTGATATAAGAAAGATTTAACAAGTCAATTTTGATTATTTATTTTGTGTGAATTAGGTAAAAGTATTATGGCTTAAATATTTGTGAATAAAGATTAAATTCAGAATCTGCAACAGTAACTTTTCTTTCCTATATTCTTTAAGTCTAACATTTTTAACTAATTTCTCAAATTAAAAATGGACACGTGTGCGACGAACGTTGTGAATGTTGTATCAATGAGATTTAATTTGGTTTGAATTTTTTTTGCTACTCATCCGGGCTTTAAATTACTCTATGTAAGATACCAAAGGAGTATTTAGAAATCTCTACATCATAATTTCTCATAAATACTTTTTCATTAAATTCCACTTAAATAGTCATATAAAATCAATTCTAAAAAATTAATTCAAATACATTTAAGATACGTTTAATTATTTTAAGCATATTAAAAAAAATTAAAATTATTTAATTATAATAAATATAACATAATATTTTTAAAATATCACATATAATATTAGATTATATATAAATTTATAAATTAAATAAATTAATTTTAAAAAAATTAATAAATAGAATAGATAAAATATATTAAAATTTTATATTAAGGATACAAAAACTAGAGGAGTATTGTAGAAGGCATTATGTTTTTGAAATTGTTGGGAAAACAATCAATTATATACTCTTTAGTTTTAGCTAAATGTATTAAGATTTAGTTTGGGATGCTAAAGTTAATTTTAGAAAATAATAATGGGTGGGTAAATTTAATAAGATATTTTAGACAATGTTCATTGCAAAGTAAAGATATAAATTTTTCCAAAAAAAAAAACAACGTAAAGATATAAATTAAAGGGACAATTAATGAATTGTATATATTGTATATTATAAAATCTTAATTTCACGTTTAGTCATTTGTTGTTCTCGCTGTTTCGTACGAGCCTTAAGATATCCAGTTCAATCTAGGATTTCTCTTTTCCCAGGAGTAATGCATCGAATCCACAAACTGTTGCATCTTCGTCCTCTTCCAAATATTCCCATGAGGGTGTTGCATCTTCGTCCTCATAATCTCCCTTCTCTCTCTCTCTCCTCTTTCATAGACATCTCGTCCTACCTCTCAATCTCTCTCTAGATTTAATTTCCTCTCACATAGAATTCATGCTTGGTCTCTCTACTTTCTCATAATATCCCTTCTCTCTCCTCTTTCATATCATTATTCCTTTCTCTTCTTTCTGCCCTCTGCCTCACTCTCTCTCTAAATTTAATTTTCTCTATCTTCAATCGTCTCTTTTTTTCTCTTCTCATTCTCTCTCGTCTTTAGTCACTTTTCTCTCCCTCTTTATTATCATTCTCTCTCTCTTCCTTTCTCCTATCTCTTTCTAAATTTAATTTTCTCTACCTTCAATCGTCTCTTTTTTTCTCTCCTCATTCTCTCTCGTCTTTAGTCACTTTTCTCTCCCTCTTTATCATCATTCTCTCTCTCTTCCTTTCTCCTATCTCTCTCTAAATTTAATTTTCTCCCCCCACAACTTCTCTCATTTCTATTCTTTTTTTACTCTTTTATTTTCTCGACTTCTCTCTCTTCATCACATCATTCTTCCCCTCTCTTATTTCCGTATTCTCTCTCCTCTTTCATGGACATCTCCTCCTACTCCTCAATATCTCTAGATTTAATTTCCACGTAGAATTCTCTCTCTTTCGTCATCCTTAATCTCTCAACTTTCTCATAATATCTCTCCTCTCTCCTCTTTCAACATCATTATTCCTCTATCTTCTTTCCGTCCTCCTCCTCAATCTCTCTCTAAATTTAATTTTTTCTATCTTATATTCTTTCTTTTTTCTCTCCTCATTCTCTCTGTCGTCTTTATTCCCTTTTCTCTCCTCCTTTATCATCATTCTCTCTCTCTTCCTTCCGTCCTCCCCTGAATCTCTCTCTCTAGATTTAATTTCCTCTCACCTATAATCTTTTCTCCTTTTTATTCTTTTTCTACTCTTTCATTTTCTCGACTTCTCTCTCATCATCACATCATTCTTCCTCTCTCTTCCTTCCGTGCCCCTTCTCAGTCTCTCTCTAAATTGTCAAGAGCCTCGTGCCTAAAGTTTGCCACGGTCTTCCCCGTACTCTTTCTCAGTCTCTCTCTAAATTGTCAAGAGCTTCGTGCCTAAAGTTGCTACGTGTCTTCCTCTATCTCTTTAGAGCAAAATCTATTTAATCTAGAGCCACCTTCAGTGTTTGCCATCTCTCTCTCTCTCTCACGATTCCAGCAAACTCAGACTCCAAGTCATGCCCAATTCACTCGCGTAAGTCTTCTAAGTTTCTATTTGATTTGAACTGTTGATATTATTCATTTAATTCCCACAAACACACATGCATATGCTCTCCATCTAATGTTAAGCCTGTAGAAGTTTCCATTGTTTGACTCTGTAAGCTTGGCCGCAGATAGGTTCCATCCCCATGGCTAAACCAGAGATGACAGAGTAACTGGTGATGTTGGTGAAGCCGATGGAAACGAAGCTAACCGCCATGGATATCAAAGACATAACCATGATATCAGGCCTATCCGCCTCCAACGGTTTACTCATGCACTCGAGCTATGATCTCTCTGCTCTTCCCTGGCTATCTTGGCTAGACTGAACTCGCCGGCCCGAGGCTCCCTTTCCATCGGCTTCGCCAACATCACCGGTTACTCTGTCATCTCTGGTTTAGCTATGGGGATGGAACCTATCTGCGGCCAAGCTTACTAATCCAAACGATGGAAGCTTCTACAAGCTTAACATTAGATGATGATTCGGCCAAGCTTAATATTTCATATGAACTGTTTGATATTATTCATTTAATCTTCACTTATATATATACATACATTTCCCATCAAATCTCTTCATGAAAAGTCTCTGGATTCGTGTCTCACTGTGTTTTGGTCTCCAGTTCATATCCATTCATTTAATTTAGGGAAAGCCAAGACTCATACTCTTGTTCTGAGGTCTGATGTGGCCGGGGCCCCTGGGAAGAGCCGTTAGCCACGTATATGCTTTTAACGCTGTTTGCGCCTTGTCCAGTTGTCCATGTCCTCACTCTTCACAGCCTCAAACCATTTTACAGAAGTTGAAGGGGTAACGCCGCTGACGGAGTTATATAAAAGGAGCGCTTTTGAAAAATATATATAATTAACTATTAGGGACTCGTTTCAGAATTTGATAAAATTATAGGGCCCGAATATAAAAAGATGGTCGATACAAAGGTTTAAGCAAAAGCTACCTACATAACCATTTTATTGTTTGAGATAGTTTGGAAGGAAGGGAAAAATGAGAGGAAAATAAAGGGGAGAGAATAGAAAATTTCCAAAGTGATAAAAAATTTACTTTTTTTTTGCTTTTTGAGTTTTCCCTGGTAGTATTGTATTGCAATTTCAACTGTTTTTTTGTTTTGTTGTGAAACTTGTAATCAGTTTGATGGTTTGTGCAGATCATTCCCTTGGCAGTTTATGTTTGTGATTCCGATTCCAGTGACGGGGGTGATTGTTCAAATGCACTTCTACAATTCTTCGCCTTTAGAAGAACATCCTGAAAGCGTATGGATTTGCATCGTAGCATTACTTGTATGTTGTGGTGCCATTGAATACCATGTGAGACTTGAGAGTCACACCCAAGCTGAAAATACTACTCCCTTGATGAACCTCTGTGCTAAGGTTATTTTTACTGCAGCGAGTTTAGCCTATTCTGCACTGCTGTCACTGTTGCTTCACCGCTCGCTCCAATCACTTGTCTTCGTTCTCTGGTTAATAGTGCTGTCCATATACTTTAACCACAAGAAAATAGCAAAAATGGGTCAAAGTATGGTGTGTGGCCTGCGGAGGAGCACTCAAAACAGAGCTTTAAATTTGTATGAACTATGGAGGAGAACCCAACGCGGCAATGTCCCAGCAATCAGCCGGCGCCTGCCAGTTTAGATTTTAAGATTGAGTCTTAGAAATTGGTAAATACATGTTATTTGCAAGACATAATACGAGGATATGGTGGGAGAATGTGATGTTGTTTCATAATACTTTCCCTTTTGCTCTGCTTTGTTTGAGAAGATAGACTCCCATTAGTGGAAAAGATCTCTGTTATGATATATATATGCTCTGTTTGTCAGACATTGTGGTCCTGGTGAAAGTTTTTGCCACGGTTGCATATTATTCTTGTTTTAATTAATGTCCTCTTTCGGCCACATGGGAAAGGCTTGTGCAAATTTTGTGATTATGTTAAAACTTCAGTGAAGGAAATTGTAGATTGAGTCGTTTAGGCATGAAGTGAAACGAAAGAACAATAGAGAAAAACAAAACGGTGAGCTCTGTTTTTGGTATGAGCCGGAAGCTTTGTATTTGGATGCCACGCTAATTCTTTCTTAAATGTAGGATATGATACTAATACTAATATAGAACGATCCGCAGTTATTAATAGCATAACAACCATATAGAATGTTACTCCTCCCGTTAACATACAATCCATTTATTTAATTAATTTAATTAAATTAAAAATAATTAATTATATTAAATAATATTAATTTTTTTAAAAATATTATAATAATATTTCTTAATCTTCTAACTATTTTTAGTATTGAACGAATATTAATAAAAATAATTTAAAAAATTAATAAATATAAAAAAAATAAAAATATAATTAATATTTTAAATTAATTTTAAAAGTATAATTATTATCTTAGAATTAGACTCAAAACTAATTTTAGATATACATTTAACACTTTAAAATATTTAAATTGTTATAATTTTACTCATTCGATAATAAAAACAAAAATTTTTATTTAATACATATCATATAAATTTTTTATTTTGACATATTATTATTTAAAAAAACATATATATATATAATATTATTTTCATAAAATATACTAAATAAGTTATAAATTTTTTTAATTTTATATGAATTTTATATAATATCAATTTTAGAATTTATTCAGTATTTTTTTAAACAATATAACATATAAAATTTTTTAAATAATAATATATTAAAATAAAAAATTTAAATTATATACATCTGACATAAATTTGTGTTTCTATTATTAAAAAATATAATTATATTAATTTAAATATTTTAATGTGGTAATTGTTTCTCTAGAATTAATTTAGATTATTAGATATATTATATTTAAAATAAAGATCACCTATTTAATTAATCTTTAATTATGTTATATATATATATATATTAAGAATATGAAGGAGCAATTGTTTGCATACACCAATAATGCTTCGAAGCTAAAGTAAGAGAAAGAGAAGCAGAAACGCGTGATCAAAGAATTGCATAAACAAAAGAAACGCATACTTTCTTTGCATGGGGTCCACGTTGCTTCATTATTGACGAGTTGCTCCTTCTCTTTAAGTGTGTGTATATATATATATATATATATATATATTTATAATTTTCTCCTCTCTACCATCTTTTAATATTTCCTGCAAAATAAAATAGGATATGAATAAATGTTGTAATAATATTTCCTTTTATCCTATAATTAATCAAAAATAAATATATAAAATATAATGAAATAGGTATAAAATATTTAAGAGTTTAATCAAATATGCACCAAAATATAAACCTATTTAATTATAAAAATATGTAATTATCACATATTCATGGAACTACTATTGGAACTAATGGAAGTATATATAACTTTTCTATTTCAATTCATGAAAGAAGCATATCCTAATTAACAAAGTAATTAAAACAACATCAAACTGCCTCTTAACCTCTGGTTATTTAACAAGTTAATACATCCAAGTAAGTTCTCAGACTTGATAAGAATTTAAAATGGTGGCAGGCCCATTGCTGGAACATTGTGGCTTTCAGTTCTCCCCCCATCGATCATACAGATTTGAAACTTTTCTTTTAGCTTTGCTCCACTTCTCACACAAATAGGAAGCCATATTTCCACGTGTCTATGCTATTTTCTTATGGTTGGAGAGAACCGCCAACCAAAACTGATATTTGAGCAGTATAAGCCAAACTCCCAAAGATAAAAGCCACTTTCACTACTGCAATAAAGATAGGAACTTTAGAATTTGTGTTTATGTAACCATACAGCCTCCTTCCACTGGGACCAAGTGTGTCTTTGGTCTCTGTAAAAATATGACTGGTGGAACATGCAACTTGTGGATATTGTGATGATGTTTTATTATAATTTCCTTTTGCTCTGCTCTGTTTTTGGATGTGAACTGGAAGCTCTGTATTTGAACACAACTATACAAGGCACACATTATGATATTCTTTTTGGGACTTTTTATATTAGGATCTTAGATTTTTCTTTTTTAAAAAAATATATGCAATGCTCATATAATTCTGATATAATATTCTTTTAAAACTATAATAATAAATATGATACGATATTTATAAAATATCATTATATAATATTATATTATATATCAATTTATATGCTAAATAAATTAGTTTAAATAAAAAAAATTATAAATATAAAAAATAAAGTAAAAAAAGATTTTATATTTAGAATTAAATTTAATTCCTAATTAAATTGTATGTTAAGAATAAGAGGTGTTATTATTATTATTTTTATTATTATATAATGCTTTTCAACTTTTCGTTGAAGCCTCAGTTAGGTGCAATAGTCCATGGAATGTTCAACCTTTGAATTATAGCAAAACACAACACACTATTTTATTATTTATGTATTTCAATTGAATTTACAATATTTTTTATTTTTAATAATTAAAAGATTATCTTTATTTTAAATTATGTAGCAATTAAAATAATTTTTTAACAAAATATGTTTTTTTAAAAAAAAAAACTAGACTGTTTAGATTTGCTGAAACTCAACCTCGTTCATGGGCCAGCAAATACAAAGAACTAGTTGGGTGCTTGTCATTTTGATGAGCACCCAAGCTCATCAAATGTTGATCTATTGTAACAAAAACAAATATTAATGGTCTAGATTTAATTTTTTTAACGGGGTTTTTAAAATAAAAAATAGCTTTTTTGTAAAAATGATAATTACAATATTATCTTTATTTTATATGCTATACCTATTAAAATATTTCTTTAGAAAAAAATAAAGATAAGAAAACAGTTAAATTTAAAAGGTCCAGACGTGTATGTGAATTTAGGCGTGTGAGAATACGGGATTCGGAATTGTGTAAGAGGGGTAGTTGGAGAGACTCAAAAACCATGTGGCTGAGTGGCGTCAGTTACTCCTCCTACTTTTTAATAAAAAAAAAAACTATTTTGCACTATTTATACTTTTTGGAAAAACTGTTTTTTTTTTAACTCCATTTTAGCTATTTAACTCTTAACTTTAAAATCTCAATTTGAATCTTGATATTTCTATAATATGTACAATATTTAAAGTTTTAATTTATGATTTATCAATTGTTAAAATTATTTTTATAGATGTTTCCTTAAATTATTTTTTGTCAATTTTAATTTGCTACGTGAACTTTTATTAGGATAATTATATTTTTTTTAATTTTATTTTGTTAATACCGTTAGTTCTTAAAATTAAATCTTCATTGGCACTGTAGAGTTTTGTAAGAGTACAACGATTAACATTGTTAATAGAATAAAATGAACAGTTTTAATTAAGCTAAAAAAATAAATATACTAAATTCAAAGGTTGAGTGAAAGGATAATTTTTTTTTTTAAAAAAATAATTTATATTTATATTTTTTATTTATCTCCTATATGTTGCTTAGAGAGAGATGTGTTTATTTTTCTTCATATTTTTGCAGCAACCACTTTAATATTTATTGTCAAAATTATTCCTTTTTTCAGTGAAATATTTTTTATATATGATCTTTTATAATTTAATATTGATTTTTATCTTTATATATACATATTTATATTTTTAGTTATAAACTTATTAAATACGTAAAGTTATAATCATATATTTTAATTTTAGCAATATAATATTATATTATAAAATAATTAATGTTCGTTCCATAATTACATATCTAAAGGTATTCTTTATTGCAATATTCCAAACATATTTCACTTTGTCAATATCATTTTTTAGAGTAATATGTCATTCCAACATGAAATCAAGTTACGGTAATCTCAATTCTAAATGGGATCCATTTTGTTTGAGTTTTTTTGAAGTGGAGCAAAGTCGATAATTACGTTACGGGAAAGAAATGTCCGTTACTTTTAATTTAGTGGGTCCCACGTGATATCCCCATGTGTACTTTCTCCAATAAAATTGACTCCGTACGCGCTGGAAACTTAATTTGTCTCCATGTCTTTTCCCCCCTTTTTTCTTTTTCTAATGATAATGACAATTAAGATCGATTTAACGACAGTTAAGTCTATGACAATTTTTTTATAAAAAAAACTAAAATACCTTATTAATAATTGAAACTCCTCAATTGGCAATTGGCAATTGGCAATTGGTTGAATCGATATTTATAACTTATTTTTTTAAAAAAGATATGAAAGAAGCTAAAGTGCATAACTTTCATTAAATAGATTTTTGAGGATCTAACCATCAGTATCCCATGTTTTCCTTTCTTCGCCCGCTCTGGAACTTTGTTTGTCATTTAGAAAAAATAATTATATGGATTGAATCTAATAAAGATGGCTAATTTCTAATGGAGTTGTTGTTGTCAAGAGCTTTGTGCCTAACACCTTCAGTGTTTGCCATGTGTCTCAGTCTCTTTCTCTCTCTAAGCTAGTAAATATAATAATATTAGAGCAAATCTATTGAATCTAGAGCCACCTTCAGTGTTTGCCATCTCGCTCTCTCTCTCACGATTCCAGCAAACTCAGACTCCAAGTCATGCCCAATTCAGTAGGGTAAGTCTTCTAAGATTCTATTTGATTTGAACAGTTGATATTATTCATTCAATTCCCACAAACACACATGCATATGCTCTTCATCTAATGTTAAGCCTGTAGAAGTTTCCATTGTTTGGCTCCGTAAGCTAGGCCGCAGATAGGTTCCACCCCCATGGCTAAACCAGAGATGACAGAGTACCGGCGATGTTGGTGAAGCCGATGGAAAGGAAGCTAACCGCCACGGATATCAAAGACATAAGCATGATCTCAAGAGCTATGATCTCTCTGCTCTTCCCTGGCTATCTTGGCTAGACTGAACTCGCCGGCCCGAGGCTCCCTTTCCATCGGCTTCGCCAACATCACTGGTTACTCTGTCATCTCTGGTTTAGAGGAAGTGGGATCCATGTACTGGCCCCTTTTGCCTTGTTCTTTTCCTCCTTGTAAATAATTACAATGGGATCATCCGTACAAAAATAGTGACTTGGATCTCCCATTTGTCCGTATTTATTAAATACCCACCTACATTTAATAGTCTTATTCTTTATTTCTGACTTCTAATAAATTCCTAATTATATATTATTACATTTACCCATGAATCTCGAAAAAGAAAGAAACAAAGCGTCTACTTAACGTTTATATATATAATTTAGTTTCCTTAATTTATTTTCATAATTTTACAAATAATTCTTTGCTTAACGTTTCTAATCTAAATTTAAGTAATTCAAGTAACATTGAAATCAAAATTTTGATTTGAAATTTAATTAATTCAATTAACATTGAAATCAAAATTTTGATTTGAAATTTAATTAATTATTTGAATAAATATTTTTTTACAGACAATAAATATATTCACTAAATGTGTTTATAAATGTTTGTAAAAGAAATGTGTTTAAAAATTACAAATTATAAATTTAAGTAATTTTCACAATCTCTCAAAATTGCCTCGTTTATAATATATAGTGAATAAAAATATGTGTTTAATATAATTTTAGCTATTTAAAAAATAAAATAAATTTAAAAAAAAGAGTTTAAAAATCAAACTTAATTATTAACAAACAGTTTAGACGGATAAAAATTGAATCTCATATATAAGGTATATATATATGTTAGTGTAATATATATTATAATATTAAGAGAGGTCCATATGGATTTTTAAAATAGAAAAGATGTTCATGTAATTAAGGTAAAATTGAGGGGTGTGAGTGTATTTTACTCAAACAAAAAATAAAGAAAAACATTTAAGAGTTTGGACATTACAAAAAGGATTAGACAGCATTAAAGAGAGACTACCAGGTTGTTTATTGAGGTGGTGAGTAATCTCACCCCTATAAAGAGGATAATATATCTTAAAAAAAAGTATTTATTAAGAGAAGCTAAAATATTTTGCATTCTAAATTTCAAAAGGATTATACCTTTTGTTTCATAAAAAAAGAAAGAAAGCATTAGAGAGAGGTACATTAGATATCCAAAGGCATGGATAACATGAATATTTGGATTTTAAATATAACATTGGTACATGTATATATTTTAGGTTTAAGCATGATGAAAGCAACACAAGTCCACAAAAAATCCCTTCATTATTTTTTTATTATTTGATCAAGGTATAATTCTTTTTAAAATTTATAACATAAAGTGTTTTCACTTATATTTATAAGTGTGATTCCTAGGATTTAAACTTACCATTCTCCTAGTTATAAGGGTGATACTCCTTGCCACATGGGCTAATAACTTTTTAATCATTATTTTGTTAAATAAGTAAATTAAAATATTTTTTGATAAGAAAGCCCTAGATCAAACTATTGGTACTTTGTGTGTATAAAATTTATAGAGTACCAATATTTTATACATATAAAAGCTTTTGAACTCGTTCTCACTGATTAAATTTTGAATGGAAGACTTTATTCTAATTTTCTCATAAGTAAATGACTGAGTTCATGAATGAAAACGAAAGCATGACTAAATTATATTCAATAGAAAGCAAGTAAACAATAGGAGACCAATTGGTTCGTAACAAAAGCGTCCCCATATATAATTAGGAAAGCCTTTTCTATATAAATAGACGCATGTACAGCTATAATTTTCTTTTTCACATGTACTGACGAAACCTATTTTTAAATGATGATCTAAAAGGGGCATGAATACAGTACAGTTGCAGTATAACTTGCCCTGTTTCAGAACACTCTAAACCACTGTCTGATGATTGACGAACCTTTTTGCTTCTTATTTCCTTCCAAGTTCCAACATTATAATGCTCTAAACTTGTAGGTTCTCTCTTGGGTCACAATTATGCTTGATTCTTTTTCCAGATACATCCAACCTGATCTATACTATTTAACATTTATGCTTCTCAATTCAAATTACATATTTCATTGTTACAAATTCATTCTTTATATAGAATTTGTTTTTGCCGGATGCGTCAAGTGTATATTAGGAGAAAAGTTTTATATCCACTAGATCATATATACCAAAAGTCCCTTCAACTCCACCACCCCATATGTTGAAGATAAAAGAGAAAAAACAGAAGGTGGCAAAAAGAAGACAATAAAAAGTGGAATCCTGGACACTCAAATAAACTTGCCTTATTCTCACAATCCTGACATATACCAATGAAGTTATGTTATATGTATTAAAAAAAACACTCTTGTTTTAATAGATTTGGTTCAGGATTCGGATATGCATGCGTGTTTTGATTGTCTTATATATCAATTATTGTGCTTAAAAATTTTGTTATTATTGATTTAGCGACGTGGGCTCTAACTCTGGAAATCAGATACGAATGGGAATAAGAGGATAAGAACCCAGACTTTTTAGGGTGGCTATATCAAAGGCAAAGAAGATAAACTTTTTAATACGTGCCTTGCATGTCATTTCGGTTTACGGTGTTGGGATTTTCTCTTATAAATAAAGGTTAAAAGGTATCTAGCACTTCATGCATTTATGATATGAGAAAATACAGTAAATTTTCGCACTAAACCTAAATGTGCTCATCCGTGCCTTGCATGTCATATCGACTTACGGTGTTGGGATTTTCTCTTATAAATAAAGGTTAAAAGGTATCTAGCACTTCATGCATTTATGATAAGAGAAAATATAGTAAATTTTCGTACTAAACTAAATGTGCTCATCCGTGCCTTTAATTTCCACACGCATGTCATATCAGTTTAGATTTTTGTTTGTCGTTTTTTTCCATTTTAGTAGATTCTCTATTTCTTTAAAAACAATTAATATTAAAAATAAAAAAGTTAGCCGTAACAACAATTAATATTATAATTATTATAATATTCATAATATCTAGAATTTCTAATTTCTAAATATATTACAGTAATATTCAAATACAATCCATCTATTTAAATTAACAAGATGTTTTATAATAATAATAATTAATAAAATATCTAACAAAGTGATCAATGAAAATCCCTATATATATCTCCTTATCTCTCTAATTCAAGTCCTAACCGTTGTCTTTACCATCCATCTCAACATTACCTCTTCTCTCTAGCCATGGCTGATCAAGTGAGGTTAGTACGCTTTCTCTTACTCTGCCCTTTCTGTTTTTATGAGTTTGCTGGTCTTTCGCAGTTCAAATCCCACGCATTCTATCTTTGTATTCTTGATCACAACAATAGCTATGGTTGTTCAAATGCACTTTCCCAACACATCTCCTGTGGACAAACATTCTGCAAACCTCTGGATTTTCATTGTACGCTTGTTCCTTTATGCCTCCTCATCTGCCGACTACAAGTCTCAGGCCCCAACCTCAAACAATGTAAACCCTTATTTCAAAATCTCATTTCACATAGCTGCAATCTCAGGAAGCATGGCTTGTGCTGCACCCATATCACTTTTGGTTTCTAAACCTGTTTTAGCACTCATCATCATTATCTACTTCATGGGGCTACTCATATATTTTGCCCCCAACCCAGTAACCGAAAGGTGTAAGAATATAGGTTCTGATGTTTAGTATGTTCTCTCTTCCTGCTTTCTCATATTTCATTTCTCCATACTGCATCTTCAATCTTCTTTCACTTCACATGGCTCTACATATATCATTCTATACCATTCATATTCCTTCTCTTTAAATCACTCGCTTTCTTCCACTTTCTACCTAGTATTATGTTTGCTCATGTAGCTCAAACCAGCCATACTCTGCTTCTGGGCAATACATGCATAATGATGGTATCACTTGGACTTCGTTGGTTTTGTGCAGTTCAAAAATGTTTGTATTCTTGATTCCAACGATAGCCATGGTGGTTCAAATGCACTTTCCCAACTCTTCTCCTGCCGACAAGTTCTCTTCAAATCTCTGGATTTTTATAGTATGCTTGTTCCTTTATGCCTTCACATCGGCCTACTACGAGTCTCACGCCTCCACCTCAAATAGTGAAAACCCTTATTTCAAACTCTCATCTCAAATAGCGGCAATCTCCGGAAGCATGGCTTGTGTTGCACTCATATCAGTGTTGGTTTCTAAAACTGGTTTAACACTCATCATCATTCTCTACTTCACGGGGCTCATCATATATTTTGCCCCCAACCCAGTCACCGAAGCATGCAAGGAGATAGGTTCATATGTGTACGGCATGTGCAAAGGAATTCAGCATAAGCATGACCCAAGAGAGAACCTACAAGTTTAGAGTATTATAATGTTGGAACTTGGAAGGAAATAAAAAGCAAAGGTTCGTCAATCATCAGACAGAGGTTTATAGTATTCTAAAACAGGGCAAGTTATAATGCAACTGTACTGTATTTATTCCCCTATTAGATCATCATTTAAAAATAGGTTTCGTCAGTACATGTGAAAAGAAAATTATAGCTGTACATGCGTCCATTTATATAGAAAAGGCTTTCCTAATTATATATGGGGACGCTTTTGTTGTGAACAAATTCATTACAAAAAAATTGACTTTCAGCGGCGAGTCGCTGAAAGTACAAAAGTCGCCGCTAAATACTTTTAGCGACGACCTTTTGTCGCCGTTAAGTCGCCGCCTATAAGACTGTCGCCTATAAGCATTAGCGGCGACAATTGAAAATCGCCGCTGAATGTCTGAAAGTACAACAAAAAGCTGCAAATAACCTCACCACCAAAAGCAAAGTAAAGGCGGCGACAAATGTCACTGCTGAAAGTGGAATCAGCGGCGACATAATTGTTGTCGCCGCCTAATGTGGAATCAGCGGCGACAATTGTCGCCGCTGAAAGTCAATAATTATTTTTAATTTTTTTCATAATTTTTTATATGAAAATCTGTAATGAGCTTATTAATATATAAATAAAATAATAAATAAATAAATAAACTAAAATTTAATAATATTAATGAATAATTCACATAATCCTTTAAAATATGAGAATACATCATTTACTAAGATAAATTTAAAAATAAAATAAAAATGTTGATCAGAATCTTTCAACAATTGAACTCCAATCATTTGAAGGGGTTTTTTTAGCTTCAACTTTATTGTCTTTTACTCTGACTATATCTTGGTTGTCTGCTGGTTTGGTTTCTTCAGACTATTCTGCTTCCTCCTCCTCCTCCTCATCATCATCAGTTTTATCTTCTTCAACTTCTTTTACGGCATCTTCAATATCATTCAAAATTTATTTATTTTAATTCCAAAGAATATATATTTTCGTATAAGTGGCTATGTAAACAAACAATTTTATAAGGCACCTGTTTCTCTTGAACTCACAGAGCCATTGTTTTAATTCCTTCCAAATAGAGCTAGGAGTCAAATGGAGACAAAGCAACACCAGTTGTATTTCTATAAGACTGCAACTTTTTTGCCAACCTTTACCAAACGAAAGCCAAATTAGGGAATAAGTTTCCATAGGAAATAATACACGACATATAACAAATTTAACACAAAGAATAAGAGCTCCTACCCTTCATCTCTCGTAGCAAGGCTACCCGCGAGGACACTACTATTTCCAGCAATAAACTTGGTATTTGAATGCATTACAATATCTGAAAAAAGAAAATAATAACTGTAACTTAATAGAAATTTCTTTCTGTTTTTATTTGGTTTAATGCGTAATACACATAAGGTGTTAGTTCTAAACAAATTCCTACGCTGCCAATAGAAGTTAAAATAATTTATTTTTTTCTTGAATAAAACTCCTCTAATTCTGCAATAAAAACATTCCTCTAATTCACACACACAAAAGTGAAAAGAGAACATTAACAAGAGCATTACAAGCAAATAGTATGCATGCATGTTATTAAGTTATTAAATATGATTTATGCTTCATTAACAAGGGGGATTGAATGATACCTGCACCAAGATATCCTCTACAGCAATGATTTCATCACCTGCATCAAAATTATAAAAGAAAGCAATCATTTCAGTATACACAATAAATATGGATTGAACAATTTACTCTGAAACCCTTTGCATAGATAGGTGACTTTGACTTAAGATTGATAAATCCCAAGCTCTCCCGCCTATTTCCAGAACTTGTACTCTACAACACAATGATAAAGAGAAACGTAAACATTATATTGCACGCACATAAACGTTAGGTACAAAAATAAAACCCTCCCAACATCAACATTTACCTCCAGTAACTACCTAGTTTAATGCATTTTCGGTAACGGATGCATTATCTCATACATAATGAGCCCATTAATCATGTTGTCCAACTACACACACACATATACCCATGCTGTCCAAAAGTTTCCCTGCACACACACTCAACCTTTCGTAAGTTTATGCATGAAGAACACCTTGGTCGACAATTTTTGTTTTATATTGATATCATGAATTGTTTGTTTCTTGGGGGAAAATGAATTGTTTATTTCAAATGCTAACACAGGATTGTAACAATAACCAGTTTTATTTATATATCATATATGCACATTTGTCACATTAACGATAGCTACTTTATCCTAGATAGGCACAAACTACAAGTGATGACAACAAAGCTTGCAGAAAACTACTATTTTACAGGCATTACCTGAGGAGAGGAATTCTCGAACGTGATGTTCTCGGCAATAAAATCCTCTCCCTCCACAATGATACTACCACAGCCAAAAGCACTAGTGCCTATTACTCGAGCAGCCTGCTGGAAAACTCATCGCCAAAATGGATAATCCCTACTCGTAAAAAATAAAAGTACTTAAAATTCATATGAGCTGAACAGGATCCATGTTTGCCCACCTGGTGGTGTTCAATTCTGGCAGCGGTATTATTCCAGGTAAGCACAGTATCCTCTGGACACAGACCAGCAAGGGTGATGAAATTCTTAGTCTTGGGTACGTACACTAGTTGCTTGTAGATTCCAGGAGACACTCGAATCAATTGCTTCCTACACCGTCCGATACTAGAATCAATTGTTTCCCAAGAAAGTTTCCTTCTTTCTTCTCTTTAATTCTATTAACTTCCTAACTTCCCAATTCATCTACATATATATACATATCAGCAGCAGCGTCCTCTCTTCCTTTCTTTGTTTTGTTTTTTTTCATAAAGCAACACTATAACAGCAAGCTTATGGGTATATGTATATATCATTTCCTACTCTACCCAAAACCTAACACCCGATGACAAGCTCCTACTTCCTCTCTCTGTTTTCTCAACGTAGCTACAGTGCACAAAATCACAGCCATTCCAGATTTCCAAAAATAGATGAAGAGGCATTGAGGAAACTTACCACACATCACTCACGGTGCAAACTCTAGCAGCAGAGGAAAGGGAAGTCGGAAACTTGCTGCAGTAGAAGTGATAAGTTCTGACGGCGATGGGGAAACAGATCTGAACAGAAGAAAGATAGATAAAAGCTTTCCTGATGGCGCAAATCTAAGCTCAAAGAGGAAAGAAGAATAACAGCCGATGGACCACAGAACAGTCACTCATTTGTCTCCTTTATCGCTACGCACACACACTTGCAGAATGGAGGGAAAGAGATCAAAGCATATGAAATAAAAAGGTACAGGCACTGAAAAAGCGAAGAACAGAAGAGTAAAGTGGAGGGAAATAAGTTTATCTTCAGCGGCGACATTTATTGTCGCCGCTGAAAGGACTTTCAGCGGCGACTTTTGTCGCCACTGAAAGCCTTCTTTTTACTAAATAATTTTTAAGAAATAATCCATTTAATAAAATAATAATATATTTTTTATAATAACTTCTTCAATTTATTAGATATTTTTTTAAAAAAATTTCAGGACAAATGATAACTTCTAACTATTTTTCTTAATTTTTCTAAGATGGACATGCAGAAGAGAAATGCTATTCCCACTCGGACCAAGACATAACGTTACTTGTTCAAATAACAATTAAGGTGAAGCAGAGTCAGGAAGGTATGTAATTCTCAAAAAATAACTATTAAATTATTTGGGTCTCTTTTGGGGAAATAAACTCTTTCATCATTTTCTAAGCCCTCAAAATATTCATTTTATGATTTTTTCCCTTCATTTTATATCCTTTCTTTCCTGTATCTCTCTCTCTCTCACACATCTCCCTCTCTCTATCTTCTCCCTACATTATTTCTAACACACATATACTAACTCTCACACTCATTGACACACATTTATAATATCTCTATTATGCACACACTCCTGCTTCATCTCATTCTTTCAAAGATATCACATTATTATCTGTATAATCTCTCATTATTACAATAACGTGTGAAATTTTTTATTTATTATTTAACCATGATATCATTCAATAATTTAATTATATATATTAGATAGTTGTTTAAAACTTTTAAATGGGTGAAAAATTGTAGGAAGACTTTTAGCGGCGACATTTGTCGCCACTGAAGGTGAGAAAAGTCGTCGCTGAAACATATTTTCTGCGGCAACAAAAATTTGTCGCCGCAGAAAGTTTTACTTTCAGCGACGACTGCTTTTGTCGCCGCTGAAAAGTGCTGCAAAAATTTTTTAATCATTAAAGTTCAGCAACGACAATATGTAGTCGCCGCTGAAAGTCTTATTTTCAGCGGTGACAAAGTGCAGTCGCTGCTGAAAGTCTTACCTTCAGCGGCGACAAAAACAGTCGCCGCTGAAAGTCTTACCTTCAGCGGCGACAACCATAGTCGCCGCTGAAAGTCTTACCTTCAGCGGCGACAACCATAGTCACCGCTAAAAATCAACTTTTAGCGATGATTTTTTTTGTCGCCGCTAAAAAGTCATCGTCAAAAGTCTATTTTTTTGTAGTGATTGGTCTCCTTTTGTGTACTTGCTTTCTATTGAATATAATTTAGTCATGCTTTCATTTTCATACATGAACTCAGTCATTTACTTATGAGAAAATTAGACTAAAGTCTTCCATTAAAAATTTAATCAGTGAGAATGAGTTCAAAAGCTTTTATAAGAAGAAAATATTAATACTCTATAAATTTTATACACACAAAGTATTAATAGTTTGATCTAGGGCTTTCTTATCAAAAAATTGTTTTAATAGGGGCTCCAATTTTCCCTTTACTTATTTAATAAAATAATGATTAAGAAGTTATTAGCTGAAGTAATAAATAATCTCACAGAAGGAGAATGATCAGTTTAAATCTTCAGAACTACACTTATAAATAGAAGTGAAAATATTTTTTGCCGTAAATCTTAGAAGGAATTATACCCTTAATCAAATAACAAAAAACTAATACACAGAATTGTTGTGTACTTGTGTTGCTTTCATCATGCTTAAATCTAAAATGCATACATGAACGAATATTATATTTAAAATCAAAATATTCAGGTTATCCATGGCTTTGGATATCTAATGCACCTCTCTCCAATGCTTTCTTTCTTTTTGTTTTTTTATGTGACAAAGGGTATAATTCTTTCAAAATTTAGAATATAAAATATTTTCATATATCTCAATAAGTATTTTTACTATTTCAATTTGTATTCTCCTCCTCTTTATAAAGATGAGACCACTTATCACCTCAACAAATAGTTTGTTAGTATCTCTTTAATGCTTTATAATCCCTTTTTTAAAGTCCTCCAACCTCCTAAATGTTTTTCTTTATTTTTTGTTTGAGTAAAATACTTTAATCACCCCTCAGTTTTACCCTAATTATACGGATCTCTTTTCTATTTTGAAAACACGTATGGAACTCCTTTAATATTAGAATATATGTTACACTAACCTCTCTTATATATATGAAATTCTATTTCTATCCATATAAAATAACCTTATGTCCGATGTCGCCTTGGGATTATTTTAAAAATTAAATTAAGGATTCCGTATAGTGCAACATTGGGTTGTTCTCTTTGAGGAGTAAAAAATGAAATTAAATTCCTACGTAACTAAATGCAATATAACATAAATTATAAAATAGGGTTTTGATTGATTGACTAACAACTAAATATAATAAATTAAAAATTAATTTAAATAATTTTTTTAATTTAAAGATGGTGATAATGAATAATAATGAGTGAATGGAATGAAAGCAAAAATAATTAATAATAATAATAAAATTAATCATCTAATTCAATAACGCAGGAAATTATAACTTTAACAGATATGGGAGTTATAAACAATAAATCAAAATTTATAATTAAGTTTTTAATCCAACAACCGAGTCACCTTGAATTTTCGCAAAATATTTTTCAAGTCTTAACTTATTAACTGCCACCAAAATAATAAAATATAATTAAAAATATTAAAACCCAATGCTAAATTATAATTCAATAATCCATATAAATAGGATTAAAGCTAGCAAGCATGATCCAATAATTCAAGTCACCTTAAAAAATAACTAAATATTCACTATAATCTCAATACCAAGTCTTAACCCAAAACAGAGTAATACAATTAAGTTATAACTAGCATAATATCAATTGTTAAACAATGATCCAGTTACAATAATCCTCAATAAATATAAATAAATTATTATAAAGCATCCTAATAATTATAAAATTGTCTCAAGACCTAGAAATTAAAATATAATTAATATGTAGGAAATTAGAGTAACTCTCTTTTTAAGATTCTAAACTTATGCTCTTGCAAGGATTAGACAGCTTTAAACATTGTTTGCTATAGAAGTCGATGCCACCATCAAACTTTTACGGACACCCATAGTTAGTACTGCCGTTCTATGCCTTTGCCTCTGCTCTGTTGCTGTCCGTTGCTGCTGGAACAGAGAGGAGATGATGGTTGCTGCAACGGACTAGAGATGTGTTGATGATGAGAGATGCCAGCAGAGGGGGTACAGCCTCTGTGGAGATGGAAGATGGAATGGAGGTGAAGGATTGATGAAGGCGATGGAAGGTGGGTGAACGGTGTGGAGGAGATGCGTGAAGTCGCGTGTGCAGACAGCCCCTTCTGGTTGTACGCTACGTCTTTGGTTAAAAGCTGATGAAGATGTGGTTTAAAAAACAGGTAAAATCGCAAAGTTTAACCAATATATCTTTTAATATAATTTTTTTAATTTATATTTTTTTGTTATCATTTGTGAATTTTGTTTTTTCTAAATTTATAAAATATATCTCATAATAATTTAATATATTTGTTTTAAAAATAATTATTTAAGAAAAATAATAAAAAATATGATAATTATTCCCCTGTAATACAATAATTCAATGTAAGGTACACTATTTCAAATAATATACAGTAAATATAATTAAAAACTAAAATAATAATAAAAGTTTAGTAAAATAATATAAATAAATATATAAAAATATGTGTTTATCACTATCTAAACTGTTCTGTTAAGTTTGATTTTTAAATCTTTTTTTACCAAAAGGCCTCCTTTTTTCATAAGGATTAATTAGACATTTGTATTCCAAAAAAAATTATACAACCAAAAAATAATTATAATAATGAATTTTTAAACTTTTTAATATTTTATAAAATTTATTAATTTTAAATTTATTGTAAAATATAATATTTAGTTTTCATTGTATTTTTAAAATTTATTTCTTTTATTTTTTAAATAGATAAAAATATATTAAAAACATTTTTATTCACCGATTGTGAAAATTATTTAAATTCATAATTTAAAATTTTTAAACACATTTTTTCTACAAATATATTTATAAACACATTTAGTGAAGTATATATTTATTGTCCATAAAAAAGTATATATTTATTCAAATAATTAATTAAATTTCTAATTAAGTTTTTGATGTCTATGTTAACTGAATTACTTAAATTTAGACTAGAAAGTTGAGCAAAGAATTATTTGTAAAAATAAGAAAAAAATTAAGGAAAATAAATAAATAAAATTCGAGGGAGCCCTGGGTAGCCTCTTCTCGCCACTCGTCGTCAGTCCGTTATCATCGTCGATCTCAGTCTCCACTCCATCTTCGATCTTCTATCCTCTGCCAACTCTCCCTATGTAGTCGACTTTAGCTTGACAGGCATCAAGCAAACTCTGAAGCTCTAGCCTACAGTCAACCGTCGACGTTGCCGACTTCATCACCGGCGATCATTAAGTTGGTCTATTTTAATTCAAAATGCTTTCTATTTCTCTATTATTGTAACCAACGAGTTTCTCGTTCTTTTCTATTTCTATTGAGCTACTCTTGGTCTTCGATTATATTTTTCTTCTATAAATATTTTTTTGTTTGAGTTTCGATTCACTTTTTCTGAAGCTCGTCGATTACAGCTACATATGATACCCCCACCTTTTCTGAAATTTGCTCTCATACTTCATAAGCATCAGTGATTCGCCTCCTCTCGTTTATATTTTTTAGCGATTGTTTTCCTAAAGCAAAACGTAGAATAAAGTCTCAATTTTTATTTTCCAAACCCGTCTGGAGAAACCAATGTTTTCCCAGATACATCCAACTTGATCTATTCTATTTAACGACTATGCTTCTCAATTCAAATTTACATATTTCATTGTTGCTAATTCATTCTTTATATATAATTTGTTTCTCCCGGATGCCTCAATTGTATATTAGGTTAAAATCTTGGGTTAATGTGCAAATCTATCCCGAAAGTTTCTACTCACGAGTGTTGGGTATCTGGAATTTTCTTAGAAGCTGGAATTTTCTTAGAAGCAATGTTGCATTGGCTGTTAATCAATATTAAGTTTAATTATTAGTTAACCAATATACTGGCATTCCATATCACATGGTATTAAAGTCATCTTTTATTTTGAGTTAAAGTATAAATTTATCTTGAAAGTTTTCACTTTAGAGCGTTATGTGTCCAGAAGTATTTTTTTTTCTATTCAATGTCACATTAACTATTATTCAGTCTCAATTTAACTATTAGTTTAACCAGATATATTAAACTAATAGTATATAGGTTATCCATTTTATTTTCCCCCGTTCATATTTATAAACAAGGAAAAATTTGAAAAAAAATGCATACTTATAAGCCCCGATATTATTAGAGTATGACTCTCTAGACCATATTCTGACAATCTTTAAAAAAATAACATATGATAGTCCCATATATTATTTTACTTATAGGTTAACATATACATGTAGTTATTTTCAAAATTGACCTTGTCATTTCCCTTACATATGTTATCTTTTATATTTTTTCCATTATACTTTAGGCTAAAAAAAATTTACCCAAATAAAATATTATCTCTCAAAAGTGATACTCTATTATCAGTGGACTTAAAAGAATGTATTTTTATAATTTTTCTTATTTATAACTTTGACTTTGAAAAAATGAAGTAAATATTTCTTATTGTCCAATCACCACAAAAAAAATAAAGTTTTAGCGATAACTTTTCATTGACGACAAATAAAGTTACTGCTAAAATTTGATTTTCAGCGGCGACTTTATTTGTCGCCGCAGAAGGTCATAGTATCTACAGCGACATACATGTGTCACGGCAAAAAGTTTATAGTTTCTACAGCGACAATTGTTTGCCACTGCAGAAGGCATGATTCAACAGCAACTTTTGTATCCTTCAGCTGTGACAAATGTCGCCACTAAAAGTCTTCATACATTTTTTCCACTCTAGAGGGTTATGAAGCAATTATATAATATATAGAATTAAATTATTGAATAATGTCATTTTTAAATAATAAATAAAAGAATTTCACGTGTTATTATAGTAAGGAGAGATTATACAAATAATAATATAATGTCTGTGAAAGAAGAAGATGAAGCAGGAGTATATGCATGAGAGATATATTATAAATGTGTGTCAATGAGCATGAGTGTTATTATTTGTGTGTTAGAGACAATATGGGGGATGAGATAGAGAGAGGGAGATGTGTGTGCATGGGAGAGATTAAGAGAAAAAATGGACGTAAATTACATAGAAACATTATGAGTCATTGTTGCATATGCTCCCTATAGTTGCATTTCATATAACATCCCAACTTTTATAAAAAAGATTTATAAGGTATTATTGAGTGTGAGATTATTTTTTCTAAAATTAAAAAGTCTAAAAAGTAAAATTTGAGAGAAAGAATAAAGGAAAGAATAATCATTAAAAATATTTTGGGGTTAAGAAAAATTAAGGAAAAAATCATAAAATGAGGATTTTAGGGTGTTAGAAAATTATGAAAGAGTTTATTTCCCCAAAAGAGACCCAAATAATTTAATAGTTATTTTTGAGGAATTAAAGATCTATTTTTTTAGAAAATTTAAGAAAAATAGTTACAAGTATTATTTGCCTAGAAAATTTTACAAAAATTTCCTAATAAGCTAAAGAAGCTATTGTGAAAAAAATATCATTATTTTATTAAGTGGATTATTTTCTAAAAATTATTTGGTAAAAATAAAACTTTCAGCGGCTATTATTTTTTATCACCACTGAAAGTATAACTTTCATTGGTAACTTTTTCTTGTTGCTGCTGCAGAGTTATTTTTCCAAATATATTAATTCCCCCCAATCCCCATCGCATCTGCCACTTCTCAATTTCTCTCCGTTGTGAAAACTTCAGAGTTTGTGGCACCCTCATCCTTCAGTTCAGACCTTCAGATAGCGCACCTTCGCAGAGTCCATTATTACTGTCGCCGTGCCTCTTCGCAGACTCCACTGTGACCTCGTCACGCCTCTTCTCATACTCCACTGTCACCATCGCATCTCCACTCTCTCAGACTCTGCAGTCGCTGTCATCACGCACCTTCTCAGGCTTTATTATCACCGTCGCGTCTCCACCCTCTTAGAAAACCTCTGGTTTGCAGATTTCCTAAGCACTGTATGTACTCCAATTGTTTAGAATCGTAGGAACTTCAAAACACCTCTGGTTTGCTAATTTCTAGTAAATTTACTTCAGTTTTAGTTAATTAATTGTATGCTTTGGTTTGCTGATTTTTCAGAAATTAATTTTACTTGTTATGTTATTTACCTAAAGCGTAGATGTCTTATGTCGGAGTATGTTATCTTTCTGATTCTTCACCTTCGCTGCTAAATTATTTTCACTATGTCAGAGTTTATATATATATAATGTCTTTCTGAGTAGTGAAGTGGTTGGTGTATGATTGTGAGGAAGCAAGACTGAAGAAGAGGGGACACCATGACCTATGAGGAGCTACCATTCTTCTCTCTCTCTCTCTCCTTTTTTTTCTTTATCTCTTCGGTGAAATAATATCTAGAGGCCTCTTGCAAGCATATGTTCATAATTCTCCAGAGATTGAAGCCCTGAATCATGAGATGTTGCCTGAAGTTCTTGATGAATACTTCTGCACTTTTGTTTATGTCTTCTGTGCTCTGTCTCTCCAGCTTCTTATTACCTTCAACCCCATGATGACTGTTTCTAATGAACTTCTCTGTTCTCCCATGGCTGCTTCCTCCTCCTTCTTCCTTGCTTACTTTCTGGTTATGGTGGCTCTTGTTCATGATTCTCGCTTTGCTTCAACCGATCTCTTCTTCAACCACTCAGAGCTTATCATGCAATTAATGGAGCTGGATGCTGAATGAGCCTCGTGTGCTTCCCATATATATATATATAGCCAAGCCAAGGAAGGAGACGTGTGGGTTAATTAATTAACTTTTGACCCTGCATGCCCTAACCCATTTCTTCTAGGTCCGTTCCTTTTCAACTAATTAAAAAAAAAAAAAAGATATGAAAGTTTCTTACCTAGTTGAATATGCTATGTGTATGATGTCTTTTATCACAAGTACTAATCATTAATCATCTGTTTTTGACTTGATAATATGGATTAGCTGTCTTTGTCAATTCGATTTGCTGGCAAAAGACAGATGAGCTTTTGATTTTCGTAAAGCTAGTAAATCTTTTGCATAACTTATTTAGGAAGGTTATAACTTATTTATCAATATTTTATAAATTTGACATCAATTATTAAAATGTTTGTAATTTGTTTTATATGAAATGATAAATTTCAAAATACCTGGGCAATGCAAAGTCAACTACATTATTAATATTAATTTGTAAATTTTCTCCTAAACATTCTTTAAATTGTGAGATTTTGGTGTTCTTGCTTGTGTTAGTGGTTTGGTAAATCATGATTGAATTCAGTTAACAAGTAAAATATTGAATTCAGTTCATATAGTCTAGTCTCTAGTTGATTTAATTTATATATATAATGTCTTTACGAGGAACCACATATTTTTATGTATTTATATGTTTGTTGGATTTTCTTGTTGTATCTTAGGTGTAACTTTTTAGGGATTAAAAATAGATAAAAGTTGACTACATATTAAAGAAAGAGTCAACCTATCATATATTAGAGGAGTAGATGCTATTCTAGAATGGGCAATTAGTCAATCTAGCGTGGTAAATCAAATAAGTTACCCTTATAAAAGATGCATGAATGTTATATTTAAAGTGAAAAGAGATGTTAGGACATATTTATTGAGCAAGGGTTTCTGAAATAGTTACAATATGTAGGAGTTGCATAGTAAAATTAGAAGATTTCAAACAGATTGTGGAACTTCTAGTCATAATCTAGAAAATGTACTGATAACGAGAACTTTGTTAGGATGGTATGTGATACATACGGAGTTTCATGTGTGAATTATATAAATATTAGCGACTATGAGAGCGAAAAGCCTATTGTTCAGGTTAAAATGTTCTTTGACTTATTAAAAGATGCTGAAACTGAATTTTATCCAGGTTGTATGAAGATGTATAGACTTTCTTTTAATGTAAAGTTGCTTCAAGTGAAGTTCCTTAACCATTGGAGTAATAAATCTATAGATGTGTTGTTGGGCTTGTTAAAAAAAGTTCTCCCATAAGGAGTTTTAGTGCCAGACTCATTCTATGAAGCTAAGAAGATAATTTGTGATTTAGGTTTAGATTATCATAAAATTAATGTTTGTGAGAATGATTGCATATTGTATTAGAGAAAGTACACAAATACATAATCATGTCTAAAGTGTAAGATGCCTAGATGGAAGTTAAACAAACATAAAGGAAAGAAGGTTCTAAATAAAGTCTTGAGACATTTTCCTATAATACCTAGGCTATAAAGACTTTATACGTCAAGAGGAGAGAGAAAAAATGGAGGTAGAGCGTGCAAAGATAGAAGAAGAACGTGTAGCAGAGCGTGAAAAGATTCAAGAAGAGCGTGTGCAATTCAAGCAAAGACTAATAAAACAAATGAAGTAAATGATACAAATTCAATTCGTTGCCTTGATGCAGAGGGGGCAACCACATGCGCCTACTTCTACTTATAGTATTGGTCATTCTATATAATATTTATGTATAAACTAAACAATTTTATTTTAATTTTAAATATATTTAAGTAATTAAAGTAATTTTTATATTTTATATGATGATCGAAATTATTTATCAATATTATTAGATTCTGGTTTATTTAGTTATTTATCATTTATTATTTTTGTTATTAAATTATATTTTTTCATATAAGAAAAATTACATAAAATAATTTAAAAAATAATATCAACTTTCAGCGGTGATAAAATTGTCGCCATAGATTATACTTTACGCGACTACAATTTTGTCGCCGCAGATTCAACATATTCAACTTTAGGGAGATTCACCTTTAGGCGGTGACAATATTAGTCACCACGGATTTAGTTTTAGGAGGCAACTTTATTAGTCACAGCTGATTCACTTTACATGGCGACTTTTGTTGCTGTCTTTAACATATCTTTACTGGCGATGCTAATTAAATGACTTCTGTTAAAATTTCAGCAATGACTTAGTGTTACCGCTAATTCTTGACATTCAACGACTACTTTCAATTGTCGCCACCAATATGTATAGGCGAATTGGCGGCGACAAAATATCACCTCTAAAGGTATTCAGCGGCGACTTTTGACGCCACTAAAAATCAATTTTTTTATAATGAATTAAAATACATTAACTCAATTGATAACGTATATAAAAAAATCAAGTTTTGTTTTATTTTTTTAAAAAAATAAATATTTTAATTTAGAAAAGTAAAACATCATTTAAACCAAATTAAGAGGTTTATTTTTTCTTAAACTTAAAATATAATATAATTGATTTCAGATAAGTTATCGGCTAACTAAAATTAAAATGTGGTGAGTTGTATTTTAATTAGATGGAGTTTAGATGAGGTAACACTTCTAAAAAATGTAAGTATTTCTCATTAAAATTGCACAATTTTAAAGGTTTTTTAAAAGATAGTAAAAAAATTAAAAATGGCCTCATATCCTATCTCCTCCTTATAAAATATTAAAATATTATTTATTTTATATAGAATCTAATCATAAAAATATAACAAAAAAACATTTAAAAAGTTGAGATATTACAAAAGTATACAATTATTTTGGGTGCGACCTCATTAATCTCGGTGACTTGAATATTTACCTATTGGATTGTCGCAGCTAGTGCTTTTCTTAAAATAATGAACGTCCCGTCCGGACCCTAACTTACGAAAGAAGTTTAAAATGACAAGTTTGGAAACATTCATTTTACAGTAATAAAGACATTTTTATACTATATATAATTCCTCCTCCTCTCCTATGATATTTAATATAAAATTTAATTGAAAAATTAATTTTATTTCTAAATATAAAATATCTTTTTTATATTTATTAATTTTTCTTAAATTTCTCTTATAGAAGAATATTTTCTTCAATACACTGCATACCAAAATTACAACGTCTAAACCGTGGACAACAAGCAAGTTCACGAAGCAGCATGTAGATCAGAGGCTAAGATGTTACGCTTGATAACATATGCAAAATAGTTGTTTTATCAAGATACAAGTGAGTTACTTGTGTTCATATTTCAAATCTTGGCATTACAAACACCAACACAGAACAGGCTATTTACGTACTGAAGTTTCACGTAGGACAACCAAAAGAGGGATATAAGGTCAACAGTTGCCGCATCAAACGGATGAATAAACTAAGACCCAATCACATCAATATCGAAGTTTAGGGTAAGATACAGAAACCCTCGAAGTTTCATCGAGGCTAACTATTCAAGAATTTGAGTATATATAGGACACACAAGGATTTTTTGTGTGCCAAATGTTAAAAGTGAGTCCTTTGGTTTCCTGATTCCAAGCCAAATTACGCAGCGTTTCATTGTCCCCCTTCTCTGTGCCTGCAAACTCAAGTCAAGTCATAGCTTCTTCACTCACGTAAGTATTGAAAGTGTCTTTCAACTTTCTTTATATTATTCTTTTCATTTTCAACTGTAATTACTGCCTCTCCAGTTTGTTAGTCTTGCTATGTCCTCGACATGCCATCGCTAGTTTGTTAGTCTTGCTCTGTCCTCGACTTGCCATCGTAGCGATGGAACTAGGGTGTCTTCGATCATCATATCCTATCTCCTTTAGTTTCCTCACCTGCCGGTGGCAGAGGAGGGGAGGGCTAGGTGGTGGTGGAGGTTTGGGTATGGTGGCGGCAGCAGGTTTGAGGGGGACCGGGGGATGATCTAGGGGTAGGCCCAAAGCCGGGAGAGTTTTGGTGATGGATTACGATAAAACATGATTGCTACAGGTTAATAAGTGATATTGTTCTTATAAATAGAAGAATATAAATTTAAATATCTTATATTTATTAAAAAAATAAAATTATTTATACTCTAGATCTCCAATAGAAATATTATTCACACTAAAGGGAAAAAAAAGAAAGTGATTGCGACATTTAGATCGGCCGCTATAAGTAACCATTTAGCAATCTTTTCTAAAATATACTATGTCCATAAGTGAAGGCACAATTCAACATAAAATTAAAATATAAAAAATATATTAATATAAGATACTTGATTAATGGTAGGTCATGAGCAATGTGTGCATTTGATCAATGTTTAAACGCTAATGAATTAACAATATTCTAAAAACTTTTACGTTATTCTTCGTCCAACACAATTGAAAAGGTTGCAGTAATTTATGCACATTCCTTTTGCTTTATTTCAATATCGAAATGACCTCATGCTTCTCTTTACACACGTATTGTCCTTTTTCTAGACTTCGTAGTTTGTACTCTCAATCACTTAATTAGTACATTTTAGTCAATAATTCTTCTTCTTCTTCTTCTTCTTCTTCTTCTTCTTCTTCTTCTTCTTCTTCTTCTTCTTCTTCTTCTTCTTCTTCTTCTTCTTCTTCTTCTTCTTCTTCTTCTTCTTCTTAATATGTGAACTAATACGTTTAATCGAACTTACTCTTAACATAAGTTTAAAATGAGTTAATACAATTTTATAAGTTAAAAATAAAAAATTGTAAACTTAGGAAATCAATTTGGGAGTTTGATAATTTAGATATAAAGTGTTAACTCAAATAACCAAAGGTCTGTTTGATATGAGGAAATGGAGAGGAGGAGAAATTTTAATTAAGTCCTAGACTTGTTTAATATTATGGATGAGGGCTATGTTTAACTATTTCGTAATTAAGAGAAGATATAGATAAATTATTGGTATCATTTGAAAATGGAAAAACTTATTCTTTTTAAATGTATCATCTTTAGAAATATTTTTTATTGTATGCAAATTTTCATTTTATTCGTAAAAAATTATATGAAAAGGTAAAATCAAAAGGAAGTCATCAATAATTCATTTTCTAAAAAGAACAATCAATTATTTCTAGAGTGACTTGTGTATAGGGCTATGGAGTGTGTGTATATAAAATATGTCATCCGTGGGCTCAGAAGCCGCCTACGTTAGCGATTAGTCTCACATTAGAGACAAATATAATGGTAGGCCATGTTTGGATATTGAAAGAAGCGAAAGGATAAATGAACGAGGTATAAGATAATTGGAAAAACTGGGGAAACTTCTCCGTTAAAAAATTTATTAATATAAAATACCTGATAAATTTTTATATATAAAAAGTATTAATATTTTGTAAATTTTATATATACAGAATATTAGTATTCTAATTTAGATTTTCACCAACAAAAAACTCTAACCGAATTTTTTCCAATTTTTCCTAAGATAATTTGTGTTTTCTTCTATATATAATTCACAACCTCATATTTAACAAAATTTTAAAGAAAGTGCTCGGTATTATTTGGATCAAAGGACACTGACTTCCTTCTATATATTTACGAAACATAACTTGAAAGGGGTCAGATAAATGGGATTTGCTTCCCTCTTTTTTTCTTTTTTTTTTTGGCGTTGACGCTCTCATCCATAATATCAAACAGACTTGTTTAATTTGCTTCCCAATATTGTTTGTTGACTTACTCTCCTCATTCTTGACAGTTGATAATTACGAACTCTATTAATTAGAACAACCTAAGTAATAAATATTGACACATACACACACACATTGATAGTCTTAGTCTTGTTTAATTAAGTCATGATGAACTGGCAATATGTTAAATACTAAAAATGAAGTAAAAGGGAGTGAAATATTTCTTAAATTTTTTTTTGTACAAATTTTTTTGGAAAGGGGTTAGGTTCACCTACGATATAAGGGTATGGCGAAATATCCTTTTCTCCTAGGCGATACTAATGTCGAGTAAGGCAAGCCGTTAATTACCCTTAAGTGTAAACTAAGACACCCAAAAACTAGGATACCTCTCCAAACGCCACTACTAGAACTATAACAAAATGGTACTCCTAGAGATAAATATTTCTTAAAATTAATAGAAATTCACATTCTAAAATGCTTAGTTTTGTAACTAATGTTTAATATTTTCTTTGATTGTAGGCTATGTTTTTGCTTTTTGACCAAGATGTTTGTATATTATTTGTATGTATCTCACATATACGCATAGACGCTTAATTATTGTATTTCGTTAAATAAAATCTCTTATTAGAATAATGATTTAATTTTATGATGCAATAATTACACTAAACAATTTAATTATTGTTTTACAGCTCAACTCCTTGGCATGCTATATTTGCATTTCAAATTCCATCAATAGGGATAATTGTCCAAATGCACTACCCAGATTCATTACATTTGGGCGAACACCCGTTAAACATGTGGATTTTCATATTTCGTCTTCTCTTTTATAGCATTGGTTTTGGATAATACATGAAGTGTCAGATCTTCACGCCACATGATAGAACCTATCTGAACCTCTCTGTTAAGGTAGCTTTTGTCTCAGGAAGTTTGGCTTGTGCCGCACTAATATCATTGTTGGTTCGACGTTCTCTTCAACCATTTGTTTTTATTATTTGTATGGTGCTGATATTTATATAATTTAACCGCAAGAAAATAACAAAAAAAAATGGGAAATGTAGTTTCATCCATGTATAACCCATGGAATAGGGAAAACTAATGTTCAAGCTAGTGATGTCCCAACACAACTTAGAAGTGTAGATCATGAGAAGTTCTACAACTTACTACCTTGTATTTAATATTTGATGATGTTGTATGTTGATTTATAATACTTACCTTTTCATTAGATACTTATTTACAAATAAGATTTTTTAATTAATTAGTATCAAAATTAAATATATATATATTCCCATTAGTTATGAGAAAATAGAAATAGAAGTGCCAGTGAGGTATCATCAATTAAGAGAGTTTAAAAATGTTGAAGGGTGTGCAAGTGATATGAGCGCATATATTGCAAGAAAGTATATAAGTTTGCCTTGTTGAATGTTAATTATATTGGGAAAATTAATTTATAAATTCGTATAGTTTTACTCAATTTTTAATCATATTTTTCTACCATGTTCTTATAATTTTGCCAAATTTTAATAAGAAAAAATTCTAATTAAATTATGTCAAAAGCTAAATCCAATTTCAGGCCCACACTTTTAACAAATATCTAATTAGGCCGAAAAGCATCATTGAAGATTTCTAAATGTTAGTAAAAGACCAAAATGCCTTTATATAGTTAAAAAGAAAAATTGAAGGTTGGTGTAACTGGGATTTTATTTTAACAATTTTTTACAAATCAAATTTTTGTTTGATTATAAAAATCAACAAAAAATTTGGATTTAGTTAGCAATTTTGTGTTTGATTATGATTTTAGTTTTGATTATAAAAAACAAACAAACATTCCCATAACTGAAACAATGGACTCGAAGCATAAGACCAACGTAAATAACTACCCTCTTCATTTTGTTAATCTAGATATATTACCGTTACAAGGTCGCTTCCCTTCAGGAAATATATAATTAATTAAGGGTTGATTGAGAATATATGTGTAGTAGTTATTAAAAAGATAGGCAATTGGCAAATAGGTAATAGGGGTGTGCATGAGCAGAGCTGGGCAGGGAAGCCCCCTGCCCGGTGCCCTGCCCAAAAAAAGTATGGGCTACATTTTGCAGCCTGATACCTGGCTCTACCCGATAAAAGTCCTAACAATTTTGGGTTGGGCATGAGCGGGCTGGTACCCAAATCGTGATGCCATGCTCATGTTGTGAAAAAATCTACAATTATAAATTTATAAAATAATATCATATTCACGTATCTTCAAGAGTTAAATAATATCAATAATTCACTAAAAATAAGGCAACAAAGTTAATAATTAAAATCTTGAGATCCATTGTATATAAAAAATAAGCGTTGAACTCTAAGTAGTTTGTAATTATAACTTTGCATCAATCTCCCCAATATTGACAAAGATAAAGCATCTAAAAAAATAAAATAAACAATTATAATTGGTAATATAATCATATGATAATTAACAAAGTTAAAAAAAAAGAAAAAATTAGTATAATTATAAATATTAAAATATACAACTTACCTACTTAACTACTCATATTTTTAAAATGACATTCTAGTTACCAGTAGCTATCATATTCTCCCTTCCAAGATAGAGAAAAAAATAAAAATAATAAAAGAAGGGGTGCTCATGGGCAGGGCAACCCCCATGCCAGGTGCCCAACCCAAAAAATGCATGGGCTGTATTTTGCAGCCCGATGCCCAGCCTAACCTATATTTATCGGGCTGAGTAGGGCATTTTTATTACGGGATTGGGTGGACATACTGGGCCACGGCCTTTGTGCACAGCCCTAATAGGTACTGTATGAAAAAAAAACAAAAAGTGCTAAAATGATAGCTAGCGTTAAGTAATCAAAACCGAAATCACAATCAAACAAAAATTTGATTGTTCATTAACAAAATCCAAAAATCTTTGTTTATTTTCAGAATAAAAAAGTTAATTTCTGAAAAAATTGTTTAAAAAATAGGCCTCTACCTTTAGTGCATTTTAGTCTTTTAATAACATTAAAAAAATCCTTAACAAATCCTGATTAGAAATTTATTAAAAGTATAGGCCTAAATTTAGATTTAGGTATTTTGACATAATTTAATTGGGATTCTCCCTTTTAATAATATCTTTATAATTTTATTTTATAAGAAAAAGTTTGAGTTTAGTTTGTAGAGTTTATTATAGTTTTACTTTAAAAAAAAATTTAAATTCCCAAACACCAGAGTACAGAACCGTTTTCCCCCCTTCGTTTTTGTTCATGTGGAAATTTATGCAACACTTGTAGATTCTCCATTCCCCCCCCCCCTCATCTATAGGGGAAAGTAACAGGCAAATTTTGCAATTATATTAAAACTTTTCAAAGGATGGAGTTCAGAAATCGTTTAAACCTAAGAAGAACCAAAAATGGCGACATGAAAGAGAGTTTTTCTCATAGGGTTTTAGGGCTTGACGCCTTGAGAGACAGGTTCTTGGTCATTGACATTCACAAAATCATTTGAAGAATGAGAGTGCTAATTAATTAAGGTTGCTAAGTTGTACAGAATGGGAAATAGTGAAATACTATAAAGAAACCAAATGATCAGAATGTCGCAAATTATTTTACATCAGCATATCTCTTGATCTGGTTGATGATTTATTTATCAAGTGTGTGTGTGTATTCACACCGTACCATTAAGTATTGGAAAAAAGAACAAAAATAAATAAATAAATTATAAAAAACCCAAACAATGTCGTTTAAGATCCAACCATATGGAGTACAAAGATCCCCTCCGATTACTGAATTCTCACCTCTCACGCCAAGTTAGACGCCTTAAAAAACATTAAAAAAAGAGAGAGAAAAGGAATGCGAGTCTGATAGAATCTTCATATTAATTAACTGACTAGATAATTGAATTTCCTTCCCCATTTTTCAAAAAAATAAATGTTTTATATATCATGCGCAGCAGGTAATACTGGTCTATGATGCCTATGATGGTGCCGTTTTGCTATATTATATTCGAATGATCAAACAATAACACATAAATTTGTATTCATACAAACTGTTAATTGTTATAATAAGAATATTTTTATAGGGGTCAAATGCAGAGAGCGCCCACAAACATAATAATAATCATTGAATTATAAAAATATATATCGGAGATATTTTATAGTAACATGTAATATGATGTCATACCCCACAAACGTATTATAAAAAGTATACCTACGCTAATATGATATCGCCCACAAACGTATAGGTTTCATGTTATTCTTACCTGTCACGTCCCTATTTTTGGACCGTGACCGGCACAGAATATAAATACATCATATTCTGAAAGCCTAGCATTTTAAGTAAAACCTTTAAATTCTCCATAGCATTTTTCAAAATCATACAAACATTTTCTAAGGTTCATGCAGAGCATTATCCTTTCCAAAATAATAAAAGTTCTTAAGAAGCAATTACATCAAAAGTAGTATTTATCAAACGAAGCTTCGGATCAACAGCAAGGCTCTTTACCGCTCAGCTGGAGAATTAGGGTCACCTGCACTATCTGAAGCCAAATAATCTACTCGTGAATAACGTCCCAAAAACATGATTTAAAAGAATGCGGAAAATAATCAATGCATAATCATATTAAAAATGTATTTCTTAACGCTTCGTGATCTAATGCAAACCTTTTTGTAAACAATTGTATTGCAGGGGAAAATAATAACATGAAATATTATTTCAAATAAATCATTTAAACCAATCCTTTCAAAACCATGGTCTTTCTGTAGGACTTCAACAGAACGAAAACAGACGTGGACACATAGTCCACGAGGGTAACTAACCATTCTGGTGGCTCGAAGCCACTAACTGTCACGAGAATGAATCCCACGAAATAATTCTGGTAGCTCAAGGCCACAAACTGTCGCGAGAACGAATCCCACGAAATAATTCTGGTGGCTACGCCACAAACTGTCACGAGAATAAATCCCACGAAATAATTCTGGTGGCTCAAGGCCACAAACTATCGAACTCGAGTAACCAAGGTGCACCAAGGACTAACAGTACTGCTGTTAGCAACCAGCGTTCTGTATTCCGTCCTAAAACATTTCCATCATGCGTGGGGTCCTTTTTACATGTAATTATCTCAATCCTTTCAAATACCATAATCATTGATAAAGCCACTTTAAATTTCAACAACCCCAGCATGAACATTCAAAATCAAGTTACTCTAAAAACATATGCAATTCACATAGGAATATTTCATGAATAATATCAGTTCACTGTCAAATCTTTTTCTAAAGCCTCTTTATCCATTTTCATGCATAATTGTAACCTTTTGTGAATCAATCGAAAGAAAATTATTTCTAACGATTTAAACCATGCTTTCATAAAACTTGCTTTTTGAAATCTATATTTGAAATTCATCATTTGAAATAACAATGCATTTGAAAATATAAATTTGTAGGGAACGTTATTCACTCACCTGCCACGCTCCTAAACCGTTACTCCTCCCACCAAACACTTGCTACAAGATTACTTCTCGTCCCCTGGTATTCCGAAATAGAATTAATATTCTATTCAAAGCTCCAACAGGACTAAATCACCTTGAAACTACAGCCAAACATAAAGGCAAACACTTAATCATTTCTACACCTTGAACACAACCTTTTGCACCACTTTGCAACTTTCAAAATTCCTCTCCCAACTACTTAATTCTAATACTCCAACTCCATAGACTTTCTATTTCATCTTTACACATGTATCTATGGGTATATGTAAAACAGTAGCAATCCTAAATCATCGACATTCTTCTTTCATTTTAAAAGCAACTTTCATGCTTATGTGCAGTTAGCAACAATGCCCAAACTCCTACCCGCAGCAGCAGATTTCATATTTATCATGACAGTATAATACATTCCCATACCTATATGCATATAGCATTTCCTAACTCAGCCCAATCCTGCAACAATACCCCAAAAACATATACATTACACCCCCAGAATGCACACCGCGACAGCGACCACCGTGCGTACACATATACTCATGTATCTGTTTCAACCAAGCTCACAGCCTCCATTCAATATTGATTCATATCAGCAGCATAATAGTATGCACACGGCAGCAACAAACCAGTATAATCATGGATTATCTATATTACCACACAAACCTTCCCACACAGCAAACACAACCGCCACTGTCGCAGAGAAAACAAGGAAAAAGGGTGAAACTTACCACCCTTACCGCACCTGGGATTCACAGCAATCACGCCGCGGCACAGAGCAGGAAAATAACCTAGCTTAGCTTCTCACTTCCTTCTTTCCTTCTATCAACTACAACACACATCCTGCTACGGGGAATGACGATGACACCGAAGAACAGAGTGAGCTTAGCTGCTCACGGTAGCAATCCAAGAATAAAAGAAAGAACATGAGTATGAAATATGGTTCAAGAAGCTTATCCTAATCGCCTCCGGAATCGTCCACTGCGGAGAAAAACAGAAATGAAATTCAAATACGTGCTACAGTAGCAAAGGTTTGCTACAGTAGCAGAGAATGGCGACGGACTACCGCTCTCCGGCGACTGCAGCGACCACGAAACTGGTCTACGGGAAGAAGCATCCGCTGGCGCTAGAACCCAACTCACAGAGCTCGTAATACCCCTGCCTTCCACTCTCACTCTCACAGCGACAACACAGATGACAGAAAGAGAAGGAGAGCGGGCGGTTGCTTCTTAAGGACAACGGCAGAGACCTCTCTTGCCGTGTACTCTCCTCCCGCGCCGCACGCTGAACCTCTGCTACCCTTCACCTCCACCTGCTGCTGCTCTGCCATCTCTGGTCGCAAGGAAAGAAAGAAAAAAAAAACAATGGGGGAGACAGTCGGGTCGGTGACAGGGAACAGAGGGGGAAAATTTTTTTCACAAAATGACTTACGTTTCTGCACAAGCTGGGATTCGAACACGGGCCAAGCGGTTTCTTTCTTGCCTTTGAACCATTCAGCCAACTCTTCCCATGCAAGGTATTCTGAAAAGAATATACATATATGCTAATTAAATTCCTAATCATAACATTACCATTATAACAAGTCAACTTTATAACAAACTGAATCCGTCAAGTCTTTTAAAATTTAATTTTCCTGTCTTAACTATGAGTAATTTCCCCTCTTTTATCATTTTATGATGTCATACAGGAGCCCCTCGAAGTTTCTGCGATGTTAACCATTCAAGAATTTGAGTATATATATCGGAGACCCTAGGATTTTTTGTATGCCAAATGTTCAAATTGAGTTCTTTGGTTTCCTGATTCCAAGCCGAATACGCAGCGTTTCGTCGTCCCCTTTCTCTGTGCCTGCAAACTCAAGTCATGGCTGCTTCACTCCCGTAAGTATTGAAAGTGTCTTTCAACTATATATTATTCTTTTCATTTTCACCTCTAATTACTGCGTCTCCAGTTTGTTAGTCTTGCTATGTCCTCGACTCGCCATCGCTAGTTTGTTAGTCTTGCTTTGTCCTCGACTTGCCATCTTAGTGATGGAACTAGCGTGGCTCCTATCATCTTATCCTATCATTCCTTTAGTTTCCTCACCTGGCGGTGGCAGAGGAGTGCCAAATGGTGGCTGCAGGCTTGAGGGGGACTGGGGGATGATCTAGTGGTAGGCCCAAAGCCGGAAGAGTTTTGGCGATGGATTGCGATAAAACATGATTGCCACACGTTAATAAGTTGCCTGGTTATGTTCAATATCTAAAAACTATTATTTTAGTGTAATTCTAGTCGTAATATTCGGAGAGACATCATATCTCCTAGATGTTTAGGTTTACCCCTGAAAGTAATTCATGACTCGCCCTACCTGACATTGGTATCCCTTAAAAGGAAGGGAAACTTCATTCTACCCTTGAATCATGGGTGAACTCAACCCCTTTCTAAAAAAAATTTATAAAAAAAAAGTTACCTTATTTTTGTAACAAAAAATTAAATCCGAAAAATGTATTTATTAAAAAAAAATTATTACACCTTGCTGTTGAATAGGGATACCATTCACACTAAAGTGGAAAAAAGACTGATTGCGACATTTAGATCGACCGGGAGATAAGTAACCATTTAATAATCTTTTCTAAAATATACAAAATTTATTTTGGTCAACTTCTATTTATTTTTATTTTTATTTTTGCAATCCGAGATGGTGGGTGTTTCCCGATTCCTACTATCCCAAAAAGATGCAGCGTTGAATTTGACAAATATAATATTAAAAATATTAATTTAGGGAATGAACATATTAAATATGTTAAAGGGATAGTTTTAATTAGCCAGACATAATTTATGAAATGTTTATTTATGTATTTATATTCTATCATTTGCAAGGAATTAATTTTAATTATAATATCACAGGTATTATTTCAATTTAAATAAATTTTAACTGAACACTTTTAGTCATCTATATTAAAATTATACATCAGATATTAAGAATATCTCTACATAAATAAATCAACATCAATTGATAATTAATAGATTTAATATAAAATACCATCTCATAATAAGAATGTTATTATATTTTGAACTCATGTATAATGTTTTTTTTAATATCTACCAAAGACTATTGGATCTAGTGACACCAACCCTCCTTTAAGAAGGGAGGTCAGGTTCAAATCTATGCTCGTGTATACATAAGTTTGTGTTATGAATATTAATATATGTTAGTTACGTTGTTAGATTTGATTTCTATATATAAAAAAAAATCAATGTCTTTATTATTTGCATGTATTTGACACGTACTGAAATATTAAAATAATTCTTTGATGTAAAACTTCAAATTAATTAGTTTGATGGTTTTGCAGCTCAAACCAATGGCATGCTATATTTGTGTTTCTAATTCCAACAGCAGGAACGATCGTCCAAATGCATTTCCCCAATTCATCACCTTTAGATGAATATCCTATAAGCATATGGATTTTCATTATATGCTCACTTTTCTATTCCTTGGCATTTGGATACCATATCAAATGTCAGATTCGTACAGCTGATGATACTACTTCCTTGAATCGCTCCGTTAAGGTAGCTTTTATCTCAGGGAATTTGGCTTATGCCTCGCTAATATCAGTTTTGGTTCCCCTCTCTCTCCAACCACTCGTCTTCATTCTCTGTTTATTGTTGCTGTTCATGTACTTTAATCGCAAGAAAATAATAGAAATTGGTGCAAATATGGCTTCATATTTACGTGACATGTGGATGAGAACTAAAAGCAGAGCTTCAAATTTGCACGAGCAATGGAGGAGAACCGAAAGTGGCAATGTCCTGCCACCAGTTTAGATTTTAATCAAGTCTTAGAACTTAATATTGTGGGATAATGTGATGTTGTTTTAATATACTTTTCTTTTACTATGCTCTGTTTTACATTTGTTAATCACATATGTGTTTCTTTCATGAATTGAGAATAGTAAAGATAGTGATAGAGTTCCGTTAGTGGAAAAGATCTCTTGTATAATGTATGCTCTATTTTTCAGACATTATTGTCCTGGTGAAATTGTAATTTCACCCGTCCTTTAGAGTCAAAGGGTTTTTATCTGAATAGAAATAAGATTGAATATATGTATTATAATTTTGATAAGAGACAAGTTAGAAGTAACTTGGAAGTCAGATTGAGAGATCAAGTTATACCATAAATAGATAAGTTCAAATATTTGTGATCAATTATATAGAAGGACGGTAAAATTTTGAAGGATATTAATTATAGAATTCAGGCTGGGTGGTTTAAATGGAGAAAGGCTATTGGGATTATATGTGATTAAAAAGTACCAGATAAAGTAAAAGAAAAGTTTTATCGCACTGCTATAAAACCAGCAATACTTTATAGAAATGAATATTGGGCTTTAAAAGGACAGCAAGAGTATAAAATTGGGGTAGCTGAGATGAATATATTGAGATAGATGTGTGGGCATACAAGAAAAAATAAAATAAGTAATGAACAAATACGGGAAAAATTTAGAGTGACACCTATTGAAGAGAAAATAGTAGATAACCGTCTTAGGTAGTTTGGACATGTGCAAAGAAGACCAAGGGATGCGCCGATGAGGAGGATGGAGCAAATAATATGGACTCCAGTTAAAAGGAGTAGAAGAAGGCTAAAGAGAACGCTCAACGAGGTCATTGAGCAGGATCTCCTAGTTAATAACCTATCCAAAAATTTAGTTTTTGATAAAGTACAATGGCATTGTATGATCTATGTAGCCGACCATATTTAATAGGATAAGGCTTATTGTTGTTATTGTATCGTTCTAGTGAAAGTTTTTGCCACAGGGGCACATTATTTTGTTTTTTAATCTTCTCTTTCTCAAACGGGGGAAATATTTCTCTTTAAGTAAAGGAATTCTCAACTAAAACGAAAGACCAATAAAAGAAATACTGCCTCAGTTTTTGGGTAAGAGCTGGGAGCTATGTATTTGAATGCAGGGCACGTTAATAATCAGATAAGCATTTGAAAATTGAGAGTTCTAATGTAGAAACTGGTGATGAAGATTTAAGCAATTCATATGGAATTGGCAATTCAATAAAGAGATCAAATGATTATATTATCGATAATGGGCTTATTACTCGTGGTCAACCGAAAAATGACTTGTTCGTGCTGAAATTAGGGGTATGCAAGATACCCATAGCCCAATAAGCTTATCCGGACCCATCTAAAATAATGCTGTATCCAACCCGATAAAATATGACCTAATAAAAAATGCGTAATTTTGGGTAATGTTCAGGTAGAGCCGAGTATCGGGCAGGGGTTGTTGCCCTGCCTATTTGGCCTTACCTCATTATTAAGTTAATAATACACACATATCAGTTATGATATTGCACGAAAGAGGGCTTCGCTTAGGTTCATTGTTCTCTCCTGTCGGCTATCGATTCCTTTCCCTGAGCTCACAGTTTTGCTCTTGCAGTTTCGCCTTCCAGTTCAGCACTTTACCCACGCTCAAGCTCTACCAAAACCTCCTCTTCTGATCAATAGATAAAGTCCCTCATGCTCCATATCTACACGAATCATTCAAAGGAAACAGAGCTCAATTTTGCGATGGTTTTGCTTCCTCTTCGCATTCTTTACTAACATTCCTTCTAATCGCGGAGTGCTTTTCAGGTAATATATCCCTCATCCCCCAATCTGATGTAAATTATGTGTGCAAGATGCCCATAACACAATAAGCCTACTTGGGCCTGCCTAAAAAATATCTTGCACAACCTGATAAAAAATGACCTAATAAAAAATAGGTAATTTTTGACATAGTCGATGTTCTAATAGTACTAGCATTTGCCTTGCTCAGTTATTAAGTTAATAATACACACATATCAGTTATGACATTGCACGAAAGATGGCTTCACTTAGGGTTCATTGTTCTCTCCTGTCGGCTATCAATTCCTTTCCCTGAGCTCACGGTTTTACTCCTGCAGTTCCACCTTCTAGTTCAACACTTTACCCACGCTCAAGTTCTGCCAAAATCTTCTCTTCCGGTTAATAGATCAAGTCCCTCATGAACCATATTTGCATGAATCATTCAAAGGAAAGAGAGCTCGGTTTTGCGACTAAATCCTTGGTTTTAGCTTTGCAACTATTTTGCTTCCTCTTCATACTCTTTATTGACATTTCTTTCTAATCACAGAGTACTTTTTCAGATATTATATCCCTCCTCCCCCAATCTGATGTAAATTATGTAGTTTTCACTCTGTCACACGAGGATTCAGTCCTCATATATCACAGTAGAATATTTTCAAACATGTTCTTCACAAAATGAAGATCCTTTCACTTATAATTCCTGATTCCCCCACACACATGGCACACCCATGGCTATAGTAAGGCCTTACTGAAGCCTTGAACAGAATTCTGATATGCAAGACAATAGAACTGAAGTTACCGAATACATAGATTTAAGTCATTGCATAAGTAGTTTTCAAATATGAATAGAATTAGATCAGTGACATCTATTTGATGAGAATGGTGAGATCTCCAAGCCACTGTGAACTGATAAGTGATCATATCTTAGATCTTGTCAAAGGTGCCTGTTCAAATCTATGCCTAGTTAAATATGTATAACATCCCTAGGGGAAGAATGCAAAAGAGAACTGATAAGGGAGGAGTTCGATTATCATGGCCAAAATTGGCTACAAGTGATCAATCTATCAATGATTTAGTTGACAAGCTTTGAGAGTTTAATAATTTTGATGAAACGAAAAACGTCATTCAGATGCCAATAAATTCTATTATATATTTTACTTTATAATATATAACATACTTTTTCTTTTATTTTTTCTCTAGATGTTACATTTAGAAGGAAAAATATGATAATTAATGATGACTAAAAATCATTTTAATTACAATAGACTTTACAACTTTAATTATTATCTTGTTGCATTGATTTTAGTTGATTATGGATATTTTTTAAATTTTTAAGACATAAATATAGTATTATTTTAAAAAATTATGATTGTAGATTTTTTCTTACAATATGAGCAGAATATTACTATTTGGGTATGCTTAATCTGCCTATGTCTAACCTAAAATATTTAGACTTTTTATAAGATAAGGCTGAATATCCAACTATAAAATACAACTCATATAATACAGCTCATATATTTTTATGTAAGATACTAGATAGGAGGATTATCTTGACTAACCTTACCTATAGACACCAGTTGAAACCATGCTTTCTTGGAAGTGATGCGTTAAGCTTTTGCCGTTTCTTATCTCATATTTGAGTTTGGAATCTGTGATCTTCTCTTTCTTCTTGGTCTCTGCTATTCCTCCTCGATTGTGTTGCTCTTTTTCTCAAGTGCCGCAGGTAGAGATCATAGGATTTGATTTGTTGTTTATTTTAGGATTAGGTGTGGATAGGTCACTCACAAATGAATTAGTGACGTCAGTTAATTTTATATAAAAAATAATGTCTATTTCCATCTATCTATCTACCTATCTATTTATTTCTTTCTAAAGAGAGATATTACCTCTTTCATTAATATAAAAAATTAATTAACTTTATTACATATATTAATAAAATTAAATAAATTAATTAATTATAATTAATATAAAAATTAGTTAATTAATTTGAATAGATTAAAGAATATATAATATAAATTTATTTTAATGAGTTAAATTTGATAATCATTAACTAATTTATTTAATTTATTTAATATATCTAAAAAAAACTAACTAACTTTTAAATTAAAGAATAGAGAGATTATGTTTTATTTTCTTAATATTAACTATTTTATATAATGTTAAGGGAAAAGTTTTTATTTTAATTCACTTTTCACTGTAAAAAATTGTTCATTTTTTAACGCTCTTTTCAATGAAATATTTTTTTTTAAAATATGCTTTTTATAATTTAATCTTGATTTTTAACTATATATATTTTTGTTATAAACTTATTAACTACGTCAAATTATAATCATATGCAGTTTAATTTTAGTAACATAAAATTATATTATAAACTCATGTTGATTTCAATAATCACATATCTAAAGGTGTTTTTAATTACAATGTTCCCAACACGTCATACTTCGACAAACAATATTTATGTCCAATGGATATGGATCGATATTCACCTCCACGAATGACCAACTCAGAACATCACTATCTAGGGATCATTTTGTATTTGGGCAATATTTTATTTGGTCCTTTTACCAAAATCCAGCTACCATTCTAATCTAATATGATGTAAACAATTTTGAAATAAATTAAATTAGAAGGCCAATGGCCTTTTAGTAGTGATATCAAGTATGGGAGCTTCTCTTCAAATGAAAAATTAGTAATTTGATCTCACTTATTATCTCATATTATTACTATCTGCCTCTCTAAATAAAAAAAATAAGGAGACATTATTTTGTCCAAAATATTTTAAAAAATAATCAATAATATAATACTCCCTGAAATATATAAAAACTTATTTTGGGCCAATTAATAATTAATGGATCTTTTGCAAAAACAATTATTGTAAAATTAACTATTCCCCCTGAGATGCATTAAAATTCATTGAATCTATGGTTGAATTTAGTAATTAATTTTGGGGAATATTTATTAGGGGTGTGTTTGTAATGTGAGAAATTATGTGACAAACAAATGATGAAGTCAAAGTCAAACAAGGTCTTCAACGAATAAATAAACGTTTCTTCATCCCTCTCATATACTCTCTGTCTCTTTTGAGAAGAAATAAATAACCCATTGCGTCAAAGCAGAATATAAATGAAAGCTTTTTTTTTTCTATTTTATTTCCCTCCAAAGTTTTGTTAATTAAATATGTCACTTTAACAATCAGCACAGTCACATTTCCCTCCCTCATCTTGGTAATTATATATTGCCTCATCTTTTTAGAATCGGTTTGGTATATATATAGTTTTGACTTTTGATCTTGCTCAATGAAATTTCTTATGATATAAACCTGTTTTGATATTTTATAAACTTTATTTAAATTGAATCTCATATTTTATAACAAAATTAATATTTTATCATCAAAACGTATAATTTAATTAACGATTATTTCAAAAGTATTGATTGAAATTTATCTGTAAAACCAGATTCAACTTTCAAAATATAGAATATATTTTCCTTCAAATCCTTTCAACTATCAGCTAAGTTGTTGAGTGACAATGAGCTTTTTGTTTTAATAAAAAAAAATTAACTGTTTAAATATAAGATTTTAAAGGCCTATTTGGATAGGATTTTGAAAATGGGCTTATAAAAAAAAGGACTTTTAGACAGCTTATAGAAAAGGGCTTTTGAAAAAGAGTTTATGAAAAAAAGTGGTTTTCAATAAATGGATATTTGGATAGTTATTTCTAAAAGTACTTTTATTACTGGTAAATTACGAAAAAAGATATGAGTATTAAATGAGGAGAGATAAGAGATAAGATGAGAGAGGAGAGAGGGTGTAAGAAAAAGTATGAGAGAGGGTGTAAGAAAAAGTAGGGATAATATAATAATTGGTTAGTTCTTAAGCTCTTTTACTGTTCCATAAGCTACTCTGACCAGTTTATCTGAAACTTTAGTTTTAAACCATGATTTAGTCCAAAAGCCCATTTGAACAAATATAAATGTTTATTTTAAAATTTCTCTAAACTTAAGTTTTGAGTTAAATCTAGGTTTACCTATTTTTTAAATAGGCACTAAATTTAAGTTTATTATAGAATCTATTTCTTGCCAAGTGGGCCCGAAGTGAAAGTCCCATAGGAGATGACCCAATTTGTACAAATACAGTCCAGTCCACTTAGGTATGACCTACTAGACAACATGCTAAATGACTCATTAGACTACCCACCTAACGGGTGGCAGGGATCAACATCTAAGATCCCATAAATCTTGAACCCACCGCCTTAATAAACCCTTAAGATTATAGCCCAAGATCTTAGAGAGGCATGCAACAAGGTGGAAAGACCACCCCTAGCGGTCTGGAGGGGCGTCAAGCAAGGGGATCCTAAGGAAAGTGGGGGTTGTTCCTTATAATAACCCCAAGGTTTGTGTTGAAGATCGTAGAGGGCGACATACAACACCCCACACGTCCTACTGGATATTGATAAAATATAAAGGTAGGCATGAGTAGAAGCTGATTCTATTCACTCACTTAACTCATTGTAAACGAAAAATATATTCTTGGCAATAATATTCAGAACCCTTCTCCTTCCCCATATTTTCTCTTTTATTCTTTCTATATATGTATTATTTTGATTATCCAGTTGTAAATGTTGTTAGTGATATGATCCAACAAAAAAATTGCATCAATAATTTGGCGTTGTCTATGGAGACCTAACAACGATTCTAACTAACGATCTTACCCTAGTTGTTGTCTTGTAGGATTGCCACAGTTTAGATGGCAGACATTAACGAGAGCCTCCACGAACAGCTCTAGGAACGACCACCTTAGTGTGGCAGCAAGCGCAGCAGTTGGCGGCCCAGTTAGACCAAGAGGTCGAACAGGTTGAACAATTGAAGTGCCTCGAGGAAGAAAACGAGGCTATGCGATAAGAGAACCTAAAGATGCAGAGGCGCATGAGGAGATTGACGGCCCTCACAAGACACGAATAAGGATGCGGTACCTGAGAGGGCCGTGATGGTTATCAAAGAGTGGAAGAAGAACTTCCAAAAGTTGGAGGCTATGGTGCACCATCTCCCAGGGTACTTACACCTGTTAAGAAGAGTGTCCATAGCAGCTTCGTTGACTCGCCTTTTACAAATACGATCGCCCTTGTCAAGATACCCAAGAAGTTCATATTTCCAAACGTTCATCTATACGATGGGTCAACAGACCACGATGAACATATGGCATAATATAAGCAGAGGATGTTCATAGTTGCCATACCAAAGAACTATAAGAAACTTCGAATCTAGGTTGACGGTCCCACCTTGTACTGGTACACCAACATTGTGGATTTGTGGAGCAACTTATGGACTTTTGGCACTATTTTAGTTCACCACTTAAAATATTTAAAAATAATAGATAACTTATCTTATATAATATTAGTATCACCTATAAAAAAATGATACTTCATCTTGCCCTTATATCGTAAGTGAGCTTAATTCTTTTTTAAAATTTTTTGTATAAAAAAAACCACAATAGAAAGAAAAAGCATTGCCAAATAAATAAATAAATAAGTTATTACGTTTTATTTTTAATATAATAGTTAGCTAATTTTTATGAATAGATTATTAGAAATCTAAATAAATAAGTTAAGTATAATTAATATAATATTTAATTAATTAATTTAGGAGATTAAGTATATAATATGAATTTGTCTTGAGAAGTTAGATTTGATCATAATTAATTGATTTATTCAGTTTCTTTAATCTATCTAAAAAAAAAATAACAAGCTCTTATATTAAACTGTAGAGAATAGTTAATTATAAAATATAAAAGTAATTTGGGTAGATTAAGGAGTATATAATATGTATTTATCTTAAAAAATTAAGCTAGATATATTATATGCAATGCATGAAAAATCATCTCTAGTTGATATATATAGATAGATAGATGGATAGGCGTGGGTCTCATATATTGTGCAAGGTTTGTAAACGGAGTTGTATTATTATAACTTAAAAGAAAGAAAGAAAATGCCTCAGAAAATAGTTCATCCAAAATTGTTTAAATTGGCTGAGACCTGGGAATAATGTAGAACAAACTTTAACGAAGGGACCAAACTAAAAATAGCCAAACAAAATTTGGGCAAAAAGGTGCAAAATAAAATGACCATTGAAGAATAGTACCCATAATTGTTTCTTATCGATTAACACAATTTACTACAATTTTATATACTTTCTAAGAAGTTAACTTTTTGATAACTCTGATAAGCTGAACCAAGCAATTTTTATAGTAACACTACTTATAGAGAATAATAACTGAAATTTATAATATAAGATATATTTAATTAATTTGATTAGATTAAAAAAATTAGTTAAATTAATTAATATAGTATGTATTTTTTAAAATATTATAACTATAAATATAAAAAAAATATTTTATATTTATGATTAAGATCAACTCTATAATTATATCTTCTATTAAGGATTAGAAGAATAATAATTAAAGCTAATCCTAATCATAGTCTGAAATAATAAAATAATGATAAACCAAAATAACATAGATCATATTCTTTATCACATATTCTATTGTGAAGTTTAATAATGATTGTGCAATTATACGAATCAACATGCTCAAACCCTCCTTTTAATGGAAAATGTTTGGGATCAAACTCTAACGTAGTTAGGGTGAGCATGTATCGATGTACTCTCTGTAGTATATGATATTTTTTAGAAATATTTTTTAGTTTATAATATAAATAACTTAGAGAGAATTATTAATGTTTATTTATTAATTTTATCTCTGTAATTAATGATTAAATTTAACTCATCATATTTTTTTCTCAACTTCAAAATCTCATTAATATGAATAAAGTTAGAAAATTTTATTGATATAAGACAAACCCATGATTAGAAGGCGTATTTAGAAATTACTCTATCGTATTTAGAAATTACTCTATGTAAGATACCAAAGGTGTATTTAGAAATCTCTAAACCATGATTTTTTAGAAGTATTCTACGTTAAACTCCACTTAAATGCTCATATAAAATCATTTATAAAATTCTATTCAAATAACCTTTAAGATCTATTTAATTATTTTGAGTATATTAAAAAATTTAGATGAATTATTTAATTATAATAAATATAATATAATTTTTTTAAAATATTTTATATAACATTAGATTATATATAAGTTTATAAATTAAATAAATTAATTTTTTAAAAAAATAATAAATATAATATATGAAATAAATTAAAGTTTTACGTTAAGGATACAAAAACTGGAGGAGTGTTTTAGAAGGCATTATTTTTTTGAAAGTGTTGGGAAAACAATCAATTATATACTCTTTTAAGAGGGCACTAAAGTTAATTTTAGAAAATACTAATGGGTGGCCAAATTTAATAAGAAATTTTAGACAATGTTCATTGCCAAGTAAAGATATACATTTTTCCCAAAAAAAAACAACAACGTAAAAATATAAATTAAAGGGACAATTAATCAATTATATATTGTATATTATAAAATCTTAATTCCACGTTTAGTCATTTGTTGTTCTCTCTATTTCTTACGAGCCTTCAGATGTCTCATTTAAATTAGAGGTGATAAAATGGGTTGGCTTGCCAAAAATGGATTAACCCGTTTTAAAAATGGGCTGGGACAGGGCAGGCTGCACGTGCTAGCATTTTGCCAGCCCGAGCCCGCGGCCTGCCACTTTTTTTTTTTTAATTTTTAATATTTTTAAAAAATTATTTCTAAACTTTTAGAATACTAATAAAAAAATTTAATGTTATATTAGTATAATTAAAATATAGTTAATGTTATACTCTTAAAAAAGTTTACTTTTTATAAAAAAATATCAAATTTTATAACTATAAATCTAAATAAATATTAACATAATATTAATCAATTATAATATGTCAATACATATTAATAAATAGATAATTATTTTTATTAATATTCAATAATAAAAATATTTAAAATAATATTTAAATAAAATAAATAATAATATTAATAATTAAAAAAAAAAAAGGCTGACTGGCCCGCCTAACCAACTCTAATTCAAACTTAGGATTTCTCTTTTCCGGGACTAAGGCATTGAATCCACAAACTGTTGCCTCTTCGCCCTCTTCTTGATTCTTAATTTCCCTACATGAGCATAAAAAATTAGAAAACTTTTTATCTTGGCCCCATGAGTTTGACTCTAATCCCATGAGTTTTATTTTCTCTCTCATAATCTGACCTCTCTCTCCTCATTAATAATAATTCTTTCTCTCTCTTCCTTCCACACGCCTCCTCAGGCTCTCTCTCTAGATTTAATTTCCTCTCACACGATCCTCCCTGCTCCCTCCTTATCACTCTCCCTCTCTCTCTTCCTTCCTTCCTTCTTCCTTCTTCGTCCTTAGTCTCTCTACTCTCTCATAATCTCCCTTCTCTCTCCTCATTCACATCATTCTTCCTCTCTCTTCCTTCCTCCTAAGCTCTTTATATATTTAATCCCCTCTCCCCTCTCTCCTCCATCATTATCACTCTTCCTCTCTCTTCTTTCTTTCTTCCTCCTTAGTCTCTCTCTCCTTCGTTCTTTCTCCTTAGTCTCTCCTTCATTCTTCCTCCTTCATATTATGTATACATGGATAATGTCAATATTTCAAAAATTTAAACAAAATAATCTAGATGTTGCCAGTATGGTATTGAGAGTAATATTTTAATTAGAGAGATATATTTTTTTTATTTTTTATTTATAAATATGACTTAAAAAATATAAAATAGATAATATATGGATTGACATTTAATTAAACTAATATTAAAATTGAATTTGAATAATGATTAAATAACACCAATTTTTTTTTGGGAAATCCATTTTACAATTACTTATATTTTTTTAATTTTTAATTTAATACATAAGTCTTTTTAACTTACTTATTTTTTTAAATTTTATTCTGTTAACGCCATAAACCCTTAGAATTATATCCTCTGTTCATCTTTCAAAATATTTTTTAAAATAAGGGGCTAACAATATTAATTAAGTAAAACTAAGTGATTTAATTGAGTTAAAAAAAACAATGACACTAAATTAAAGATTAAAGGAAAAAATTTTCCATTTTGTTTCAATATTCCTTATTGAATTTGAAGTATCAGTAGTAAATTATTATATAAACAATGTCAAACTTCGTAAAACAAGGTTAAGCGAAACCGAAATTATTGACGTCACTTGAAAATGAACAGCCGTCCATGTGTCCATAGAAACATGCTAAATTTCAATTTTTGGTGTGCTTTTTTCAATTGTTAACGGAGATGCCCCTTCCAACTTGCGCGTGGTCCCCACATCTCGGCAAAGACAGCCTCATCTTGCTTTCCCACTTCGAGATTGATGTTGACGATCAGTGTTTCCTCTATGTTTCCTATATGACATAAATTCATTTCTTAGTAAATTCGATTTAGGGTATATTTGGATTAGCAGTTGCATAAGTGATTCCTTTTAAACATAAGATAAAAAATAATAGATAATATAATATAATTTATATTTGAATTGACTTTCAGTTTGATAAAGTGAAATTTATTTAGAAAAATAATAGAAAAGTAAATTTAGATGAAAAATGACTAAAAATGACATAAATTTTATAATATTTATTATAGATATATAATTTGATAGATTTAATAAAAATTATGAATTTGAATAAAAATTATAAAAATAAAAAGAGATAATTCAAAAAAATTGTAAATACTGAACACAAAAACCTCTTGATTTCAGAGGGGAGAATCAACGTACGTACTTTCGTTATCAAAAACTCCGTTTTGGAGAAGATCAATTCAAAACATTCAAAAACATTCCGAAAGAACGTTCATCTTCCTTTTGGAAAGCCTTCCACAACTGATGTAGCATCTTCTTCCTCTTCTTCTTATTTCCCAACGAATCCTCATCGATCTTCTTTGCTCGATCTGCCAGGAGAAACAACCATTCAACTTCCAGTTAACTCAGAATCAAGTCATCATGCCCAATTCACTCACGTAAGTCTTCATAGTTTCTTTTCCGATCCCTTTAATTCTATTTCTATGGGATTCTGTTCATATTACTACGTATATGTGAAAATTAAATGAATAATATCAACAGCTCAGATACGCCACGAGCTTACAGCATGCATACATTTCTCATGAAGAGTTCCTGTGTTCTATTTTATCAAGTTTTTTCTCAAACTCTAACGGCTGTATCTGGCCTCCAAGATCATACTCTTGCAGCTTTTGCAGTAGAGGGTTCAGGTCAGCCCAAGCTCTTGGTGGCCACATGAATGTTCACAGAAGAGATAGAGCTCAGCTGAAGCAACCCCCCAGTCCACACAATAAACAAGATCATCAAATCAGTAGTCTTCTTGATCACCAAAATTCTTTCGCATCTTCTTCTCTTGCTTATTCCAATACTAACGGCTGTATCTGCCTCCAAGACCATACTCTTGCAGCTTCTGCAGCAGAGAGTTCAGGTCAGCTCAAGCTCTAGGTGGCCACATGAATATTCACAGAAGAGATAGAGCTCGGCTAAAGCAACCCCCAAGTCCACACAATGAACAAGATGATAAAACCAGTAGTCTTCCGATCGTCAAAACTCTTTCACATCTTCTTCTCTTGCTTATTCCAACGCTAACGGCTGTATCTGGCCTCCAAGATCATCCTCCTGCAGCTTTTGCAGCAGAGAGTTCAGGTCAGCTCAAGCTCTAGGTGGCCACATGAATATTCACAGAAGAGATAGAGCTCGGCTAAAGCAACCCCCAAGTCCACACAATAAACAAGATGATAAAACCAGTAGTCTTCCTTATCGTCAAAAATCTTTCACATCTTCTCTTGCTTATTCCAACGCTAACGGCTGTATCTGGCCTCCATGATCATACTCTTGCAGCTTCTAAAGCAGAGAGTTCAGGTCAGCTCAAGCTCTAGGCGGCCACATGAATATTCATAGAAGAGATAGAGCTCAGCTAAAGCAATCCCCAAGTCTACACAATAAACAAGATGATAAATCAGTAGTCTTCCTGATCGTCAAAATTCTTTCACAACTTCTTCTCTTGTTTATTCCAACGCTAACGGCTGTATCTAGCCTTCAAGATTATACTGTTTCAGCTTCTGCTGCAGAGAGTTCAGGTCTGCCCAAGCTCTTGGTGGCCACATGAACGTCCACAGAAGAGATAGAGTTCGGCTAAACCAACCCCCAAGTCCACACAATAAACAAGATGATCAAACCAGTAGTCTTCTTGATCATCAAAACTCTTTCACATCTTCTCTTGCTTATTCCAACGCTAACCCTAATAATTCAGAAATTCTTGCTTCTGAGGAAGCTAAATTAGCCCCTCCATTATCTTTGGTTCAAGAGAATTCCCCTCCAAATACGATTATTGTATTTCATGGTCAAATTTTGCTCAATAAAGATTATATTACCGACGTGGCCGACGGTTTCTGCTCCGGCAGGTGCGCGGCACTCAAGCTGCCTCGTTACGTGGTTCTTGCGGCCGCCGATGGTTTCTACTCCATCAGGTGCACGGTGGGCGCTCCTGTACGCCGGAAGATCAGAGACTCAATAGTTCGCTTTCATCCGGGTCGGTAACTTTGAGAGACTCAGCATGTTGTTTAATGCACTATAGCCATATCGGAGTGTGCAGAGGCGGATGAAAGCTTTTCTTCGTCAGTTCTGAGATAATTGAAACAAGGCCGGAGAAGTTACTTGGAAGCCAAGGAGGAAAACTCTCTCCTGTTCGTAGGTCTGATGATGTGGCCGGAGCCCGAGGCACAGACGTTAGTTAACGCAAGTATACGTTTTTAACGCCGTTTGCTCCATGTCTATGTCCTCAAACCATTTTCCCGATCTAGAAGGACAACACTGACGGAGTTATTAGTAAGGAATCTTTTTTGAGAAATATAACGATACGGACTGATTCAAGATTTGATAAAATTATAGGGGCCTGAGTATTAGTTTTCTCTTTACTTTGTATCTCCTCTAGCTTCTCTTTAATTTCCGCAAGAGGACTGCGACAGCACTGGAGGATTGATACAAAGTTTTACCAAAAGTTACCTATGTAACTATTTCATTGTTCAGGGTTTAGTTTTCAAAGAATACATAGTATAGAAAAGTGATTTAAATTAAAAGAAATATTTTTTGATAGAGTAGAGTATATTTTGTGAAAAAAATAATATATATTGTGAAAAAAAATATTATTATAAGTTGTTCTCATAATATTTCTCTCGTGCTAAACATAAGACTTAGAGTTAATCTTAATTCTAAATATAAAATATATTTATTATAATTATTAATTTTTTTTAAAATTATTTCTATTGATATTCATTCAATAATAATCAAGTAAAAAAGGAAAAATTTTAAGAATATAATTAGAGTATTTTAAAAAAAATATTATATTAACTAATTTTTTTAATATAATTAAATTAATTAAATAAATATTTTATTAAAGACAAACGATTATTTTGTTTTCTTGTAGACCTGGGAAGAAAAGTGAGGAAAATAAATAGGAGATGATAGAAAATTTTTAAAAATAATAAAAATAAATTTATTATTTGTACTACAAATAAAGTTTTATACCACAGTATTTTTTAAGGATTTTCCCATCAACATTATTTTATATGAAACATGTAATTAAATAGTTTGATGGTTTGTGCAGCTCAAGCTCTTGGAACTTTCTGTTGGCGATTCTGTTTCCAATGACAGGGTTGATTGTTCAAACGCACTTCTACAATTCATCACCTTTAGTGCGTGTTTGGTTTCTCTGGAAACCAAGGTTTTAAAAGCCCTTTTGGACAAAACCTAGGTTTGGAGAAATTTTAAAACAAACAGCTATATTTGTTCAAACGGGCTTTTGGACTAAACTATAGTTTAAAACCAAGGTTTCAGATAAGCTGGTCAGAGTAGCTTATGGAACAGTAAACTACGTATGAACTAACCAATTACTATATTATCCTTACTTTTTTTTACACCATTTCTCCTACTTTTTCTTACACTCTCTCTCCTCTCTCCTACTTTTTCTCTCTTTTCTTTCTTACACCCTCTCTCATCTCTCCTCTTATCTCTTATCTCTCTTCATTTAATACTCATACCCTTTTTCGTAATTTACCAATAACAAAAGTACTTTTGGAAATAACTATCCAAACACTCATTTATTCAAAACCACTTTTTTTTCATAATCTCTTCTCTAAAAGCCCTTTTCTATAAGCTGTTCAAAAGCCCTTTTTTTTCATAAGCCCGTTTTTAAAATCCTATCCAAACGGGCCCTTAGATGAACACTTTGAAAGCATATGGATTTTCATCATGGCCTTAATTGCGTGTTGCTGTGCGTTTGAATACCATGAGAGACTTCATCAGACCGACCTTGATAATGCTACTCCCTTGAACCTCTGTGCTAAGATAATTTTTACCTCTGCAAGTTTGGCTTATGCTGCTCTATTATCATTGTTGTTCAGTCGCTCTCTCCAATCACTTGTCTACATTGGCTGGTTAATATTGCTATCCATATACTTTAACCACGAGAGACTAGCAAGAATAGGTGAAAATATGGTGCGTGGCCTGTGGAGGAGCACCCAAAACAGAGCTTTCAGTTTGTATGAGCAATGGCGGAGGAGAACCCAAAGCGACAGTGCCCAGGCAATCAGCCACCTACCAGTTTAGATTTGAAGTTCAGGCCTTGAAACTTGTTACAGCGTACTATGTGCAAGGCAATAAGTTGTGTTTTTGTACACATTATATTTGTGATATGATGTTAGTGTGGGACAATGTGACCTTTTTTTTATTATATTTTCCTTTTCCTCTGCTGTGTTTGACATTTCCTAATCACAAATATGTTTCTTTCATGGACTGAGAATAGTAAATATACACTGAAAGATCTGTGGTATGATATGCCCTGTTTTTCAGACATTGTCGTGCAGGTGAAAGTTTTTGCCAGTCTCACATTATCTTTGTTTTAATTTTTCTATTTCAGCAATATGGGAAAGGTTTGTGCAAATTTTGTAATTACGTTAAAACTTTTCCAGTGCTGGAACTTTTAGGTTTAGCCGTTTAGCCATCAATAGAAAAGAAATGACAATAATAAAACAAATAGCTTAGACTTTGGTGTGTGAAAACGTGATAAATCATAGTTTTATACATATTTTCATCTCAAGTCACATGCAAGCCCCACTTTGCATTGCTTTCCCAAATGGTGAGAAACTCAACTTTTTCTTTGGGAGTTTGGTACATAATGATTGCGTCATTACATGCATGACCATAATTTATAATAATATAAGAATATTCAATTAGTTTCATATATATATATAAACCTTTATTAAGTAGTTGCAGAATCTTGAGGAAGATTCTTGGTGATCCCAAGCCCTACGGCCAAGCCTGAAACTTAATTGAAACATAATTATACTAAAAAAAGCGTGACATTGTTGTGACTAATATAATATTTATAAAGAAGTCCGTAGTGGCAGCACAACATATTAAAACTAGTATATATATATATATATGTTCCTCTAAATTTAAAATTAGCTTCTTTGTTAATATGTTACTTTTCTATATTTAATAAAAGTTATAATTAACTAATTTAAATAAATTAAAATTTTAAATAAATTAGTTAATCATAAATATAATATGGTCATCATAATATATCAGTTTATAAATTAGATAAATTAGTTTGAAAAAAATTATAAATATAAGAGATAAAGTGGATTAAAGTATTATATTTAGAATCAAATTTAATTTTTAATTAACTTGTATATTAAGAATAAGAGATATTATTATTATATAAGGATGTTTCTCTACTTTACGTTGAAACCTCTGTAAGGTGCAATAGTCCCTCGTGCATTAAGACGCATGATGCTGGTGTGAAGACCGAAAGGGGGAAGAGCGCTATGCTAGGGTTCTTGCCTCGTAGACAGCGTTACATTGTTGTTGGGTTTTATTTTCTAATAGGAAGTCAATGTTCAAAGTTCTGGTCCTCGATCCTTCTATAGTTATTCAACCCTTCGTTCCCCATTAGTCAAGTTATTCCCATCATATTCTTTCTTCCTTTCTGCAGAGTTTCTGTCAATTCTGTACATGTTATTCCTTTATGATTTCAGTGACTATCACTCTGAATATATTTTTGCCTGTTAATCGTTTCATATAGCGGTTTATCAATAAATATATGCAGATTCTGCAGCATTCATATATCTGTGTCGTCATGTCTGTGTTATCGCTGTGGTTTAGAACATAACACTCGAAATCCCAATTAATATTTATATAAGATCGGTAAACATTGCATTTCTTTTTTAGAAAAATCTGTTAATTAATTTATCTAGCTTTTATGTACTTGCTTTTATGCATGTTGTAAAACAAAGAAACAGAAGTTGATTTTGCCCTTGAAATATGAGATAAGAAAATGAATATTATACAAATGATAACTATGCTTCCAAAAGAAATGCAGTAAAGTCAACTAACATACCAGACCATATTGGAATATCCGTTTCAATGCCTCATCCAAATGCTGCTCATCCCCATACCGAAATCGAGTGACATCGCTCTTGACCTACAAGGCCCCAGACATTTCACACCGTAAATTGATTTTGTAACATATTTATTGGGATATGATAGCATTCACAATGAGTACATTGGAATGAAGGAAACATTTAAGTCTAGAAATCTATAAATGATATATAAAATCACTACGTGATTTGATTTTCTTATGGTATGTCTGGAGGACACTTGATGCAATTTGAGAAGATCCAATTATGTTTATATCATTACGTAATAGTGTAATTACTTTTGAGAGATAAGGGTTCGGCAGAAATACAAAGTTTGTATCTAGGCTGTCCTTTATGCACTTCTGAGTTAGATATACCCAGAAACAACAAATTCAAGTTGAAGTCATCACAGAGAGAGTAATCACTAGAGAAACAGATCTTAAAGAAGGAAACTTTGGTCATTTATATCCATCTTTCATAATTCCTTTTGCTGTCATTTCTCATCTAGAATAAAGAATTATAGTTTTGATGGAAAATATTAATCAGTCCAAACTATTGAATAATAAAGGTCAACTATTCTTCCTCAGCTTCAGGCACTGAGAAGACATCATTCTGCAGATATGGACTAATCACGCAGCAAGAACTAAGAAAATGTTTGCCACAAATTAGTGTTCCCATTTTCCTACCTTTGAGAAAACTGTAATCTTCTAACAGATAATAAGAAAATAAAATATGCACATTTCCATTAACGACATTTCTTTCGAGGCATATTTAAGGTCTAACTCATAAAACTATAATGAAAATTTTCTGCAAAAGCTTCAGCCTGAAGGAAAAGGAACAAACATTATGAACAGAAACATAGCATGAATGTGTCAAGTTATAGCAACTATGTTGGCCAAATCAATAAATAGAACATTGCTGATGTAATTACAGAACAGAAAAGACAATACTCAACTAGAAACATTAGAAAAACATAAGACATATCAAAATTCGAGAACTGGAAAAGAAAAACTCATCAGAAAACTCCTAAAAGGACACCTTGAATCGTAATACCATTAAAATTACCTGTTTAAGAATTGGAGTGGCACATGATTCCCTTAAATTCTGAGCATCTACATAGGTCACGCATGGAACTGGTTTTAGTTCAGCATACTGCAAAAAAAAGATGGCCCAATTGTCAATATATGAACCAAACTAAGTTTGTGATCCACATGAGCATCCCCTAGAGTCAAGAAGTCAAATTGTTATAACAATGCATGTCCTAAAGACCATCCCTTACACAGAATTTCAGCTGACAAGACCCTAGTTTCCCCCCCAACTTTTCTTAACGATAAGAAAATTGCTAGGAATGAAATACTCAATTACAGTAAAATTAACCACTTTCATTAGCCAAAATTTCCATATTATAACTGCTTTTAAATGAATGAACATTTCTTTCACCTTGAGCGCCATCCCAATAATCGCAAGAGGGAACCCATATGTTAACATAATAGCTGACCATTCTGATCCTGGGAGGACATTAAAATATGCCCCAAAACCATACCTGTATGTTTCAAACAAAAAAAAGCCATTGTTATAAAAAAGAAGCACTTTATATGGCTATTATGTATTAATCAAGGGGGACGGGAGGACTCTCCCCAAAAGTGTGACTCCAACACCTAGACCAACCACGCCAAATGAAATCTGCAGCAAGAAAGTTCCTGCGATAGTCAGTCCAATAAATAGATGATACTAAACTAGTTATAAAATTTCATAGAGAGGGGAACAGGACAAACGTAAAAAGCATCTAAATCAACAAGTTAGATAACACGAACTAAAACTTGCAATGGCAGATAAGAGTTCCATCAGAAAGCAGGACAATAATAGAGACAATCAATGTATTCACTACCGTAATTTGTTCATGACTTGAAAGTTTGAAACAAAATAATTGTGAATTTGTGTTTGTGGCAATACGTTGGTCCAACAAAATCAAATTCAATCCTACTATGGGAATGTTAAAATGCAGCACTATCAAGTTTCTTGCTTTGGAGAGTGAAACTGAACTTCATGTTCAAGGTAAAAATAAGTAAAGATCAACCTACTAACTTTTAAACTCATGTATCATAAGGGATGCTATAGAGTACTGATTGTAGCATAGTGTAATATTCGTCGAATTCTTGACACAATACTAACACTTTCTCCGGTAATACATCAAAAGGGACTTTCCCTTTCCAAAGAAAAGGGATTCTTCGCAGGGTCGGTACGCATTCTCTGAAAAAACATTCCTATGTTTGATAGCTTTTAAATACTAAACCCTGCTAATCTGTTCACATAATTAAATTGGGTCACAATAGTAACTACCGCAACACAAGAAGAACAGAAACAAACCTTAGAAAGTGAGAATCCCTCATCCGGAACAATGGTATTGTTACCAACATCAACGGAGGCAGATTGGGTAGAATCAGCAGCCCTTGGTGTGAACACAAACTTTGAGCTACGGCGGTTCTCGAAAATTCTGCCATTGGATTCAAGCTGAATGAAGAAGCTGCTGCTCGTGAGTCGTGACCTACTTTTGTTGAGAGGACGGCGAGCTGAATAAGCCAAAGAGATAAAACAATGACGATGGCAGAAGCCGAATTGTTCGCCGGAGCAAACAACGGCTCCACCGGGCGGTGACAGTGATGCCCTGAGTAGCATTAGTTGATAGTGGCTTCTTCCCAGAAGGCGTTTGCTTCGTTGGGTGAGGATCGAAGAAAAAGTGTTCGTTGCTCAGCCGCCAAAATTTGGATTACGTGTCGACATTAGGTTCAGCAGAATTTATCTCTTTTTTTTTTAAGATAAAACAAAGCTTACTGAAGTAAGAATTTTTTAATAAAAAGTGCATACCTAAGAAGATACAATATAATAAGCCCTGACTTATAAAACATCTATAAACGAAAATCAGAAAAATAAATTGATCCATAAAATAATTTTTTTTTGTAGTAACATATGGATGGATAATAGATTTGTTGTTGTTATCGAGAATGGATAATTAAGGATTACAACTAATTATGATAAAGAATATTTTTAAAACGTATCACTTTTATCAAAATTCTTTAATTTTTTTAATAATTATAATTATAATTCTTTATCCAATAGTATTCATACTTGATCTGTCATATATACACACATGGATCAGCTTAACCCAAACTTGAATTTATTATGTGTATTTCTGATTGAAAAAAAAATCAACAATAAATTTCGAAAAACATAAATAACATCCAATTTAATAAATGTGAAATAAATATTTATATATGTTGGCCCAGAATAAATATTTAGATGATTATCCAAACATCTAAATACCAGCTAAATTCTCCAAGTGGAGTGGCACGGAGAAGAAGTACCCTGACTAATTACGGTTCCGTTCTTGCGCTCAATTATTCCTGAGAGGAGCCAGTATCACACTGTCAATGGTGTCGCTCAAACATGCCTTGTTCTCCATCTGTGTTTTCTTCATCACTTTCCTCATCTCAAAGCCTAGCTCAGTTCTCGCTAAAGAACCCCACAACATCAATTTCAGGTCTTTGAATCTCTACCCGGAAAGCCTAGCTTGGGACCGATCGGGTCAGCACTTTCTTGTTGGATCACTCAATCAACGGATCATCTCAGCCGTCTCCGACTCCGGCGTCGTTGAAACCTTTATCTCCGACCCTTCCCTCCCTGAAAATGTCACCTTTTCTGGTATCGCTGTCGATTCCCTTAAGAAACGCCTCCTAGTTGTCGTCCACGCTCGGGAGCCTCTCCCACCCTTCAATGCCCTAGCCGCCTACGACCTCCGTTCTCGTCAACGTCTCTTCTTGTCTGCTCTCAACGCGGCTGATGACGACGTTGGATCCACCCATCCAATTGCAAACGACGTCGCGGTGGATTACAAGGGTAATGCCTATGTCACCAACTCCGCCGGTAACTACATCTGGAAGGTCGACGAAAAAGGAGAGGCATCGATCTTCTCGAGAGCGCCGCAGTACATGGGTCCTCCTGTGGACCGTGATGCACCGTATACTTCCATTGGGCTGAATGGGATTGCGTATTTGTCCAAGGGGTATTTGCTGGTGGTGCAATCCAGTACGGGCAAGATGTTCAAGGTAAGTGAGGATGATGGGAGGGCGAAGATGGTGCTGTTGAACGAGGATTGACTGGTGCGGACAACATAGCCATCCGGAGCGACGGCGTCGTTTTTGTTGTATCCCCTGTGAATAAGCTTTGGCTTTTGGAAAGCCAAGATAGTTGGGCAGAGGGAGTGGTGTATGATAAGATTGATCTTGATTTGGAGAGGTTTCCTACATCGGTTGCGGTGGGGGAAGGGGACAGAGGGTATGTGTTATATGGGCATGTGAACGAGGGGACAGTGGAGATTTCATGGAGGGAAAGTTTTAGTATACAAGAAATGAGATCAAAGAAGGAGGATGAGGATGATAATATTTGGATGTTCATTTTGATAGGGTTAGGCTTGGCTTATTTCTTGTTTTGGAGGTTTCAGATGCGCCAGCTTGTGACCAAAATGGACAAGAAGATTAATTAATTCCCACAATTGCATACGTTTCTTCCCTCATTTTGTGATTTAAATGTTCAGTAAAATTTGCTAACTTATCTAACACTTAGATGATTTTGAAACTTAATAGCTCATTTCCGGTCATGATATTGATCCTTTATTGCAATACTGAATGCTTTTGCCATGAAGGTATAATTTCTGAATTGGTCTTTTGAATTATATCCCAGTCCTGGTGCTGCTTAATTCCACCACATTGTTCTTTTTGTTGAGTTTCAGTCATTATCCCCATTATTCTCTTTCATACTATTACTGTGACATACAATAATTTATATTATCATAATCTGGTGATTGGTGAACAAGCAAATCATTTGTATGTACTGATGTTTTATCTAAAATTGTGCTGTATGAGCATAAAGTGGGCTTGTTGTCGTTATACTGTATGAGTAAGCATGGTGTGTGGTTTGTAGGGGTTGATCTTCTTCTTAATATCTTTGTTTTATTGCTCTTTGTTGTTATTCAAAATCTCAGTGCGCTAACAATCTCCGCTGAATCTGTGATTGCTTAGTAATAGTCGAAGAGAAGCATTTATAATATTTATTAAGATTTGGTAGAAACTTGATAGAGAGAAAGATAGACTAAGAGGTAGAAAGAGGGAACGAAGGAGAAAGTGGGTGTGGGAGTCTTCTAGAATCAGAATCTAATCCTAGAAGTAGGAGAATCTCCCAAGTTTTTTGAATATTTCTTCATTCATGTCCTTGGAAGAATACATACTGAAAATAACTACAATGCCCTAGATACATGAAACTGATAATAAACTATATTACCCGACACAAGACAATTGTAATGGTCAACACAAGACACATAGTATCGATGACTGTGGCTTCAGTACACAACTTTGGTGCCTCTTCAGAGTGAAATGAAGTTCTTGCCTTGGCTGTTTAAGTGTAACCTTGATGCTCGCCATTCTATATGTGAATTTCTTTAGATAGTTAATTAGAAAGTGCTGTCCTGCTGAGTTAGGTAATGCTAGCCTGTAACCCATGGGGGGCAATGAGGTAATGGCCTTGCCTGGTTGATCTGAGATTAGAAAGTGCTGTCCTGAACTCTGTCCTTCTAGTTGACTGCTAACAGGCAACGGTTTTATCTCTGTTCGGCCAAAGTACTTGAGTTACTTTATGCTTATAGCCTTTCATCATGCTATGGCATTGTAGCTGGACATTGAAAGACAGAACCTACAATTTTAAAAGTTGTTAATTGAAACTTCAAGAAATGCAAATTGTTTCTTCTCAGTATTTTAGGGCTCCTATATCATAGTAGTTTATCTTGAATATGTTTCTTTGTGTGAGTTCAATGTTTGAACCAATTAATCTATTTGAGAACTGTTAAATTATAATATCTAAAATTCATTTGTTAATAGTTTATCCTTACCTTTTGTTACCTCCATATTTCTCCATCATACATCACCTGAAGAATTGATTTTTAGACACCTTTCAGCTCAAGGCGCCAGGTGGTGTAGCATCTTAAGGGTTCTCTTTGCCTTTAACTTCTTTGTTTTGTGCAATGTGCACATAGTTACCTAACTAATTAATACGGATGCAGAAAGCTTGCGTTAGTGTGGAATCCTTCCTCTTGATAATGACAACTTCTTTCTTTTCAAGGGGTGTCCATCTTCCCAGAGGACTCTCGCGCAACATGATATATTGAGCATCCATCTGAATCCTATCCATCATTCTATACAATGATTTTGCGTGCCCAATTCCTTTGTATCCTGTGATGAGTTTCTTCTTTTTATTGTTCTTCGCTCTGGTTTTGCTGTAGAAATATATGATTTGGTAGATCTCCATTTCTGTTTTGTTTGTTCATTCTAATCTTTCATTTTATTTGGTTCTGCTCTGTGTCAATAAGACTTATTGTTTGAAAAGGATATTCTGCATTTTTATTCTGGTCTTTCTGAGCTAGTCTGTTTTGGCTATGAACGTTACTCTACATTGTTGCTGACTACTTTGATAATGATGTGATTGTGTCTTAGTTTAGTCATCCATTGATGCTGCAACTTGTTGACCTTATTGCCCTCTTTTGATATATCTACCTGCAACTTCAGCAGTAAATAGCCTGTGCTGAGTTGGTGTTTGTAATGCCAAGATTTGAAATATGTACACAAGTAACTCACTTGTATCTGGATAAAACAACTATTTTGCATATGTTATCAAGCGTGACATCCTAGCCTCTGATCTACATGCTACTTCGTGAGCTTGATTGTTGTCCACAGTTTAGATGCTGTAATTTTGGTATGGGTGTTGCTGAAAATATTCTGTATAAAAAATTTTGTTCGGACAGACTATTTAGAGGAAGTGGGATCATCCGTACAAAGATAGAGACTTAGATCTCCCATTTGTCCGTATTTATTAAATAACCACCTACATTCAATAGTCTTATTCTTTATTTCTGGCTTCTAGTAAATTCCTAATTATATATTATTATATTTACCCATGAATCTCGAAAAAGAAATAAACAAAGCGTCTGCTTAACGTTTATATATATATATATATATATATAATTTAGTTTCCTTAATTTATTTTCCTATTTTTACAAATAATTCTTTGCTTAACGTTTCTAATCTAAATTTCAGTAATTCAATTAACATTGACATCAAAATTTTGATTTGAAATTTAATTAATTATTTGAATAAATATACTTTTTTTACAGACAATAAATATATTCACTAAATGTGTTTATAAATGTTTGTAAAACAAATGTGTTTAAAAATTATAAATTTAAGTAATTTTCACAATCTCTCAAACTTGCCTCGTTTATAATATATAGTGAATAAAAATATGTGTTTAATATACTTTTAACTATTTAAAAAATAAAATAAATTTAAAAATACGATGAAAACTTAAAATTGTATTTTACAATAACTTTTATAAAATATTAACAAGTTTGAAATTCATTATTATAATTGTTTTTTAGTTGTATAATTTGTTAGGAATATAAATGTCTAATTAATTCTTACGATAAAAGGGGCATTTTTATAAAAAAAAAAAGAGTTTAAAAATCGGACTTAATTATTAACAAACAGTTTAGATGGATAAAAACTGAATATCATATATATAAGGTATATATATATATATATGTTAGTGTAATATATATTATAATATTAAGAGATGTCCATATGGATTTTTAAAATAGAAAAAATGTTCATATAATTAAGGTAAAATTGAGAGGTGGTTAGAGTATTTTACTCAAACAAAAAATAAAGAAAAACGCTTAAGAGTTTGGACATTACAAAAAAGATTAGATAGTATTAAAGAGAGACTAACAAGTTGTTTATTGAGGTGGTGAGTAATCTCACCCTTATAAAGAGGATAATATATCTTAAAAAAAATATTTATTGAGAGAAGCTAAAATATTTTGCATTCTAAATTTCAAAAGGATTATACCTTTTTTTTCATAAAAAAAGAAAGAAAGCATTAGAGAGCGGTACATTAGATATCCAAAGGCATGGATAACATGAATATTTGAATTTTAAATATAACATTGGTACATGTTTATATTTTAGGTCTAAGCATGATGAAAGCAACACAAGTACACAAAAAATCCGTTCATTATTTTTTTTATTATTTGATCAAGATATAATTCTTTTCAAAAATTTATAACATAAAGTATTTTCATTTATATTTATAAGTGTGGTTCCTAGGATTTAAACTTATTATTCTCCTAGTTATAAGGGTGATACTCCTTGCCACATCGGCTAATAACTTTTTAATAATTATTTTGTTAAATAAGTAAATTAAAATATTTTTTGATAAGAAAGCCCTAGATCAAACTATTGGTACTTTGTGTGTATAAAATTTATAGAGTACCAATATTTTATACATATAAAAGCTTTTGAACTCGTTCTCACTGATTAAATTTTGAATGGAAGACTTTATTCTAATTTTCTCATAAGTAAATGACTGAGTTCATGAATGAAAACGAAAGCATGACTAAATTATATTCAATAGAAAGCAAGTAAACAATAGGAGACCAATTGATTCGTAACAAAAGCGTCCCCATATATAATTAGGAAAGCCTTTTCTATATAAATAGACACATGTACAGCTATAATTTTCTTTTTCACATGTACTGACGAAACCTATTTTTAAATGATGATCTAAAAGGGGCATGAATACAGTACAGTTGCAGTATAACTTGCCCTGTTTCAGAACACTCTAAACCACTGTCTGATGATTGACGAACCTTTTTGCTTCTTATTTCCGTCCAAGTTCCAACATTATAATGCTCTAAACTTGTAGGTTCTCTCTTGGGTCACAATTATGCTTGATTCCTTTTCCAGATACATCCAACTTGATCTATCCTATTTAACATTTATGCTTCTCAATTCAAATTTACATATTTCATTGTTACAAATTCATTCTTTATATAGAATTTGTTTTTGCCGGATGCGTCAATTGTATATTAGGAGAAAAGTTTTATATCCACTAGATCATATATACCAAAAGTCCCTTCAACTCCACCAACCCATATGTTGAAGATAAAAGAGAAAAAACAGAAGGTGGCAAAAAGAAGACAATAAAAAGTGGAATCCTCGACACTAAAATAAACTTGCCTTATTCTCACAATCCTGACATATACCAATTAAGTTCTGTTATATGTATTAAAAAAAAACACTTTTGTTTTAATAGTTTTGGTTCAGGATTCGGATATGCATGCGTGTTTTGATTGTCTTATATATCAATTATTGTGCTTAAAATTTTTTTTATTATTGATTTAGCGACGTGGGCTCTAACTAGGGAAATCAGATACGAATGGGAACAAGAGGATAAGAACCCAGACTTTTTAGGGTGGCTATATCAAAGGCAAAGAAGATAAACTTTTTAATACGTGCCTTGCATGTCATTTCGGTTTACGGTGTTGGGATTTTCTCTTATAAATAAAGGTTAAAAGGTATCTAGCACTTCATGCATTTATGATATGAGAAAATATAGTAAATTTTCGTACTAAACCTAAATGTGCTCATCTGTGCCTTTAATTTCCACTAGGGGTATGTATGGGAAGGGCTGGATAGAATAGCCCCCTGCCCGGTGCCCTACCCAAAAAATGCATGGGCTACATTTTGTAGCCCAATGCCCGGCCCTACCCGGTAAAAGCCCGAACAATTTTGGGTAGGGCATGAGCGGGCTGGGCATGGGCGGGTTGGGCATACTCGAGTTGTGATGCCATGCTCATGTTGTGAAAACAATCTGTAATTATGAATTTCTAAAATAATACCATATTCATGTGTCTTTAAGAGTTAAATAATATCTATAATTCACTAAGAATAAGAGAACAAAGATAATAATTAAAATCTTGAGATCCATTGCATATAAAAAATAAACGTTGAAATCTAAATAGTTTATAATTATAACTTTGTATCAATCTCCCTAATATTGACAAAGATAAAGCATCTAAAAAAATAAAATAAATAATTATAATTTGTAATGTAATCATATGATAATTAACAAAGTTAAAAAAAAATTAGTATAGTTATAAATATTAAAAGATACAACTTACCTACTTATATTTCTAAAATTACCTTATAGTCACCAGTAGCTATCATATTCTCCCTTTTAAGATAGAGAAAAAATAAAAAATAAAATAAAAGAAGGGGTGCACATGGGCAGGGCAGGGCAACCCCTATGCCCGGTGCCTAGCCCGAAAAATGCTCGGCCCTGCCCGGTAAAAGCCCGAACAATTTTGGGCAGGGCATGAGCGGGCTGGGCATGGGCAGGTTGGGCATGCCCGAGTCGTGATGCCATGCTCATGTTGTGAAAAAAATATGTAATTATGAATTTCTAAAATAATACTATATTCATGTGTCTTTAAGAGTTAAATAATATTTATAATTCACTAAGAATAAGAGAACAAAGATAATAATTAAAATCTTGAGATCCATTACATATAAAAAATAAACGTTGAAATCTAAGTAGTTTATAATTATAACTTTGTATCAATCTCCCTAATATTGACAAAGATAAAGCATCTAAAAAAATAAAATAAATAATTATAATTTGTAATGTAATCATATGATAATTAACAAAGTTAAAAAAAATTAGTATAGTTATAAATATTAAAAGATACAACTTACCTACTTATATTTCTAAAATTACCTTATAATCACCAGTAGCTATCATATTCTCTCTTTTAAGATAGAGAAAAAATAAAAAAAAAATAAAAGAAGGGGTGCACATGGGCAGGGCAGGGCAACCCCTATGCCCGGTGCCCAGCTCGAAAAATGCCCGGCCCTACCTGGTAAAAGCCCGAACAATTTTGGGCAGGGCATGAGCGGGCTGGGCATGGGCGGGCTGGGCATGCCCGAGTCGTGATGCCATGCTCATGTTGTGAAAAAAATATGTAATTATGAATGTCTAAAATAATACCATATTCATGTGTCTTTAAGAGTTAAATAATATCTATAATTCACTAAGAATAAGAGAACAAAGATAATAATTAAAATCTTGAGATCCATTGCATATAAAAAATAAACGTTGAAATCTAAGTAGTTTATAATTATAACTTTGTATCAATCTCCCTAATATTGACAAAGATAAAGCATCTAAAAAATAAAATAAATAATTATAATTTGTAATGTAATCATATGATAATTAACAAAGTTAAAAAAAATTAGTATAGTTATAAATATTAAAAGATACAACTTACCTACTTATATTTCTAAAATTACCTTATAATCACCAGTAGCTATCATATTCTCTCTTTTAAGATAGAGAAAAAATAAAAAAAAATAAAAGAAGGGGTGCACATGGGCAGGGCAGGGCAACCCCTATGCCCGGTGCCCAGCTCGAAAAATGCCCGGCCCTACCTGGTAAAAGCCCGAACAATTTTGGGCAGGGCATGAGCGGGCTGGGCATGGGCGGGCTGGGCATGCCCGAGTCGTGATGCCATGCTCATGTTGTGAAAAAAATATGTAATTATGAATTTCTAAAATAATACCATATTCATGTGTCTTTAAGAGTTAAATAATATCTATAATTCACTAAGAATAAGAGAACAAAGATAATAATTAAAATCTTGAGATCCATTGCATATAAAAAATAAACGTTGAAATCTAAGTAGTTTATAATTATAACTTTGTATCAATCTCCCTAATATTGACAAAGATAAAGCATCTAAAAAATAAAATAAATAATTATAATTTGTAATGTAATCATATGATAATTAACAAAGTTAAAAAAATTAGTATAGTTATAAATATTAAAAGATACAATTTATCTACTTATATTTCTAAAATTACCTTATAGTCACCAGTAGCTATCATATTCTCCCTTTTAAGATAGAGAAAAAATAAAAAAAAATAAAAGAAGGGGTGCACATGGGCAGGGCAGGGCAGGGAAACCCCTATGCCCGGTGCCCAGCCCGAAAAATGCATGGGCTGTATTTTGCAGCCCGATGCCCGGCCCTGCCCGGTAAAAATTGGGTTGGGCAGGGCATTTTTCTTGCGGGCTGGGCAAGGCATAGCGGACCATGGACATTATGCATAGCCCTAATTTCCACACGCATGTCATATCAGTTTAGATTTTTGTTTGTCGTTTTTTTCCATTTTAGTAGATTCTCTATTTCTTTAAAAACAATTAATATTAAAAATAAAAAAGTAAGCCGTAACAACAATTAATATTATAATTATTATAATATTCATAATATCTAGAATTTCTAATTTCCAAATATATTACAGTAATATTCAAATACAATCCATCTATTTAAATTAACAAGATATTTTATAATAATAATAATTAATAAAATATCTAACAAAGTGATCAATGAAAGTCCCTATATATATCTCCTTACCTCTCTAATTCAAATCTTTACCATCCATCTCAACATTACCTCTTCTCTCTAGCCATGGCTGATCGAGTGAGGTTAGTACGCTTTCTCTTAGCCTTTTCTGTTTTCATTTCTCATCTACTCTGTCCATATATGAACATAACTACATATACTTGCATCTTCAAGCAACAACACTCTGTTTTTATGAGTTTGCTGGTCTTTCGCAGTTCAAATCCCGCGCATTCTATCTTTGTATTCTTGATCACAACAATAGCTATGGTTGTTCAAATGCACTTTCCTCTCCTGTGGACAAACACTCTGCAAACCTCTGGATTTTCATTGTATGCTTGTTCCTTTATGCCTCCTCATCTGCCTACTACAAGTCTCAGGCCCCAACCTCAAACAGTGAAAACCCTTATTTCAAAATCTCATTGCACATAGCTGCAATCTCAGGAAGCATGGCTTGTGCTGCACCCATATCTCTGTTGGTTTCTAAACCTGTTTTAGCACTCATCATCATTATCTACTTCATGGGGCTACTCATATATTTTGCCCCCAACCCAGTAACCGAAAGGTGTAAGAAGATAGGTTCTGATGTTTAGTATGTTTTCTCTCCCTGCTTTCTTATATTTCATTTCTCCATCCTGCATCTTTAATCTTCTTTCACTTCACATGGCTCTACATATATCATTCTATACCATTCATATTCCTTCTCTTTGAATCACTTGCTTTCTTCCACTTTCTACCTAGTACTATGTTTGCTCATGTAGCTCAAACCAGCCATACTCTGTTTCTGGGCAACACATGCATAATGATGGTATCACTTTGACTTTGTTGGTTTTGTGCAGTTCAAAAATGTTTGTATTCTTGATTACAACGATAGCCATGGTGGTTCAAATGCACTTTCCCAACTCTTCTCCTGCCGACAAGTTCTCTTCAAATCTCTGGATTTTTATAGTATGCTTGTTCCTTTATGCCTTCACATTGGCCTACTACGAGTCTCACGCCTCCACCTCAAATAGTGAAAACCCTTATTTCAAACTCTCATCTCAAATAGCTGCAATCTCCGGAAGCATGGCTTGTGTTGCACTCATATCAGTGTTGGTTTCTAAAACTGGTTTAGCACTCATCATCATTCTCTACTTCACGTGGCTCATCATATATTTTGCCCCCAACCCAGTCACCGAAGCATGCAAGGAGATAGGTTCATATGTGTACGGCATGTGCAAAGGAATTAAGCATAAATGTGACCCAAGAGAGAACCTACAAGTTTAGAGTATTATAATATTGGAACTTGGAAGGAAATAAGAAGCAAAGGTTCGTCAATCATCAGACACAGGTTTATAGTATTCTGCAACAGGTCAAGTTATAATGCAACTTTACTGTATTTATGCCCCTATTAGATCATCATTTAAAAGTAGGTTTCGTCAATACATGTGAAAAAGAAAATTATAGCTGTACACGCGTCTACTTATATAGAAAAGGCTTTCCTAATTATATATGGGGACGCTTTTGTTATGAACAAATTGGTCTCCTATTGTTTCCTTGCTTTCTATTGAATATAATTTAGTCATGATTTCGTTTTCATTCATGAACTCAGTCATTCACTTATGAGAAAATTAGACTAAAGTCTTCCATTAAAAATTTAATCAGTGAGAAGGAGTTCAAAAGCTTTTATTTGTATAAAATATTAGTACTTTATAAATTTTATACACACAAAGTACTAATAGTTTGATCTAGGGCTTTCTTATCAAAAAAATATTTTAATAGGGGCTCCTATTTTCCCTTTACTTATTTAACAAAATGATTAAGAAGTTATTAGTGGAAGTAATAAGTAGTCTTACCTTTATAAGGAAGAGTGATAAATTTAAATCCTAGGAACTACACTTGTAAATAAAAGTGAAAACATTTTTTTGCAGTAAATATAAAAAGAAATTATACCCTTAATCAAATAATAAAAAAAATAATAAACAGAATTGTTGTGTACTTGTGTTGCTTTCATCATGCTTAAATCTAAAATGCATACATGAACTAATACTATATTTAAAATCAAAATATTCGGGTTATCCATGGCTTTGGATATCTAATGCACCTCTCTCCAATGCCTTCTTTCTTTTTTTTACGCGACAAAGGGTATAATTCTTTCAGAATTTAGAATATAAAATGTTTTCACATATCTCAATCAGTACTTTTTTACTATTTCAATTTGTATTCTCTTCCTCTTTATCAAGATGAGACCACTTATCACCTCAATAAATAGTTTGTTAGTATCTCTTTAATGCTTTATAATCCCTTTTTTTAAAGTCCTCCAACCTCCTAAATGTTTTTCTTTATTTTTTGTTTGAGTAAAATACTCTAATCACCCCTCAGTTTTACCCTAATTATACGGATCCATTTTCTATTTTGAAAACCCATATGGAGCTCCTTTAATATTAGACTATATGTTACACTAACCTCTCGTATATATATGAAATTCTATTTCTATCCATATAAAATAACCTTATGTTTGATATCGCCTTGGGATTACTTTAAAAATTAAACTAAGAATTTCGTATAGTGCAATTTTAGGTTGTTCTTTTTTAGAAGCTAAAAATAAAATTAAATTCATAAGTAACTAAATACAATGCAACATAAACTATAAAATAGGGTTTTGATTGATTGACTAACAACTAAATACAATAAATTAAAAATTAATTTAAATAAAATATTTTTAGTTTTTTAATTTAAAGATGGTGATAATGAATAATAATGAGTGAATGGAATGAGAGCGAAAATAATTAATAATAATAAAAGTAATCCTCTAATTTAATAATGCAGTAAATAATATTTTTAACATATATGAGAGTTATAAATAATGAATCAAAAATTATAATTAAACTTTTAATCTAACAACCGAGTTATCTCAAATTTTTATAAAATATTTTTTAAATCCTAACTTATTAACTGCCACCAGAATAATAAAATATGATTAAAAATATTAAAACCCAATGTTCAATTATAACTCAATAATCCATAAAAATAATATTAAAGCTAGTAAGAGATACAATGGTCTAATAATTTAAGTCACCTTAAAAAATTACTACATATTCACTATAATCTCAATACTAAGTTTTAACTCAAAATAGAATAATAAAATTAAGTTATAACTAGCACAATATCAATTGCTAAACAATAGTCCGGTTACAATAATCCTCAATAAATATAAATAAATTATTATAAAGTACCCTAATAATTATAAAATTGTCTTAAGACCTAAAAATTATAATATAATTAATAGGTAGAAAATTAGAATAATCTAAACTCTCATTTTAAGATCTCAAACTTATGCTCTTGCAAGGATTAGACAGCTTTAAACATTGTTTGCTATAGAAGTCGATGCCACCATCAAACTTTTACGGACACCCATAGTTAGTACTGCCGTTCTATGCCTTTGCTGCTGTTCTGTTGCTGTCGGTTGCTGCTGGAACAGAGAGGAGATGATGGTTGCTGCAACGAGAGGGGGTGCAGCCTCTGTGGAGATGGAAGATGGAATGGAGGTGAAGGATTGATGAAGGCGATGGAAGGTGGGTGAACGGCGTGGAGGAGATGCGTGAAGTCGCTTGTGCAGACAGCCCCTTCTCGTTGTACGCTACGTCTTTGGTTAAAAGCTGATGAAGATATGGGTTAAAAAACAGGTAAAATCGCAAAGTTTAACCAGATCTTTTAATATAATTTTTTTAATTTATAATCTTTTATTATCATTTATGAATTTTGATTTCTTTTAAATTTATAAAATATAAATCATAATAATATAATATATTTATTTTAAAAATAATTATTTTAAAAAAATTATAAAAAATATGATAATTATACCCCTATAATAGAATAATTCAATGTAAGGTATACTATTTCAAATAATACACAGTTAATATAATTAAAAATTAAAATAATAAAAATTTAATAAAATAATATAAATAAATATATAAAAATATATTTTTTTTTTGTTATCTAAACTGTTCGTTAACCATTAAGTTTAATTTTTAAACTTTTTTTTTACCAAAAGGCCTCCTTTTATCATAAGGATTAATTAGACATTTGCATTCCCAAAAAATTATACATCCAAAAAATAATTATAATAATGAAATTTTAAACTTTTTAATATTTTATAAAATTTATTAATTTTAAATTTATTGTAAAATATAATTTTTAGTTTTCATTTTTAAAATTTTTTTCTTTTAATTTTTAAATAGCTAAAAATCTATTAAACACATTTTTAGTCACCGATTGTGAAAATTATTTAAATTCATAATTTAAAATTTTTAAACACATTTTTTCTACAAATATATTTATAAACACATTTAGTGAAGTATATATTTATTGTCCATAAAAAAAGTATATATTTATTCAAATAATTAATTAAATTTCCAATTAAGTTTTTGATGTCTATGTTAACTGAATTACTTAAATTTAGACTAGAAACGTTGAGCAAAGAATTATTTGTAAAAATAAGAAAAAAATTAAGAAAAATAAATAAATAAAATTTGAGGAAGCCCAGGGTAGCCTCTCCTCGCCACTATTCGTCAGTCCGTTATCATCGTCGATCTCAGTCTTCACTCCATCTTCGATCTTCTATCCTCTGCCAACTCTCCCTATGTAGTCGACTTTAGTTTCACAGGCATCAAGCACACTCTGAAGCTCTAGCCTACAGTCCACCGTCGACGTTGCCGAATTCAACACCGGCGATCATTAAGGTGGTCTATTTTGCTTCAAAATGCTTTCTATTTCTCTATTATTGTAAGCAACGAGTTTCTCGTTCTTTTCTATTTCTATTGAGCTGCTCTTGGTCTTCGATTATATTTTTGCTACTATAAATATTATTTTTGTTTGAGTTTCGATTCACTTTTTCTGAAGTTCTTAGATTACAGCTACATATGATACCCCCGCCTTTTCTGAAATTTGCTCTCATACTTCATAAGCGTCAGGGATTCGCCTCCTCTCGTTTATATTTTTTAGCGATTGTTTTCCTAAAGCAAAACGTAGAATAAAGTCTCAATTTTTATTTTCCAAACCTGTCTGGAGAAAGCAATGTTTTCCAGATACATCCAACTTGATCTATTCTATTTAACGATTATGCTTCTCAATTCAAATTTACATATTTCATTGTTGCTAATTCATTCTTTATATATAATTTGTTTCTCCCGGATGCGTCAATTGTATATTAGGTTAAAATCTTGGGTTAATGTGTAAATTTATCTCGAAAGTTTCTACTCATGAGCGTTGGGTAATTTTTTATAAGCAATGTTGCCCTACAAATTTTCAAATCGAAGTAATATTGCATTGAGTGTTAATCAATATTAAATTTAACCATTAGTTAACCAATATGCTGGCATGCCATATCACATGGTATCCACGTCATCTTTTATTTTGAGTTAAAGTATAAATTTATCTTGAAAATTTTCACTCTAAAGCGTTGTGTCCAAAAATGTTTTTTTTTTTCTATTCAATGTCACATTGACCATTATTCATTTTCAATTTGACTGTTAATTTGATCAGATATATTAAACTATTAATATATAGGTTATCCATTTTATTTTTTTTCCAGTTCATATTTATAAACAAGGAAAAATTTGAAAAAAATGCATACTTATAAGCCCCGATATTATTAGAGTATGACTCTCTAGACCATATTCTGACAATATATCAAAAAATAACATATATGATAGTCCTATATATTATTTTACTTATAGGTTAACATATACATATAGTTATTTTTAAAATTGACCCTGTCATTCACACCTTTCAAAAATTCTTGTGAGTTTCCCTTACATATGTTATCTTTTATATTTTTTCCATTATACTTTAGGCTAAAAAAATTTACCCAAATGAAATATTGTCTCTCAAAAGTGATACTCTATTATTAATGAAACTTAAAAGAATGTATTTTTATAATTTTTCTTATTTATAACTTTGACTTTGAAAAAATGAAGTAAATATTTCTTATTGTCCAATCACTATAAAAAAAACATAAAGTTTTAGCGGCGACTTTTCAGTGGAGACAAACAAAGTCACTGCTAAAAATTGATTTTCAACGGTGACTTTATTTGTCGCCATAGAAGGTCATAATATATGCAGCAACATACATGTGTCACGGCAAAAAGTTTATAATTTCTGTGGCGACAATTGTTTGCTGCCGTAGAAGACATGGTTCAGCAGCAACTTTTGTATCCTTCAGCTGTGACAAATATCGCCATTAAAAGTCTTCATACATTTTTTTCCCACTCTATAGGGGTTTGAAGCGACTATATAATATATATAATTAAATTATTGAATAATGTCATTTTTAAATAATAAATAAAGGAATTTCACGTGTTATTATAGTAAGGAGAGATTATACAAATGATAATGTAATGTCTGTAAAAGAAGGAGATGAAGTAGAGGTATGTACATGAGAAAGATATTATAAATGTGTGTCAATGAGTGTGAGAGTTGGTATCTGTGTGTTAGAGACAATGTGGGGGATGGGATAGAGAGAGGAAGATGTGTGTATGCATGGGAGAGATTAAGAGAAAGAAGGGACATAAATTACAAACATTATAAGTCATTGTTGCATATGCTCTTTATAATTGCATTTCATATAACATCTCAACTTTTATAAAAGGGATTTATAAGGTATTATTGAGTTTAAGAGTATTTTTTTTAAAATTAAAAAATCTAAAAAGTAAAATTTTAGAGAAAGAGTAAAGGAAAGAATAATCTTTAAAATATTTTAGGGTTAAGAAAAATTAAGAAAAAAATCATAAAATAAGTATTTTGGGGCCTTAGAAAATTATGAAAGAGTTTATTTTCCCAAAATGATTTAATAGTTATTTTTGAGGAATTAAAGACTTATTTTTTAGAAAATTCAAGAAAAATAGTTAGAAGTATTATTTGCCCAAAACATTTTACAAAAAAACCCTAATAAATTAAAGAAGCTATTGTGAAAAAAATATTATTATTTTATTAAATAGATTATTTTCTAAAAATTATTTTATAAAAGTAAAACTTTCAGCTGCTACTACTTTTTGTTCTCAATTTCTCTCCGTTGTGAAAACTCCAGAGTTTGTGTCACCCTTGTCCTTCAGTCAGACCTTCAGATAGCACACTTTCGCAGAATCCATTATTACAGTCGCCGTGCCTCTTCTCAGACTCCACTATCACCGTCGCATCTCCACCCTCTCAGACTCCGCAGTCGCTGTCGTCACGCACCTTCTCAGGCTCTATTATCACCGTCGCGTCTCCACTCTCTTAGACTCCACTATCGCCGTCGCGTCACTCACCTCTGGTTTGCTGATTTCCTAAGCACTGTATGTACTCTGATTGTTTAGAATCGTAGGAACTTCAAAAAACACTCTGGTTTGCTAATTTCTAGTAAATTTACTTCAGTTTTAGTTAATTAATTGTATGCTTTGGTTTGCTGATTTTTCAGAAATTAATTTTACTGGTTATGTTATTTACCTAAAGCGTAGATGTCTTATGTCAGAGTATGTTATCTTTCTGATTCTTCACCTTCGCTGCTAAATTATTTTCAAAATGTCAGAGTTTATATATATATATAATGTCTTTCTGAGTAGTGAAGTGGTTGGTGTATGATTGTGAGGAAGCAAGACTGAAGTAGAGGGGACACCATGACCTATGAGGAGCTACCATTCTTCTCTCTCTCTCCCCTTTTTTTTCTTTATCTCTTCGGTGAAATAATATCTAGAGGCCTCTTGCAAGCATATGTTCATAATTCTCCAGAGACTGAAGCCTCTGAATCATGAGATGTTGCCTGAAGTTCTTGATGAATGCTTCTGCACTTTTGTTTATGTCTTCTGTGCTCTGTCTCTCCAGCTTCTTATTACCTTCAACCCCATGATGACTGTTTCTAATGAACTTCTCTGTTCTCCCATGGCTGCTTCCTCCTCCTTCTTCCTTGCTTACTTTCTGGTTATGGTGGCTCTTGTTCATGATTCTCGCTTTGCTTCAACCGATCTCTTCTTCAACCACTCAGAGCTTATCATGCAATTAATGGAGCTGGATGCTGAATGAGCCTCGTGTGATTCCCATATATATATATATATATATATATATATATATATATAGCCAAGCCAAGGAAGGAGACGTGTGAGTTAATTAATTAACTTTTGACCCTGCATGCCCTAACCCATTTCTTCTAAGTCCGTTCCTTTTCAACTAATTAAAAGAAAACGATATGAAAGTTTCTTACCTAGTTGAATATGCTGTGTATGATGTCTTTTATCACAAGTAGTAATCATTAATCATCTGTTTTTGACTTGATAATATGGATTAGCTGTCTTTGTCAATTCGATTTGCTGGCAAAAGACAGATGATGAGCTTTTGATTTTCGTAAAGCTAGTAAATCTTTTGCATAACTTATTTATGAAGGTTATAACTTATTTGTCAATATCTTATAAATTTGACATCAATTATTAAAATGTTTGTAATTTTTTTTATATGAAATGATAAATTTCAAAATACCTGGGCAATGCAAAGTCAACTACATTATTAATATTAATTTGTAAATTTTCTCCTAAACATTCTTTAAATTGTGAGATTTTGGTGTTCTTGCTTGTGTTAGTGGTTTGATAAATCATGACTGAATTCAGTTCATATAGTATAGCCTCTAGTTGATTTTATTTATATATATAATGTCTTCATGAGGAACCACTTATGTTTATGTATTGATATATTTGTTAGATTTTCTTATTGTATCATAGGTGTAACCTTTTAGGGATTAAAAATGGATAAAAGTTGACTACATATTAAAGAAAGAGACAACCTATCATATATTAGAGGAGTGGATATTTTTCTAGAATGGGCATTTAGTCAACCTGGTGTGATAAATTAAATATGTTACCCTTATAAAAGATACATGAATGTTATATTTAAAGTGAGAAAAGATGTTAGGATAAATTTATTGAGCAAGAGTTTCTGAAATAGTTACAACGTGTGTGAGTTGCATGGTGAAATTAGAAGATTTCAGACAGATTGTGAAACTTTTAGTCATAACCTAAAAAATAATACTGATAACGAGAACTTTGTCAGGATGGTATGTGATGTATATGGAGTTCCATGTGTGAATTATACAAATACTAGAGACTATGAGAGCGAAGAGCCTAATGTTCAGACTAAAAGGTTCTTTGACTTATTAAAAGATGCTGAAACTGAACTTTAAACAGGTTGTGTGAAGATGTCTAGACTTTCTTTTATTATAAAGTTACTTCAAGTGAAATGCCTTAACCATTGGAGTAATAATTCTACAGATGTGTTGTTGGGCTTGTTAAAAGAAATTCTCCCAGAAGTGGCTTTAGTACCAGACCTATTCTATAAAGCTAAGAAGATAATTCGTGATATGGGTTTAGATTATCATAAAATTGGTGCTTGTGAGAATGATTGCATATTGTATTAGAGAGAGTACACAAATATATAATCATGTCCTAAGTGTAAGATGCCTAGATGGAAGTTAAACAAACAGAAAGGAAAAAAGGTTCAACATAAAGTTTTGAGGCATTTTCCCATAACACCTAGGCTACAAAGATTTTATACGTCAAGAGGAGAGAGAAAAAATGGAGGCAAAGCGTGCAAAGATGGAAGAAAAACGTGTAGCAGAGCGTGAAAAGTTTCAAGAAGAGCGTGTGATATTCAAGTAAAGACTAATGGAACAAATGGAACAAATGATACAAGTTCAATTCACTGTCTTGATGCAGAGGGGTAACCACATGCATCTACTTCTACTCCTAATATTGGTTCTTCTATATAATATTTATGTATAAGCTAAAAAATTTTATTTTAATTTTAAATATATTTAAGTAATTAAAATAATGTGATATTTTATATGATGATCAAAATTATTTATCAATATTATTATATTCTAGTTTATTTAGTTATTTATCATTTATTATTTTTGTTATTAAATTATATTTTTATATAAGAAAAATTATAGAAAATAATTTAAAAAATAATATTAAATTTCAGCAATGATAAAATTGTCACCGTAGATTACACTTTAGGCAGCTACAATTTTGTCGCCGCAGATTTAACAGATTCAGCTTTAGGGAGATTTACCTTTAGGCGGCGACAATATTAGTCACCATGGATTTAGTTTTAGGTTGCGACTTTATTAGTCACCACTGATTCACTTTACATGGCGATTTTTGTCACCGTCTTTGACATACCTTTGCTAGTGACGCTGGTTAAATGACTTCTGTTAAACTTTCAGCGGCGACTTAGTATGCCCGCTAATTCTTGAAATTCAGTGGCGACTTTCAATTGTCACTGCCAATATATATAGACAACAGTCTTATAGGCGGCAACAAAATATCACTGCTAAAGGTATTCAGCAGTGACTTTTGATACCATTAAAAGTCAATTTTTTTATAATGAATAAAAATACATTAACTCAATTGATAACACATATAAAAAAATCACATTTTATTTTATTTTTAAGAAAAATAATTATTTTAATTTAGAAAAGTAAAATCTCATTTGAACCAAATTAAGAGGTTTATTTTTTAAAAAAATTAAGATATAATATAATTGGTTTTAGATAAGTCATCATCTAACTAAAATTAAAATGTGGTGAGTTATATTTTAATTAGATAGAGTTTAGATGAGGTAATACTTCTAAAAAATGTAAGTATTTCTCATTAAAATTGCACAATTTTAAAGGTTTTTTAAAAGATAGTAAAAAATTAAAAATGGCCTCATCTCCCGTCTCCTCCTTATAAAATATTAAAATATTATTTATTTTATATAGAATCTAATCATAAAAATATAACAAAAAAACATTTAAAAAGTTGAGATATTACAAAAGTATACAATTATTTTGGGTGCGACCATATTAATCTCGGTGACTTGAATATTTACCTATTGGATTGTCGCAGCTAGTGCTTTTCTTAAAATAATGAAGTCCCGTCCGGATCCTAACTTACGAAAAAAGTTTAAAATGATAAGTTTGGAAACATTCATTTTACAGTAATAAAGACATTTTTATACTATATATAATTTCTCCTCCAATATTTAATATAAAATTTAATTAAAAAATTAATTTTATTTTTAAATATAAAATATATTTTTTATATTTATTAATTTTTTCTTAAATTACTCCTATAAGAATATTTTCTGCAATACACTGCAAAATAGTTGTTTTATCAAGATACAAGTGTGTTACTTGTGTTCATATTTCAAATCTTGGCATTACAAACACCAACACAGAACAGGCTACTTACGTACTGAAGTTTCACGTAGGACATATCAAAAGAGGGATATAAGGTCAACAATTGCCGCGTCAAACGGATGAATAAACTAAGACCCAATCACATCAATATCGAAGTTTAGGGTAAGATAGAGGAACCCGCGAAGTTTCCGCGAGGCTAACTATTCAAGAATTTGAGTATATATAGGACACACAAGGATTTTTTGTGTGCCAAATGTTAAAGGTGAGTCCTTTGGTTTCCTGATTCCAAGCCAAATTACGCAGCGTTTCATTGTCCCCCTTCTCTGTGCCTGCAAACTCAACTCAAGTCATAGCTTCTTCACTCACGTAAGTATTGAAAGTGTCTTTCAATTATCTTTATATATTATTCTTTTCATTTTCAACTGTAATTACTGCCTCTCCAGTTTGTTAGTCTTGCTATGTCCTCGACATGCCATCGCTAGTTTGTTAGTCTTGCTTTGTCCTCGACTTGCCATCGTAGCGATGGAACTAGGGTGTCTTCGATCATCATATCCTATCATTCCTTTAGTTTCCTCACCTGCCGGTGGCAGAGGAGGGGAGGGCTAGGTTTAACTATTTCGTAATTAAGAGAAGAGATAGATAAATTATTGATATCATTTGAAAATGGAAAAACTTATTCTTATTAAATGTATCATCTTTAGAAATATTTTTTATTGTATGCAATTTTTTATTTTATTCGTAAAAAATTATATGAAAAGGTGAAATCAAAAGGAAGTCATCAATAATTCATTTTATAAAAAGAACAATCAATTATTTCTAGAGTGACTTATGTATAGGGCTATGGAGTGTGTATATATAAAATATGTCATCCGTGGGCTCAGAAGCCGCCTCCGTTATTAATCATGTGCTATTTTGTTTGTTGGCGATTAGTCTCACATCAGAGACAAATATAATGGTAGGCCATGTTTGGATGTTGACAGAAACCAAAAGAGAAATGAACGAGGTATAAGATAATTGGAAAAACGGGGGGAACTTCTCCGTTAAAAAAATTATTAATATAAAATACCTGATAAATTTTTATATATAAAAAGTATTAATATTTTGTAAATTTTATATATACAGAATATTAGTATTCTAATTTAGATTTTCACCAACAAAAAACTCTAACCGAATTTTTTTCCAATTTTTCCTAAGATAATTTGTGTTTTCTTCTATATATTGTTATAACTCACTCACCTAGTTTAATTCACAACCTCATATTTAACAAAATTTTAAAAAAAGTGCTCGGTATTATTTGGATCAAAGGACACTGACTTCCTTCTATATATTTACGAAACATAACTTGAAAGGGCACTACAAAAAAATAGACTTTTGGCCCCGACTTTTTAGCGGCGACAAAAAAAGTCACCGCTGATTCAAGATTTTCAGCGGCGATTCTAATTGTCGCAGCTGAAAGTCTTGAGTTTCAACGGCGACAAAAAAGTCGCTGCGGAAAAAGGGCTTTTAGCGGCGATTTTAATTTGTCGCCGCAGAAGCCAAAAAAAAATACTTTTGGCTACACTTTTCTGTGGCGACAACACAAAGTCGCCGCTAATACGTTTTAAATACCCTTTCCCCTGCCCCTCCTCGCGACTCATTTCTTCATCAGTTAGGTTGAAACCCAGCGGCATCGAGCTCCTTTCCTCACGCAGTCATTTCCGAAGTCGCTCCTCGCTGTCATTGTGCAAGTCGTCATTCTTTCTTGACGAGTGTGAGTTTCCCCTCACCGTTGGCAGTCGGCGCTCCGTTGAGACTGAAATACACGTCGCGCATCCGTCGCGCCTCCTCAGCTTCAGAGTCGCTTCGCCTGAAAAGTTGGTCTCTTCCCCGTTGATCACCTCAGACCATCGGCGTCATTCACAGTAAGTACAGTAATTTTCACCTCAGTCGCTGTCATTGTCATGAAATTTGGGAAATTTGGGAAATTTTTGTGAATTTGGGAAATACACGCATTGTGTTGTGCCTGTTCTGTAATGCCGCCGACTATGTATGCTATCTATAATGTAATGCCGTGTCATTGTTGATGAATTTCTTCACAGCTTCTGAAGTTGCATTGCCGCGTACTGTCATTGTTCCTTCAAGAAAACTGCTTGCCGTGAATTGCATGTATTTTTAATATCTTATTCCATGTTTCCCATTTCGATGGATGGATTTGTGCCTTTTCTCTGTTACAAAAAATTTAGGCAAATTTATTCCTAGAGACTCTCTAGAGATATGATATGACTTCTATTCTTACAAATCACTCACAGACAATATTCTCATAACTATAATAAAATTTGAATTCATGAGTGTATAAATTATGCATCAATTCCTTATCAATTGGATCCATATTTATTTCACGAGGTCTACGTAATTAATTAATCGATATTTGTGAAGATTAATTTAACATTTCTAAAGTAGTGCCATGTGAAGATGTTCATGTAACAGAAGTCCAGAACTTTAAAGCAGGGGAAAATAACACTTGATAAAAGAAGCATTAGAATGAAGTAGTACGTCGCACTAAGCTAGATTAGTTACATTCCATGCATTGCATGTTGTTGATGTCATTGTGTTTTATCATTCCATCTACAGCTATTTTTATTTAAGTGTGAGGGATTATTTTTCTTTTTTTTTAAAAAAAGGTATAAATTAAAATTTAAATCAAATGAGTTGTATTTTAATTAGTTAAAATATGGATAAAGTCTTATTCTGAATATTCTTTGGGTTGTTTATTACAAGTAACTTATAACTATCTCATCAAAATTAAGAAAAACAATTAACTAATTAACTTTGCCTATAGGACATCACCCTTTAATAAACTTAATTAATACTGTAGCTAGTCACAACATATATATAGATTGTGAGTTGTTTTCAAAACATTCACCGTTTTCCAATACTATCAAAACGTATGATTGGGCATTAATTAGCATATGTAGCTTGCATTACATCATTTAGAGTGTATTTTATCATAAGATAATATTATTTTATTGTAATTTTAATAGTAATATTTAGGGAGACATCTTAATTGTTAGGTGTGTAGATTTACGCCTAAAAGTAATATTACTTATATGTTTGTTGGCTTTTGTTGTTGTATCCTAGGTCTAACTGTTTAGGGAATATAAATGGATAAAGGGTGTATAAATGAATATAAATGGAGAGTGTGCGTGCCCAACTGCAGGAAGAGTTTGATAAAAAATTTCAAGAGGAGAGAGAAAAAATGGAGGCTGAGCGTGCAGTAGAGCATGCAAAGATGGAAGAAGAATGTAAAAAGATACAACAAGAATATGTTCAGTTCGAGCAAAGACTAATGGAACAAAGAATACAAGCTCAATTCGCTGCCTTAATGCAGAAAGGACAACCACATGGGGCTACTTCTAATCATAGTATTGAACCTTCTACATAAAATTTATGTATAAATTAAACAATTTTATTGTAATTTTAAATATCTTCATATTTTAGATGATAATAAAAATATTTATTAATATTATTATATTAGAGTTTATTTAATTATTTATTATTATATTATATTTTTTTCATATTACAGAAATTATTGGAAAAAATATAAAAAATAATTTTCATTTTTGTATCTTTGTCGCCGTAGAATCATCCTTAGGCGGCGACATCTTTGTTGTCACAGAATGATCTTTAGGCGGCGACAGTTTTGTCGCCACTAGTTCATCCTTAGATAGATGGGATTTGCTTCCCTCTTTTTTTCTTTTTTCTTTTTTGTTTATTTTGGAGTTGACGCTCTCATCCATCAAACAGACTTGTTTAATTTGCTTACCAATATTGTTTGTTGACTTATTCTCCTCATTCTTGATAGTTGATAATTACGAACTCTATTAATTAGAACAACCTAAGTAATAAATATTGACACATACACACACATTGATAGTCTTAGTCTTGTTTAATTAAGTCATGATGGACTGGCAATATGTTAAATACTAAAAATGAAGTAAAAAGGAGTGAAATATTTCTTATTTTTTTTTTTGTACAAATTTTTTTGGAAAGAAGTTGGGTTTACCCACAATCTAAGGGTAGAGCGAAGTATCCCTTTCTCCTAGGCGATACTAATATCGAGTAAGGCGAATCATTAATTACCCTTAAGTGTATACTAAGGCACCCAAAAACTAAGATATATTTTCAAGCGCCGCGACTGAAACTATAATAAAATGGTACTCCTAAAGATAAATATTTATTAAAATTAATAGGAATTCACATTCTAAAAGGCTTAGTTTTGTAACTAATGTTTAATATTTTCATTGTTTGTAGGCTATGTTTTTGCTTTTTGACCAAGATGTTTGTATATTATTTGTATGTATCTCACATATACGCATAGACGCTAAATTATTGTATTTCGTTAAATAAAATCTCTTATTAGAATAATGATTTAATTTTATGATGCAATAATTACACTAAACAATTTAATTATTGTTTTACAGCTCAACTCCTTGGCATGCTATATTTGCATTTCAAATTCCATCAATAGGGATAATTGTCCAAATGCACTACCCAGATTCATTACATTTGGGCGAACACCCGTTAAATATGTGGATTTTCATATTTCGTCTTCTCTTTTATAGCATTGGTTTTGGATATTACATGAAGTGTCAGATCTTCACGCCACATGATAGAACCTATCTGAACCTCTCTGTTAAGGTAGCTTTTGTCTCAGGAAGTTTGGCTTGTGCCGCACTTATATCATTGTTGGTTCGACGTTCTCTTCAACCATTTGTTTTTATTATTTGTATGGTGCTGATATTTATATACTTTAACCGCAAGAAAATAACAAAAAAAAAAGGGAAAATGTAGCTTCATCCATGTATAACCCATGGAATAGGGCAAATTAATGTTCAAGCTAGTGATGTCCCAACAAAACTTAGAAGTGTAGATCATGAGATGTTCTACAACTTACTACCTTGTATTTAATATTTGATGATGTTGTAATAAGACAGTGTGATGTCGATTTATAATACTTACTTTTTTCATTAGATACCTATTTACAAATAAGATTCTTTAATTAATTAGTATAAATTTGAATATACATATATATATATATATATATATATATATATATTTCCATTAGTTATGATCAAGTAGAAATAGAAGGGCAAGTGAGGTATCATTAATTAAGAGAGTTTAAAAATGTTAAATGTTGTGCAAGCGATGAGCGCATAGATTGCAAGAAAGCTAAGTACATAAGGGCCCATTTAGATAGAATTTTAGAAACGGGTTTATGAAAAAAAAGGGCTCTTGAGCAGCTTATAAAAAAAGATTTTTGGAGAAAAGTTTATAAAAAAATAGTTTTGAATAAATGAGTATTTTGATAGTTATTTTCAGCAATACTTTTATTATTGGTAAATTACGAAAAATGGTATGAATATTAAATGAGAAAAGATAAGAGATGAGAGGAGAGAGGAGGGAGGGTATAAGAAAAAAAATGAGAGAGTATAAGAAAAAGTAAGAGAGGGTATAAGAAAAAGTAGGGGTAATATAGTAATTGATTAATTCATAAGCTCTTTTACTGTTCTATAAGCTACTCTGACCAGCTTATCTAAAATCTTAGTTTTAAACTATAGTTTAGTCTAAAAATCCGTTTGAACAAATATAGCTATTTGTTTTAAAAAAATTTAAAACCTAAGTTTTGAGCCAAACTTAGATTTGGGAGGTTGCCAAACATACACTAAGTTTGCCTTCATTGCATTTTAATTATATAGGGAAAATTAATTTACAAATTCATATAGTTTTACTCAATTTTTAATCATATATTTTTTACTATGTTCTTATAATTCCCCCAAATTTTAATAAGAGAAAATTCCCATTACATTCTGTCAAAATACTTAAATCCAATTTCAAACCTACACTTTTAACAAATCCCTAATTAGGCTAAGAGGTATCATTAAATATTTCTGAATATTGTTAAAAGACTAAATTGTCTTTATATAGTTAAAAAGAAAAATTGAAACTGGTGTAACTCAGATTTTGTTTAAAAAGGTTTTAGAAATCAAATATTTGTTTGATTATAAAAATAAACAAAAATTTTGGATTTAATTAGCAATTTTTTGCTTGATTATGATTTTAATTTTAATTATAAAAAAACAAACGAACATTCCCAGCACTGAAACAATGGACTCAAAGCATAATAAATAACTACCCTCTTCATTTTGTTAATCTAGATATATTACCGTCACAAGGTCGCTTCTCTTCAGGAAATATATAATTAAGGGTTGATTGAGAATATGTATGTATGTATGTATGTATGTATGTATGTATGTATGTATGTATGTATGTATGTATGTATGTATGTATGTATGTATGTATGTATGTATGTATGTATGTATGGATGGATGGATGGATGGATGGATGGATGTATGTATGTATGTATGTATGTATGTATGTATGTATGTATGTATGTATGTATGTATGTATGTATATGTAATAATTATTAAAAAGATAGGCAATTGGCCAATAGGTACTGTATGAAAAAAACAACAAAAATTGTTAAAATGATGGCTAGCGTTAAGTAATCAAAACCGAAATCACAATCAAACAAAAAATTGATTGTTTGTTAATAAAATCCAAAAATCTTGTTTATTTCCAGTATAAAAAAGTTGATCTCTAAAAAATTGTTTAAAAAACCAGGCCTCTACCTTTAGCTTCACTTTTTAACTTATAGAGGAGCATTTTAGTCTTTTAATAACATTAAAAAAATCTCTAATAAAATCTCTTATCCTGATTAGGGATTTGTTAAAAGTGTAGGCTTAAATTTAGATTTCGGTATTTTTGACATAATTTAATTGGGATTCTCCCTTTTAATAATATCCTTATAATTTTCTTTTATGACAAAAAATTTAAGTGAGTTTAGCGTGTAGATTTTATTATAGTTTTACTCTAAAAAAACATTTTAATTCCAAAACACCAGAGTACACAACCGTTTTCCCCCCCTTCGTTTTTGTTCATGTGGAAGATTCTGCAAACACTTGTAGATTCTCCCATTTCCCCCATTCGTATATAGGGGAAAGTTACATGCAAATTTTGCAATTATATTAAAACTTTTCAAAGGAGGGAGTTTAGAAATCGTTTAAAACGAAGAACAATGAAAAATGGCCATCTTAAAGAGAGTTTTTCTAATAGGGTAGTTTAACGCATAACGCCTTAAGAGGCAGGTTCTGGTCATAGACATTCACAAAATCCTTTGAAGAATGAGAATGCTAATTAATTAAGGTTGCTCATTTGTCTGACTTGATAAAAACCGGTGATTCAATTATTTGTTACAGAATGGGAAATAGTGAAATACTATAAAGAAACCAAATGATCAGAATGTCGCAAATTATTTTACATCAGCATATCTCTTGATCTGGTTGATGATTTATTTATCAAGTGTGTGTGGGTATTCACACCGTACCATTAAGATATTGGAAAAAAGAACAAAAATAAATAAATAAATTATAAAAAAACCCAAACAATGTCGTTTAAACTCCTACCATATGGAGTACAAAGATCCCCTCCGATTACTGAATTCTCACCTCTCACGCCAAGTTAGACGCCTTAAAAAACATTAAAATAAACATAGAGAAAAGGAATGAGAGTCTGATAGAATCTTATTAATTAAATGATTAGATAATTGAATTTCTTTCCCCATTTTTTTTTAAAAAAAAGAATGTTTTATGTATCATGCGCAGCAGGTGATACTGATGCCTATTACGGTGCCGTTTTCCTATATTATAGGTGAAAGATAAAATAATAACACATAAATTTGTATTCATACAAACTGTTCATTGTTATAATAAGAATATTTTTATAGGGGTCAAATGCAGAGCGCCCACCAACATAATAATAATAATAATAATCATTGAATCCAAACAAATATGTTACTATAAAAATATATATCGGACATATTTTATAGTAACATGTAATATGATGTCATACCCCACAAACCTATTATAAAAAGTATACCTACACTAATATGACGTCGCCCACACACGTATGTTGCCTTTGTTATTCTTGCCATTATAACAAGTCAACTTTATAACAAACTGAATCCGTCAAGTCTTTTAAAATTTAATTTTCCTGTATTAACTATGAGTAATTTCCCCTCTTTTATCATTTTATGATGTCATACAGGAACCCCTCGAAGTTTCTGCGATGTTAACCATTCAAGAAATTGAGTATATATATCGGACACCCTAGGATTTTTTGTATGCCAAATGTTAAAAGTTTGTTCTTTGGTTTCCTGATTCCAAGCCGAATACGCAGCGTTTCATCGTCCCCCTTCTCTGTGCCAGCAAACTCAACTCAGGCATGGCTGCTTCACTCACGTAAGTATTGAAAGTGTCTTTCAACTATCTTTATATTATTCTTTTCATTTTCAACGCTAATTACTGCGTCTCCATTTTGTTAGTCTCGCTATGTCCTCGACTCGCCATCGCTAGTTTGTTACTCTTGCTTTGTCCTCGACTTGCCATCTTATCGATGGAACTAGGGTGTCTCCAATCATCATATCCTATCATTCCTTTAGTTTCCTCACCTGCCGGTGGCAGCGGAGGGCTAGTTAGTGGCTGCAGGCTTGAGGGGGAGTGGGGGGTGATCTAGTGGTAGGCCCAAAGCCGGAAGAGTTTTGGTGATGGATTGCGATAAAACATGATTGCCACATGTTAATAAGTTGCCTTGTTAGCCGTGATTAAGCTGGATGATATATATGATTATTTAGAGCGTATTTAATATATAAAAAGTATTATTTATTATGGTTCTAGTCACAACACTTGAGGAGAAATCTTAACTCTTAAATGCTTAGATTTATATTTAAGGGTAATTAATAGCTCACTCTACCTAATATTGATATCGCCTAAAAAGAAGTGAGACTTCATACCCTTAGATCATGGATGAGCCTAACCCCTTTATAAAAATTTTTGTATCAAAAAAATATTACCTTATTTTTGTAAAACAAAACAAAAATTTAAATCCAAAAAATAAATTTATTAAAAGAAATAAAAATTTTTTACACCTTGGTGTTGAATAGGGATACCATTCACACTAAAGTGAAAAAAAGAAACTGATTGCGACATTTAGATCGACCGGGCGATAAGTGTAACCATTTAATAATCTTTTCTAAAATATACAAAATTTAGTTTGGTCAACTTTTTTTTTTGTTCGCAATCCGAGTTGGAGGGTGTTTCCCAATTCCTACTATCCAAAAAAGAATTTGACAAATATAATATTAAAAATATTAATTTAGGGAATGAACATATTAAATATGTTAAAGGGATAGTTTTAATTAGCCAGACATAATTTATGGAATGTTTATTTATGTATTTATATTCTATCATTTGCAAGGAATTAACTTTAATTATAATATCACACTTATTATTTCAATTTAAATAAATTTTAACTGAACACTTTTAATCATCTATATTAAAATTATACATCAGATATTAATAATATCTCTACATAAATAAATCAACATCAATTGATAATTAATAGATTTAATATAAAATACCATCTCATAATAAGAATGTTATTATATTTTGAACTCATGTATAATATGTTTTTTTTAATATCTACCAAAGACTCTTGGATCTAGTGACACCAACCCTCCTTTAAGAGTTTGATTTCTATATAAAAAAACATTCGACGTCTTTATTATTTCCATGTATTTGACACGTACTGAAATATTAAAATAATTCTTTGATGTAAAACTTCAAATTAATTAGTTTGATGGTTTTGCAGCTCAAACCACTGGCATGCTATATTTGTGTTTCTAATTCCAGCAGCAGGAACCATCGTCCAAATGCATTTCCCCAATTCATCACCTTTAGATGAATATCCTATAAGCATATGGATTTTCATTATATGCTCACTTTTCTATTCCTTGGCGTTTGGATACCATATCAAATGTCAGATTCGTACCGCGGATGATACTACTTCCTTGAATCGCTCCGTTAAGGTAGCTTTTGTTGTGAAAAGGTGGGTGTGTTATAGAAACTAGAAGTCCCACATTACTTGAGTGAATGAAGGCTTAAGAGTATAAATAATAAGTTATAATTGTGGGTTAGTAAATTGGTCAAGAAGAGAGGTGGACTCGCGCCCAAGACAATGGGCCATTAATGGGAAATTCAGTTGAAAACTGGCGATTCCCCCCCTCCGCACACGACAATGGGCCATCAATGGGAAATTCAGTTGAAAATCAGCGATTTCCCCCTGTGTGCAAGATAGAGTGTGATATTGGGCACTTTTTGGCTTATCCAGAAATATTTTTAATGTGCCTAGACGGAAAGTGTATAAATCCCTACAACCTAAATGAATTTGAAAGGCCAAACGTTATTATGGCTGTTGAGAATGTAACCGTTGCGCCGAAAAGATGCGACCTTACAGTCCAACCAGTATCGCACTAGTTCGACCCAATCTCTTACGGACGCAACCGATATTTCCGTGCCTCTTCATCCTTATAAAAATAGTGCACAAGGATGTTGTAGACAAATGCGAAAAACGCTCGTGCTCTCTTCCCATTTCTAGTTTATTTCCTTCCGCTAGATTATGTTTCCTTGTTTCAACAAGAGGAATCCGTTTAATCCTGTAGAGTGCCGCTTCATCTTGCCGGTTGTTGCGGAATAACTCTTAAGGACAGTGTCTTTGGACGCGACTCGGATTGGTTGTTCTTTTGCAGGTATTATCTCAGGGAGTTTGGCTTATGCCGCACTAATATCTGTTTTTCAGACATTATCGTCCTGGTGAAAGTTTTTACCACAGTGGCACATTATTTTGTTTTTTAATCTTCTCTTTCAGAAACAGGGGAAAGATTTCTATTTAAGTGGAGGAATTTTCATGTTGAATCGTTAGATATCAGCTGAAACGAAAGAGCAATAAAAGAAATAGTGGCCTGTGTTTTTGGGTGAGAGTTGGGAGCTCTGGATTTGAATGCAGGGCACGTTAATATTCAGAGAATCATTTGAAGGTTGAGAGTTCTAAGGCTAGAAACAGGTGATGATGATTTAAGCAATTCATATGGAATTGGCAATTCAATAAAGAGATCAAATGATCATATTATCGATAATGGGCTTCTTGCTGGTGGTCAACTGAAAAATGACTTCTGAAACCACGTTTTCTTGGAAGTGATGCGTTGAGCTTTTGGCGTTTCAAATCTCGGATTTGAGTTTGGAATCTGTGATCTTCTCTCGCTTCTTTGCCTCTGCTGCTCCCATCCTCATTTGTGTTGCTCTGTTTCTCAAGTGCCGCAAATAGAGATCATAGGATTTGTTTACTTATTAGAAAAAAAACAGAGATCATAGGATTTGATTTGTTGTTTATTTTGGGGGTAGGTGTGGATAGTTCACTCGACAAATGAATAAGTGACGTCAGTTAATTTTATATAAAAATAATATATTTTTTTTATTTAGTTATTTATTTATTTCCTTTATATCCTTCTTTAATATAAAAATTAATTAATTTTATTAGATAAATTAAAAAAAATAAATAAATTGATTAATTAAATAATACTTATTTTATTTTATTTTTTTAATCTACTTAAAAAAACTAACTAATTGTTAAATTAAAGAATAAAGAGAGTATATTTTATTTTCTTCATATTAACTATTTTTATTTATTTTTTAGGGAAAAATTATTTATTTTTATTCACTTTTCAATGTAAAAAGACGTTCTTTTCAATGAAATATTTTTTTCTAATTTAATATTGATTTTTAACTATATATATATTTTTGTTATAAACTTAATGACTAAGTCAAATGATAATCATATGCAGTTTAATTTTAGTAACATAACATTATATTATAAACTCATGTTGATTTCAATAATCACATATCTAAAGGTTTTTTTTTTTTGTTACAATATCTAAAGGTTTTTTAAATTACAATGTTCCCAACATGTCTTACTTTGACAAACAATAGTTTTTGTCCAATGGATATGGATCAATATTCACCTCCACGAATGACCAGCTCAGAGCATCAATATCTAGGGATCATTTTGTATGTGGACAATATTTTATTTGGTCCTTTTATCAAAATCTAGCTACCATCCCAATCTAATATGATGTAAACAGTTTTGAAATAAATTCAATTAGAAGGCCAATGGCCTTTTAGTAGTGAAATCATGTATGAGAGCTTCTCTACAAATGAAAAATTAGTGATTCCATCGCGTTTGTAATATCATATTATTAATACCTACCTCTCTAATTTTTTTTTTAAAAAAAGAAAGCATTGTTTTGTTCAAAATATTTTGAGAATAATCAATAATATAATGCTCCCTAAAATATATAACAACTTATTTTGGGCCAATTAATAATTAATGGATCCTTTGCACCAAAAAAAAAAAGTATTGTAAAATTAACTATTCCCCCCCTGAAATGCATTAAAATTCATTGAATCTATGGATGAATTTAGTAATTAATTTTGGGGAATATTTATTAGGGGTGTGTTTGTAATGTGAGAAATTATGTGACAAACAAATGATGAAGTCAAAGTCAAACAAGGTCTTCGACGAATAAATAAACGTTTCTTCATCCCTCTCATATACTCTCTGTCTCTTTTGTGAAGAAATAAATAACCCGTTGCGTCAAAGCAGAATATAAATTAAAGCCTTTTTTTTCCTATGTTATTTCCCCCCAAAGTTTTGTTAATTAAATATGTCACTTCAACAATCAGCACAGTCACATTTCCGTCCCTCATCTTGGCGATTATATATTGCCTCATCTTTTTAGAATGGGTTTGGTATGGATATAGTTTTGACTTTTGATCTTGCTCAATGAAATTTCTTATGATATAAACTTGTTTTGATATTTTATATACTTTTTTTTTTTTGGCTTCTCTTCATAACCTCATTCATATGATTAAAGTTAGAAAATTTTATTGATATAAAATAGATTTGACAAGTCAACTATAATTTTTTAATTTGTGTAAATTAGTTAAAAATATTAATATAAAATAAAATATTAGAATCGCTTAAATTAAAAGGTTGGGAGTTGGGAGGATGCTAAGATACCTGACTCGAGAAACATTGGTGATTTAGACATTTGTTATAGAATGGGCAATCCGCAAGCCATGTTATACTTGTTCTGGATTCATATGGGGTTAATTAATAAAGATAAATTATATATATTTTTTTAAAAGAGAAAATTGATCAAAAAGACTAAATAAAGATTAAATTCAGAATGTGCAACTGTAACTTTCCTTTTATATTCTTTTCACACTTTCAACTAATTTTCCAAATTAAAATGGACACGTGCGCGCCCGCCTTTGTGAGGAATCCCTTTATTAATGCGTTGTATCAATGAGATTTAATTTGTTTTGGACTTTTTTTATACACATCTCGCATTAAATTACTCCATGTAAGATACTAAAGGTGTATTTAGAAATCTGCAAACCATGATTTCAAAAATATTTTTACGTTAAACTCCACTTAAATACTCATCTAAAATTATTTCTAAAAAAAACTAATTGAAACACCCTATAAAATCTATTTAATTACTTTGAGTATCTTATAAAAATTAGATAAATTATTTTAATTATAATAAAAATAATATAATTTTTTTAAAATACTCGTATAATATTATATTATATATAGATTTATAAGTTAAATAAATTAATTTTAAAAATAATAATAAATAAAATATATTAAAGTTTTACTAAGGATAATAAAATTGTGGGAGTTTTTAGAAGGTATTATTTTTTGAAATTGTTGGAAAACAATCAATTATATACTCTTTAATTTTCATCAAATCTATTAGGATTTAGTTTGGAGCACTAAAGTTAATTTTAGAAAATAATAATGGGTGGCTAAATTTAATAATAAATTTTAGAAAATGTTCATTGCCAAGTAAAGATATAAATTAAAGGGACAATGAATCAATTATATATTATATATTATAAACTCTTAATTCAACGTGTTGTCATTTCCTACGAGCCTTCGATGTCCCATTCAAACTTGGAGAGAGAGAGAGAGAGAGAGAGATTTCTTTTTTCCCTGGACTGTGGCATCTTCGTCCGCGTCGCCTCTTCTTGATTCTTATTTCGCTTACGTGAGCATACCAGTTTAGAAAACTTCTTGTCCCCTATGGTTCTGACTTTGTCTCTCCACCGTCTCCTCTTCATCATGACATCATCATTTGTCTTCCTCCTCCTTAGTCTCTATATTTAATCTCCTCTCCCATATGATTCTCTCTCCTCTCTCTCCTCCTTCTTTCTTCGCCCTCAGTCTCCCTCCTTCAGATTCTTTAAACATAAAAAATAATATTTTAAAAATTTAAACAAAATACTTGTTAAAATATGATATATAAAGAGTAATATTTTGATATAGATATATTTTAGAGAGATATATTTTTTTAATTTTTTTATTTATAAATATGATTTAAAAAATATGAAATAGGTAACATATATATTAACTAACTTAATATACTTAGTTAAATTAATAATTAAAATAAATCTAGATAATAGTCAAAAATACTAATTTTTGTTGGGAAATCCATTTTGTAATTACTTACATTTTTAAATTTAGTATATATACTTTTTAACATATTTAAATTTTTTAATTTTATTCTATTAACACTATAAACTCTTGGAATTATATCCTCTATTGATATTTTAGAATATTTTCTAAAATATAAGAGCTAATATTGTCAATTGAGTAAAACTAAATAATTTAATTAAATTAAAAAGAAACATTGACACCAAATTAAAGATTAAGGAAAAAAGTATGTATGTAACTAGTAAAAATGGTTTTTCCATTTTGTTTCAATATTCCTTATTGAACTTTAAAAAGTATCAGCAGTAAATTATTATATAAAAAATAATGTCAAATTTCCTAAAACAAATGTAAGCGAAACTGAAATTATTGAAATGTGACATTGAAAATTAACATCCCTCCATGTATCCATAGAAACATGATCAACTTAAACTCGTTGCAGCAAAAAAGTTTATCATTAAAACATTGGTGTTGCTTTTCTCAATTGTTAACGGACATGCCCCTTCCAACTTGCGCGTTGTCCCCACACGTCAGTGCCACCACCTCACCTTACTCTCTCCCACTACGAGATTGTTGTTGACGACCATGAGTGTTTCATCCATGTTCACATAAATTCATTTGTTAGTAAATTCAATTTAAAATTAGCAGTCGTAGGGACGTTTTTAGAGCGGCCAGTCAGACGGACAACTTGTCAATCAAAACTTGGTGAAATTACATTCAATGCCCCCCACTTTTACAGCAACATCTATATTTAATCTATGTGCGAATTAATATTATCGATACCCAACGAACGAATCCTCATCTATCTTCTTTGCTCGATCTTCCAGGAGAAACAACCATATCAACTTCCAGCTAACTCAGCCTCAATTCATGCCCAATTCACTCACGTAAGTCTTCATAGTTTCTTTTCCGATCCACTTTAATTCTCTGAGATTTGATTTGAACTGTTCATATTACTACGTATATGAGAAAATTAAATGAATAATATAAACACTCAGATACTCCACGAACTTACACGCTGCATGCATACATTTCTCAAACGCTAACGCTGTATCTGGCCTCCAAGATGAAACTCTTGCAGCTTCTGCAGCAGAGAGTTCAGATCAGCCCAAGCTCTTGGTGGCCACATGAATGTTCACAAAAGAAATAGAGCTCGGCTAAAGCAACCCCCAAGTCCACACAATGAACAAGATGATCTAAACCAGTAATCTTCTTGATCATCAAAATTCTTTCACATCGTCTTCTCTTGCTTATTCCAACTCTAACCCTAATCATTATAAAATTCTTGCTTTTGAGGAGGCTAAATTAGCCCCTCCATCGTCTTTGATTCAAGAGAATTCCCGTCCATACGATTATTGTATTTCATGGTCAAACTTTGCTCAACAAAGACTATATTACCGTCCTGGCCGACGGTTTCTGCTCCGGCAGGTGCGCGGCCCTCAAGCTGCCTCCTTACGTGGTTCTCGAGGCGGTCGATGTGGCCGTCGATGGTTTCTTCTTCATCAGGTGCGCGGTGCGCGCTCCTTATTACACGGGAATATCAGAGACTCAATACTTCGCTTTCATCTGGGTCGGTAACTCTGAGAGACTCAGTGTGTTGTTTAATGCACTATAGCCATATTGGAGTGTGCAGAGGTGGATGAAAAGCTTTTCTTCGTCAGCTCTGAGATAATTGAAACGATGCCGGAGAAGTTACTTGGAAGCCAAGGAGGAAAACTCTCTCCTGCTCCTAGGTCTGTTGATGCGGCCGGAGCCTTTGGGAAGACGTTAGTTAGCGCAAGTATACGTTTTTAACGCCGTCAGCTCCATGTCTATTTCCTCAAACCATTTTCCGGATCTAGAAGGAGCAACGCTGACGGAGTTATTAGTAAGGAATCTTTTTTGGAAAAAATAAAACTATCGGAACTGATTCAAGACTTGATAAAATTATAGGGGCCTGAGTATTAGTTCTCTCTTTAATTTGTGTCTCCTCTAGTTTCTCTTTAATTTACGGAAGAGGAACGCGACAGCACAGGAGGATTGATACGAAGTTTTACCCAAAAGCTCCTACCCATTTCATTATTTGGGTTGTTTTCAATCAAAGAATACATCTTAAGAAGAGAGATTTAAAAGAATAGATTTTATGGAAAAAAACTTTTAAGTATAATATATATTGTGGAAAAAAATATTACTAGAAATTGTTATCATTAGTTTATATAATATTCTTCCGACGCTTCATATAAGATTTATTTAAAGAATTGATCTTATATAATTTTTGGTTTGGTGTTGCCATTATGAAACATGTAATTAATTATTTTGAAGGTCTGTGCAGCTCAAGCTCTGGGAACTTTCTGTTGGCGATTCTGTTTCCAATGACAGGGTTGATTGTTCAGACGCATTTCTACAATTCATCACCTTTAGATGAACACTTTGAAAGCATATGGATTTTCATTATGGCCTTAATTGCGTGTTGCTGTGCATTTGAATACCATGAGAGACTTCATCAGACCGACCTTGATAATGCTACTCCCTTGAACCTCTGTGCTAAGATATTTTTTACCTCTTTAAGTTTGGCTTATGCAGCTCTATTATCATTATTGTTCAGTCGCTCTCTCCAGTCACTTGTCTACATTGGCTGGTTAATATTGCTATCCATATACTTTAACCACGAGAGACTAGCAAGAATAGGTGAAAATATGGTGCGTGGCCCGTGGAGGAGCACCCAGAACAGAGCTTTCAGTTTGTATGAGCAATGGCGGAGGAGAACCCAAAGCGACAGTGCCCCGGCAATCAGCCACCTACCAGTTTAGATTTTAAGTTCAGGCCTTGAAACTTGTTACAGCGTACTAGTTGCAAGGCAATAAGTTGCGTTTTTGTACACATTATATTTGTGATATGATGTTAGTGTGGGACAATGTGACCTTTTTTTTATTATATTTTCCTTTTGCTCTGCTTTTTTTGACATTTCTTAATCACAAATATGTTTCTTTCATGAACTGAGAATAGCAAATATACGCTGAAAGATCTGTGGTATGATATGCCCTGTGTTTCAGACATTGTCGTCGAGGTGAAAGTTTTTGCCACAGTCTCACATTATCTTTGTTTTAATTTTTCTATTTCAGCAATATGGGAAAGGTTTGTGCAAATTTTGTAATTACGTTAAAACTTTTCCAGTGCTGGAACTTTTAAGTTTAGTCGTTTAGCCATCAATAGAAAAGAAATGACATAATAAAACAAATAGCTTAGACTGTGGTGTGTGAAAACGTGATAAATCATAGTTTTATACATATTTTCATCTCAAGTCACATGCAAGCCCCACTTTGCATTGCTTTACTTTTTGTTTGGGAGTTTGGTACATAATGATTGCGTCATTACATGCATGAACATAATTTATAATAATATAAGAATATTCAATTAGTTTAATATATATATATATAAACCTTCATTAAGTAGCCGTAGAATCTTGAGGAAGATTCTTGGTGATCCCAAGCCCTACGGCCAAGCCTGAAACTTAATTGAAACATAATTATACTAAAAAATGCGTGACATTGTGGTGACTAATATAATATTCATAAAGAGGTGCGTAGTGGTATTAGAGCTAGTATATACATATTCCTTTAAATTTAAAATTAGTTTCTTTATTAATATGTTATTTTTCTCTATACTTAATATAATAGTTATAATTAACTAATTTATATAAATTAAAAAATTTAATTAATTAATTAATAATAAATATAACATGATCATCATAAAGTAGCATTATATAATATTAAATTATATATCAGTTTATAAGTTAGATAAATTAATTTAAAAAATTATAAATATAAGAGATAAAGTAGATTAAGGTATTATATTTATAATTAAATTTAATTTTTAATTAACTTGTATATTAAAAATAAGAGGTATTACTATTATTATTATATAATGATGTTTTTCTACTTTACTTTGAAACCTCTGTAAGGTGCAATAGTCCCTCGTGCATTAACAAGCATGATGCTGGTGTGAAGGAGTGCATTGACTAACCTAATTGAATTATAGCATAACAACACTATTTTATTATTTACGTATTTTTTAATTGAATTTAAAATATTTTTTAAATTCTTTATAATTAAGAGATTATCTTTATTTTAAATTCTGTATAAATTAAAATAATTTAAAATAATCTTTGTGAACCAACTATTATTATTATCATAACAATAACATAATAAACAAGTATTCTTAATGTCAGTGAAATTATTATTATTATTATTATTCAAAGAGCCGTGTATTTTAGTAACTACAGCTGCAAAAGAAAGACACTCCAGTGTCCCAATGAGGGATGGCAAGTATTCTACGTAAGTGAATGCACAATGGGGGAGGGATGGCAAGTGGTACCAATCTCTCTGAGACCAATCTCCATGTTTTAGCGAGTTATACTTTTTGGGTTGTTCGTTTTTCTTTTTTTGTTAAGTTATATAAATCTTTCTATAATTTTATTTGAAACGCTGTAAAACAAATTATATGCGATTACTCATCCTAACGAGGATTCAAATTTTAATTTATTATTTTTTAAGAGATGAATCCCTTTTGCTAAAATTAATCGTATTGTTTTTTTTATTTCTTTTTTAGGCTATAAATAGAAATTACAAGTAAAGGAAAAAGAAATTCAAAATGAAATTTGTATTAGGGGTGTGCATGGGCAGGGCTGCCCGGTGCCCTGCCCAAAAAATACATGAGCTGCATTTTGTAACCCGATGCCCGGCCCTACCCGGTAAAAGTCCTAATAATTTTAGGCTGGGCATGAGTGGGCTGAACATGGGCGAGCTGAACATATCCAAGTCGTGATGTCATGCTCATATTGTGAAAAAAATTTACAATTATAAACTTCTAAAATAATACCATATTCATATGTCTTCAAGAGTTAAATAATATATATAATCCACTAAGAATAAGAGAATAAAGATAATAATTAAAATCTTGAGATCCATTGCATATAAAAAATAAACGTTGAAATCTAAGTAGTTTGTAATTATAACTTTGCATTAATCTCGCAAATATTGACAAAGATAAATTATTTAAAAAAATAAAATAAATAATTATAATTTGTAATATAATCATATGATAATTAACAAAGTTAAAAAAAGAAGAAAAAATTAGTATAGTTATAAATATTAAAATATATAACTTACTTACTTAACTACTTATATTTATAAAATTACCTTATAGTCACCAATAACTATCATATTCTCCCTTCTAAGATAGAGAAAAAAAAATACAAGAAAGGATGCTCATGGGTAGGGCAGGACAGGGCAACCCCTATGCCCGGTGCCCAGCCCAAAAAATATATGGGCTGTATTTTACAGCTCGGTGCCCAGCCCTACCCTATATTTATTGGGTTGGGCAGGGTATTTTTAGTGCGGGCTAGACAGGGCATAGTGGACTGCGGGTTTTATGCATAGCCCTAATTTGTATATTGCGCATCCATTGCATCCACATAATTAATGGTTATAGATAATTTTTTATTTTAATTAAAAAAATAAATACTAATAACCGGAAGTTATATTGCGCTTCCCAAGAGATTCCAAATAGTGTTAAGAGCTATATTTGGCTTCCAAATGGTGGTAATACAATCTATCAGTATGTTTAGATAAGAGTTTAAAAATTAACTTATAAAAAAATTTAGATAATTTTTAAAACATAATTTTTAGAAAAGAGTTTATAAAAAAAATTAGTGGTTCTGAATAAATAAGTGTTTAGATTATTATTACTATATTTTATTAAATGTATGAGAGAGAAAATAGGAGAGAGAATGAAGAACAGAGATAAGATAGGATATAAACAAATAAAAATAAAATAATAATTAAATAATTCACAAGTTATTTGACAGTTCTATAAATTAATCTCAGTAATTTATTTAAAATTTTAATTTTAAATTATAATTTAGTCTAAAAATTCTTTTAACTAAATATAATTATTTATTTTATTTATTTTTAAATTGAAATTTAAAAAAAAAAACTAGTTTTCTTATTTGTTAAACATGCCTTATAAATAATTTTAGGATAAATTACTCTCGAAGGCATTATTTCACCTATGCCCGACCACACAAAGACAGCGATCTAGTTAAAACTGGACACGTGTGAGGACCAACTTTGAATTGAGCTCGTGTCATTGTTGTTTTGTATGAGATTTGATTTGGACTTTTCTTCCATATACTGCACATTCCCCGAGAAATTCCTTAGAAAATGATTAAATCAGTGGTTAAGTTTGTTACGATGAAGTAAAGTTGCTTTAATTGTTATTATTAAATTAAATTCAAAATGTGTATGACTTACTTTTTTAAAATAAATGTTGGTGTTGTTCATCATGCATAAAAATTATAGAATAATAATAAAGTATTTATAAAATGATCACTCCATATAAGAAGTGACTTGACTCACAGGGGTATTAAATCACGACTCATTTGTTTAGATGTCAATCGGAAGAATGAAATGGCCAATATCATAGATTCAAAATATCTTGTGCAGAAAGGCTGGGCTTAATTATTGTAATGTTATGATGAGATTTAGATTATCCAAGTTAAATTTGGTTTATTTACAATTTTTAGAATAATGAAATTATTTTTTTTTAGAATGACAGACAGAACATTATATTTATCTTAGATTATATATCTACTAAAATAAATTATTATTAAATCTAGATCATTAATTTAATATTAAATTAAGTCATTTTGTATTTCGGCTAATTTTATTTTTATATGGTCCTTTGCCATTCCCACCCAATTTAAAGAAGTTTGGCATAAATTATTTTCCCCAAAAATTTTGGAAAAAATACATTACGTACCATTTTAACCCAATTTAGTATAATTAATTTTTCAAAAACGCTCATTAAAAATTTGAGATAAATTAAAGGGACATCACTACATCAATATATATACTTCCTCTAAATCTATTTACAAGAAATAAATAATTGTTTCACATAGATTAAAACGATTGCTCCTTATATTCAAGTTTTTTAAAAAAAAAAAACTATATTTTCATAAAGAAGTATTGCTTAATATATGATTTAATTAGATAGTTACCATTTATATTAAATATAAGATATAATTATCATATTTATTAATATTTTTTAAATTATTCCTATTAATATCTTCCCAACAATAATTTAGTCAAAAGGGAGGGAATTATGGGGAAAAAATTAGAATATTTTAAAAAAATATGTCATTAACTAATTTAACTAATTTTCTTAATATAATCAAATTAATTAAATATAAAAAAAATTAATTCTAGGTCACATCCCAAATGGCAATCCTCAAAGTTTGTCTTGTTTGTCTTGTTTGGTACTTAAATGATTGTGTAATTACAAGCTAAAGTATATTTTTAATTATTTAAGTTTATACGAGGTTTCACTTTAGTTTTTTAAATTTATAAAGTATATTTTTAATGTTAGTCTCATTTAACGGAATATGCCAAATCAATAAATTTAAGACATGATTGTGTAATTAAATACTAATTAATTTAAAATTTAAATTTTTTATACTAAAAAATATTTTTAAAAAAGCCTAATGAACTGTCAATATCCTAACAATACCAAAACTTCCATTATAATAAACAATATTCCTTTTCACTTGTTTTATTTTTATTTTAAAATATCAATATATTAAATAATTAAAATGTAAACATATTTTGTCAAAATTTAATAATACAGTCTTCACTCAAATTTACTAAGTTAACATATTCTATTAAGTGAGACAAACGATGTTAGGATTAAAGAATTAAAATTGTATTTTATAAATTTAAAAAATTAAAGTAAAACTTCATATAAATTTAATAGAATGAAAGTATACTTTAGCCAATATTTAATTTAGTTTCATATATCGTCATTAAGTAGTTACAGAATCTTGAGTAAGATATTTTGTGATATTTTTCCACCTGGCTTTGTTTTAATGGTCGGCTTGAAATTACAAAGTGAAATTAAACTAATAATATGTTTGGAGGGAAAGTGAGAAGTGATTATGTCATTCATGATTACTCAATACATCCAACTACTAATCAATCCCAATTTCATTTTCTTTGATGCTAACTAAAAGCTAAACATAATTTTGATAACTAAAAGAGATATGCATAATTTTAATTTAAATAGAATTCTGGTAGGAAACTTAAATCTAAACATGATTATGTCATTCATAATTACTTTGTTTTGTTTAGGAGGGGAAGGGATGAAAAATATGTTTAGATAAACAACTTTATCCTCATTTTGTTTAAGTTGTTTTTTTTTAAATGTGTACAATGTTTAATGAAATATAATTATGAATGACATTTTCTTATAATTGTATAATTATTAAAATTGAATAAATATAATTGTAATACATATATATATCCGATGGAAAAAAGTAACATATATATATCCAATTGTGCAAGTGGGAAATACTTTTGGACGGTGCAAAACGCCAAAACGAAGCGAGCAAGTTGGAAATTTTGCAATTGTTAATTTGGACACAGACAGAAAATGGTGGGAAACCAGTCAGAAAAATGGTTAAAGTATATGGATTGCACTATTAACTAGGGGTGTACATGGGTAGGGTTGGGCAGGGCAGCCCCCTGCTCGGTGCCCTGCCCAAAAAATACAAATGCAGCCCGATGCCCAGCCCTACCCGGTAAAAATCCTAACAATGTTGGGCAGGGCATGGGCGGGCTGGGCATGCCCAAGTCGTGATGTCATACTCATGTTATGAAAAAAATTTGTAATTATGAATTTCTAAAATAATATCATATTCATGTGTCTTTAAGAGTTAAATAATATCTATAATTCACTAAGAATAAGAGAACAAAGATAATAATTAAAATCTTGAGATCCATTACATATAAAAAATAAGCGTTGAAATCTAAGTAGTATGTAATTATAACTTTGTATCAATCTCCCTAATATTGACAAAGATAAAGCATCTAAAAAAATAAAATAAATAATTATAATTTGTAATGTAATCATATGATAATTAATAAAGTTAAAAAAAATTAGTATAGTTATAAATATTAAAAGGTACAACTTACCTACTTATATTTCTAAAATTACCTTATAATCACCAGTAGCTATCATATTCTCCCTTTTAAGATAGAGAAAAAATAAAAAAAAATAAAAGAATGGGTGCTCATGGGCAGGGCAGGGCAGGGCAGCCCCTATGCCCGGCGCCCAGCCCGAAAAATGCATGGGCTGTATTTTACAGTCCGATGCCCGGCCCTGCTTAGTAAAAATCGGGGTGGGCAGGGCATTTTTCTTGCGGGCTGGGCAGGGTATAGCAGGTCATGGGCATTATGCATAGCCCTACTATTAACCAGCCAATGTAGACAAGTGACTGGAGAGAATTAACGGGGTGTGTGCACAGACAGAAAATTGTAAATGAAGTAAATCTTTTTTCGAAGATTTATGTATAAAATAAAATTAGCTTGAAAGAGAGGTTCATCAAGGAAACGTTGGGACTTGGGCGTTTGGCCTGTTTGGTTTATGAATCTTCATTGCAAGGCCAACGATTTCTAATTAAGGGCACAAAACGACAGGCACCCGCACTCTCACATTTGGCATCATAAACCCAAGGGGCTCAAGTCACACGTCACAGAATAATAAGGGATGAGTGAAAAAATTAAATTTTAAAAGTATTCAATTAAACTAAATTATAATTCATTCTATAACTATTTACCGTAAATAAATAACTTCTTCTTACTTACTAAAATAATACTCCCAATAATATTTTTAAACTTTAAATTTGTGAATAGGTATGATCTTTTTTATAAACTTTATTTTAAATTTATCTAAATATTTATTATGTTCTTTTCTAATTTTATCTCTAATTAATTATATGTCTCTTTTAGTTTATTTTCTTACCAATTTTAATCTTTTTTTTCATCCATTCTTTCTCTCACTTATCTCTCAAAAAATTGAATTTAAAGTTTAAAAAGATTGAACGAGATTTTATACTATTAAACAAATTTTATGTTGGTCAATTAACTTTTGTTTATAAATTTATGTATAATTATTAAAATATACTGTCATATTGTGAATTGAATCCATGGTGCTTATGGAAATCGTATCCCTTAAGGAAAGTAGCTAGCACTAATGACTTTTGGCGTTGAATAATCGGACTTGGAGTGGAGAGTTAATTTTGAAAAGTTTTTACCTCTCCAAATCTAAACCCCAAATTTAATAATTAATGAATATAGTTAATATATAATTATATTATTATATATTAATCCAAATTTACCATAACTGGCCTTATAATATTACATGCATTAACTTAAATCATACTGGTCCCAAACATATAACATTCATTAATTAAGTAGTTGCAGAAATTCTGGTCCACTTTAATATAATATGCTTCATTTGCTGACTCTGTCTGCACCTTTCGAATCCTCACAATGCCCTTTTCGCCAAAAAAGAAATCGTCACAATGCCATCTTTACATAGGGTTAGGATTTCGGGGAAATGATCCCATAATGTACTTTATAAGCAAATCAAATAGTATAAGCGGCCAACAGCCAACACTTCCTCATCCCTCTTCTCTGCCTGCAGGAACAACCATCAAATTCTACTCCAACACCCAACGCTTCCTGACATAGAAAACTCAAAGACTTATTAGAATAATTCTTCTTTTATTTGGTGATGCCATTATTCTGATACTTCTAACTTTAGTTTGATGATTGTGCAGCTCAATCCCTTGGCTTGCTATATTTGCGTTTTTGATTCATGAGACAAGGGAGATTGTTCAAATGCACTTCTCCAATTCATCACCTTTACATGAACACCCTTGAAGCATATGGACTTTTATTCTATTCATATTTTTCTATTGCTTTGCATTTGGCTACACCCCAGATGATACCACTTCTTCAAACCGATCCGTTGAAGTGCTTTTATCTTTGGATGTTTGGCTTTTACTGCTCAAATATCAGTTTTGGTTCGCTGTTCTCTTCAACCAATTGTCTTCATTGTCTGTTTAATGTGTGGAGCAAAACTAAAAGCAAAGTTTCAAATTTGTATGATCGATGGAGGAGAACTGAAAGCCACAATGTTCCAGCAATGGGCCTGCCACCATTTTAAATTTTTATCAAGTCCGAGAACTTACTTGGATGTACTAATTTGTTAAATAACCAGAGGTTATAAGACAGTTTGATGTTGTTTTAATTACTTTGTTAATTAGGATATGCTTCTTTCATGAATTGAAATAGAAAATATATACTTCCATTAGTTCCATTAGTTCCATGAATATGCGATAATTACATATTTTATAATTAAATAGGTTTATATTGTGGTGCATATTTGATTAAACCCTTAAATATTTTATACCTATTTAATTATATTTTATATATTTATTTTTGGTTAATTATAGGATTAAAGGGAATATTATTACAACATTTATTCATATCCTATTTTATTTTGAAGGAAATATTAAAAGATGGTAGAGTGGAGAAAATTAGATATATATATATATATATATTTAAAGAGAAGTAGCAAATCGTCTATAACGAAGCAAGAAGGACGTGGACCCCACGCAAAGAAAGTACGCGTTTCTTTTGTTTCTGGTACCACAGAAATAAAAGCAAGAAACAACGCCCGTTTAGCTATTGAATCAGCTTTGACCACGCGTGTTTCTTCTTCGCTTTCTCGTTTTAGCTAAGAAGCATTATTGGTGTATGCAAACAAATACTCTCTCATATTCTTAATGACTTAATATATTAATATATAATATAATTTAAAAATAATTAAAAAATTATTTTTTATTTTAAATATAATAATATTTTTTATTATTTTAAATTATTTTTATTGATATTCATTTGATAATAATAATATAAGAGGTAGAAGGCTAAAGAATACTATTATAATATTTTAGAAAAAATATATTATATTAATTAATATAATTAATTATCTTAATTTAATTAAATAAATTATATATTAATGACATGAGTAATATCTTATATGGTTCTTATGCTATTAATAACAGCACGTGTATAATATTGTTATCATATTCTATATTTATAAAAGAATTCGCGCGGCCTTCAAATAATATGCGACTGTGGCAAAAACTTACACCAGCACCACAACAAAGATCATATATATATATATATCATAACAGAGATCTTTTCCCCTAATGGGAGTTTATCTTTGTTATTAAGAAACCTTAAACAAAGCAGAGCAAAAGGGAAAGTATTATGAAACAACATCACATTCTCCCACCATATCCTCGTATTATGTCTTGCAAATAACATGTATTTACCAATTTCTAAGACTTGATCTTAAAATCTAAACTGGCAGGCGCCGGCTGATTGCTGGGACATTGCCGCCTTGGGTTCTCCTCCATAGTTCATACAAAATTAAAGCTCTGCTTTGAGTGCTCCTCCACAGGCCACACACCATATTTTGACCCATTTTTGCTATTCTCTTGTGGATAAAATATATGACCAGCACTATTAACCAGAGAATGAAGACAAGTGATTGGAGCGAGCGGTGAAGCAACAGTGACAGCAGCGCAGCATAGGCCAAACTTGCTGAAGTAAAAATAACCTTAACACAGTGGTTCATCAATGGAGTAGTATTTTCAGCTTGGGTCTAACTCTGAAGTCTCACGTGGTATTCAAAGGCACAACAACATACAAGTAATGCTACGAGGCAAATCCATACGCTCTCAGGATGTTCGTCTAAAGGCGAAGAATTGCAGAAGTGCATTTGAACAATCGACCCCGTCACTGGAATCGGAATCACAAACATAAACTGCCAAGGGATTGAGCTGCACAAACCATTAAACTAATTACAAGTTTCACAACAAAACAAAGAAACAGTTGAAATTGCAATATAATAGTACCAGGGAAAAATCAAAAAGAAAAAAAAAGTAAATTTTTTTATCACTTTTGGAATTTTTCTTTACTTTCCTCTCATTTTTCCCTCATCCTAACTATCTTAAACAATAAAATGGTTATGTAGGTAGCTTTTGCTTAAACCTTTGTATCAACCATCTTGTTATATTCAGGCCCTATAATTTTATCAAATTCTGAAACGAGTCCCTACTAGTTATATATATTTTTCGAAAGCGCTCCTTATAAATAACCCCGTCAGCGGCGTTACCCCTTCAATTTCTGTAAAATGATTCGAGGCTTTGAGGAGTGAGGACATGGACAAGGAGCAAACGGCGTTAAAAGCATATACGTGGCTAACGGCTCTTCCCAGGGGACCAAGGCCACATCAGACCTTAGAACAAGAGTATGAGTATCGGTTTTCCCAAAATTAAATGACTGGATATGAACTGGAGACCAAAACCCAGTGAAACACGAATCCAGAAGCTTTTCATGAAGAGATTTGATGAGAAATGTATGTATGTATCTAAGTGAAGATTAAATGAATAATATCAAACAGTTCAGATGAAATCTTGTGTCTCCAAATCATCATCTAGTGTTAAGCCTGTAGAAGCTTCCACTGTTTGGCTCCGGGAGCTTGGCCGCAGATAGGTTCCATCCCCATGGCTAAACCAGAGATGACAGAGTAACCGGTGATGTTGGCGAAGACGCTAGAAAGGGAGTCTCGGGCCGGCGAGTTCAATCTAGCCAAGATAGCCAGGGAAGAGCATAGAGATCATAGCTCTTGAGTACAAGAGTAAAACGTTGATGGCGTTTAGGCCTGATATCTTGCTTATGTCTATGATATCCATGGCGGTTAGCTTCCTTTCCATCGGCTTCGCCAACATCACCGGTTACTCTGTCATCTCTGGTTTAGCCATGGGGATGGAACCTATCTGCGGCCAAGCTTACGGAGCCAAACAATGGAAGTTTCTACAGGGTTGACATTAGATGTAGAGTATGTGTGTGTGTGTGTGTGTGCGCGCATGGGAATTAAATGAAGAATATCAACAGTTCAAATCAAATAGAAACTTAGAAGACTTACTTGGGCATGACTTGGAGTCTGAGTTTGCTGGAATGGAGAGACGAGGAATCGTTGGGAATTTGGTCTGTGATAATATTAACGGACGCAAGGCAGCTATAGATTAAATAGATTTTGCTATAATATTATTATATTTACTGAGAGAGACAGAGAGTGGGAGACAATACAAACACGGAAAGTTGTTAGGTATAAAGCTTTTGACAACAACTCCGTTAATAATTATATCTTCAAAGTTATAACAACACAACTCCGTTTGTTTACCTTGAACAATATAGGAGACCCACATCTATCTATTTATACGCATTAACTAGCTATAGAGATCACTTTTCATGCATTACATGTATAATATCTATAGCTCCTAAACAATGCCGATTTCTCACAAATGGAGGAAAAGAAAAGAACAAACTAAAAAGTTATCATGCCAGAAAAATAGTCTTTATTAGTGAGTCTGCAATCTCACATAAAATTTAAGGTTTCCTCTAATAAATTAGTGTGAAGGTCATCAGTCGCTGCACGTGGTTTATCACTCAAGTTTTGTTGCCTTAATGACACACAAAGTTCTAGAGCAATAGAAGAAAGGAAAAAAGAGTTAGTAAAATGGGTCCAGCCCATTTACCTTAAAGGGGGAGGGCTCATGCTGGTATGGGTTTAGGGTTTTAGGATTTAGGGTTGCGGATTGTGCTCTCAGCCAGTGTGACCCCCTTTTTTTTTAATATTATTATTTATTTTACTCAAATATTATTTTGAATACTCTTATTATCGAATATTAGTAAAAATGATTACTTATTTATTAATATATGTTGATATATTATAATTAATCAATATTATGTTAACTTTATTAAGATTTATAGTTATAAAATTTAAGATTTTTTTATAAAAAATATGAATTTTTAAGAGTATGACATTAGCAATTTTTTGATTATGCTAATATAACATTAAAAAACTTTTATTAGTATTTTAAAAATTTAAAAATAATTTTTTAAAATATTAAAAAAAATGTCAGCCTACCACTAAGAGGCTCGAGCTGACATTTTGCCAGCCTATTTTAGAGTAGGCTAGCCCGCAACCTGGCAAGCCCATTTTCCCCCTCTAAGAAAACATGGGATAATGATGGTTAGCTCCTCAAAAATCTATTAAATGAAAGTTTGGCACTTAGCTTCTTTAATATTTTTTTTAAAAAAAATAAGTTATAAATATAGATTCAATCAATTGCAAAATGAGGAGTTTCAATTATTAATAAGGTAGTTTAGTTTAAAAAGTAACTCTTAATTTTTTTAACTGTTTGAATTGATATTTGCAACTCAATTTTTGTTAAAAAAAACTTGTCATAGACTTAACTGTCGTTAAATAAATCTTTTTAACCTATTTGTCATTCTCTTTGAAAAAATAAAAAAGAAAAAAAAATGACAGACAAATAAGTTTCCACGGTGGCACGGTCAATTCCTTCCAGTTTCAAGGCAGAGACAAATTTTTCTCCTGCTAAGCACATTTATCCTTTTATTAGAAGCAATTATATTTAAGTCATTATTAAATACTAAATATAAATATCTCTACATGGAGACAAATTAGTTGGGGGATATGCTTTTTCTTTTTGTTGGGCATAATTAGCAGGAATGTTACGAATATGGGCCAAAAGTCCACCAGTTGATCCACGATTCCACAGTACGGGCCCAATGAATCATCAAGGTTGTGTTAAAGACATTATAGACACAAACCCAAACGGTAAACCATATTATCATTCAGAATATATTTAATTTTTAAAAAATATTATTTTATTATAATTTCTATCGCAATATTTAAAGATATATCATAATTCTTGAGTATTTAGATTTATACTTGAGAATAATAGATAACTCATTTTACCCGATATTAATATTACCTAGAAGGAAGAGAGATTTCACCCTATTATTAAATTGTAGGTAAGCCTAATCTCTTTTTAAAAATTTTTATATATAAAAAAAATTGGCAAAATTCTGCATTATTATTTTTTTTACCAGCGAACTGTTAGTTAAATCTAATAAAATGAATCACACTGTTTACTCGTCACCCCATAAATAATCCAGCATGCCATACACACGAAAAAAATTTACTAATCAACATTGAGATTGATGATATCATTAATCGGTAATTTTCCCTATTACTTTTTATAATCTTAAATCTATTTAAATTAATTAATTAATTTATATATATATATTAGTTATAACTAAATAGTTTATTTAATTTTTTTAAAATATCTAAAAAAATAAAATAGTTTTAGTATTAAGAAATGGAGTATTTTAATTGTAACTTTAACTACGCCTATTAGAATTTGAGGAACAAAGAATGAATTAAAGCAAATAACGAATGATGAATTGGTGAGTGTAGAAGAGAGAGAGAGAGAACGATGAAGACATGGTCGCTGAGTATGGAAGAAGCTGCGAAAAAGAGAGAGAGATAGAGAGGATGGTGGTTGCAGAGAGGTGACTACGGTGGGACTTGGGAGGGAGGGATGTGAGGTAAGAATTTGTGGGACCGATAGTAAGAAAGCTGGAGAAATTTTAGTGGAGAGTATAAATGAGAAGGATATCAAATGGGACCCACCAACACAAAGTTTCATTCCGGTGACGTAACGGTCGGTTTTGCTTCATTTAGAAAGTCCATGGATTAAGTTAGTTTTTACAAAATAGTTTATGTAAAAGAATAATTTAATAGTGATTTTAGATCAATTCTTTTAGATAATAACTTATAAAAAAAGAATTTTAAATAAATAAATATTTAAATAATTATTATTAGAATAATAAATTACTAAAAAGAGTATAATTTTATAAATAAAATAATTCCTATTTCTTCTTTTTTTCCCCTTTTTTTATGTTCTCTCCGGTGACACTCTCCTTTGTTAACGTCTACCATTGACAGCGATTCTCCAAAAAGCGATAACAGAGATCTGAACAAGATGGAGAAGAAGAAGAAGATGAAGAAGAAGTAACAGCGATAAAGAAGCGAACATATCTAGCGACAGCCACGGCAATCTAGAAGAACATGACAACGGAGAAAAAACAAGACAGAGAAGAAGCAACAGCATAGCAACGACAACGAGATGGAGAAGAAGAGTGACAACGATGATGACAACAAAATAGGACATTGACGGAGACACCTGAAGCGATCAAAGATAGAAGATAGGAGAGAGTGTGTCAAAAAAATAAAGATAAAATAGACATTAAACATCCTATAAGCTCTTATCTCTGCTCAAAAGCTATTTTTAGAAGTTTATCTGAAATTATAATTTGAAATTATGGTTTAGCCTTTAAATTATTTTGAACATTTAAAAGATGTTTGTTTAACTTTTAGCCTACAAATTATTTTAAAACTTTGGTTTTGTTGAAAACTAAACACCCTATACGTAATTTTGCACCTAACAAAATTTTATGGTGCCAAACGCACTTTGTGAAAAAATCTATGGATAAAATTGCACATTTAACTCTAATAATATGAATCACTAAAATCTTGACCCAATAAAAATTAAAAGAAACACTGGAAAAGAATGAAAAGGGAAAAAAAAGAAAAGAAAAGGAAAGCTTCCTCTGGGGTGAAGGGTGTTGGCAAAGGATGAAGTGCGGATGCTTGGTGACACGTCATTTTTCGTTAAGCCAAATTAAAGCGGCAAAAGCAAGACGGCAATCCTAAAGGATGTATGAAATTCTCTTATTCGCTTTCTCCTTTCTTGATTCGTTATTCCAACGCACGCCTGCGTTCTCGCTAGTGTCCAAGACATGGTACAACAAATGTGAATGCTTATGTATGAGTTGGGATGGAAATATGTTATGCCTTTAATAGAAGCATGTAGTTTAGTTTGATTAAAGCTTAATAAAAGTTAGCTTGTTTAATAAATAAATTAGACTTTAGACCTATTTAAAAAGACTATTATTAGTTTAAATATGTCAGGTCTTTTTTGTTTTAAGGTATTGCCTACAAGTTTGTAAGCCTAATATGTTAAATATTATTTGTGTGTGTGTCTATATATATGTGTGTGTGTGTGTTTTAAATAGGTTTTGAGTCTATTTAAAATATTATATTTATAAATTTGTAAGTTTTAGAGAATATTAAAAAACTATATTTATATAAGCTTTAGTCGATTCAAAGTTTATTTAGGACCTTTAAATATAAGATTTTTGTAAGAGATCTATATTGTAAGTAAGTACCTAAAAAAAATTTAGGCTGAGACCTATTTAGTTTTAAAAATTTATTGTAAGCTTAGACCTATTTAGCTAAAACTTGACATGGCTTAAATGCCTAGGCATATGGATGAGGAAACGTTGGTGGGTGTTTGGCTTCGAGTATTCTTAAGGCATGGATCTTCATTACAAAGCCAGGCTTTTATAATATGGCAGGATGATTCAAAACCTTAAGGCACTGTGTTCGTACGAACATAATTCTAATGTAGGAGTCGCTTTCAATATGATATATAAGGTCAGGCTACACTAATGGATCAAGTCGCTTTCGATGGTATGTGTATGAAGCCAGTCTTCATGTAACTCCACTTTCTCCTCACATTCCTTGCTACGACAAGCAGTGGCCACATTAAGCTTTATTCGTATTCTTTGACACTGTAAGTTTTACTTTTTGCTTCATACAGGCATGTCATCAATATATTGATGAGAAAATTAGTCAACAATATAACCTTTTCCTTAAAAATAATATTCATGTGGACCAGTTATGAAGAGAGGTTATACTAGTTTAAATTAATATTATCCATCATATGTCGATAACATGGCATCGCAATCAATATTAAATTCTTCTCAATGAGTATATGTAAATGCAGAAAGAAAAATTCTACTATATATGAGAATTAATTAGTTACTGATTAATTTATAAACTAGACAAAGAAATACTAATTAATTAAAATTATCCCTTTCATTTATCTCCTAATTGTTACTACTATTAATATATGTGACAAAATACGCATAAATATGGATTAATTTCAGAACTTTGAATAGACGCGTTAAGTAACTAATATACTTCACGAGCGGAGCGAACTTTTCTGACAAAACAATTGCTCAAAACCAAACACAGGGGAAAAGAAATTATAAATATAAAAAGAAAATCATTATAGGATCTTAAGGACTCAATACAATCATTAAAATATTTCACATGAACTTGTTACAAATTCCTAAACCAGAATTTATTATTATATGTTTGTAATTATTATGAGATATTTTAATAATTATATTTATTTATTGGGACTTGTATAACTATAGAGACCGGTTTCAACCTCTCGTTATATAACAAATTAATGCGTCAAAGTAAGCTGTAATACTTGATGAAAATCTAACCTGGGGGTCGGCTGATTGTTAGGACATTGCCGTTTTCAGTTGCCATCCTTTGCTCATGCAAATTTGACACTCCACTTTGAGTTCTCCTCAACAAGTCATCACACAAATATGAAGCCATATTTTCACATCTTTCTACTCTTTTGTTGTAGTTAAAGTATATGAGTAGCAACATGAACCAGATAAGGAAGACAAGTGGTTGGAGAGAGTGTGGAAGCAACACTGATATTTGAGCGGTATAAGCCAAACTTCCTACCTTAACACAGAGGCTCGAGGAAATTGTATCAGTCGGGGCATAAATCTGACATTTGAGATGGTATCCAAAAGCAAAGCAATAGAAAAGCAAATCCAAATGCTTGCAAAAGGGTGTTCATCTAAAGGAGATGAATTGGGGAAGTGCATCTGAACAATCTCCCTTGTCTCTGGAATTAGGTACGTAAATATAGCATGTCATGGGGATTGACATGCACAACCATTAAACCAATTAGATGTGTCATAATAATGATATCCCCAAATAGAGATTATTGTAATATATATATTTGATCAGTTGAGTTGGACTGGATGCAATTCCATGGTTGTTCCTGCAGGCGGAGAGAGCAGAGAAGAGGGATCGGAAAATGTTGGGTGTTTGGCCGCGCTGCTGGTTCCTCCTCTGCGCACTGAAATGAGACCGAGACGTTGCTTCATATCGGTTCTGAATTCTCACACGTGTGAGAATTCAGAATTCAAAATTCGGAAACAAGAATCAGAAGTTGACCCAAGCACCCAATGCGCCTGTCCGTTTCGTCGATTAGTCATATACAATATTATTATTGCCTGTTTCCCTCTGTTATTAATGGATTATTATTGGGAGGGAGCTTGGTGTATCTAGTACCAATTTGGGTGCTTAATATTTTGATGAGCAACTTAATTTTTTTTAAAAATATTTTAATAAGGTATAGAATTTAAAATAAAGATAATTTTTTAATCATCATTTTTACAAAAAAGATAATTTTTTATTTAAAAAACACAAGTTGAAATATTAAATATCAACCATCCAGATCTAATTAACATATGGTACTCATCAAAATGATAAACACCTAAATTGGTTCCTTGTATATGCTGGCCCATGCTCGAGATTGAGTTTCAGTCATGTCTAAACGGTCCAAATTACCCATCGTCTGTAGATTCAGCTGGCGAGGGGGTGAGACATACTACCATTTGGATTGTGTTCGAATCCTGGGGAGTACCACTTTATTGTGGTTCCAGTCGCGGCGCTTGGGGAGGCATCCTAGCTCTTGGGTGCTTAGGTTTACGCCTGAGGGTAATAGACGGCTCGCCCTGCCCGACATTGGTATCGCCTAAGAGGAAGGGAGACTTCGCCCTGCCCTTGGATCGTGGGTGAGCCCAACTCCTTTTCAAAAATTTTTGTACTAAAAAAAAAAATAATAATAAACGGTCCAAATTTATATAATCTAAATAAGCTCAATTAGCCACAATTTATCATTGAAAAAGATTAAATGGAGAGGATAAAAATATGATTTATCACATTATCATATATCAAAGAATATATTAAATTGATAATTTTTTATATTGTCTATATTTAAAAAAGGGTATTGAAAAACTGCCATTAATTCTCTTACAAGTTTCTTATATTCAACAAAAATAAAATTTAAAAAATCATTAATTATCGTAGAAATAACTGTAGGATAATCCCATGCATGCTAGTTGCATGTGTTACTAATCCGTTGTCAGCGTAATACAGACAGATCGATATTACAATAGACTAGTATAATAGAAAAATATAGGAGAAAAGTTTTCTCAGGTAGCAACAATGATATCGGAGCAGCATAAGCCAAACTTTCTGAGGTGAAAATTAACTTAACACACAGGTTCATCAAAGTAGTAATATCGGATGGGATGTGATTCTGAAGTCTCACACGGTATTCAAATGCACAGCAACAGACAAGTAAAGCTATAACGCAAATCCATAAGCTTTCAGGGTGTTCATCTGAAGGTGATGAATTGTAGAAGTGCATTTCAACAATCAACCCTGTCGTTGGAAACAGAATCACCAACAAAGTGTTCCAAGAGCTTGAGCGGCACAAACCATCAAACTAATTAATTACATGTTTCATAATGGCAACATCAAACAAAAGAGGGGCATTGCGGGTTGGGAAGAAAATTACAGATAAAATAATATTGACAGGAAAACCTTAAAAAAATACTAATTAATATGACATATTGTTTTTAAAAATATTTTAATCGTATTCCTTAACTCCCTTCTCCCTGTTATTTAATTATTGTTGAAGGAGTATCAATAGAGGTAATTTGAAAAAGGTTAATAAATATAAAAAATATATCTTATACTTAAAATTAAGATCAACTCACTAACTAAATCTTATGTTAAACCCTAGAGGAGTATTATATAAGTTATTGAGTACAACTTCTAATAATATTTTTTCCACAATATATATTATTGTTTTCACAAAATATATTCCATTAAATTACTCTTCCTTAAAGATGTATTCTTTGAAAATTAAACCCGAACAAAGAAAATGTTATTGACAAACCTATATTTTTTATATATTAATTCATATAATTTTAGTAGGCTTTTGTCAATATTATAATCTTTAATTTTATTATTTGTACACTAATTAAATTAATATGACTTACATTGAATTAGTACTTAATAGGGGCATAATTGTCATATTTTTATAATTTCTCCCAAATAATTATTTTTTAAATAAAAGATATTATATTATTATGATTTTATATTTCAGGAATTTAGGAGAAATCAGAATTCACAAATAACAACAAATGATCATAAAATTAGAAATTACACAATAAGACCCAATGAATTTAACCTTGTGATTTGACTTATTAAGTTTTATCCTATTTAAAATGCTTTTAAAAAGCATTCACGTAGGAAAGCAAAAGAGAGCTGCCGCGAGAGAGGGAATTGAAAAAAGAAAAAGACACACACAAGCCGTGGAACTGAATTGAGGAAAGAACGTGTGGCGGCCAGGAATTGAATTGGAAAGAGAAAAGGCACGCACAGGAGGCCGTGAGAATAGAATTGAATTGGGAGAAGAGGGGAAGGAATTGAAGAAAGAACGACGCTACAGGAGATATGAAAACACTTTCTTCTCACGCATATACACTCACTTTGCCGCAACACACCAGAAAGCATTCAATTGTATTCCTCCATGGCGACCAACCTCCATATCTTCTCAACAACCATAGTTGGCAATGAGATCTTGGCATTGATTTTCATGGCATTCCTAAGGTTCTAATTCTCTAATTTAATGTTAGAAGCATAAGTTTGGGATCTCAAAGTGGAGTATAAATTACTCTAATTCTTTACCCAATAATTATATTATGACTCCTAGGTTTTAGGATTAATTTTATAATTATTGGGATTATTTAGAATGATTTATTTTGTATTTATTGAGGATTATTGAGACTGAATTTTTGCTTGACATTTGACATTAATCTTTAATTAACTTTAATTTTATTTACTTTGATCTGGGTCAGATATTGTATTGAGATTATTGTGAATATTTTATAATTTTTTAAGGTGACTTGAATTATTGGATCGTTGTGTCTCTTGTTGGTTTAAATTCTATTTTATTAATTATTGAATTATAATTGAGTATTGGTTTTTAATATCTTTAGTCCTGTTTTATTATTCTGGTAGCAGTTAATAAATTAGGACTTGAAAAATATTTTGTGACAATTCGAGGTGGCTTAGTTGTTGGATTAAAAGTTTAATTATAATTGTTAATTCATTTTTTCATAACTTCCATATTTATTGAAGTTATGATTGCATGCGTTATTGAATTAGAGGATTGCTTTTATTAATCACCTTTGAATCTATTCTTTTCACTTATTATCATTCATTATTTATTTCTTTAAATTAAAAATATTAAAAATATTTTATTTAAATCTATTTTTAATTTATTGCATTTAGTTGTTAGTCAATCAAAATAAATTCTATTTTCTAATTTAGGTTGTATTGCATTTAGTTATTTAAGAATTTAATTTCATATTTTAATTTCTCAAAGAGAACGACCTGAGATTGCACTATATGCAATTCTTAATTTAAATTTTTGAAGTAACTCCAAAGAACATTAACATTGTTTCAGTTACATAGGTAGCTTTTGGGTAAAACTTCGTATCAATCCTCCTGCGCTGTCGCAGTCCTCTTGAGTAAATTAAAGAGAAACTAGAGGAGATACAACTTAAAGAGAAAACTAATACTCAGGCCCCTAAATTTTATCAAATCTTGAATCAGTCCCCATAGTTATATTTTACAAAAAAGATTCCTTACTAATAACTCCGTCAGCGTTGGTCCTTCTAGATCCTGAAAATGGTTTGAGGACATGGGCATGTAGTAAACGGCGTTAAAAACGTATACTTGCCCTAACTAAAGTCTGTGCCAAGGGCTCCGGCCACATCATCAGACCTAGGAGCAGGAGACAGTTTTCCTCCTTGGCTTCCAAGTAACTTCTCCGGCATCGTTTCAATTATCTCAGAACTGACGAAGAAAAGCTTTTCATCCGCCTCGGCACACTCCGATATGGCTATAGGGCATTAAACAACACACTGAGTCTCTCACAGTTAACGACCCTGATGAAAGCGAACTATTCAGCCTCTGATCTTCCCGCGTAAAGGAGCGCCCACCGCGCACCTGATGGAGTAGAAACCATCGACGTCCACATCGGCCGACGCGAGAACCACGTAACGAGGAAGCTTGAGTGCAGCGCACCTGCCGGACCAGAAAAAGAGCCACGTACAGAGGCAGCGTGAGTGCCGCGCACATGCGGACGGGCGTGTCCGCCGTACGGAGGTAGCGTGAGTGCAGTGCACCTGGTGGATCGGAACCCATTGGCAGCCATGTGGGCGTCTTTGTGGCCTTCCTCGGATGCGACGAGCTTGGCAACTTGCTAAGTGCTGAGAGATTTGCCGGCGCAGTAGGTGTGATCGAGGACTTGGAAAGTTGAAGTTAGTTACTGTACGTTAGACTCCATCGTGCTCGATCGAGGTCTATGCATCGCCTCAAACCATGTTGCAGAACTTGAAAAAGATAACTATAGAGACTGTTTTCAAGACTTGATAAAATAGAATACGGGAAGTTCTCATGAGAAATGTATGTACGTATGTATGCGTGTAAGCTCGTGGCGTATCTGTTGATACTATTCATTTAATTTTCACATATACGTAATAATAAGAACAGTTCAAATCAAATCTCATAGAAATATAATTAAATGGATCGGAAAAGAAACTTTGAATACTTACGTGAGAGATGAATTGGGTATGACTTGATAGTCTGAGTTAGCTTGAAGTTGATATGGTTGTTTCTCCTGCCAGATCGAGCAAAGAAGATCGATGAGGATTCGTTGGGAAATAAGAAGAGGAAGAAGATGCAACAGTTAAGTGGAAGGTTTTCCAAGATCAACGTTCTTTAGGAATTTTTTTGAATGTTTTATATTGATTTTCTTCTTAAACTTTGTTTAGTTCAACTGAGAGAAAAAGAGAGAGTAAGTTAATTTAGAGAAGGGTAAAGGAGAAAAGATTAACTAATTAAAAGTTGATCAATATATATTTATCTCTTTATTTAAATTTCTTATTTGTTATTTTATAATAATATTTTATATATGAATTATTATTTTTTTAATTTCTGAATCTCAAAAACATATTACGTTATTTATATATATGCTAGTTTTTATTATAAGTATAAGACCCACAATGGTATATCAAAGTATTTGATGCTGAACAATACACAATGCCCTTGAAATTATAAAATAGAAATTAACAAATATTTAACAAAGTGAATAATGCACCCAACTAGCAAAAAAAAAAAAATGCACCCAAACTCTTGTTTTAGCACATTGTGATGGGAGCAGAAAAAAAAAATTATTGTTAAGGGTAAAATTATACTATTAAAAAAATGATATGAGTAATTTAGTCAAGATAGAAATAAATTATTCTCACCCCTTTAGAAAAATCTCACTTTTGAACGTATGGAGAGGGGAGGGATGAGAAAAAGACAAAATTAATACTTTCCCTCCTCTCTACAAAATTTCAACCAAACACTTTCACGCTTCCTTTCTCTTATCCTTTCCTCTAAAAACTTCCGTCCAAACAACACTTTATGGAGTTTTGATAACGAAAGTAGTACGTTGACTCGTCCATTTTCATTTACATTAGAGCCATTTAGTCTTTTCGATCAATTTTCTCTTTTAAAATTTATATATATAATTTATCTTTCTTAACCCCATATGAATCCAAAACAAGTCTAACATTGACTTCTTATCCTTTGCGAAACAACTATTATTATTATCATCAGAATAATAATATATTATTATTATTATTATTATTATTATTATTATACAGATCACGAGCCGTGTGTTTTAGTAATTACGGGGCAAAAGAAAAAGAAAATCCAATGGTTATGGTAACAGATATGCGTGTGTGAACGTAAAATTCTTAAACGTTTCAAGTTGTAGAACTTGACTGTTGTAATAGGATGCATGTTTCCGAGCCAATGAGGAAGCCTCAATATTTACTTATATCCAATGGCCACCACAATTTTCTTTTTATTTATTGGACTGAAAGATTATATATATATATATATATATATATATTAGTGAAGTTTCGTATGAAGTAAAAATTGCTTGCTTCAGCAGCTTCATTATCAGATGTGTCTGGCACCCTATTATTAAAGTTAAAATTACTTTTAAAAATATTTTAAAAGTAAAGTTTTTCTTGAAAAAATTAATAATTTAAGGGTAAAATTTTTTGTGCTGAGTCCACCTTAAACCCATACATATATCAATTATATTTTCAACATTTATGCATACCAACTTTGTTCAAATATAAATTCAGAAAGTCGCTGTCATTTCAGTAGAATATAAAAATTTTGTACTAATTTTAACTGAAGTTAAATGGTTTGAATATTTTTTTATTAATATATCATTTTATTAAAAAAAATTAGGTGATTTGATTTTTTGGGTTACTATAATTAGAGTATACTTCTAAACTCAAAAAATACTTACAGATATATTTATATATCATCCACTAACAAGAATCTTATATCGACAGCGAGATTTATATTCACAACATTGTGGGTTTTGAATGAACCTTACTAACATTTGTTGATAATTTTTTATTAATATACTCCCTGATTTTGCGTTTTGTAAGATACAATTTTATGAATGACATGTTCATTTAATTTTTACAAGATACACTTTGGAAATATTTAAACATTTAATGTATTTTTATATTTTTACTCTCAATTGTATGTCTCTCTCATTTTTTTTATTTATTATCTTAAATATAATTGCCTCCAATAAAAATATACTTATGTTTAGTAAAAAAATAAGGGTTATGAGAGTAAATAAAAATTAATCTGATGTTAGAGTTTATTGAGACAAAATTGGTTTAATTTTATGATAAATTTAATATTTTAAATTGTTCTTATATGAATAAATTAGTTTAAAACGTCATAAAATGAATAGGATAGGAGGGAGTAATTCACATGTACAAAAAAATTTAAAATATTAAATTTATTATAAAATTCAAATAATTTACAATATTACTCTTACTAAATATACTAAATTTTAACTTTAAACACAGTCGTATATATTAATTTATTCTCTAATCTCACTACCCTTATTAAATATAAACATATATGAAATTTAATTTTTAATACTACTTAAAATTATCAAATGTAATATAAAAAGAATCAATAACACTTTTTAAAAGATTCCTATATGGGATTGGAGGGAGAGTAGGAAAAAAAAAAAGGTAAGAGCTTAAGATACTTGAATTCTTAGATTAATATAAGATTAGAAGTTAGATTAATTGTAGGTCATGACTCATGCACAATGTGATTCTTCTATGTAATTTTATTTATTTATTCAATTTGTTCAAACATTTTAGTAGGTGGCGTTTAATTCTTTATCTCTTCCATCTTTATCTACCATTTGATCAATGCTTAAATGCTAAGGAATTAACAATATTCTAAAAACGTTTACGTCATTATTTATCTCAACACCACAAGGGAAAAGGTTGCCCAAATTTATACACATTCCTCAGCTTTCTTTATTTCAACATTAATTGAAAAGACCTCATGATTCTCTTTACACGTATATTTATCCAACGACAGTACTTTGTACGTACATACTCAATTAATGAATCAGTACCTTTTTAGTAAAATCTTGCGGCATCCGTACCTTTCTACAAGGAACAATATCTCTATAAGTATAATATGAGAAATATAATAAATAAATTATTTTTGTCTAAAATTTTAAATTAGTCTCTTCATTTTTATCCTTATTAAATATATATCATTTATTATCTTTTTATATATTTTTATTTATTATCTCTCTTCATCTCTCGTATACTCTCTTTGTGAACAAGGGCATAATTGGATGAAGGAATATATATTTTATACATTTATTACTTTTAATTAGATTTAACTAACATTTGGAAACTTCCTGATTTTGGTAGTTGTTTCCTATGAAAGGGACGGAGGAGGGAATATTTTGGCCAAAAATGTGTCATTCCATCTTGATCTCCAATTGTCTAGAAATTAAAAGGAAAAGTCTGGGGATCTACGTGTAAACCATTGTTGCCGTATAAGAGAGTGTTAAAGGCACCATCATATATTTGCATGTCACCATTATTAGCAACCGACATTTTCCATGGATTAAACAAGTTGGCGACTTGTGTTTTATTTCCTTTCAATACTCTTTTTGTAACTTGATATTGATTTTTAACTATATATATACTTATAAACTTGTTAAATACGTCAAATGATAATCATATGTTGTTTAATTTTAGTAATCTAATTATTATATTATGAACTCATATGTTCATTTTGATAATTACATATCTAAATGTGTTTTTAGTACAATATTCTTGACAATGATAAAAGCAAAAAAGGAAAAATTGGTCGTTATCTCTGCGTGTGAATGGAAGAAAGTGGGGCTGACCAAGTTGTCGAAGAAGTCAAGCAAGATAACTTGTTCCTTATTCATCCATCTCCACACACGCACGCACATATAATTTATTAGTAATTTCCATATATTGACAGTTTGATTATATATATTCTTCCTCCTTTCTTGATTCGTTATTCACCCCCCCCCCACCACCACCCAAACAAAAACGCGCCTGCGTTTTCTCTCTAGTGTCCAAGGCACGGTGCAACTAATGTGAATGCTTATTATATATGAGTAGGTGTGGAAATTTGACATACATCTTATATTAACACCTAACATACAAGTCTATAATCCTGACTTGTTTAATATTATTGTTGTGTGTGTATATTTATGTTTTAAATTTATTTATTTATAAATATATAAGTTTTAGAGCATATCAAAAGTTTATGTAAGTTTTAGTTGATTTAAAATTTACTTACTTATCTTTAAATATAAGATATTTTTAAAAGTTTATATTATAAATAAGTATCTAACAAGGGTTTAGGCCTTCTGCAAGCTCGAGCACAAGTCTAAAAAAACTTATAGGAAGACTTAAGTCTATTTTTAGATTTTAACAAATGATGTCAAAAACCTAGACACATTTATTTATAAGCATAGGCATAGGCATAGGGATGAGGAAACGTTGGTGGGTGTTTGGCTTCGATTATTCTGCAGACATGGATCTTCATTACGAAGCCAGGCTTTTAGAATGGCCGGATGATTCTAAACCTTAAGGCACTGTGTTCCTAAGCTCATAATTCTAATGTCGGAGTCGCTTTCCATGATATGAAGGGTCGGCTATGAATCGCTTTCAATGATATCTATATGAAGTCAGTCTTCGTTTAACTCTACTTTCTTCTCACGTTCCTTGCTACGACAAGCAGTTGCCACATTACGCTTTATTCGTATTCTTTGACATGGTAACTTCTATTTTTTGGTTTATGTCACATCAATATATTGATGAGTGAATTAGTCAACAATATAACCTTTTTCTTAACAAGAAATAATATTCCTGTGGACCATTTACGAAAAGAGGTTATACTACCTTAAATTAACATATGTCGATCACATGGCATCGCAGTCAATATTAAATTCTTCTCAATGAGTACATGTAAATGCATAAAGAAAAATTCTACTATATATGAGAATTAAGTTATTGATTCATTTATAAACTAGACAAAGAAATACTAATTAATTAAAATTATCCCTTTCATTTATCTCCTAATTGTTACTACTATTAATATATGTGACAAAAGACGCATAAATATGGATTAATTTCAGAACTTTGAATAGACGCGTTAAGTAACTAATATACTTCACGAGCAGTGGGAACTTTTCTGACAAAACAATTGCTCAAAACCAAACACAGGGGAAAAGAAATTATACATATAAAAAGAAAATCACTATAGGATCTTAAGGACTCAATATAATCATTAAAATATTTCACATGAACTTGTTACGATTTCCTAAACCAGAATTCATTATTTTATGTTTGTAATTATTATGAGATATTTTAATAATTATATTTATTTATTGGGACTTGTATAACTATAGAGACTAGTTTCAACCTCCCGTTATATAACAAATTAATGCGTCATAGTAAGTTGTAATACTTGATGAAAATCTAAACTGGTGGTCGGCTGATTGTTCGGACATTGCCGTTTTCAGTTGTCATCCTTTGCTCATGCAAATTAGAAACCACGTAACTAGGCAGCTTGAGTGCAGCGCACCTGCCGGAGCAGAAAAGAACCACGTACAAAGGCAGTGTGAGTGCCGCGCCCATGCCTACGGGCGTGTCCGCCGTACGGAGGTAGTGTGAGTGCAGTGCACCTGGTGGATCGGAACTCATTGGCAGCCATGTGGGCGTCTTTGTGGCCTTCCTCGGATGCGGCGAGCTTGGTAACTTGCTGAGTGCTGAGAGATTTGCCGGCGGAGTAGGTGTGGTCGAGGACTTGGGAAGTTGAAGTTCGTTACTGTACGTTAGACTCCATCGTACTCGATCGAGGTCTATACATCGCCTCAAACCATTTTGCAGAACTTGAAAAAGATAACTATAGAGACTGTTTTCAAGACTTGATAAAATAGATTACGGGAAGTTCACATGAGAAATGTATGTATGCGTGTAAGCTCGTGGCGTATCTGTTGATACTATTCATTTAATTTTCACATATACGTAATAATAAGAACAGTTCAAATCAAATCTCATAGAAATATAATTAAATGGATCGGAAAAGAAACTTTGAATACTTACGTCAGAGATGAATTGGGTATGACTTGATAGTCTGAGTTAGCTTGAAGTTGATATGGTTGTTTCTCCTGGCAGATCGAGCAAAGAAGATCGATGAGGATTCGTTGGGAAATAAGAAGAGGAAGAAGATGCAACAGTTAAGTGGAATGCTTTCCAAGATCAACGTTCTTTCGGAATTTTTTTGAATGTTTTATATTGATCTTCTTCTTAAGCTTTGTTTAGTTCAACAGAGAGAAGAAAAGACTAGATTAATTTAGGAAAGGGTAAAAGAGAAAAGATTAACTAATTAAAAGTTGATTAATATATACTTATCCCTTTATTTAGATTTCTTATTTCTTATTTTATAATAATAATTTATATATGAATTATTATTTTTTAATTTTTGAATCTCAAAAACATATTACGTTATTTATATATATGATAGTTTTTATTATAAGACCCACAATGGTATATCAAAGTATTTGATGCTGAACAATACACAATGCTCTTGAAATTATAAAATAGAAATTAACAAAAATTTAACAAAGTGTAATGCACCCAATCTCTTGTTTTAGCACATTGTGATGGGAGCAGGAAAAAAAATTATTGTTAAGGGTAAAATTATACTATTAAAAAAATGATATGAGTAATTTAGTCAAGATAGAAATAAATTATTCTCACCCCTTTAGAAAAATCTCACTTTTGAACGTAAGGAGAGTGGAGGGATGAGAAAAAAAGACAAAATTAATACTTTCCCTCCTCTCCAAAAAATTTCAACCAAACACTTTCACGCTTCTTCTCTCTTATCTTTTCCTCTAAAAACTTCCGTCCAAACAATACTTTATGGAGTTTTGATAACGAAAGTAGTACGTTGACTCGTCCATTTTCATTTACATTAGAGCCATTTGGTCTTTTCGATCAATTTTCTCTTTTAAAATTTATATATATAATTTATCTTTCTTAACCCCATATGAATCCAAAACAAGTCTAGCATTGACTTCTTATCCTTTGCGAAACAACTATTATTATCATCAGAATAATAATAATAATAATAATAATATATATATATATTATTATTATTATACAGATCATGAGCCGTGTGTTTTAGTAATTACGGGGCAAAAGAAAAAGAAAATCCAATGGTTATGCTAACAGATATGTGTGTGTGTGTGTGTGTGAACGTAAAATTCTTAAACGTTTCAAGTTGTAGAACTTGACTGTTGTAATAGGATGCATGTTTCCGGGCCAATGAGGAAGCCTCAATATTTACTTATATCCAATGGCCACCACAATTTTCTTTTTATTTATTGGACCGAAAGATTATATATATTAGTGAAGTTTCGTATGAAGTAAAAATTGCTCGGTTCAGCAGCTTCATTATCAGATATGTCTGGCGCCCTATTATTAAAGTTAAAATTGCTTTTAAAAATATTTTAAAAGTTTTTCTTGAAAAAATTAATAATTTAAGGGTAAAATTTTTTTGTGCTGCGTCCTCCTTAAACCTATACATATTAGGGCTGTGCACAATGCCCATGGCCCGCTATGCCCTACCCAACCCGCAAGAAAAATGCCCTGCCCAGCCCGATTTTTACAGGACAGGGTCGGGCATCGGGCTGCAAAATACAGCCCATGCATTTTTCGGGCTGGGCACCGGGCATAGGGGCTGCCCTGCCCTGCCCTGCCCATGAGCACCCCTTCTTTTATTTTTTATTTTTTTCTCTATCTTGAAAGGGAGAATATGATAGCTACTGGTGACTATAAGGTAATTTTAGAAATATAAGTAGGTAAGTTGTATCTTTTAATATTTATAACTATACTAATTTTTTTTTAACTTTGTTAATTATCATATGATTACATTACAAATTATAATTATTTATTTTATTTTTTTAGATGCTTTATCTTTGTCAATATTAGGGAAATTGATACAAAATTATAATTACAAATTACTTAGATTTCAACGCTTATTTTTTATATGCAATGGATCTCAAGATTTTAATTATTATCTTTGTTCTCTTATTCTTAGTGAATTATATATATTATTTAACTCTTAAAGACACATGAATATGGTATTATTTTAGAAATTCATAATTACAGATTTTTTTCAACACATGAGCATGACATCACGACTCGGGCATGCCCGGCCCGCCCATGCCCAGCTCGCTCATGCCCTGCCTAAAATTGTTTGGGCTTTTACCGGGTAGGGCCGGGCATCAGGCTGCAAAATGCAGCCCATGCATTTTTTGGGCAGGGCATCGGGCAGGGGACTGCCCTGCCTAACCCTGCCCATGCACACCCTTAATACATATATCAATTCTATTTTCAACATTTATGCATACCAACTTTGTTCAAACATAAAATCAGAAAGTCGGTGTCATTTCAGTAGAATATAAAAATTTTGTACTAATTTTAACTGAAGTTGAATGGTTTGAATAATTTTTTATTAATATATATTTTTATTCAAAAAAATTAGGTAATTTGGTTTTTGGGGTCACTAGGATTAGTGTATACCTTTAACCTTAAAGAATACTTATAGATATATTTATGTATCATCCATTAATAAGAACCTTATAGCAATAATAAAATTTATATTCACAATATTGTGAATTATGAGTGAACCTTACAAATATTTGTTGATAATTTTTTATCAATATACTCCCCGGCTTTGCGTTTTGTAAGATACAATTTTATGAATGACATTTTCATTTAATTTTTATAAAATATACTTTAGAAATATTTAAACATTTAATATATTTTTATATTTTACTCTCAATTAATTATATGTCTCTCTCATCTCTTTTTTTTACTCATTATCCTGAATATAATTGCCTTCAATAAAAATATCCTTATAATTAGTAAAAAAATAAGGTTATGAGAGCAAGTAGAAATTAATATAATTTTGGAGTTTACACAGACTAATAAGGGTATTGGAAATCGTTTGAATTTTATAATAAATTTAATATTTTTAATTGTTATGAATTAGTTTGTAACATCATCAAATGAATAGGAGGGAGTAATTCACATGTACAAAAAAATTTAAAATATTAAATTTATCATAAAATTTAAATAATTTATAATATTACTCTTACTAAATATACTAAATTTTAACTTTAAACACACGTATATATATTAATTTATTCTCTAATCTCATTACCCTTATTAAATATAAACATATACGAAATTTAATGTTTAATACTACTTAAAATTATCAAATGTAATATAAAAAGAATCAATAACACTTTTTAAAAGATTCCTATATGGGATTAGAGGGAGAGTAGGAAAAAAAATAAGGTAAGAGCCTAAGATACATGAATTCTTAGATTAATATAAGATTAGAAGTTAGATTAATTGTAGGTCATGACTCATGAACAATGTGATTCTTCTATGTAATTTTTTTTATTTATTCAATTTGTTCAAACATTTTAGTAGGTGGCGTTTAATTATTTATCTCTTCCATCTTTATCTACCCATTTGATCAATGCTTAAATGCTAAGGAATTAACAATATTCTAAAAACGTTTACGTCATTATTTATCTCAACACCACAAGGGAAAAGGTTGCCCAAATTTATACACATTCCTCAGCTTTCTCTATTTCAACATTAATTGAAAAGACCTCATGATTCTCTTTACACGTATATTTATCCAACGACAGTACTCTTACGTACATACTCAATTAATGAATCAGTACTCTTTTAGTAAAATCTTGCGGCATCCGTACCTTTCTACAAGGAATAATATCTCTATAAGTACAATATGAGAAATATAAAAAATAAATTATTTTTGTCTAAAATTTTAAATTAGTCTCTTCATTTTTATCCTTATTAAATATATATCACTTATTATCTCTCTATACATTTTTATTTATTATCTCTCTTCATCTCTCGTATACTCTCTTTGTGAATAAGGGCATAATTGGATGAAGGAATATATATCTTATACATTTATTAGTTTTAATTAGATTTAACTAACATTTGAAACTTCCTGATTTTGATAGTTGTTTCCTATGAAAGGGACGGAGAAGGGAATATTTTGACCAAAAATGTGTCTTTCCATCTTGATCTCCAATTGTCTAGAAATTAGATGGAAAAGTCTGGGGATCTACGTGTAAACCATTGTTGCCGTATAAGAGAGTGTTAAAGGCACCATCATATATTTGCATGTCACCATTATTAGCAACCGACATTTTCCATGGATTAAACAAGTTGGCGACTTGTGTTTTATTTCCTTTCAATACTCTTTTTGTAACTTGATCTTGATTTTTAACTCTATATATACTTATAAACTTGTTAAATACGTCAAATGATAATCATATGTTGTTTAATTTTAGTAATCTAATTATTATATTATGAACTCATATGTTCATTTTGATAATTACATATCTAAATGTGTTTTTATTACATATTCTTGACAATGATAAAAGCAAAAAAGGAAAAATTGGTCGTTATCTCTGTGTGTGAATGGAAGAAAGTGAGGCTGACCAAGTTGTCGAAGAAGTCAAGCAAGATAACTTGTTCCTTATTCATCCATCTCCACACACGCACGCACATATAATTTATTAGTAATTTCCAGATATTGACAGTTTGACACATGTGTAATAATACTAAGCTTATTAACTCCCCTTCCACTTAGAGTTAAGTGTAAGCCTAAGTTCTCCTGCTGCTGGTGGATTATATATATATATATATATATATCCAATTTCATATACTCTCTCAGTTCTTCTTAATATAAGATTTAATTAATTTAGGTTGATTAAGGAGTATATAATATAATTTGTCTTGAAGATTTGAATCTAATTATAATTAACTGATTTATTTGATTTTATTAATCTTTCTAAATTAGTTAAATATCTTTTATTTATTGAGAAGTAGTAATTATTCTTTTTATAGTGTTATTATTTAATTAGTAGAATGTTCCCAGTATGTTTCAAATGATTGGAGGAGTTCATCATATTATTTCTTCTTTTACCCAGTGAAAACCATTCACCATTTGACTATACATAATTTCTTTTGATAAATACACAAAATAAACCAATTTCATTAGTTATGAGGAAGAAGAAATAGAAGTGGAAGTGAGGATACCCATTTATAGAGAGAGTTCTTAAACGTTGAATTTTGTGCAAGTGATATATATATATATATATATATATATATATATATATATGAGCGCTTATATTGCAAGAAAGAATATATATATATATATATATATATATTGCTTCGCATTCATTAATGAATGTTAATTATTTAATGAAGTGATCGAACCTCGGATATGCAACAGATTGTTATTTTATAACCAACTCTTACAATTTCAATTCGTGTAATGTAGGCCTAAACATATTATAATCCCATAGAATCTGGTTCTGGGAAACCCCAGAAAAAAACAGGATTGGTATTATCTGTTTCCAAAACACTTATCTGGGAATTAATACTACATTAATTATATGTATGTTCACCACACACATCATTATCTATGTCGACGCATATGGATGCAGAATGCAAATTTGCTGGTGGGGCTTATTATGACGAGGATCCCCACTGAATTTCGACTTTATTATTGTTATAAATTTCCAAGATTCTTCGCAAAAGAATATAATGAAGGATTAAATGAGAAGTCATCACAATATATATATCCCATCAATCTCGACATATATAAAAACAAAAGTAAATGGTCCCCAATGCAAATGCAACAACGGTCCCTCCAGGCCTCCACGATGCTATCTTTGTTGATTAATTTCGCATTCATGTCTTATAACACCAATCTTATGCGTGAATAAGAGCCAGAAGCATAATGAAACCTTACGTGTCATTTAGTGTCTTTTATTAACTTTGCGTACTTAGCCTAAAATCTTGTGACCTTTTAACAATTTGGTTTAAAAGGGCCACATTATTAGTCAGACTTGATTGTAAATCTCTGTTATCATTCCAAAGGATCTGTACTGGGTGTGAATATAGCAATCCTTGGTCTCATTCCAAGGGATCCTAATCTTCTTTCTTCTCTGCTTTCGCTGGTGCTCTTGAAGCAGAAACAAATTAAACCATTATTTTTGCCCAAAAGCTTCAGGTTTCAACTCCATGCAAATGGCTGCTTCATTCACGTAAGTATTCAAATTTCCTTTTGCTTTAATTCGAGACTCATTCATGATGGGTTGTATGAGATTTTATTTGGATTTCTTCCCATCGTTCATATACTCTTCATACATACATATATATATGCACATTCCTCATCAAATTTCCCTTTTGGAGTTGTCCAAAGAATTGTGTGTCTCGATTAATATATATACAAAGCTTTTTGTTTCCTCCAATGGTGCATAAACATAATGAATGATATACTTAATAGTTCATTGAATATTATTGATTAATTTCAAACTAAGTGTTGGTAATTGGTATTATATTTATGACGCAATTATGTTTGACTATGCAAATGGTAGAATATAAATGCATAGACAAACATTTCATAATGATACTCATTTGCAATGATTTAATGCTAATTATGATGGCACGGTATGTATAATTTCAATTTAAATAGATTTTAACTACAACAGCTTTAATTATAAATTATATATATTAAAATTTAAGAAACCTAACTTCTCAATCCTTATAGTTTGAATTAATTTTTAATTAGATTGTTGTCATTTTTTTCTTTTTATTGAGTTTTTATAGTTTTATGACATATATTAATCCTATGATCAGAACTCCTACATAAAATGTTTGAAAGAGGATTAAGATCTGAGTCAGCACACATATTGATCAAAATTGACATATAGACTCTTTTATGTGATCTATTGTTTTGAATTGGTCAAATATGCTTTTATGATTCAGAGGTTCAATTCTACTCCATGTATATTCTTGACGACTTGATTGGCAGCTTTTGATTTCTTTTTAGTTTGGTTCAGTTAAAAAGAATAAGTTATAACTGGTGTGCCTTGTGTCGTTTTCTGGTTATATCTTAGGAAAAACGACTGTTTACTTTCATCTTGTTGTATGACTTTGATAAATTAATAATCCCTACTATCCTACTATTCTTAGTATGAGATTATTTATATTATAAATTATATTTTATATTAAAAATAAGAGGTAATATTTGCATTTCACAGATTTTTGAGTCAAGAAACTATCAGGTTTACTTAGACACTAGATATTGACCATCTAAAGACTGAATAATTTATAAATAAAATTAGATATAGTAAAAGACGTTAATCTTTTATAACATAATGAATTAAAGTTTAAATTTTTATTAATAGAAGTATTTATATTTAATATTTAATAATATTTTAAATATAATTATTTCTAATATAAGAATATATATATATATATATATGTTTAAAAAAAATAAAGAGGAAAGAACCGAAAGGTTGTCATGCAATGGATTATTTGGGGACTAAATTGGTCAGTCACATCAGAAGAAGCAGCCAAAGCCAACATCAAATCTCAAATAATCCAATTGTGTGCCCCACACATGCCTCCTGTGGAATAATACAGAATAGAACAATCATTAGTAAATAGTTTCGTAACTTAACGGTATAAAAGTCTATAAAAGTTCATCTGGGAGATTGCGAATACTATTTTTAATATTAGATAATTAGTATCTGCCCTCGAAGAAAAAGAATAAAACAAGCTTCTAATTGTACATATTAAAAAACTAGTGGTATAAATATGGGGGGAAAAGATATGCATCAAATTTGACTAATTTAAATTTAACATAGATTATTCAAATTTAGCAATGGAGGGTACAATAGTACTGTGCTCTATTTGAGCGGCAATGTAGAAACCAAATCTAGACGTGAATGCATGCATGGGAAAACTATTTTTCCACGTGGCAAGCTTTTATCGACTTACCCCCTCTGGTTATGGGGTGATTTCTTTCTGTTAAATAATCAAAATCAGACCAATTTACCTATATAACCATTTTTCATTGTTTGGGGAACTGTTAATAAGTTGTCGCAATCCCAGTTTGTTCTTGTTTGGTGTTGCTATTATGAAACTTCTAATTAGTTTGATGGTTCAGCAGCTCAAACCCTTGGCATCCTATGTTCGCGTTTCTGAATGCACCGACAGCAGCAATTGTTCAGATGCACTTCCATAGCACATCACCTTTAGATGAACACCCTGCAAACACTTGGATTTGCATTATAGGCTTACTTTTCTATTGCTTGGCATTTGTATATCATGAGAGATGTCAGAGTTGCACCCCAGCTGACACTACTTCCTTGAACTGCTGTGTTAAGATAGCTTTTATCTCAGGAAGTTTAGCTTATACCGCCCTACTATCACTGTTGCTTCGACGTTCTCTCCAACCACTTGCTTTTATTGTGTGGTTAATGGTGCTAGTCATATACTTTAACCACAAGAAAGTAGCGGAAATGGGTAAACATATGGCTTCATATTTGTGTGGCCTATGGAGGAAGAGAATTTCAAATTTGTATGAGCTATGGAGGATCACCCAAAGCGACAGGTGATCTTTTAATTAGTGGAAATTAAAAGATCTCCGGTATGATATGCTCTGGGAAAGCTTTTGCTACAACAGATGCACATTATTATTCTTGTTTTAATTTTTCTATTTCTGGCAATAGGGGGAAAGGTTTGTGCAAATTCATAAACAAAAAACCTTGTACCATCCATGTGTTCTTATTTACATCGGGCCTTTCTACATAAATATGTAAAAATTGTGTATAGTGGAGCTCCTTGTACAGTTTTGTGTGTGTATATGTTTTAGCATTCTGATTAGGCTCAAAAAAGTCTTTTTATTACAACTTTTGAATTGTTGAATACTACATCCACTCCTATATATGAAAGTAACATCGTCTTACATCCATCAGGATCTTCCCACAATTCTCTTTCTCTCTCTCTTATTATTATTACTATAATATTTATAAATTAAAATTTGTTTATACTACATATACACTTTTTCAGATTAAATTTTAATAGTTTAAATTTATTTATTTATATTTTAGTAATATTATAATATATTTTATAAGATATTATATCTAAACTATTTATAACAATATTCGTATAAGAACTTGTTCGTTAATTATTTAATGTCAACCCACTTACAAAAGTCAATGCCCGAACCGCGAGTGAGCGGCTGTGATTGTTCAGGGCGGATTTTGAAAGAAGGAAGCTTTGATCAGGCTGTCCATAGGCTGTGATGTGGCTTCCATGTTGCCACCTCCATGCAATTCCATGTTCCTCAAGATCACCGTCACAATACTGGTAATTCATCCCATCTTTCCTTTATTGAAGTCATGAAGTCAACTTGATTTCATTTTTTTTTTTAAAAAAAGATTGGATCTAGTAGAATAGAATAGTTTTTTATAAAAGTAATAATAAAAATAGAATTAGGCTAAAAATATATTTTAAAATTTTGTTTAATAAGATAGAAATGAGTATATAATTTATATATATTTTTTATAACTTGAGTAAAATGATTCAAAATATTTTTTTAACTTGAGAAATATTAAAGTTGTGTAGGGATTTTATAACTTGAGGTAAAATTATTTAAAATATTTTACTTTTACTTCCATCATCTCATATCATATTTTTTCTTATAGAACTGAAATAGCTTAAAATATTATAAATAAAAATGAAAGTGACTTATATTATACCAAACAAACCAACATCTTTCATATTGTACATGCCCTAAAGTATTTTTTTTATGTGCATCTAGTACCCTAATATTTTGTAGTTTATTTGAGGCTCTAAAGTATTTTACTAAATGTGTCTGGCACCCTATTGTTATTACTAAAAAAAATATTTTTGGTTTCTAGATACTCCTTCGCATAAAAGATTTTTTTGAAAGCTAATATCCAAGTTAAAGTTGCTTTTAAAGTAAAGTTTTTCCTGAAAAAAATAAATTTAAGGGTAAAATTTTTGGTGCTGCGTCCACCTTAAACCCATACATATATTAATTCTATTTTCAACATTTATGCATGCTACCTTTGTTCAAATATAAATTCAGAAACACGGTGTCATTTCAGTAGAATATGAAAAATTTCTATTAGTTTTAACTGAAGTTAATGGTTTGAATAATTTTTTATTAATATATCTTTTTGTAAAAAAAAATTAGGTGATTTGATCATTGGATTACTAAAGTTAAGGCATATCTCAAACTCAAAAAACACTTATAGATATATTTATTATATACTATTTATTAACAAAATTTTCATATCGACAATAATATTTATATTCATGATATTATATGTTATTAGTGAACTTTTACCAATTGGACCGTTACTAGTAATTTTTTATTAATACACTCTCCCATTCCTTTTTATAAGATACAATTTTATGCATTATGTGTTCCTTTAACTTTTATAAGATATACTTTGAATATGTTTAAATATTTAATATATTTTTTCTATTTTTACCATCAATTAAATACATGTCTCTCTCATATCTTTTCACTTATTGTCTTGAATATACCTCCAATAAGATGATACTAATATTTAATAAAAAAAATAAGGATTATAAGAGTAAGTAAAAATTAATATAATGTTAGAGTTTATTGAGACTAATAAGAGTAATGGCAATAACTTAAATTTTATAATAAATTTAATATTTTTAATTTTTTTTATTAGTATGTGTCAATTAATTTTAAAACGTCTTATAAAATGAATAGAAGTGAGTAATACAAATGCACTAATAAAAATAATTTTAAATATTAATTTCTTCATAAAATTTAAATGATTGATAATATTATTCTTAATAATTATACTAAATTTTAACTTCACATCCACATATTAATTTATACGCTAATCTCACTACTCTTATTAAATATAAACATATATAAAATTTAATTTTTAATATTACTTAAAATTATCAAATTGCATATAAAGAGAATCAATAACACCTTTTAAAAGATACCTATAAGGTAAGAGCCGGAAATATCCTGGTAAGATATTTGAATTTCTTCTCCATTTTGAGTTTGGAATTTACGATCATTTATTTGTGGTTTGACGAATGAAAATCCTCCAACTGGGCCAGTTTATTCTTACATGGCATTAATTAAAAATAATAACATTTTGTGGGTCCCACGGATCTGGATTTTTCCTCTCTCCCCTTGCTCCCACTCTCTTTTACCGAGGCTATCCCTCTCTCCCCTTAATTCCTTTTCAATCCCTCTCTGTGACCATGTGTATCTGAATGTCGTATTCCTTCTTTTTTATTCTTCCACATCGTCTACAGCTTCTACTTTCTCTTTCGGAGACTCCTCTGTCTTCCTTCTCTTCATCTACTTCTCCCATCTCTGTCAGCTTAGAGAAATCCAAGAAATGTAGTACCTTTCAAAATCGTCAGGACTCAATCTTCCCGCTGGCATGTTATCTCTGTCACACTCTGTTACGTTGTTGAGACTCCATTAACATACAGAAGCAAATTAAATGAACACGTATGACTGTGAAGTGAAAGATACCAAGAGAACATTTCAGAAGAACGTTTGAAGCAGAGAATAGAGAGAGAGAGAGAGAGAGAGGGAGGGAGGTGGGACTGATAAAGGGAGGCTGGTGGGTTATTAAAAAGAACGAAGTCACATTTTGCCTTTGCGGTGGTGAACCGTTTGCTTTTAGGGGGAGGCATCACAATAAAGGGGTTAGTTAGTAGATACATTGATATATATAAAAAAAGAAAAGATCGAAGACACCTTGTGAAATTGTACCAGCACTGCCCTCACTGCAGTTGAATCACTGATGCTGTATTGAAATTTTTTTTGCAAAGGGCATTTGAGTAAATCAATATTACACTGATTTTTTTTTTCTTAATACATATAGAGATAGAATTTTAAAAAAAAAATTATACAACTTTTAGATAAAGAATTTTAGAGAAAAAATTATAAAAAAATAATTTTAAATAAATGAGTGTTTAGATAGTTATTATTAAAAAAATTATAATTAATAAATTATTAACAAATATATTAAATAAAAAATAATTATACTTTAGCTTATGTCCTATCTACTCATTTACTATTCATCATATTATTTCCTCTCTTTTTTTGAGGATGAATGAAGGCTGACACTAAAGTTAAGATGACGGATGAAGGTAAGGACAAAGATGAAGATGACAGATAAAGGAAAGAAAAGATAGAGAGAGACGATGACGTTGAAAAAGATAGAAGAGCACTACAACTATGTTCTTCCTCTAGCACGATGACACCTTGACAACAATGACTGAATCTGTAATGGCACCTTGATGATGGAGAAGTAGATTTGTGACCCCCAAGCAGTGATGGATGAGTTGAAGATAAATAATTTGCGTAAACAAAGAAAGGGAGGAAAAGGGGAGAGGGGAGATAATATAAGAAAAATATAGTATAATATCAATTAAGTAGGTTATAAACTTTTTTATTATTTTAAAAGTTATTTCTAAAAATTTATCTAAAACTATAATTTTAAATTATAATTTAATTCATAAATTATTTTAGACAAATAAAATTATTTATTTTTTAAAAAAATAAACTAAAATTATCAAAATTTGAGTCAAAAATACTTTTAAAACTAGTTTAAATTCAAAACAAGCCCACACTTATATGGTGGCATATACGCTGATACTGTATAGGAACATTTGTCTGTATTAATTTGTGGTAATCCTAAAGTATCATTATTCCCCGTGCTCTTTCTGTAAAGGTCCTTGAGCCAAATAAATTCAATGTGACATTTCAATAAATTTCAGTTTCACATGCTTTTTCCCCCCAAAATTTGACCTTGGAAATGTGATTAGGAATTCAAGATTAATGTCTGAAAATTAAATTTTCATTAAATACTGAATATGGTTGTAAAAAGGATAAAATACACAACGTAAGAGGAAGAAGGAAGGAGGGGAGTGTTGAAAATTTGGAAAGCTCCAAAAGTGGTGGGGACCCATGAGATGAACAAGAAGAAGAAAATGAGGACTCGTTGGGAAATAAGAAGAGGAAGAAGAAGCAACAATTAAGTGGAAGGTTTTCCATAAGGAAGATGAACGTTCTTTCGGAATTTTTTTGAATGTTTTTATATTTGATCTTCTCCAAAACGGGGAGTTTTGATAACGCAAGTATGTACGTTGACTCGCCCCCCCCCCCTAAAATCAAGTGGTTTTTGGTTTTGGTATTTACAATTTTTTTAACATGAACTCGTTTTATTTTTATAATTTTTATTCAAATTTATTATTTTTTATTAAATTTATCAAATTATATATCTGTAATACATATTATAAAACTCATATCCCTTTTAATCATTTTCCATCTAAACTTATTTTTTTTTATTATTTCTCTAAGTTTTATTTTATCAAACTGAAAATCAATCCAAATATAAATTATATTATAGTATATCTATGAATAGTATATCTTTTTATAGACCACGCTGTTTGTCTACACTTGACGTGGAATCGGAATATTCTGCTCCTTCGTTTATCAATGAATCCATTGTGGTTATTCTTTTCAACAACCCTACTCTGTTATATATGATTTGCTGTTTTTTTCTTACCAACACTAATAATGTGAGTTAAATAAATACTCGTAACAATTTTTAATATAAAAATTAATTAATATTTTAAGATAAATAAAATAAAATAAATATATTAATTAATTATAATTAAATATAAATCTATAAAATAAATTTATATTATATACTCATAAATATACACAAATTAATTAACTAGTCAGTATATATATTAGTTGTAATTAAAATATTTATTTAATTTATTTAAAAATTAAATTAAATTTTATAATAAAAATAGTAGAAATATATATGTATCATAATAGCGTTAGCCCCTTATTTTAGCTGTAACTTTAACTCCTCCTATTAAAATTTGAGGAACAAAAAATGAATTAAAGAAAATAACAAGTGATGAATTGGTGTGAGAGAGAGAGAGAGAGAGACATGGCCGCTGAGCATGTGAAAAAGTAAGAGAAAAGATGGGGGTCGCAGAGAGATGACTTTGGGTGGGACTTGCGAGGGAGGGAGGGGGTAAGAATTTGTGGGACCCCGGGAAAGACAGATGGAGCATTTTTATTGGAGAGTATAAAAGGTCTATATCAAGTGGACCCACTCAATGAAAAGTAACCGACATTTCTTTCCCGTAACGTAACTCAATGAAAAGTGCTTGATACCATGATTATAAAAGTAATTTTAAATAAAATTTCAGTTTAAAATAATTTTATACAAACAGTTATTTTTATCTAAAATTAATTTTGACTACAATTATACTTTGAAACAATAATTTTAAATAAGCTATTGAAAATAACTTTTAAAATAGTAAAAGAGTTTATAGACTATCTAATTACTATTTTATCCCTATTTTTTCTTATACCCTCTCTCCTCTCTCATCTTTTTTATTTATCTTATCTCCTCTTTCCTCTCTCTTCTCTACACTCTCTTCTCTCTCCTATTTATTTTCTACCATCACTCCTCTCTCATACTTTAATCAAATCATACCCTTTTTGGTAATTTATCAATATAAAAAGTAATTCTACTACTAATCATTCAAACATCTCTATTCCCAAAATCTATTCTTCTTATAATCTATTCTCCAAAAACTAATCCAATTAGATCTAAAAAAACTTACATCTAAATTTGCACCCAACAAAATTTTAGGGTGACAAACGCATTGGGAAAAACCCCATAGCTAAAATTGCACATTAACCCTAATAATATGAATAACTAAAATCTTGACCCAATAATAATTAAAAGAAACAGGGGGAAAGAACGAAAAGGCAAAAAATTAAATGGAAAGCTTCCTCTGGTGTGAAGGGGAGAGGTAGAGAATGAAGTGTGAGTGCTTGATGACACGTCATTTTTCGTGAAGCCCAGTTAAAGAGGCAAAAGCAAGACGGCAATCCTAAAGGATGTATATATGAGATTCTCTGATTCGCATGTTGATTCGTTATTCTCTCCCCCCCCCCCCCCCCCACCCCCACACGCCTGTGTTCTCGTAGTGGCTAAGACATGGTGCAACTAATGTGAATGCTTATCTATGAGCACCGTGCATAAGTGTGGCTCGTGCATCCTGCCATTATAAAAGCAGAGCTTTAACCATAAGCACCGCCGCGACCTTTTCCTCTCCGTTCTCTCTGGCTGCCGTAGGAACAGCCAGTGCGACCACCACAACATCATCAAACTCATGGCTACTTCTTCACTCACTACGTAAGTATTCAAAGTTTCTTTTCCGTTTCATTATTTCAACTCTTTATATTACTCAATTCGTTTTGTTCATAACATCCAATTTGCCTCATGATGTGTTTTTCTTAATATAGAATATATTTAACTAATTTAATTATATTAAAAATTTAGTTAATACGATTTATTTTTTCTAAAATACCTTAATCATCTTTTTTAATTCTCCCTCCCTCTCCCTCTTATTTGATTATTGTTGATAGAGTATCAATAGAAATAATTTAAAAAAATTGATAAATATAGATAATATATCTTATATTTAGAAATAATATTAACTTTCTAATTATATGAGAATTAGTCTTGATTGTCAAATGAGTGTGTCTCCGGTTCATAGATATCCTGTCCAAAGCTTGTGATGCTTTATTGGATGGCTGGAATGAACTACTAGAAAATAAAAATAAATCTCTCTTGGTACCTGAGATCTGAACTACAACACTTTTAATTATATATTTATATATATATTGATATATATAAAAATTGTACTTCAGACAGAAAATTATATTTATCTGTACATAAAGAAAACAAAACCAATGGATTGTTAATAGGTTTAATATAAAGAAAACCATCTCATAAGAATGTTATTATACTTTAAAAGATTTAATATAGGCTTTCAAGGCTTGATTAACATATGTAGTCAAATACCTATTTGGAAACAAATTATTTGGAAAATTGGGTGAAAACCCCTTATTGATTTTTTTTTGTGAAGATGGCCTAAATTAGAGTGCCAATATTCTGTGGGTATAAAATTTCAGAATAAAGTATTTCATATGTATTAAAATTTATCAAGTTATTTTGATCAATAAAATTTTCAATGAGGCCCTTTCCCAATTTTCTCATTTTTTTTATTTGGTGTTGTCATCATTACACATCTAATTAGTTTGATGATATTGCAGCTCAACCCCTTGGCATCCTATGTCTGCGTTTCATATTCCAGTGATAGTGACGATTGTTCAAATGCACTTCCCCAATTCATCACCTTTAGAAGAATACCCAGCAGATGGATCCCATATCAAATGTCAAATTTACACCCCAACTGATACTACATCCTTGAACCGCTCCGTTAAGTTAGCTTTTATCTCAGGAAGTTTGGCTTATGGGGCGCTAATATCAATATGGGTTCCTCGCTCGAACTCTCTAAACACTTATTTTCATAAATTATACCTATTAATACTTTTAATAATAATTAAATAAGAGATAGAATAAGAAAGTTAAAAAAGCAATTATGATATTTTAAATAAAAAATTTATATTAATTAATTTAATTAACTTATCAATCAAATCATGAATAACGTAACACTGCTTATATTTAGACATCATTATATGAGACACATCTATTAAATATGAATACATACATTATGTAAGAAATCATAATGGGTTATAAGCTACCGATACTATATGAAATGCTTGAAAAAATCATCTCTAGATAATGCAGAGAGGCAGATAGGATAGGTGGGATTTGAGAGCATGTGAATGGAGAAACAAAATGCAAGAAAAAATTTATACCACTATTAAAGATATATACATATTTAATATTTAAAAGGATCTCGAATATAATTATATTAAAAAAATGTGCTTAAGGGGGAAAAGGGAATGGAGTGCACTTACCTTGCAGAAATAGACAGATTATATTGCAAGAGTTGGTTCTTACTGGTCATTGTTCCACAAATCACACTATGCAAAGTGAGGGAATCAAATCCATCACAGTGATGAGGGATTTGGGAGTGAAGAAGGACAAGACCGGAAGAGATGGCTTCGCGGCGGAGGACAAGGCGGAAGAAGAAGAGGATGGGAGAGAGAGAGGGGGGGAGGGAAATGGGGAATTATTTATCGGGGCAAAAAGGTAACTCGCTTCGTGACTTATATAGCACTCACAGAAAGTGAGCAGAGTGTAAAGGGCAAGTAACAAACAGGAGTCAAGAACCCAAATTTGAAAGTCCCACTCCTTTAAGGAAAAAACCAAATTCAATTAAAGTTTTAAAGTGCGATGGCATCCTAAACTTACGCTGAATATTCCTCTCTGCTCTACCGTCATCTGACTTGCCGTCTAATGCAAGTAAACAAACCTAATTTGTTCAGATATACTTTTGGTCAATAAATATTGAAAAATATTAGAAAAGGGGTTAACCCTTTTTTCCTTTTATCTAGCCCCGTGAGTTTGATACTAATATTTCCAAATTTGATGTTAACCATACAATGAACATTTTAGGCTCAAAAATTACCATCCCTCCCTCTTATCATATACTCCCTTTCGTCTTCTTCTTTTTTTCAGTTACAATTTTTTGAGCGCTTTTTTTGTAAGTTACATCTTAAAGATGTTTAAAGGTTTAATTAATGCATTTTTTTTATTTTTTATCTACGATTGATTGCATATTTCTCTCTTGTATCTTGTTTTCACTTTTTCTGAAAATAACTGATTGGCGGTATCTTTTTATTTTCGAGTTACTTCATACTTCCTCTAATCTTTTTTATAAGAGGTCTTTTAGAAGGATTTGTTGGTCCAATATAAGAGATTGATATATTTATTAATAAATATCTTTTATTTTACCCTCATATTTCAAAAGACTAGTTAATTAATGAAGGAAAGATATTTATAAATACGGAGAAGATATAATTTTTTAGTCACATTATTTAATAAGGGTTTAGGTAAATTTTATCAATTTAAAACACAAAAATAGGATCTTATAAATAAGGACTAAGGAAGTGTTTTTTTTTTTTAGTTGCTTAATATCTTTTAATTTTATTAAGGTTAATTGCATCAATCGTAGACGTAAAAATACGCAACTATACCACCCATGAACATTAGAAATGGTAGATTTTGGTATAAACCCAACAGTTGAAAAAACATATTCATCACTTGATTCCTCTTCTTACTCTCCACTCTCTCTCTCTCTCTCTCTCTTCCCATCGTCAAATGCCATCAAACTCAGCTCAAGTCATAGTTACTTTAGTCACGTAAGTATTCCGATTATCTTTCAACTGTTTCATTTGATGCATGATTCCTCATCAAATTCTTATTTCGGAGCTGTCAAATTAATGCATGAAAACCAAATTCTGGATTCTCTGTCGTCCTCAAATTAGTGTCTCTCCAGTTTATTAGTCTTCGTCGTTTCCGTTGTGGAGGTTTAGATTTTTAATTTTCTGAATGTCTTCATTCCAAAAACCAGATTTTCATATATACAAACATTACAGTGTTAAATGCATGAAAGGAATATTAGTCCAGTTTGTTAGTCTTCCTTTATTTGTCTTCCACTCGTCTTCCTTTGGAGTGCAGTGGCGGAACCAAACATACTCAAATTATTATATTTATAATATTATAATTTATTTGTTCATATGATCCAAAAAAAGTTAAGTTTGCCCTCTAGTCCTAAATTTTCTATTGCGTCACTGCTGGAATGTCTCTTTTATCGTGTCGGTGGCCGTAGCCCTCTCCATCCCGAGTCGAATTCTGCTTCGTTCCCTGTCTCATTGAAAGTCGGACTGATAACTCTCTGCATAGCTCACTAAGTAGTCTGTGAACTGATGCTTTGTCTGATATGTCAGAGAAATCGCTGGGGAACTCCATGAAAGGGAGGTCGGCACAGAACTGTTTCGGTAAATGAAGGCGAAGATTATTATTCATTTTTAGCGGCCACACAGAAGCTATGCAAAACTTTTGTTGCTTTATTTGATGATAACATTATGACACTCGTAATAAATGGTGTTGCAGCTCCGCCCCTTGGCATAATATATTCGCGTTTCTGATTCCGACGACAGGGGCGATTGTCCAGATGCATTACCCTAGTTCATCTCCTTTGGATGAACACCCTGCAAGCATTTGGACTTTTATGATATGCTCACTTTCCTATTGCTTCGCATTCGGACAACATGTCAAATGTCAGATTTACACCCCACCTAATACTGTTTCCTTGAACCGCTCTGTTAAAGTAGCTTTCATGGCAGGGAGTTTAGCATTTACTTCTCTAATATCGGCTCTGGTTCCTCGCTTTCTCCAAACACTTGTCTTCATCATATGCTTCAAGGTGCTATTCATTTACTTTAACCGTAAGAAAATAGCAGAAATAGGTGGAAACATGGTTTCATATTTGTGTGACCTGTGAACGACAACCAAAAGCAAAGCTTCAATTTTGTATGACCGAGGAAGGAGAAACGAAAGCGACAATGTCTCAACAATGAGACGGCCACCAGTTTAGATGTTGGTCAAGTATGACAACTTACAATGGCCAGAGAGTATTATTTCTTTATTAAGACAGTTTAAACCCCCTCCCCATAGAGAAGGCAACCACACAAACACACACCTACCCTGCCATCTAAGGGTATAAAATTCATGACTTTCTCTATAAAAGGAGACATGTGGTGTCATTCAGTTAGAGGGAGTATTTGCCTTGAAGAAGAAAGAATCTTGCTTCTTGATTTCATGGAGGAGAGGAGAATCCATAATGTTTGAAGAGTTCTTTGAGAGAGTTATTGGCATATTAGGTTTGAGGAGGAAAATGCCGAATCTTTAATAAGAATTATCTACCTAGGTACGCAAGAGATTCACCTAATCCATTATATTAGCAAATGATATATATATATATAATAAGAAGGAGAAAGCTTACATCTAGAGTTAATAAAAAAACAGAACTTGAGTATTAAAAGGCAATTTTTGCTCAAGAATCTGTTTTTAAGGAAATGTCTTTCAATTCGGCCAAGCTAATTTTGAATAGTTATGTCAAATTCTCAAGCAACAAAGATTAACGAGTCAAAGTTATCTCTTTTCTGATGTTGTTTATTCATTCATGGAAATATATATATGTATTATATTTTTTTCTAAATTTATTATATCTACCAGTTTGGAGATTTGCACATTTTTGTTAAATACTTGACTGTAGATGCATTTAAATCATCATATTTATACTTGGCATAAAAAATAATTATTAAATTTGATAATGAATTCTGGATAAAAAAGAACATGAAATTGATTGGAAACATCACAGATAATTTAGTAACTAAATTTGAAATCAATAGAACAATATATCCAAGTGTCTCATGCCTAGCTAACTCACTCTCTATAATATGTGACATCAAAATGATACTAAAGATTATGCTGTTCATTATATTTTATTGTAATCAATATATTATATTTAAGTTGGATCTAGCTTTAGAATTTATAGTTTTTTTACAAATTCAGATTCCAGATACGCCAAAAATCCTATACTTATATTTATTAATTTTTTTATCAAATTATTTATATTGATACTCTTTTAACAATAATTAAATAATAACTTTTTTAATATAATCAAATTAATTAAATAGCTCTTATAGTAAAAGTTAGAGAAGTACCATTTTGGCTCCTTATTTCTTTTTCCCTTCACATTGTACTACCTACTCCACTCTTGTACCATATATCTCTTGATCATAAGCTTGTTTTGTGTGTTGATTCAGTCACATGGCATTTTTCATCGCAAGATTTTGACACTAATATTTAAGATTTGGGTTGGTATTGGTTGTTGTATGGTCTTAAAGCTTTGTTATATCTCCTTTCGTTATGGGCTATCATCAATTGAGCACAGTCAAGCGTTTTGGCCATGTAAGGTGGTCGCCGATAGTCAGTTTTGAAGTCTATTTATGACATCTAACAAATCTCTGAACGGGCAAAAGAGTCTTGGCCTAAACAGTTGAAAAAATAAGACGAGAGCATGTTAGTATGCCAATCTTCATTATATAATACTAACAAAGTTTGATTTCAGTTGGTAAGGAAATGACTCGAAATCCATAAGACTGTGAGTTCAAGAGTATGTTTGAATACTTTTTAAAGCCATAATTTTAGAGAGAGAGAAAACTTATTTTGAGAAAAACCGTTCAAACATTTCATAAAATGAATAATTAATTATTTATGCCAAAACCATGATTTCAAGGCTAAGACCGTAGTTTTTCATAAAGCTTTTTTTTTTTTTAACTTTTTCATAAGCATTTTCTACTAATTATGACAAATTTTGTCACAAACACAAACATGTCTGCTAATTAATATTCGTATTGATTATATATTGGTAATTTGTGGTGTGACTTCTTCTTACCAACACTAACAAGAAAATAAGATATTGATTGCCTACTCCTTTAAAAGTATGATAATGTTACAATGTTACTCTGCATTCTCTTCCCTTTTTATTTTTTTGGGGAATGCTTATATTCTGATATTTGATTTTATTTTTAAAATTATACATTCAAATTAAAATAAAGAGAGAGTGTGAGTTTTGGAATAAAGACGAGATCGTTGTCGATCTGAAAATTATGGGTTCAAATGAAAATAGCAACTGTCTATGGAAATAAGACTATATGCACATGGTCTGTCCCTCCCTCTCTATATATGAGCCTTATGTATTGGCCACCATTTATACATTCAAACAAAAACAAACAGGGCCTACACAACTCGTAGCAATATATAGAAAACGGTTTCTAAATGCCACGCTGGAGGGTGAGAGAAGGGAATTAAAGAAACAAAAAACTTAAAAGAGAATAACGGGAAAACAGTGCATGAATCTGCAATCCTTCATTCTCTCTCCTTTTTGCTTCACTTTCTTTCTTTTTTCTGTTATTCATCTTCCCCTCTAGACAGACATTAACTATAGATTTTAATGTGCTGAAAATACACTGATAATTTTGGAGGGAAAGCAAGAAGTGAATGTGAAGAAGAACGTGAAGGGTGACTAAGGAGAATGAACCCGTACACCTTGAACTATGCTGACATGGAAACAACAATGGTCTGAAGCAACCTTTTGAGTTGCTTCATGTCTTCTTATACAAGTTGCTTCGAGATTTGGTCATCAGCACAAATACAAACCAAATCAAATACTCCACCGCCCCCTTCAACAGCACCCACTGCTGCCCCTCAATTTCCTCTCTAAATATTTTTTCCTGTTTCTTTTTATCATTAAATTTTACATAAAATAGTAATATTCTAATATTTTAAGAGTAAAAAATTGTGTAATTTTTATTTTTTTTCATTTTTTTAAAAATTGATCATAAATTAAGGAATCTAATAATAAATTTATTTCCGCGGTGTCATACACTCATACGAATACTGTTATTATCAAAGCTTGGTTTTGGTATAAAGATACTTGTTCAACCACATGTCAAAGTGAGCGTGTTGAACGTAATTTGTAGTTTTCTCATATGTCTCATCTTTGTAATAAAGATGCTTCTTTACTTTTAACCATAAATCAAGCCTAACAAACACCCCACGTCTCTTGATCCCTCTTCCCTCTCTCCCCCCGGCATGTGTTCATATTATTCATTTCATTTTAAAAGTCATAAAGTATTCCAAATTCTCATTGGGGGCTCACTGTTCCTTAGGGTTCTTCAACACTTCATAATAACGTGGGTATCGAATCATCAATTTGGATAAGATTGATGATAAATTAAGGAATCTAATAATAAACTTGTGCATCATTAAAAAAATTGTGGATTTTGATGCCAAGTTGGGAATGGGACAATAGAAAAGCATACTTTTATTTACATAGGAAAAAGGGCTGGAGTGGTTGGTTGAAGAGGAGAAAGGCCAAATTTTGTCAAACTTTGTCTTCCCCTCTTCATGAGCGACTCTTGTTCAATAATCAACCCCACCAAACCAGAGATTTTTATCCTTGTTAATTAAATCCTGCACACTTCTCATGTGATCATAATTTCAGCCAACTTTTACAATAATGCTCCTTCCAAATTTAAATATAGATTATTAATAGGTTTCTTGGTCGAATATTATATACTCTTTATATTGTTAATATATGACCTAATTTAAAAGTTAATTATCATCTTAAATATAAAATATATTTTTTATTAATATTTTTTTAAAGTACTCTCAATTGATAATATCTTAATAGTAATCAAGTAAGAAAGATATGAAAAGAGTTAAAGAAGATGATTATAATATTTTAGATAAAATATATTATATTAACTATTTTTTTAATTTAATAAAAATAGTTAAATAAGTTATATATTAAAAATAATATGAGTATATATGAATTAATGTTATTCAATAATCAATACATAAAAAAACTTTTAGGAAGGCACGCTATTTTATTAAATCATGAATAACGTGACAATGCTTATTTTTAGACATCATTATATGAGACACATCCATTAAATATGAATACATATATTATGTGAGAAATCAGAATTGTTTATAAGCTACAGATACTATATGCAATGCATGAAAAAAAATCATCTCAAGATAATACATATGGACAGATAGGATAGGTGTGGGGTTTGAGAGCATGTGAATAGAGAAACAAAATGCATTCAAATCACTGTTGAGAGATATGATCGTATTTGACGGTATAGCGAACAGAATTATATCCAATAAGATAACATGTCCTTAAGGAGGAAAAGGTAATTGAGGGCACGTACCTTGCACAAATAGATAGATTATATTGCAAGAGTTGGTTCTTTCTGGTCATTGTTCCACAAATCACACTATGCAAATTGAGGGAATCAAATCAATCACAATGATGAGGGATTTGGGAGTGAAGAAGGACAAGACCGGAAGAGATGGCTTCGCGGCGGAGGACGAGGCGGAAGAGGATGAGAGAGAGAGAGAGAAGAGAGAGGGGGTGGGGGTGGGGTGGCATAGGGAATTATTTAGAGGCAAAAAGGTGACTCGCTTCGGGACTCATAGCACTCACAGAAAGTGATCAGCGCGTTAACAAACAGGAGTCAAGAACCCAAATTTGAATGTCCCACTCCTTTAAAGAAAAAAGCAAACTCAATTGAAGTTTTAAAGCGCTGTGGCATCCTAAACTTACGCTGAATCTACGCTGAATCCCGAAAAAGAAGCCAATGAAGTCCAAATATTCCTCTCTGCTCTACTGTCATCTGACATGCCGTGTAATGAGAGTAAACAAACCTAATTTGTTCAGATTTAATTTTGGTCAATAAATATTGAAAGATATTAGGAAACGTGGTTAACTTTTTTTCCTTTTATCTAGACCCGTGAGTTTGATACTAATATTTCCAAATTTGATGTCAACCATAAAATGAACATTTTAGGCTCAAAAATTACCATCCCTCCATCTTATCATATACTCCCTCTCGTCTTCTTGTTTTTTTTTAGTTACAATTTTTTTGAGGGCTTTTTTTCTAAGTTACATCTTAAAGATGTTTGAAATTTTAATTAATGCATTTTTTTTATTTTTATCTACAATTGATTGCATATTTCTCTCTTGTTTCTTGTTTTCACTTATTCTTCTCACTCATATTCTTTATAAATAAGAGTATTTTAAAAAAATAAATAATATTTTTATATATTTATTATCTTTAACTAAATTTTTAAATATCTATAATTTAGCTATTTATAGATAGCATTTTATATAAATTTTAATGCATTGAATCGAATGATAATTTTGGAGGGAAAGCAAGAAGCGGATAAGAAGAAGAAAATGAAGTCGGTGTTTCACGGAGAGAAGTGGCTTAATGGATGACGATGGTGACACGGCAACACGGCAATGGTCGAAAGCAATTTGACTTTGAGTTGCTTCATACTTCCCCCCTACCCAAAATAGCCGATTTGAGCAGGAAATTAGTTAAAATCAATTTACAATAATAAATATATGTGAGAGATACTACAATTTAATTTTTCAAATGAAAGATAGTGAGGGAGACAATAAATAAGATATGGGGGAAAAGTAATAAAAAAAAGTGTGCTAAAATTAGAAAAAAATTCATTAAATGATAAAATAAACCTAAATTTCACCTTATAAAATATATCAACCTCTCCCAACACTTCACCTTATATTTTTATTGTTTTCAAGTTGCTTCATATTTCCTTTAATCCTTTTTATAAAAGTTCTTTTAAAAAGATTTGATAATCTTAAATATAAGAGATTGATATAGTTATTAATAAATATGTTTCTATTTTACTCTCATATTTCAAAAGACAAATTAATTAATGGAGGATAAAAATTTATAAATACATAGAATAGAGGAGATAAGATATATAATAAATGTATATTAAAAAAGTAATTTTTTAGCCATATTATTTAATACGAGTTATCAATTTAAAACATAAAAATATGATCTTATAAATAGGGATTAAGGAAGTATTTTTTTATTTATTTTTTAGTTGCTTAATATCTTTTAATTTTATTAAGGTTAATTGCATCACTCGGGGTGACGTCACTCAACTACAGTAGCACCCATGAACATTCTAGTCTCTACTAGACAGGGTAGATTTTGTCTATAAACCCAACAGTTCAAAGTTGAAACAACATATTCATTGCTTGATTCCTCTTGTCTCTCCACCGTCAAATTCCATCAAACTCAGCTCAAGTCATGGTTACTTTAGTCACGTAAGTATTCCGATTATCTTTCAACTGTTTCATTTGATGCATGATTCCTCATCAAATTCTCATTTCGGAGCTGTCAAATGCATGAAAACCAAATTCTGGATTCTCTGTCGTCCTCAAATTAGTGTCTCTCCAGTTTGTTAGTATTCGTCGTTTCGGTTGTGGAGGTTTAGATTTTTAATTTTCTCAATGTCTTGATTCCAAAAACCAGATTTTCATATATACAAACATTACTGTGTTAAATGCATGAAAAGAATATTAGTCCAGTTTGTTAGTCTTCCTTTATTTGTCCTCCACTCGTCTTCCTTTGGAGTGCAGTGGCGGAACCAAAAAAAGACTCAAATTATTATATTTACAATATTATAATTTATTTCTTCATCATGATCCCAAAAAAGTTGTTCCCCCTCTAGTCCTAAATTTTTTGTTGCTTCACTGCTGGAGTGTCTCTTTCTTCATTGCCACCACCTTTATCGTGTCGGAGGCCGTGGCCCACATACTCCGTCTCCATCCCGAGTCGAATTCTTCTTCGTTCCCTGTCTCATTGAAACTCGGACTAATATCGAACCTCTCTGCATAGCTCACTAAGTAGTCTGTGAACTGATTGTTTGTCTGATATGTCAGGGAAATCGCTGGGGAACTCCATCAAAGGGAGGTCGGCGCAGAACAGTTTCGGTAAATGAAGGCGAAGATTATTATTCATTTTGAGCGGCCACACAGAAGCTATGCAAAACTGTTGCTGCTTTATTTGATGATAACATTATGACACTCGTAATAAATGGTGTTGCAGCTCCGCCCCTTGGCATAATATATTCGCGTTTCTGATTCCGACGACAGGGGCGATTGTCCAGATGCATTACCCTAGTTCATCTCCTTTGGATGAACACCCTGCAAGCATTTGGATTTTTATGATATGCTCACTTTCCTATTGCTTCGCGTTGGGACACCATATCAAATGTCAGATTTACACCCCAACTAATACTGTTTCCTTGAACCGCTCTGTTAAAGTAGCTTTCATCGCAGGGAGTTTAGCATTTACTTCTCTAATATCGGCTCTGGTTCCTCGCTTTCTCCAACCACTTGTCTTCATCATATGCTTCAAGATGCTATTCATTTACTTTAACCGTATGAAAATAGCAGAAATAGGCGGAAACATGGTTTCATATTTGTGTGACCTGTGGACGACAACCAAAAGCAAAGCTTCAAGTTTGTATGACCGAGGAAGGAGAAACGAAAGCGGCAATGTCCCAGCAATGATACGGCCACCAGTTTAGATGTTGGTCAAGTATGACAACTTACTATGGCCGGAGAGTATTATTATTTTTTTTTTATTAAGACAATTTAAACTCCCTACCCCCATAGGGAAGGGAACCACACACACACCTACCCTTCCATCTAAGGGTATAGAATTCATAACTTCCTCTATAAAAGGAGACATGTGGTGTCATTCAGTTAGAGGGAGTATTTTCCAAGTTGCAAGACACTTTGTTGTACTTTTTAATTTAATTTGCTCCACATATATTATATTTGTCATCAGATGATTCTGTGTGTTGTTTTTGTTTTACTGGGTTCAACTTACATCTTTCCTTTGCTAATCCCATCCGCGGCTTCTTTAGCAAGACGTTCTAAACAGTAAAAAAATCCCAATATGCTAATTGCTAATTACACTCTTTCTCAATTATTTAATAATAATTGAATTTTTTTTGGGTGAAAAATATAATAATTGAATTCTGGACATTCTTCATTGCAAAGTAAAGATATATATGCTATTCAAGGGACAATCGATGGGTCGACATATATATATATATATATATATATATATATATATATATATATATATGTGTACACTCTTATAAAATTAAAATGTCAAGTCAATGTTAGGCGTGCGCTGTGGTCACTTTTTCCCATGTGCTTTCAGTATTCAAATGTCGCATTCAAATTTCAAAGCTTTTTGCAGGTTTGATTCCTTTCCATATCCAAGTGAAGTAAGTAACGTATCTTCTTCTTCATCGTATTTCACATATGAGCAAAGTTACTTTCTTTATTCCTTTCTATCCTTAATTATCATCATTACCTATAACAACTTTAATTATTTACGTTTAGAAAATTTAGTTAAAATTAGTTCATACTTTTGAATTTTTAAAACTATCCCAATGACTATGAAGTTCATTAAACTAAATATGTGGATCATCATCATCTTCATCATCTATTATTATATTGCATTGCATGTATGTGGACCTAAAGCTTTTTTGTTAAGGGGGCAATTACCTCAACAAGTTTCGCTTAAGGGGGAAATTTCCCATTCTCTTCAACCACTTGTGTTCATTAATTTCATGGTTAATTTCTGTCGCTAATCCATTATTAATTTCTTTTATCACTAAATTGTTCGCCACGGCCCTACTTTTGTTGCTAATTTAAAATTTTATTATTTTAAATTATAAAATAAATTGATATATTTATGGGGTTGGTGTTAATTAGAACATCATCAACATTGATCTCATCATTGACACTTATTAATGTAGAAAATTTGATTATTAAAAAACTCATTTTATGTCTTAGTAAAATCAATTCCTCTTAACCTTATAATAACTAAACAATATACTGAAAGATGTATTATCTATACAATATACTTACAGATGTAACACAGGAAAAAAATCCAAAATCAATAAATAGACATCTATATGCACGTACACTTCCATTTATGATTATTGACCAAGCTAATGTTGGAGAGAATTTTAAATTTGAATAATCAAATCAATATGAAATTTGATTTTGTTATATAGAATAATTAGACTTTATACTATTTAATTTTTTAAACCGTTATAGTTTTTCCTAATTATATAATGATAAAATAACTTGGTAAAAAATATACTTTAAGTTTACCATCTACTTTAATAATTACCTAGAAAATTAGAAGAGATATTGCATTCCTTTCTAAAATATAATCGACAAAAAATTATAGTTATAAATTTATAATATGTAAAAATATTATATTTTTTAACAAAATCTTATCCATAGAAAAATATATAGCATAATATAATGTAATATAATAATATGTGTATAAAAGTTATATATTTAATTATTTTTTTGCCTTTCTAAATCCTTTAAACATGATATATTGGGTTTAAACCAGGCTCGTAGAAAAATACTTTGTTAGTAGTAATTAGTTTATAATTTATCGATTATAGGATATGCCTGGTTTTTATTAAAAGAACTTCACTCCCATTTTTTTATACAAGTTTCACTTCCAATTTCTTTTCCCTTTACTTGTCTTTGCAATTTATAGTTTAACGAAAAAAACAATGAAGTTAAATCTAGCTGAAGAGATTCGTCTCTCACAAAATAATAAATTAAGATTTAAATATTTGCTACATTTAATTTTTTACAATACCTCAAATAACCTTGTACATACAGCTTAGCAAAAAAGAAAAACAAACAAAAAAAGTATTAATCCCTAAAATATACCAGTTGGAGCATTGGTCACATATGGATGTGAATACAAGAATGCCAAAGGATTGCCACGGCAAGTAAAGTGGAACATGTTGTGATGAGAATCAATGCCACTCTTGACCTGCTGTTCGGCAAGTGGGACCCACACACTCCCAATTTTGCAATCACCTACCCAGAGAGAAGCTCTCTTGTTTTCCACTTGCACTTCAAACCTAAAACTTTATGAATGAATTGAGATGATCCATCTCTGGAATCTGCAACATATACCTGCATCTGAATCCTCTCAATTGAGAAGTATTAACCATCAAATTGTGATTCGAGAAGCTCGCCGAGTTAAACTGCATACCTGAAATTCAGAGGTCCATCTCCCACATCTGGGGAACAGCAAAAGGAGGAAAGCAGCCATTGATTCTCATCACAAGCTACACCACTCAACTATGTGGATTCATCAATGTCTCCCTTGTACTATTACTATCCCACTCAATTCTTGTACTATATCTCTTGACTAATATTTTTATACGATTATCTGATTGAGCTAGATTTAAGTAATGTAGCTACACATGGATTCGAATTTAAGATCTGCAGTCAAAATTCCTTCTATTAAAACCAAGGGATATTGGTTCCCTTGAATCGCTTTTCATTCCCAATTGGCACTTACATTCACTTTCACTCATTGAATTAACGACCTTGCTTCAGTTGAAGACTCGGCTGCTGTTTTCATTTGGGCTTTGGGCCCCATCATATATATTTCACAAAATGTCCACATCTAGTCAGAAGTCACGGCCCAAACTCCACTTCAAGCTCCATGTTGGGATTAAAGGTTGTATTGCACCAATCATCTATAGGTTCAATTGATAAAAGGGTAAAATATGAAATTATTTAGAGCATGTTGAATCTTTAGAGAGTATCATTTTATTGTGATTTCAGTCACAACGCTTGGGGAGGCATCCTAACTCTTGAGTATCTAGATTTATGCATGAGGGTAATAGACGGCTCGCCTTACTCGACATTAATATCGCCTAAGAGAAATGGAGACTTCGCCCTATCTTTGGATCGTAGATGAGCTCAACCCCTTTCAAAAAAATTTATATAAAAAAAGGTTGTATTGCGTGTACCCATCATCCGTAAGTTCAACTGGCGAATAGGTGAGACATATGATCATTTGGAACGTGTTTGATCCCTAAGGAGTACCACTTTATTATAATTCTAGTCGCCACGCTTGGAGAGGTATCTTAGTTCATGGGGACTTAGGTTTTTTTCTTGAGGGTAACTGATGACTCACTCTACCTGATATTGGTATCGTCTAAGAAAAGAAAAATTTTGTCCTACCTTTAGATTATGGGAAAATCTAATCATTTTTTTAAAATATTTTGTAGTAAAAAAAAGGGTTGTATTGCGTGTTGACTTTGTTAGTCAACCTTTTTAAGGCTCAATGACTAATATTTAAGATTTAGGTTGGTATTGGTTGTTGGATGGTCTTAAAAGTTGATACATGTCCTTGAGTTATGGGATATCATCAATTGGGACGAATCGCATCTTTATGGGCATGGAAGGCCGTGGACTGTGATCAGTTTTCATGTCTATCTGTGACCATTTCTAATCTTGTGTGTGTGTTTTTCAGACAAGCATCCAACAAATCTCTGAACCGACAAAAGAGCATTGGCCAAAAAAAGTTGAAAAACACAAAAGATAAAAGAGCATATATGATCAATCTTCACCCTATATTTTTTATACGATTATCTAATTGAGTCAAATTTAAGTAGTTTAGCTACATATGGATTCAAATTTAAAATCTGCAATCAAAATCCCTTCTATTAAAACCAAGGGATATTGGTTCTCTTGAATCGCTCTTCATTCCCAATTGGCACTTACATTCACTTTCACCATTTTCTTCTAGTTGTCTACCTGATTCACTAGAATTTTATCCTGATTATATCCAGATTTGACCTGCATCGTGTATCTGGCTATGGTAGATGAGTCTCCTAATGAGAATTTTTTGTATACTCTAAAGCTCAAACTCAAGATCTTATTTAAATAATATTAAACTATTTACTATTCAGATCAAGCCCTGATGGTTCACTTTCACTTATTGATTTAACGTCCTTGCTTCAGTTGAAGACCCGGTTGCAGTTTCAGACTTGGCTGCTGTTTTGATTTGGGCTTTGGGCCCCATCATATATACTTCACAAAATATCCACATCTAGTCAGAAGTCACGGCCCAAACTCCACTTCAAGCTCCATGTTAGGATTAAAGGTTATATTGCACCCATCGTCTATAGGTTCAATTGATAAAAAGAATAAGACATGAGACTATTTAAAACGTGTTCAATCTTTAAAGAGTATCAATTCATTATGGTTTCAGTCACAACACTTAGAGAGGTGTTATAACTCTTGGATGACTAGATTTACGTATGAGGGTAATAGACGACTCGCTCTACTCGACATTAGTATCGCTTAAGAGGAAGAGAGATTTCACTCTATTTTTAGATCGTGAGTGAGCTCAACCCCTTTTAAAAAAAATTATATAAAAAAAGGTTGTATTGCGTGTACCCATCATTCGTAAGTTCAGTTAGTGAATGGATAAGACATATGATCATTTCGAGTACGTTTGATATCTAAGGAATACCATTTTATTGTGATTTCAATTGTCACGCTTGGAGAGGCATCCTAACTCCTGGGGACTTAGGTTTATTTTTTAGGGTAATTGACTCCTCACTCTGTCCGATATTAATATCGCATAAGAAAAATGGAGAATTTGTCCTACCTTTAGATCATGGGAAAATCTAACCATTTTTTTTTAAAATATTTGTAGTAAAAAAAAGGGTTGTATTGCGTGTTGACTTAGTTAGTCAACTTTTTTAAGGCTCAATGACTAATATTTAAGATTTAGGTTGGTATTGGTTGTTGGATGGTCTTAAAAGTTGTTACATCTCCTTGAGTTATGGCATATCATCAATTGGGACGAATCGCATCTTTATGGTCATGAAAGGCCGTGGATTGTTATCGGTTTTAATGCTATCTGTGACCATTTCTAATCTTCTGTGTGTTTTTTTCAGACAAGCATCCAACAAATCTCTGAACCGACAAAAGAGTATTAGCCAAAACCCTATAACTCGCACAATATTAAGAAATTCAAAGTTTCCCATATATATATAAAAAAAACAAATCCTACACATGCTCCAACATTATTCCTCTAGGACTCGCCGCTATAACTACATAATCACTTCCCTCTAACATAAAATAAAACAACTCTCTCAAACAACCAACTTTAAGCAAACACTAAAACTTGTTAATTTGTGAAGCCTCCAATAGTAGCATGGGGCTGCAAGGCCTTGGCATCTGGGCTGGGCTCAACAGCTAGGCTGGGCGCCACTGGCTTCCCCAGAAGCTCCTGTGGAAGGTCCTTAATGCCCCTGAGGTAGAACGTGTAGAAGAGCTTGAAGGGGAACACAATCTGGTGAAGCTTCACCTGGCCGGTGACCCCCTCGAAGATGCCGGAGCCGCCGGTGACGGCGAGGTATGTGTCCTCATAGGTCAGGTACGGTCCTTGAACGGCAATGTGGCCATAGTCTCCGAAGTAGAAGCTGTAGATGGCCTCGTATCTGTCCCCCTTCTTCTCCGGCTTGTGCTCTATCAGAATGCAGATCCCAGCCGTGATTCCCACGCGCTTCTGCATACACCCTGTGTACAACTGCAGTTTCCACCACTCCCCAGGAATTAATTATTAGGAAACAAACAGATATGGGGAAAATAATAGTAATTATCTTTCCTTCTTCCGTTGAATTAGTACTTTCGATAGCCAATAACTTAGAGTTGCAACTTTATTAAATTAGATATATAATTTTTACTTTTTATTAAAGCCAAATCAGTAAAATAAGCTAGACATGTGCAAGGTATACACCATTTGTAATTTTTACTATCACTTTTATATTAAATATTGAACAAATAAAAAATTTTAATTTTTAAAAAAATTAAAAAAAAATGCACAATGCATTTTTACTTTTTAATCATTAAATGTTTTTTACAATTTTTTTAAAAACATAATAATAAACCATGATCATTTCAAGCTTGAGAATGAGATGTACTTAATTTTCTTATTAAATATGAGGAAGGATCCAGGAAGCCAAGAGAAAGGTTGTTGAGCAATGTATTATTAGAATAAGATTAAGGTTTAGACTTATCATGGAAGGGTAAAGTGAAAGAAAAAGAGGACTCTCCTTTTTGATCGATAATAAAAAAAAAGAAAGATGATGGTAAAAAATCACCGGAAGAAAAGGAAGCTCCATGATTAGAACAGAAAAGCAAAGTGAGAAACAGTAACAAACCATACCTTGTTGCTGAAGGGGACTAGATCGCCGAGGGAATTGACAGGTTTCTGACTTAATCGGAGAATCGCCGGACTTTCACGGTCTCTCTCGTTGATCTCGTAGATGTGCAGTTCATGAACTTTCTCTGCAAAAACAGAACACACAGGAATCAACAAAAGAGAATCAACTCAGAATCAAGTGATCGCACATGGAAAATTGTTCGGTAAATTAATGGAGATCGTGAACTTACCAGAGTCAACGGAGCTAGCCTGGCTTCTGCAAGAGAAGGATCTCTCAGGGACGGAGGAGACGGAGAGAGGAGAAGCGGAAAGCTTGAGGTTGGAAGAAGTGAAGGATGAGAGAGATTTGGGAGTGAAGGAGGATACTGGAAGAGATGGCTTCAGAGAGGAGGAGGAGGAGGAAGAAGGAGAAGATGAGATGGCAGTGAAAGCAGAGGTAGAGAGAGAAGCCATTGATATAGAGAGAGAGAGAGGAAGTGGAGAGAGTGATTGGGCGTTTGGGAGGAGAGAGATTGTGAGGGAATGAATATTGAATCACAGTGATGATGGAAGGTGAGAGGGAATGGGATATATTTATACAGGGAAAATGTGGAGACCGTGAGGAAACAGAGGGAACGGGGAGAACAGGTGGCCGGTGAAAGTAACAAATTAGTGTGAAGCATGTTGAGAAATGTGAATAAAAAAAAGTGGGAGTGATCCACGTTGGGTAATCAACCGGTCAATGATGACTGTAAGTGGACGGTCCCCTCCGGCCATTAAAGGTACCATGTTATTGTGCTTTCCCAAGTAATTATGAGATCAGTTATACTTCATCATCACTCCCTATTTACTTAATTTTATAAAATAATACACAATGGAAAAAATCATGTACTATATTTATATTCCCAACCAACTCGCCACAAATAAAAAAAAAATTAAGTCATTAAATTTATTTAAATTTTAAAACATTTTTTTTACCCTCCGTTTAATGTTACACTATTTTAAATCAAATAAAATTAAAAAAATAAATTAAGGAAAAAAAATAAAGAGAGTACGTCACATCCTTCATATATATTGTATTTTTTTTCTTCAGTTACCCTTTCCTGTCTTTTTTATATTAGCTTAAATATATAAAATTTCTAAATTTTGAGTCATACAATTAATCTCTTAAATTTTAAAAAATTTAAATTAAAATTTCTTAATTAAAAAAATTTAAAATATTAAAAAATTTAAAATTATATATCAAATGTGAAATATTATTTTTTTAAATAATATACTGTATAATAAAAAATTTAAAAATTATAACGTGATAAAAATTATTAATTTAAATTTTTAAAGTTTAGAGAGATTATGTACTATTTAAATTTAAATATTATGTATACGTGGGAAAGAAATATATACAACCTACACATAATATTTAGATTTAAATTTTAGGATAGAATGAAACGGAAAATTATCCAAGTCGTATTTGCTTCCGCAATACTTAAATTAACTCGCCAATATATTAAATCCTTAATTAGTACCATTAATCCAAAAATATTTTTTGTAAGAAAAATGAGTCAATATGAGACATCTAGTCACCTTTTCCATTTATATCACGCTTCGTCGTGCACATGAACTTTTTTTTTCTTTATTTTTTTTTAAAAAAAAAGGTTTAAGTCACGTGTTTTTTATGGTATTTTCGATTTTCCAACATATGGCATTGGATTAGAGGCACCGTCCACTTCTGCAGCCCTCCCCGCCCCCTTTAGCTCCAACAAACAATACCAATTCAAAAGTATTCTGTTATTACTCCTCTGTGTTGTGCCAATTTTTTTTTAAATTAAAAATAATATATTTTCCATCCATTTTATTAATTTAAAAGTCCCTTTAATTTCACTTTATTTTTAATTAATTTTTTATAGTTTTAGTGACCCATATAATTTTCTCAATTATATATAAACTAATTCCTATACTCATAATCCTTAAATTTATGAGAAATTATTAGTGGCTTGATGAGGTAACTCTCATTCAGAATACATTTGTATTATTTTTATTATATCGATCTAAATAAAATCAAATAAACCATATTACAAATTATTTCTAATATGCAAGGAAACAATTGTGATGATAATATTGTTTTATTTTTATTATAATAATTAATGAGTTTTACTCCATCATTTTTATTTTTAAAAATCTCTTTTTTATTTTTTTAAACCTTACATATCATTTAGGTATTATCCAGATCTACTCTAATTAAAAAATTCTGAGTATAGGAACTAATATTTATAACTAAGGAAATTATAAGGATTTAACTAATAAAAAATTATGTAAAACTGTAATGACTGAAGTTTTTTTTTTAATTTTTAGCAACTTTATTTTTTTTTATAATTAGAAGTTGTTTCTTATTAGTTGGAAAGTAATATTTACGTCTAATTTCTTTTATTTCTAGTGATAATTTTGATGCAATCGACTCATGTTCTAGTAAACTTTCACGTTGATTATTTGAATATGATTTATTGGCATACTTCTTTTTCAAAAGGTTTAAATTCAATTTGCGTAAGTAATACCATTGACTAATTATTTAATTTTTTTCCTAACCTTATAGTAAAGTCTAATGTTTCTAATAATACAGAATTTAGATAAATTATAATTTACATGCCATGTTTCATTTGACAAGTTTGGCTGTTTCTATCTACATTTCTTTTTTGTTAATTATAAAAAAATTGCAAATGGATGATGTGTGCATAGCGCTGAAGTGGCAAGTTTTTTTTTTTAAGATCTTCACCTGGTTCACTAGATCTTTATCCTGATTACATTTGAATTTGATCCACATCGCGCATCTAATTATATTAGGTGAGTCTCTCAATAGAAATTTTTTATATACACTAAGGCTCAAATTCAAAATTTTGTTTAAATAATATCGAGCCCTTTACAAGATTAATTCCCTTTGATGAAGTGGCAAGTTTTAATTTGGTTTCCCATTACTATAAACACAATATTGGATTGGACGGAGCTGTTTGGTACCATTGAATAGAACTAAACTTTTCATTGATTTCTCATTCCGTCAAAAAAAAGTTCATTTATCACTGTTTACTTGGGAATGCATGTGAAAAAGACTATATTGAGCTCACCTATTTATCTCAAACCATATTCCCCTTCTTCTTTTAAGTACTTATGACTAAGGATATTTCGGACTTTTTCACATTTATCTATTTCCATTACTCTCTCGGCTTCGTCCTTACCTATATTAGTGATTAATTCACAGGCATCAGATAGCTGCAAGAAGACTTAAAATACTGATTAGGGCAAGTTTTGAAGGAGGGACCAACTAAAATCATATTTATAAGGGGTATAATTATTTATAAATAAATAGCTTACTCAAAATAACTGTAATTTTCCGTCAACATTGGATTCTAGCCATATTTACATGTTTTACAAAGTGATAATAGTGATGACATTACTAAATTTGGGGAAAGAATGATATATTTGGAGATGGTGTTGATGATGATATAATTACACCAAACTAGTAAAATGGGTTAATACTTTAAGGGTTTGTTTGGTTGGGGGGTTTTGGAGTGGAGGAGAGGGGAGGGGAGGGGGATGGGAGTTTGGTTGGGAAAAATGGAGGAGAGGGGAGGGGAGACTTTTTGTCTTTTTGTGGTCCCCTCTCCTCCCTCACCTCCCCTCCAAAAGTGGGGGTTTTTGGAGGGGAGAGAAACTTTTGTCCCCTTTTGATTAAAATGTCCCTAAGCTTTTTTTAATATTCCAATTATACCCTTAAACCTTTTTTTTATTTTTTTCACATCTATTTTTTTCTTTAATTGCATAATAATTATAATAAATTATAATAAAACTTAATAAGTATAATAAATTATTTATATATTATATTAAAATATATAATAATTATAAAATTAATAAAAAATAATGTTAAAATTTTAACATTTTTTTTTATTTTTTTTAATTTTATTATATATATAAATGAGATAAAAAAATTAAGATTTATAAATTAAAAAATAATAATTTTAATATGAATATTTTAAATAAAGAATAAATAAATTTAAATAAAGAGATAAGGGTATTTTTGTCAACTTTTAATTAACCCCTCTCCCCTCCCCTCCTCTCCTGAACCAAACAAAAAATATTATTCATTAATCTCCCCTACCTTTTCCTACCCTCCTTTAAATTAACCTTCCCTCCCCTATAGTGAACCAAACAAAGCCTAAAATATAGTAAACTAAAATTAAAATTTTTATTGTAAAAAATATTCATATTTAATATCTGATAATATATCGATGATAATTATCTTTAATTAGAGAATACTTATATTTAAGAAAAAAATACAATTTAACCTGATGATTCTTATACCAGATGGTCAGAACTTAATTAATCTCATATAATAAACGGTGTCTTCATGGGTTCTAAAGATCTTTTTTAATTAATTTGTGGTGTAAACTGATGGGTATCTACTATCTAGTGGGAGCACGTGGCATCGCTTTCAATCAACAACATAATCATTCGAAGTATGGCCCTTCATAATTATAATTATTATTTAATAAAAAAAATAATCATTTAATTTTTATAATTTTAACCCTATTAAAACTCTATATCTAAAATTTTTTTCGATATAATTTATTTGGATTACATTTCAAAAGAACTTTTTAACAAAAAGTATCAATATTTTAAATAATTAAAATTATAAAAATTGATTTATATATAGTCAAATTTTAAAAATTAAATTTTAAATAAATTAAAATTATAAGTACTTAATGATTAATTTTTCACTATTATTAATAGTTTGTGCTAATAATATATACACTAATATGGGCCCAAACAATGTTTAATTTAGCCCAACATCATATTGGTGACAGTTTTTCGTATTACGCCCCAAACCCAAATCTATGATACGTAGGATCCAAGCGAAAGAACCAAATAGCTCGGTTAGATATTGGCCCTGAATTTGTCCAGAAGAATCAAACAAGGTCAGCCTTTCAGTTCCATTCATAATTTTGAATCGGAGCCCAAAAACTTAATCTCGGCCCAAAGAAGAATTCACAATTATGTTTTGGCCCATGGCTGATGGGCAAATTCCATATTCAAGCACAACTAAAAATTCTGTTGTTTCTTTTGACAAAAAAAAAAAAAAACTAATTCTATCGTTTTACAAACATAAAGTTGTTCTAACACTATATACTACTACTACTAAGTTAGTTTGAATGGTAAGTAGTTTAATATCGTTTAAACGAAGTCTCGAGTTCGAGTCTTAGCGTATGCAGAAAATCTCCGTTAGGAGATTTACCCACTATAACCAAATGTACAACGCGGGTCAGATCCGGATATAATCGGGTCAAAACTCCAGTAAACCGGGTAGATAAAAAAAAGAGAGTATATAATCCCACTAAATTCTTTTGGATCTCAAATTCACCTCTTAGAAGGAAACACCCTGTGTTAGGAAAGGTAATCATAAACTCTGAAATTATAGTGGTTAATTGCTCAAATACTTCATAATAAAATATATAAAAAAAAAAATACACTGAATACCCGTTTACTGTATAAACAAAAATTATGGTGTTTCAAACTTGAATCTCCGGAGCAAGGGAAAAGTTATACATACATAAGTCCATTCATGATCAGATTTATTTATTTTTTCTAAAGTAAAGTTACACGTTATTACAAAGGAAAAAAAATTCCACACAGATTTCTTTAATTTGAAATTAAAAGTAAATAATTTCTTGATCTTTAAAACCATAACAAATTTATTAAACTTTTAAATTTATGTAAATAGTTATTCCTAGTTAGAATCACATTGGTATTTGAAACTATTGACTAATTCAATATTAAAATACATTTTGGACCTCAAGTGGTGAGAAGCAATTGCTCTCATGATATGAACATTTTTATTCACATTTGAATATAATATAATATTGACATTTTTTTACTTAATCCAACTTTATATCAATATTAGTTTTAGTATAGTTATTTTTTATTTAATAACACAACATAATAGCTTAGTTAGAATAAATCTAAAATTTATTATTTTGCATAATGACCTTACATTTTGAATTAAATAAAGATAATTCTATTAACAAGTTATATCTTATTAATTAGTGCGTTAATTAACAGCAAAGTATTATCTTGATTACTTTACACAAATTGATTATCGAGTTTTAAAAAAGAATTTGCACATAATCTGATGGGTTATATAACATTTAATATATTAATTTTATTTCTCATATATGTCAAGTATCATAATTTTATTTGTGAAATAATTTTATTTTAATCTTTTTAATTATTATAAAAAAGATTAAGATACTAATGCATGTGGAAAATAAAATCAACATATTATGTACTATATAAGTCTAATATGATTGCAAAGAATTGGGTTGAGTTTAACCCTTGCTTGATAATGAAATGATCGAGTCTACTTTTACTCCTTCATGATTATATTGTTATTCATTTGGCTGACGTATACTAAATCTTCTTAAAAATCTATGCTTTATAATCAACGCTCAAATCTCTAGTTTCTGTCAAAATGTGTTGTATGTAATCAAGGCAACCTAGTACATTGAACCGTATTAATGTTAATTAAGATGCACATAATCAATAATTAACCCAACGAATTTAAAACAAGAATTAACAATATTTCCATCTCATATAAAACTGTTTCATTATAGACAATTCGATGAACTTTAGATTTAGATTATAAGTAGATAATCTCTTTGAAATGCATTAATATTCTATTAATTAATAAACTAATAGACCAGTTAATAGCAGAGATTACTTTACTAATTTGGGAGCTTAGAAGAGTTTTTTGTTGTTGAATTTTGCAGGTAATGAGAAAGGATAATCTATACATGACCCAGCAGAGATAATAAGAGTTATTAAGAATTTCGGTTTTGTTTAACAATAACGTAATCACCAAGTTTATTTCTGTACCTACATGATTATTAGTCATTGACTTAGCTTATTATTATTTTAATTAAGAAACTAAATCTTCTTAAGAATTATCGCCTTACCAACAACAAATCCTAGTTTCTTCTCATCACACTGTCATGTATGTAATCAAGGCAGCTAAGTACACTGAACCGTACTAATGTTATAAATTAGGGCACACATAATCTTTGATTAATCCAACACAAAGATTAACAATTCCATCCAAGATTCACAATTCCACTCATAAAATCCAACTTGATTTTTTTATAACTACGAGAAAAAAGAATGATATTAATGAACCATGAAGTGGACAATGTGCAAGAAAAATAGGTTAATGGAGAACAAGAAGCTAAAAAAATCTAGGGTTTGTCTGGGGTGTGAAAGGCAGGAACCATGCCTGCTCACGAGCTTTTCACGTGCTGTATGGTTGTCTTCTTTGTGCATTACAGCTTTATGGTTTTTAAATAATGGAATCAATTAGGTTATGTAGGAAAAGCCAGAAAGGAACATGGTTCAGACAATGTTTATGATAAATAGTATTTTAGGTTTTATGTCTCTTTCGGTTACTTACGCACATATTATACACGCGCTCTCTTGATCTCTTTGTGTAGGATCAATGAATGAATGGCTTCCAATATTTGGTCCCCTTTGGAACCCATACTGAAAATCACATTTTAAGCATCATGCCCATCATCTCAAATTATTCTCAATTTAGAAATTTCATGTTAAAAAAGAAATCTCATACTATATAATGATCTAACTTTTGTATTTTTTTTATTGAAATAAAACTTAGGTAAACCAATATATATGAAGAACATGAAGTTATTAAGCGAAATAGTTTATTTAATAATTTATCTAAATATTTGATTGTTTATAAAGTATAATGGCTATGCACAATCCATGTAGCCGAATAAAGCTGTTTGTTGTTGTTGATGTGTGCCTTTAAAAATATTAAAGATAGAATAGGGGTTAGAAATAATAAAGTAACTCATTGATTCATAATTCACAATATCATAAATTCAAATTATATTGCTAATGTAATGTGAGAATCTCATTGACAGGCGATCTATAAATATTTCTATAAGCATATTTTTTAAACTTAAGGTATATCATAATACTAATAAGCTCTCGAAACTTAGAATAGATGTAAATAAAATTATCACATCTGTTAAAAGTGCGTGTCTATGTATGGGGGTGAGCTTAAACTTGATTAGAATTAAAATCTCTCTTATAAGTTTATTCTTTTATTAATATAATATCCATTATAATTAATCAGTACTCTTACTACAAAACCAAATGAATCAATTCCACTCAAGAAAAATATAAGCCAACATTCCCTGGTACTGTGTTTCCCGAAAGAAAAACGAAGAAACCAAATCAATTAATTAGGTTTTAGTGGTTCGAAATAATAGAAGCACAGTGTATTAACTAATGAGTACGTAGAGCATTAAGGAAACATGTGCCAGAAAGAAAAAGAGACATGTAGAATCTGCTATCCCTGAGAATTAAAAGGGTGAAGCACAAGAGAGCACATGTGGGATATTATGTACTTTGCTTTATTTATTTTATGTATATGAGTCTTTGTATCTTAGCAATATGTAGGTTAGGTTTAAAGAATTTCCTTGATCAGAGAGTTACTTCAGATTCTGCTGCAAATTAAGCCTGCAACTGCAATTTAGGAATTTACCTAACATCTTTTTGGGAATGTAAGAAGCCACAGGTTTTCAATCTGAAAAGAATAAAGCTAATCAGGAAATTAAATTAAAGGCGATTTTACTAGGATTATCTTTTAAATTTAAAAAATAAAGAAAAAGTCTCATTAAAAATTTAATTAGTAAAAAAATACCTATATCAAAATATTAATACTCGGTACATATAAAATTTACAAATTAATGAAAGTACCTATATTAAAATATTGGTACTTCATGTCTATAAAATTTATAGAGTATATATCAATATTTTTTATATAAAATTTATTATGTCTTTCTTACTAATAAAATTTTTGGGAGACTTTTTTTAATTTTTCCTATAATTTATACTAAATATATGTAAAATCTCAATTTAATTTTGATGTGAATTTTTCATTATATAATTGAACAAAATTTCTCAGAACTATGAGCCATGTGCATATATACTCTTTCTCATACTTAAAGTACTTAAAATTTGAAAAATCATTTCTTCTAAAGCTCTAAATTTGTACATATGATTTTTTTTTTGTTAGTTGGCAACGTATTTGATTATTTCCTCGAATTTTATTTTTCACATATATAATATCCTAAATTTTAAATTATATGTAATCATTTTTTTCAAATTTTATGCCATATAGAAATAAATTTTCTGACATGTCAGGTTCTGATAATACAACCGATTAATATCAAAATGTTCAAAAAGTTGTCAAGAAATAATTAAAATTTGAGAGGTTATAGATAATTGAACCAAATAAATATAAATTATGGTTTTTTCCCATCTGAAGCCGTTTGCTGCGAACTCGATCATGGAGCCAGAACCATGCTTTCATAGATAAGTGTCCTTAGGGATAACCCTTATCTGACACATGTTTGTCTTTATGTGCATATCCCATCTTTGAAATCACATGCTCCTCTTTTGACTATTAGCCTGCCATTTCATTTCTGGTACAATCTATATCTAGTGCTAGCTAATCAAAAGCTGTGCATGTTGTTAAGTTTTCAGAATAGCTCTTGAAAAAAGGGTGAAATAAAAAGATTTCATTTTCTTTTTTTTAAAAAAAATTGTTTACATTTAATGTATCAATAGAGATCTTTTTGATCCTACACTTGGGTCAAATAATAAATTATTTTTTTAAAAAAATTATATTATGTTTAACATTATACATCATATCCTAAATTGTCAAAAATAAAATTATACTATAAAATATTTTAAAATTTTAGATATACATAAAAAATATACTAGATAAATTATAAAATATTTTAATTAGGATATTGAACGTACTTAAACAAATAGTTTAGATTACTTGATAAACTTAAAGATATTTAAAAATACTAGACATATAAAAAAAAATTCAATGTGTTGGATCATCCTTAACCCTTGATTTTTTAGAATTCCTTGTTCAAAAGTTCAAAATAGAGTTCATGAAGAAAATTTTTAATGTTCAATCAATCAATATCAATATTAACATATGAATAAAAATTGTAACAAGTCGATTTAATGATAAATCATAAATATTAATAACATAGCAATAAAATTATAAGAAGTTAGATAATGAACAACCCCATTCTAATTTTTGAAACATCAAGTTTTTCTTGAAATTTCCTAATATTAATATAAACTTAGGAACAATTTATATATATATGGGAAATACATAATTCTAATTTGATACAAGAAGAAACTGACATGGGTATACAAAAATGTGGAGCCAGTAGTCAAAGAACATGACAAGGAAACTTCTCATTTTCTTCTTCGGCTTATTAACCTAATTAAATTATGGGTTCCTTATTAGTTTATTCACAGCCACGAATTCATGGAAAAAGCTCAAATATCTAAGGAACCTTGGCACTCTCATAAAACATTATTATTGATCTCTTGGTTTATTCAATGGCCGACAGCTTATCTTGCCCATTGATTCTGCTTAAATCTTGGTGAGTCCAAACATATAGAGAGAGGCATGGAAACCAAAATGGGGCCTCTAGTAGTGACATTTTGTTTGGTACAAGAATTTAAAACCCTTTGAAGGAATTTAAGCCCACTAATTAATGTTAAGAGATAATATAGATTTGGAAGAAAGCAACACACGGTTGAGCTCGAATACTTTATTGAAAAAATTAATTTTTAAATACTTTATAGTATTGACTTAATTATAAAATTATTCCTTAAATTTTAATTTAATATAATTTAATTTTTATAATTTTAATTCAATTAAAAATTGGTACATGAACTTTAACTTATTACAACCTTATTTTTATAATTTTAATCATTTAAATTTAGTCTATAAATTTTATAAAATATATAATTTTATTTTTTAAAATAAATAGACTAATATCTAAATAAATAAGGATTGAGTTATATTGAATTAAAATTTATGAATTGAGTTAAAATTAAATTAAAATTATAAAAAATGAATTACAATGAGTTAAAATGTAGAAATTGAGTTATTATCAATAGAATTATAAGGTAAAAAAAATTAATTTTCCCTTCAAACAAAAGGTTAACTCGGATAATGAGAAAACCTAACTGTAATATCTGTATAAAATAACGAAAAGAGGCAGCGAGGGTTCTCTATAAAAGCCTCATACTTAGTGTTATATGAGACATTGCCTCAAAGAGTTCGGAGACACACACGGACGCTTCTCTCTTCTCTCTGTCTTTGTCGTCTCTTTCTCAGAAGTCTCAGTGAGTTCAGTGAGTTGGTAAGCAGAAAATACAGGAGCAAAGAAGAAAGTGTAGGGTTTAATTTGGTCTTTACTCTTCAAGTCTCTTTTCATTACAGATATTATATATATATATATATATATATATATAGAAAGATGAAGAGTGGAAGCATGGGATCAGGTTCAAAGAAGAAGGTATCATGCAGAAGGCTTGGGGGGTACCTTAGAGAGCAGAAAGGAAGGCTATACATTATCAGAAGATGCGTCGTCATGCTTCTCTGCTGGCATGACTGATCGATGATGATGATGATGTTCTTTAACTTTGATCATTATCAGAATCAAGGCATATCATCATGTTCTTTAATTTTCTATTAGGGCCTTTTCATTCTTACCTATGTGTGAATAGCAGATCGAAAAGCAATATTTGATTAGGGTTGATTAATTATTTTCCTCTAATTGCTTATTAATTACTTATTTTCTCCCATGGAAAAAGCTTATTAGTTGGTAATGAGATTTCTAGTTTCCATTATTCTGCATCAGCGGGATTAATTCGATACTACTGTTACTGTTTTCTTTTTGGTTTTGGTTTCTTCCATTTGATTCTTCATCATCTCCAATACTCTAATTAGTAATCTGTATTCGGTACAAGTACAACGTTAACCACAATCCCAATTTTATCCAATTGCAGATTCCAGAAGAACTAAATACCCATCTTCAACATTTGATTCATCTTTATTACTTATTATATGAAGAATCAATTTATTACAAAAAAAAAATCTTTGATCTGTTATAAATATACCCACACATATATAAATACACACTCTCATAGCCATATCAATGCCGGACTTGGAATCTGATATCTCTAAGAAGTAAAATCAAAATGCTTTCCACTGGGGCTATTGGTTATCGACAAAACAAAACTACTCATCGTTAAAACTTGACATAATATATAAGAAATATGTGTTACATATATAATTGGTGGTTGAGTGAGCGTAAGTAGCAAATTGACCAAAAAGAAAAAAGAGCAAATAATAAATAAATAGAGAAATAGATAGAAGATAGGGAGTAGGAATCAAATATTCAAAGAGGTTCTTATGAGAGTACGAGAAGAGTGGGTGTGTCTTTAGCGTAGGCTCTATATGTTGGAGTCTTGTCAAGATCAGTTCGATTTAATTATTTTCTTTTTGAAAAGCATAGGCGATCACATGCATGTCTGGCACACATATGCAATATGAACACATAAAATCAAAAGGAGAGGAAGGTTACAATTAATTTTGAGAATAATTTCCAAAATTAAAAGTTGGCATCGATCAACCTCACATTAACAAGACTGATTCAACATTTCAACCAACTGATTAGTTTGATTGGATGGTCAAGAAAACTGTGTCACGGCACACGGTTGATCTATTGAAGTGATCTCCTGTCCCCTAATTGATTTTCCCACAAACAAAAATAAACATCTTTTTAATATACACTAATTTCTTTTAAACATAAATTTTGTGTTGGGGCGTTCATTTTTGGTAGGCTAGATTAGGGAAACCTACATTTTGGGGACCCTAACCGGATGCATCAGCATACCTTAGAACATTGTTTAGAAGACTTTTAATTTGGTTAAGGTGGGTAATTTTTGTATTTCTTTAAGCACATTTTAAAACCATGAAATTTCTCCAAAATGAGCCTATGATATGTTGGAATAAAATTCAACATTTGGGGTCATACATGTAAATATTAAAAATGTGTGGCTAATGTTTAACTTTAGAACTAAAATTTTAAGGTTCTGGGAGTTTAATTGACATGGAAATCATGTGTATAGACGGGAGTGATTTTTATTTATTTATTTATTGAGAGGCCAAACGGAAATATCACGAATTATGAATTTAGTACCAACCCATCATCTCATGAGATCATGTGATACTTTTATTATAAATTTAGGTATACTCCTACACTCAATCTCTTTTATTCTTTCTCCAAATTAATATAGGACCATATTTAAGTTTAAGAATTTAAAAAAATATAAAAAAATATATAAATAAATGTATATTTTTTTCTTAAAAAATGACTTGATTAATATTGTTAATTCTTACAATTTAATCAAATTTTAATTTTAAACCATATAATTTAAAATCATAATTTTTAGTTTTTATAGTTTCATGGATATTTAACCTGAATTTAGCGGAATTAATTTTTAGTCAATATTATTAAATATATAGATTAAAATTAAAACTTGTTAGGGATATATGAGTTTTTAAGAATTTATAGAGATTAAAAAATATAATTTAAAATTAAAATTTAAAGAACTAATGCCATTAACTACAAATGATAATATATTAAAAGAAATAGGGGAAGGGAGTTGATACGTTTGTTTAGAGAATGAGAAAGTTGTTTGGGAGGTCAAAACGGCAACTTTATGGTGCCCACGTGCACACGTTAACGTTTCCTCCTCACTCATCCATTCTCAATCTCAATGGTGGGGGACCACTCCCTTTCAATTCTTCCTTGCTTTTGCTGCTTCATCATGACGTGGGCCCCATCCTCTGTCCATCTCAATCTCTTCACTTTATGGCTGTGCTATCATCAACATTCCTTGAATCTTTCACAAAAATGTTCAGTTATAAAAATAATTATACCATTTTAATTATAATATTTTTAATTAATTTATATAAATTAATTATTTATAATAATTATATATTATTTTTTAAAAAGTATTTATTTAATTATATATTTAAACTACGCTTATTAAAAATTCACTTAATATATAAAATAATATATAATATTTTAAAAATAAATATAATTTTAAAATATAAAATATATTTTAATTATACGTATTTAAAATTTTATATTTTTTTAAAAAATTATAAATTTTAATTATGTGTATTTAAATTATTTTTATTAAAATTTTTTAATATATAATATTTTAAAAAAAATTATAATTTTAAAAGATAAAATATATTAAAATTTTATATTTATGATCAAACATAATTTTTATTTAATTTTTATAATTAAAAAATAAAGGAGTAATAAAAAGCTTTTTTCAATGGTAAATATACAATAATATCAGTATCCTTTGTATATATATTCATTAAAGTTCCTTAAATTTTATAAGGTCTACTTGCCAAAAAGAACGTAGTATTATCTTTTTTTTCATATATAAAAAATCGTATAAATTTTGTAACCAAGTTATTCTACATATTAAGAAATTTTCATTAAAGATGTAATTTTCCTATAAAAGTCAAATTAAATCACATACACATATAGCACATAAACTCACACACACGCACACTACCAACAGGCCCTCTGTGAGTTCAACTGGACGGATCCTTTGCCAAAAAGAAATGTAGTTCTTTCATACAAATGGTTACAAAGTATATTTTAAAAGTTTGATTTGTAAATATAAATTATTAAAATTATATTATAAAAGAAGCATCTCAATTTATAAGTGCAAGTTTAACTTGTCAATACGAAAATTTTCAAACCTAGCTGTATTTGATTTTTTTTGGGGAGAATTACGAGTAATTATCTCTTTTTTGTTTGTCTTGGTAAATAAAACCTATAATTTTTCTAGTTGATTCTTTTATATAAAAAATTTTAAAAAAGGGTTGAGCTCACCTATAATTTAAAAGTAGGATGAAATCTCTTTTTATTTTATACAATACTAATATTGGATAGGACGAACCGTCTATTACCCTTAATCATAAATTTTAATATTTAGGAGTTATGATATTCCTCTAAATATTATAATTAAAATTATAATAAAATAATATTTTTTAAAATTAAATATATTTTAAATAATTATATGTGTTGTGAGTACTTTTTTAATCAATTTATAGGACGAGAGAGGTTAGTGTGCCTTTTTTTAAAGGAGAAGGATTGGGCCACTTATAATATGTTGGGCTCTCTATTTGGTTCAATCCATGATTAACCTGCACAATCAAAACAGTGGGGTGGAGGGTAGATTGGGTTTTCATTCCCAATACTTATTTTTTGGGAAAAAATAATTGGCTTGTTATTTTTGCCTAAACAGTTGTGGGCTTGAAGCCATAAAATACTAAGTACTGTTCGGCTGCCTAGAGAGAGAGAGAGAGAGGAATTGAACAAATATTTTGCCCATGAGAAAGGCCCATCGTGTTGCTAAATGAGAGAAAAAAAAATCCTAAAACCACCTAAAGCTTACTCAAGCCATGATTAAGGTGACTGTGGATTCAATTTAGGATCCAAATCCTTATTAACGAAAATTATTATTATTATTATTGAGTCATGGTAGTAAAATTAAGAAGAATGATCAACATAAAATTAGTCTAATAATGTAGATGAAAAGATTTAAATATATCTTTCTATATCTTGAGTTCGAGTTATAGTAAATATCATTTTATTAAGAATGATAATTATAAATTTTAAAATTTAAATTAATTAATTGGTTAGATATTTAATAATATGATAAAAAAATAATAGATATCGGTAGTATATAAAATTGAGGATGACGATCATATCCTAGAATTTTAATTTAATTATAATTAAGTTCTAAAAAAACTTTGGTAAGAAATAAGTTACAAATAATAATTCATTCAGTTAAAAATATATGAGAATTTTAATTACAAAGTAAGATAATTAACTATTATTAGTTCCTGGTTTACAAATTAGGTTTTTGTATTTACAATTCTTTTAATCAATATTTATTTGCAACTTTATTTTTTGTAACTTTTTAAAGACCTAACTCATTAAATTGAAGTTTTGGGAATTGTTAAAAACTAGATTTTATAGTTAGCAGAACTTGTAGGGGTGTATATGGATAGGACTGGATATATGGATAGGACTGGATAGAGCAGCCCTTTATCCAGTACTCTATCCAAAAAAATTATGAGTTATATTTTATAACCCGATGCTTGGCCCTACCCGGTAAAAGCCTTAACAATTTTGGATTAGACATGAGCAGGCTGGGTATAGGCAGGCTGGACATACCCAAGTCTTGATACTATACTCATGTTGTGAAAAAAATTATAATTATGAAATTTTAAAATAATGCCATATTCATGTGTCTTCAAGAGTTAAATAATATCAATAATTCACTAAGAATAATACAACAAATATAATAATTAAAATTTTGAAATTTATTATATATAAAAAATAAACGTTGAAGTCTAAATAGTTTATAATTATAACTTTATATCAATCTCCTAAATATTGATAAAGATAAAGCATATAAAAAAATAAAACAAACAATTATAATTTATAATATAATCATATGATAATTAACAAAGTTAAAAAAAAATATTAGTATAATTATAAATATTAAAAGATACAACTTACTTATTTAACTACTCATATTTTTAAAATGACTTTATAGTCACTAGTAACTATCATATTGTCCCTTCTAAAATAAAAGAAATAAAAGAAAGAATACTTATGGGTAAGATAACTCCTATACCTAGTGTTCAGTCTAAAAAATATATAGATTATATTTTATAGTCTAATATCTAATTTTATTTTATATTTATTATATTAAATAAAATATTTTTATTATAGACTTAAGTGGATATGCTTAACGCGGATTTTGTGTACACCTATTAGGAGGAGTAAATACTTCGATATTTGTGTAAGAAAGAAAGAAACAAAAAAGAACTCCTTTCTTTTCTAAGACACCAAACCAGGGCTACCATATAAAGTGATTTACTTCCAACGAAGACTGACATTTTCATCGTAATTCGTAACGCATACTTCCAAATCCGCATCTTCCAAATTCAACAATTAACTTATAGCAACAGAAATAATAAAATATATATATATATTGTTTTTACCAGAAAGCTCAATTTTTGGTTTATTAAATGATTGATACTTCATTTCAATACCATAATTTTAAAATTCAAGTAAGATTTTTAAGTATTTAATTTAGTTGTTTAATAAGAACTTTAGAGATTTTTTTCCTCTACAACTCTTAATTACATATTGATCAGTTAATTATTCCTAAAATTTTTTTAAGAGATTTCTTATGAATTATTTGTGAACGTACACTAAAAAAAAAAAAGATAAACGTATCAATCCGTTTTTTGAACAAGAAGGACGTTGCATTATTGCAAAAAATTCAAATGGGTCTTCTTTGGCCACTGATATTTTAAAATGAAAATGATAAATATTATATTAATTAGTTCATGTACCTCAGTACGCAGACAGAGCATTTTCAAAGGCAGAAACTTCACGTCTCACTTTTAATAATTAACCTTTGTCGATCTGTTTAAATTCTAGAATGCCCTTCAGGGACAACCTGCCCTTTTGCCTACGGATATTCTTCTTTCAAAAAGGCATCTGAAATCTTACAATTTTTCATGTGGTGTTTTTTAACCTTTTAAAAATATTGATTACTTTTTTATTTTGATCTTTAATATAAAAAATAATTAATTTTTTTAAAAGGTTAAAAAAATTAATTAAATTAATTAATTATAATTAAATTTAATTTTTAAGATAAATTATATTATATATTTATTAGCTTATCTAAATTAATCAATTAATTTTGATATTAATATAATTTATTTAAAAAGATAATTTACTTTTATAATTAAAATAAAAAATAGTATCAAACTTTATTAAAAGATAAAACGAGTAAATTCTTTAGAACCAACTCATATATCACAAACCTTCCAAGAAGAACTATAGAAAGGTTTCGGATAGCTCGCACATCCACATATATAAAAGATGCCTTTGAACATGAAACTGATGAAGATCTGTCTTCATCTCAAATTGATCATTCACAAGGTGTCGTACATTTAACCCTAATCTGTAGAATTAAAATGAGATCCAAAGAAAAAGATTTGATTGTAAAAAAAATATATAATCACAAATGAGCAAATAAATATATTATAATTTTCTTTTTTAAATTTTTATCATCACATGTATTTTTTTATTGATATCGGATAATTCCCCTAATTTTATGCTATCATAGCTTCAAACCCAATAGGCTGAGTGATAAAACAACATTATATGAAAATATCTTTAGTTAATCTGAATTTAGAATTTAAAAAATTTACTTATTTTCTCATTCATTATTTTAACTTTTATAATTTCTAAAGTACGATTAAACTGAGAACTACAAGTTCGACTGGACTTTTTTTCCTCATATGGAGAAAGATTGACTTGCAGGTTGAAGCCTTTATATATATATAATCTCATGGCACTCCATACTCCATACTTTAAGCTTATGCACAGCATGAACTACCCAATTTGGAATGCACATTATATATTTATATTATATAAAATTTTAGGCCGCATTTCTTTTTCTTTTTAAAAAAAATTGTGTAGGTTTATCAGTCATATTGTATATTCTGATCGCATATTTTAATCTTAATACCCAATATGAAATATGAAAGTGAATGGAATAATTTTTTTAATATAAATTATATAAATATATTTTTAATAAAAAATATACCTTTCATCTTTTAACTTCACATAAAATTTTATTTTAGTTATTTAATTTTATATATTTTTCATCCTCTAACTTTGGCATACTAACAAGAGATACTATGCATTCAAATTCTAAATGTTAACAAAATATTTTAAAATAATGGTATATTAAATTTAATTTAAAATTAGAATAATAATAATAATTGATATATAAAATTATCATAGACTAATGATGTTAGAGTCAAAAGATTAAAAAATATTTTATAAAATTGATAAATTAAAATAAAATTGTATATAAAATTAGAGAATTAAGTATACAATTTTACCTTGTTATCTATGTGGTTAAGATGTTTTTTGCACTATAAAATATTTTTTTAGGTACATTCAATATCTTAAAGTATTTTGTAATTTATTTAACACTTTAAAAAATATTTTTAAGTATTTTTAATATTCTAAAATATTTTTTTAAGTATGTTCAACATCCTAAAATTATTAATGAAGAGTATTTTTATATGTTAAATATACCTTCACCTAAAACAATTTTTTAGGAGTTAATATCAATGATAAAATTACTTCTAAAATTATGAAAAATATTTTTAAGAGTATGTCACAAAATATTTTAGGTATTAGATATATTTAAAAATATATTTTAAAATATTGGAAAAATTATAAAATACTTTAAAATATTAAAAAATATTTCTAAATGTTTGGAGCAACTTAACCCGTTTTAAAATCCTGCAGGAAAGAATGGTTTCTAGTTGGATACCTGTAGTGTGGGATAAGGCCACAAAGGTAGCAGAGTAAATACGGTACCCCCATCGTGTGTCAGACACCCCAATACTTCTTTCCCTTTGACAATGACCCACTCGTACGACCCAGTCAAAAGAATTCTGGTCATAACATTAAATAATATTCAATATCTTAATTGTATTTATTATATATAATTAATATTTTAATTTTATTTATAATATAATTTTATCTATAATATTATTTAATACAATTTTATTTATAATTTTATTTTTAAATATAAAAAATTTTATAAAATTAAAAAAATATCACTAGTAAAATTATACATAAATAAAATTAAAATATTAGCCACATATAAAAAGTAAGATCAAATATTTATTATTATTCTATTTTTTTTTTAAAAAATAGATTATATGTTCAAACACACACTAACTTTTTATGTGTTAGATAGAAATTAAAAATAAATAAATTATCTAATATGTCTTGTTATTAATATTTTAAGAATAAAATATTATTAAAACTGAAAATAAAATATAAATAAATCCCCTTAATTAAATTATAGTGAAATATGTATATATTAATGGACAAAAGTACCACAGCACATCTCAGTGGCTAGTGCTACAGTGTTTGCCCCAAGCAGATTAGGGTTCGCATGATTTCTATTGGCCATCAACTACAGTCTCTTTCTGTAGATTTCCCCGAATTTTCCACCAACCTATGCCTTCTGGTAAATTTTAATTCCCTTTTTCCCTCTCCCTTTATTTTTTCATATACAACTATATCTTAACCAATATTACTTTGTTAGATTTCATTATTTAACCTTAGCCTTATTAACTATTAATAACATGTGTAATTAATGCATGGATTGATTATGCTAGCCAATACTCTGTAGATGTAACAAATGTATTTTTTTGAACAAATATTTTAAATGGTGTATTTGAAGATTTCACGATTGAAAGCTTATAAAAGTGATGGCATTACATATTTCTTTGATAAGAAATGGATTTCTTACTCATTTTTATTAGATGTCCTAAGGGACTTTTCATTTTTATTTTTAGTACTAAGGTACAAATTTACCCATGAACCTTTTGTGACCGATTGAGGGTTTTATACCATAATTATGTTGGGTATCAAAGTATATATGAAGATTAACAACTGTGATGTTTTTGCATCATTTTAAAATTTTCATATATACTTTTGTAGCTCAAGAAACTTAACGGTGCTAGGTGTATATTTGCAAAAAAATTATCAATAGATTTTCCTTTTAACCCTTTTTTAAAAATTACACTGCGTATACTTTTTATGCATTAAACTGAAACATACAAAATCCAAAAATATTAAAATATGAAGAAAATCAAAGAAAAGGAAAATTTGGGTCCATGCTCTGAAACCCCGCAGCACTGCAATGGCTAGTTCCCTATATAAGACACACAGATATTTGTTGGAAGGTAGGGGTGGTTGTTATAAGACTTGCTCCATTGAGTCCCAACCCCTTAAATGCAAAGCTACTTTCCCATTCTTATCCACACAACTTCCACTTTTAGCAATAGAGGAGGATGAAACAACTGACCAATAAACATACAAAATCCAAAAACACTAATCTCATATCATCCCACCAAGAATTTCCAGTAGAATTAGACTTAGCATCTCACAAACCCAGAATTGCAAACAAAATCATCATGACAGAGCTTATTAAAATGTGGCATACCACACCAGAAAATTGTTTGTTTATAATTTGCATTTTATGATGATTTCCTTTGATCTCTTACTAGTCATTCTCAAATCTCAAGCTTGCTAAGGTCACTTCATATCTTTCCTCTACCTCTTGATGATCTTCCAATCTCATAATCATAAGCAGATAGAGACAAGGCTCACCATCTAGAAGAGGAACTTAATCAGACAAGACCTCATCCATACTAAATATAGATAATTCAAATCAAATATGAACTTCCCAGAAATCCAAATTCCCCTACTTTGTAATGTACTAGCTGTACATCTTACAAATCGCCAAAAAAGATAATTGTCTAGAACTAGGAAATATTGATATTTAATACTGATACACATATGACATGACTTTGATATACTCCCTCTAGAAGTTTGATTGGATTATAAATATAATAAATAAATCTATTTTTATTTTATATTTATTAATTTTTTAAAATAAATTTATTTAATTTATAAATTTATATATAATTTAATGTTACTAGGTATTTTAAGGATATGCGTTTAAAATCAAATCATAGGCGTTGCATGAGGATAGTGCTATAATTTTTAAAATTCGAATATGACAAAAGAGTGTGTATGTCTTTTGTGTTGAAACAATCAAATAAAATTGAATTTTTTATGCATTTGAAAAAAATATAACAATAAAACAAATTCAGTTGAGTAAAAAACAAACATTTTAAAAACGTAATAATAAGATACTAACGAAACTATAGAAAACAAATTGAAGTTTTTTAATCGAATAAAATATTGGTCACTAAATTTTTTTTATAAATTTTAAAGTCATTAAGATATTTGCAAACCAAATCAAATATATAAATAGCAGAAAGTTATAATGAGAAATACTAATATATATCTCTTTCCACGTGCCCTTGCTAAAAGGTCCAAATAAAAAGGATTTCTAAATTGTAAGATATAGCGTAATAGACTAAAGATACCATCCTTTGAAGATGATACAACGGTTTAAGAAAATTCACGTTACCCAATAGGTTACCATAAAGGATAAAAACGAAGCTGCTATTATTCATTCATAACCTGTTAACTCCGTCAGTTCAGAATCTAGTGAGGTCAAAAAGCCCCGGCCTCTGAACCCTACATAAATTATCTCTCTCTCTATATATATACACACATATTCCCGCGTGCGTGTGTCTGTTATTATTATGCGAAAAAACATAACGATTTTAAAAGTTGAGTGACGTGATTTTCATCGTCAGTAGTCTCTCTGCTGTGCTTCGACTCAATGAGACACACTCTCACACTAATTATGTGTCTCTTGTCTTCTTCCTTATGCCCTCTAATTATTTTCTCTTGTCTTCTTCCTTATGCACTCTTCTCTCTCTCTCTCTCCCTCCCTCCCTTTTCAAGTTTTTACCGCTCAGTAGTACACTTACCACTGAATATCTGGTCCAGCTCATGAGTTAATCAAAATGGTAATGGAAACCAAAATATATACTAACCTAAATAGTTGTTACTTTATTGGTGGAAAAAATAATATATATCCATGTGACTCTCTCTCTCTCTCCGAGCTTTCGTTTTCTCACTGTTTCTTTTTCTGGATTGTGAGTTGTTTCCCTTCTATGGGATTTTTTTTTGTATAAAAAGGGTTGCGTTATGTGTTACTTGGAGGCACAGAACAGAAGGATGAGAAGCTAGGGAGTTATTATATAGTGGCTACTTCTTGCTGTTTCTTCATTATTTTCTTCTTCTTCTGAGGCATCTCTCTCTCTTGTGATTATTTTCTGGTCCTTCATTGCAGAGGAGGGAAGAGAAAAAAAAAGCTAGGGTTTTCTCAACCCCAAATCTTGTTTCAGATGTTCACTCCTACTAATAATAATTACAGCAACTATTGCTTCCCTTTCTCTTCTTCTTCGTCTTCATCTTCCTCTTCCTCTTCCTCTTTTTCTTTCCCTTTTCTTCATCATCCTTCAGCTTTTGAAAACAATGCTTCTTCTTCTTCGATGATGATGAACGCCGCCTTTTTCCATCATGATTATCTTTCTTCTCTCCCCTTCATACCCACTTTAATCCCAGAACCAGTATTAACCAATCATCTCGCTGCTGCGCCCTCAGACTATGGTTGTGTGGTCGGGAAACAGCAGAACATTGCTCCCGATTGTAATGTCGTTTCTGGTAATTTCATCGCCAAGAAGCCTTCTAAGAAGGATAGGCACAGCAAGATTTACACATCTCATGGTCTCAGAGATCGACGAGTTAGATTATCCATTGAGATCGCTCGCAAGTTCTTCGATCTGCAAGACATGTTAGGGTTCGACAAAGCCAGTAATACTCTCGACTGGCTCTTCACCAAGTCCAAGAAAGCAATTCAAGAGCTCGAAGTTGCAGCTGGAAGCAAGAAGAAAAGCAACAGAAGAAACAGCAAAACAAACACCACCATCACCAAGAGCTTCTCTTCCTCCTCTGAGGAGTACTGTGAAGAAGTGGTTTCACCACAGAGGGCGGTGGATTCAGATTCCGGCAAGCCGACGACAAGGTCAGAGAGGGAGAGGGTGAAGAAGGAGTCGAGGGCGAGGGCGAGGGCGAGGGCGAGGGAAAGGGCTAATCACAAGGGAAAGAGCTTAATGGAAGAGTCTAAAGAAACTGAAGATTGTACTACTATAATCAAAAGGAAGATGATGAAGCAGAAGCCTTGTAATCTGATGAATTCTAATCATCCCCAAAACCATCTTGTGATCCCTAATCACAAGGAATTAGCAAGTTTCGCCACCAACAACAACAACACCATCATTAATACTAGTTATGACTACTCAATATTCCCTAATTTGACTCCAAATTGGGACATTAGTGGCCGCTCCAATTTCTGTGCTATAGCCAATATGAATCTGTCCACAGGTATTTTCAATTCCATATGAACAAGTTTTTTTGTTCTTGGGCTGATTTTCACTGGGGATTATATTGAAGGTTGGATCTTTTGACCTGAATTATATAATGAGCTGAATTTTGTGATTTTTTTGATGGATTATGGCTTGATTTCTTCAGCCTTGGACTTAATTTCTGGTTCATGAGGCGGCTTAAGTACTAATGAATCTTAATTTAATTTAGAATTGATTGGGATCCCTAATTTCTTTCTTTCTGTCATTTTTTTTGTTATTCAGATCCTCAAATCTATGGGAAATCTTGGGAAGAGTGCAACAATCAGCGTCAACATTAGTGTGTGTGTGTTAATGTTCAATCTCATGATGATGATGATTATATCGGACAGAAGAACTATGAATTCTCTCTATGTCTATGCCACAGAATCAAGAGAAAGGGGTCTTCTAGAGCTAGCTTCTTCTTTTTTGTGTTAATTTATACACACACACACACACACACCAGTAACTTTTCTGTCCCATATATATTTAATTATTCGCCTTTCTTTCTACAATTAATTTTAATTTTTGAAGCCTCTCTTTGTACTGATGTTTCTCCTGATGATGATGATGATGAGTCTATGGCATATGAGACAGTTGGCGTACAAGGTTGCTGAGTGTATTATTTCTGACCAGTATTTAAAAGTGTGGTTCACATTATACATATGCCAACTAGTGTATATCAGCAACTGCCCCTCTCTAGCAGCTTTTATAATCTTTATATATATAATTGTTTGCTTAATGTTCCACAGTACATGGGACCAATTATATTCCATGGTTGCAAATATATCTATACATATATCTCTATCTCAAGCAGTAATGTACCTTGAATGCAAGAGAAGAATGTTCAGAAGATTACTCTAGAACTTTCATCTCCTTTTTGCCAATTTTTGCTAAACTTATTCTGCAAAGCAAGACATAAAAAACTCAGAGGGAAGAACAGGAGCAAGCAAACCACAAAAAAATTCACACAGCAGAAAGCTGCAAGATCAATCATATGAGAATGGCAAAACTTGGTTATTGGTTTTTCTTGTTACAAACAGTGTTATCTGCTTAGGATTAAGTTATATATATTCTGATTCTTATTACTGTTTCCCTATGAAGCGAATTTGATTATATCTTGGACTCTCATGATCAGTTATTTCAATTACTTTTATGCATATAGAAAAATTGAAGATTCAGTGAAATTCTGCCCTAATTGTGATCACTCTTGCATTTATTTGCATCTTATACCCTTAAAATTAATATATTTGTACTTTCAGCTTTCTAATAAGTATGAATGATTTGTTGCTGCTTCTGCTTAATTCACAGTAAGAATAGAACATGATCATCATGCCCTGGAACTATTGACGAAAAGTTTTTATTACTACTAGTTCCCATCTTTGAAGCTTATGAATTATGTGGATCTTGCACTGTTTAATTTGTCTGTGGACGCAGGTCTTTGTTCAAAAGAGCTTATAAACTTGACAATGAAAATTTTTCTATACAGAGCTTTAAATTTATTCTTCTGGTTCACAGAAGGATTACTGTCTTGTACACAAATAGCATATTGTACCTATACTAGATCAGTTTGTTTTTCCTTATTATCATCATTTTCTTAGGATGTCTAATTAAAACAAAAGGTATGATACTGATAAATCTGTGAAGATATCATCAGTTTCTAAAAGTCTTAAAAATTAATTTATGAGAAGTTTGATGGACTCATCTGTGTGCTTTCTTAATGCTGTACTTTGGTATATAAGAGAGGTTATATATACTTGTGAGTTCTGAATTTAGGATTATATTCCAATTAAGACTCTCAATGCGTGACTTGAAAGTTTCACTTGGTGAATACTTGACTTAGGATTAAGAGGCTGTTTGGATTAGATTTTTGGAAATGATTTTAAGTAAAATTATGTGAAAAGATTTTAGTGTAAAAGTACTTCTAAACCATAGTTTGAGGTTTCTTAAGAGGCCTTAAGCAACAATCTATTATAATATGGTGTGTGTGTGAGAGAGAGAGAGAATTATGCAGAACATTGATCTGTCCAAATGTTTCCATGACATGTAAAACAAATCTAAACAGAAATATCTTTCTTCCATGAAGCTACCTGGCAATATGCAGCGTGACAGTACTAGAGTCTCTAAGTATGTCTAAATTTTTTGAGAGAATTGAGATTATTTTGTTGTACCTTATCCAAATTTGTTGGTTCACGTAAATTTGAAGAGAAATGGTATCAGATAATCTAAATTAAAGAAAATGTCGAAAATAAAATTTCAATTCTTTTTCATTTATCACTATTTTTCAATGGCTCCTTCTAATATAACTCACTTCATTGCTCAAAATAATTTTATTTCAACACTGTGAAATACAAATTTTGAAACCCATTTTATATTAATTCTTAAAAAAAGGATGGCATTGGAACAAAAATTATAGAGGTTGATATTTCAGATAACAGGCATTCAATCTCACTAGGAAAAAAAGAATTGGCACAATTCCAACCAGCACATAAAAGGGGGGAAAGCAGTATAAGTGACATTTATACATGCCAAATTGAATCCTGCTTTATAACAATGCAATCATGAATTAAAAGAGGAAAGAGCACAAAAAGTGTAACTATCATTTACTTCTCTTTATATTAATCTCTTTTTTTTTCTATTTGAATACATGTTATGTCTAATAACTTTCATTATGGATATATTACTCAATACTAATACTCAAAAACCACTATCCAGTTAAGCTGAAATTTGTATGATGAAAAAACTAAAGAAGCCTTAGAAGTTGGGTGACATTTTCAATTATTTCCCATAGCCAGTTCTTCTATAATTTGTTTGGATTGTTCACGTATTAGAGTAAGAACTGGGAGCATAGTATAATAAGTTCCTAATTATGAGTTCAATGCATAAGATGTATACTTATATGGTGAATTCAAGTATTCAAATTTAATTTAAATCCAAGTTAATGCACATGAAGTTTTCTTGGAGAGAAATTAATTTCTAAATCTATTTTGCTTAATAAATTGTTATCAAGTAAAAGACCCTCTATAAAGGGAACTGATTATTTGTATGCACCTATATGATTGAAAAAATCACCAGTTTGTGTAGAGAATTAGAGAAATGAATTACTATTGTTAGAAACACCATTGTTCACAAATAGTGAACCTCTAAATGGCTTCTAATTTTGATAAAATTTATAAGTTATATTGGCATTTTAAAGGGCAACAATGTACAATTTGGAACAAGTAAGAAGGCATTAATAATGAAGTTATTATGCATTAATTGCTACCATGATCATTAGAACAAGACCGACTAAGTGCTTTTCCCCACAAAAATGTATGTTAGAACCTGAATATTTTGCCAATTATGTATGCCCTTTGCTTTTATATCATAGTATTTGTTAATTAGCTTAATTTATTAAGTATTTATTATGAGATCAATTAATTATTAATTATTAAAAACATAACATGCCATATTTTTAATAAATTATAATATTTTTGGCTTCTAATAGAAATTAAACTTCATGTTATAATTTAATTTGAAAATTAGGCAAGCACTATATTTTATTTCCCATACTTTTATCTGGCATATCTCATTATATTGCTTTTGTTCTGGTTCATCTTGTTCTTTAAACTAGTTCAATGCATTTATCAAATCTTTTTCAGAATTATGTTTGACAAGATTATAGGAAAAAGACCTTCACCAAAGGCACTATGCTAGAGTTGAAACTTAATTATAATTAAGGTTCTCTTAGTACATTGTATTTGAAACCCATAACTTCCACTTTAAGTTTATCTTCAACTAAGGTGGGTTATATATATATATATATATATATATATATATATATATGGAACCTAAGAAGAAACATATAGTTTTAAAAATATTTTTTTTATGTTTATTATTTTTTATATTTACTATTCATTTACTTTTCTCTAGTCATTTCATAAAAGCACCAATTAATGATGGAGACAACATGATTTTTGAGATAAAGATTGAAATGAAAAAGACATCAACGAAGAAGACAAGCATGAAAAAGCTAAAAGCAAAGTGAGGAACAAGGGATAACTTATTCGACTAATGAGTACTTTCTCCACTCATTAATATGTGAAAAGATATCAAAATCTTCTGTTAAACTTAGTTAAGCACTAATCATAATTCCAAGTCTAACCATAAATAAATACCTGTTCATTCTGGCATCTCTAGACCCAATGTTACATTGGATTCTGATAGTTAACAATAAAAGACCTTAAATTTCGAAGCTTTAATATATAGTTAATGGTCTAAAGGCATTAAAACCAAATGCATAACCTGTACAGAATTTTTGTTATTGACTTTGACTTCTTCTTTTCTTTAACAGAATTCGACCTCAGGACACGGTTGAGCAATTCGAGGTTAATGGATCTAAAGGGCTAGCTAGATACTAGTAATGATGTCTTGAAATGACTACAAATATGATAAATAATATTGTTTATATTTTGTTTTGTTCCAATATAAATAAATTACCATATAATATTTGAACCAAAACATTGTTTGACCTTAATGTTTTTTTTTTCAGTAAAATTTTGTGAGTGACTCACAAATAAACCCATATCTCTAAATTATGAGTTCATTGTAAAATAGCAATATATATTAATTTGATATTAATGTCAAATACAAAATCTTCTGGCAATGCATGGAGAATTTTTATATCTATATTTCTGTGATACTTAAAGCTATATTCATATGTCCAAAAAAAACATAATTAGTATTTAAAAGATAAGAAGTTTGACAAAGCGCTATTGCTTGATGTGATGGCACTTTTGGCTAATCGCTTAGGCATCGAAATTAAAAGTTATCCAAGAAATAATAATAAAAAACATTGGCAAAACTTAAAATCTGGCAGACCCCAACGGACCCTTTCACAAATATATAAAGTAATTGGCATAATATCCTTTCACCTTTAAACACATGCACTCAAATCAATAACTGACGTGCTCAGCAACTTAGTTATATATTTGTACAAATCTGAATGAGTTAAAAAAATTAACATATAAAAATAGCTTAACTAGCTAGATAATCCTTTCAATCCTTATTATAAGGACCTCTAGCTATTCCATAAAATAACATGTTTTCCTTAAAGTATTTATTTTCTCCACCTAATATCTCTAACCAATTATAAAATTTTATAACTAATTGGCCAAATTAAACCCCCTAACTAATAACTTCTATTGGGGGGATTTTGATATTTGTTAAGAATAATTAATTTTAACTAATTTTGTAAATTTATATCAAGTTGTTATTAAGTGCTTATATTAATAACGACAAAGGAAGTATATTTACTTTAAATCTTGCCCCATAAGAATGTAAATATATCACGATGCTTTACTGAGATATTGGTCCATATACTTCTAATCAAATATAGGGCTATATAAAGCAACAAATATTGCCCTAACTTTCCATTATCAATTACACCCTAAGATCTTTTATCTTTCAAAGGTAGCAACATGGAAGTAATCAAACGTATCACATGCTCTCTATAGTTCTAAATTTGATCACACAGGATTATATTAGAGTTTGTGGGGGCATGTTAGGTTGTCATAACCTAAAGAAAGGACATACCAGACCCATCAGTTAATTAATGTATATGTAAAGGGATTTAATAACTTCGAAAATGACTGTAAAGCTACCCATTTCAACATTCATGGATTTTCTATCCCATTAATTAATGATACATTACAAAGTTTATTAATATTAACTACGCGTTTGTCTTGAGACACTATCATTTTCTTCTATATCTCAACGTCAATGTTCTTGTCATGCAAGTTGGCATAATATTCTGATATGGATGCCACAATATATATATATATATATATGTATGTATAAAAAGGACACGATATGTATCGTTTGGAAACTTGTTTTAATTTCTATAGTTTATCTAATTTTCGAATTTTTGACCTATTTGTAATTATATTCTTTTTGTAATTAGATGACTGTATTCTAGTGGTGTTGTGACTTTTAAAAGTTGGCCTCACATGAAAAGTAAAATGCAGACAAGCCATTAAATCACCCACTAAAGTATATTTTGTCCCTACCAATTGATCTGTGCATGTGCTGTTATTCAATTTTCCAATCAATCATTGCATTATTTTTTGATCGAGGAACATCTCTTGTGTTGGTTCGTACGTGATATGATGATAAATAGGGTCACACACACACTTCCCTTTTTATCCTTGATTATAATAACTTCTTTCAATTTAATTTATATTAATAATTAAAATAATGCTTATTTCAAAGTCAATATTGGCTGCATATGTATATGACAAAGTCTACAATTGTCATATTAATAATTAAATTTGGAGTTAATTTATTTGGTCAACATACAAATGTTTTAATGCTTGGGATAGCTAATTAAACTGAGGTACATGCGATTTATATATTAATCTATTATGACTTTTTTAAACCTAGTTGCTTCAGAAAATGAAATGCACACAAAGCAGCAGACACATACATGCATGTCAGCAAATAATTCTAAAACTCAAGAGCGATGGCTCAACCACCATTAATTGTTCTCTCTATCATATCCTCAATCTCTAGAAGATTTTAATCCATGTATACGTATGGAACCCTAATCAATGAATCAAAGAATGATAGTAAAGGCCAAACACAGATAGGTAAAGAGAGCTTTCAGGGGAACTTGAGTTGATTAAAATATATAGGTTATTTTCATGGTGTGTATGGTTCTAATTGAGAAACAAATCAGATTATTGAGTGATTTTTCCTACACAGATCAGAGGTTGGTATAATTGTTGATGAAATGATTCAAGGAAATTAATTAATTAGAAGGTTGCATTATAGTTTTAATGAGCATGCATAGTGGTATAGTTTAGATAGGAACAAGGATTTTTTAAACAAAAATGAAACTAAAATATCGATCCCTTTATTGATATGACAAATTTAAAATCAAACTTTATATATATATATATATATATATATATATATATATATATATATTCCGTGGAACGTTTCTAGTTAAAGACAATTTTAAGATTATATAGGCACACACTCCAAGATAGAAGGCCATAATTTATTTTTGGGAAAAATTATACTTTTGGTCTTTGTACTTTCATTTAATTGTAAATTTAATCCTCATATATACCCTAAGATTTTGTAATTAGACCCTTGTAGCTCAAATAATTAATTTAGTTCTTAATATTATACTTTGGCATAGTTACCTATATATATATATGTGTGTGTGTGTGGGAGTTAACTTTCCTTCATTTATACTCTGGCATACTTTGGAGCCCGTTAAAAGAGGAAGAGAGGAAAACTAAAAAGAATATTTAATAATATTATTATGCAGAATCTCTTGATTAAATATCTATATAAATATTTGATTTTTAGTAGAATATAATAGTATTGTTAGACCTATATAGTTGATTCTACCTAGTGGAATAATTGTCAGTTGTATTTATAATTTTTATCACTTGTTAGTATTATAAGTTGGAACAAATGTGGTATTAGACATTAATGTTGTATGATTTTATCAATTTAAAGATTAATATTTCTTTTCATGGTTTGAACTTATCTGTGTGTTGCAAACAAATCCAGTCTTCGGCATATTAAATTGGCCTAGCACTGTTGAAAGTCAAATCCATTCCTATAGCCCAAGAAGTTTAATTCTTAAACACAACTAAAGGCTTAGATAGGTCTTGAGATTTAATAAGAAAAAAAAATTATTGGGGCGACTAATTAAGAGCCTTGTAAGTGATGGGAATCACCCATTCCTTGTTTTTAGTTCAATCTGAATTCAATTCTCTCCTAGGTTTAAATTATTTTAAATAAATTATATAACACTATTCATAATAGCTGTAAAAGAACTAATTATTGGCAAATTCAGAGAAAGGAAGGATAAGGAATTCAAAGGAGTTATTGTACTTAACATGGAAGATGGGGAAAATTAAGAAAATATGAATAGAGCAAAACCAAGAGGTAAAGAATTTGCTGGCAAGCCTTTATTTATTTTTCTTTCTTTTTTTCAGTGTTTTGAACCAAATTTTTAAGTGAAGTAATAGAGTAATATGTATAGGGTGGTAAGTACGTAGGTGTATCTTCTGTTTTTGCTTGTTTTATTTTTGTTCTCTCTTATCTTCTCTCGTTGTTGTCAAGACTCATAAAGTATAAGAATTTTTGGTCTCAAGACTCATCTTCCCAAGTCTTATGTTATAGGTTTTAGCACTAAATATAACAGTCGTAGCTTGATTTGTGTGTGTTTTAAATGCTCGTTTGTTCAGAATTTTCAATATAAATATGGCATTGTTCTTTCATAAGTTGAGGTTTATTGATAAAGTTTATAGATTTTGTACTCCTTCATTAAGGGAAAAAAATAGCTTCAAAATTCGATGGTTTAATTTTGGTGCTTGCATGCCTTCTTTCATGCATCTAAATAGAAACATGGATTCTCTACCACATGTTTTTTTGAACTAAATGAAGTAAACACTAACCATACGAGATTATAAACATAATTAAAATTACGACTCTCTATTTACATAAGAGTTTATATACCATAAGGTTACAAGAGTCCGACTACTAGATTCCTTACAATCTAAACCTCATATATCCTAACAACGAGGATCATCAAGCTATAAATTAAACAAACTCTCCATAGACCATCGTTGTCTAGGAAATTAGCTTCTCTCTCACGTTTATAACAGATTGGAGTTACCATTAAGTTTGGATATATATGGATTCTAGCTAGCTAGCTTGTTTTAGAAAATCACTATTTTGTTTTTGAATTCTTCCTCTATTGGCTTATATGAACTGATATTGGATAATATATTACTAACTCCTTCCTAAGTACCGTATCATGATAGAACTGAAAAAAATTTCCAAAGCCATATGCTACGTCTTTCAAAAGACATTATCTCTCATTATATTTATATGTGTGTGTGTATGTATGCATGTGGAACGTGTACAACTCAACATTTTCATTTTAGTATTGTATATGATTGAGAGCATGGTGATCACTAAATCTAAGCTATTCGAATATGTAAGATTAATTCGTGTTAGTGTCTGAATCTCCAGCTAGCTATTATTAGAGTAGTCATATATTCATTAAGGTGTCTGAATATTGTAGCTAGCTAGGGTGTGGTCTGATGAATCTGATACTGCCACCACAATCTTAACAACTTGAGGATTTTCTGCAATACTTTGCTTCTATAACCTCATAGCCTATGTAGTAGTCGTACGTTTAAAGGCTCGAGTTTTCCATTCCCAACTACTCAAAGCCATCACCAACAACCCTTACCTAACCCCTACGTCACCTTTCATTTTTTCTCTCTCACTTTCTTATTTGTGTGTGTGCGTGTGTGAGAGATAGAGAGCGTACAAGCACCATGCTCCATGAATGCATAAAACATTATTTGGCTTATAACAAATGTTATATGGACTTGAAAATTTTGATTCGTTCTCTGATTGAGATAGTGTAAATTTTCTTGGATACAAAGATGATCTCTCTCCACTCACATGGGTTTCCACATTTTATCAGTTACAGTAGTTTATAATATTAGTGAGATTTCAATTCCACATTAAAAAGAACAAGAGCAAGTGGTATAAGAAGAAGCCTTCTTCTATCCATGCATATTCAAGTCCATGAAAATACTTATACATGTATATAAAGTACATAATATATATCATTTTCAAGACTTGGATTGATTGGGACCTGTGCCTTAGGCGTTAGGCCTTTACATTTATTATTTTAATTCAAAATTTGAGTTTAAAATTTAAATTTAAATTTAAATTTAAATTTTGAAATGAGTCTGTTTATTTCAAAATAAATGCCTTGCTGCCCCTTGAAACGCATTATATTATCTTACATATATATAGCTTCTCCTGATATATTCTTGACTTGCTCATTCCTTTTCCAATGAGGGACTTAGTTAAGTCTCACCAATATCTCATACTATTATTTATAACATTTTATAATGTCCTATTTGATTGATGAAATAGTTGATTCATCTATCAATGTTTGAAGCAAGTGTGTATATATATACTTTTGTCACATAATATTTTTATTAAGTGAAAATATATTATCTACTAATTTTGTAACTAAATCCTAATTGACTAGAACATATTGAGCATTCATATGGGATTATGTTTTGTGAGTGACTTCAACAAAATTGATAAAAATATGGTTTAAGGAAAATTTTGCAACTCTTTCATAACCTAAATATCTAAAGTTATAATATTCATAATTCATTAACAATGTAACTTGAGGTAATTAACTCATTTAACTTCATGTGATAGATGAACAAAAGTGTCTTATTATATATTTTAATATAATGCATGTTGGATCATACAAGCATACATTGGTTGTGTTGGAGTTTGGGTTTGAGTATGATCTTAACTGGTCAAACTATTTGATTAGAAAATAGAAAACCTAATAAAAAAGGAGAATTTAATTCCTTTGAGAGATTGGGGAAACAAGAATTATTTCCTAAAATGAGAAATAGGAAAAGTTTCCTAAAATATAGAATATTCCATCCACTTTCCTAAATACCATCCACCAAATGCTATACATTAAATAGAGCTTTCCGGTTCTCTCTCACCCCAACCTTACAGCTTTTTGGTTCTCTCTCGTTCTTTCTAATGCGGTACACTTGCTCTGCCATGTGAGTACTTCAGAACTTTGATCTAGAATTGACCCAATACCTTTATCTCATTCTCTTTATTATTACCTCTAATTTTTAATATAAGAGATATATAATTAATTTATAAATATTAAAAAAATTAATTAAATTAATTATTTATAATAAATTTATCTTGATTTTTTAAACTACCCCTTTAATCATGTGTATCAAAACTATTCCTTAATTTAGAGTTATTTTAATATGTGCAATAAATAGAGCTATTTTAGGTAAAAGTTATGTAAAATGTATTAGGAACTTATATTTATAACTAAAATGAATTCTTTTCTAATTCTTATGTTCAGAAGCAAATAGAAATATTTTTTTATAGGTTGAAATTGGTATATTAGTTTTTGTGGTTGAGAAATCATATTAACTAAAGAAAGTGATAGTCAACCTCAATCAAAACAACTACTTAGTGATGAATCCATGGAGGCTAAAGGTGTAAAACTAAGTTTCTTGTACATTGAACTTAACCCCATTCAGGATGATATATATATATATTCCATCTCTGTCTTAATCATTGCAACACTTTAAAGTGTAGATCAGAGATTTTAGTGGGTTTTGTGGGATTTATAAGTAAGTGTCATTGTCATTAATTGCTCCTGTGATCCCTGAGGTGGTCCATGAAATTTTGTTGATCCCACTAACATGATTACCATGTTCTTTTCCTTCATTTCATTGGTCTTCAAATATTTGATGTTCACCAGGCAAGATGTGAGATTTGAATCCTTATTGATATCTATCTATCTATATATATAATATAAATTTGTAGAGAGCCTTATTGATAAAATTATCAATAGTACTCGTATGACTTACCCCTCACCCCAAACTCTCCAAAGTTTGAGCCTAAAGTTTAGTTTAAGATGTGAATTCTACAATTTGATTTTTCTTCCTCTCTTTCTTCAGTCTTCCAAGATTGTGCTATGGCACTAGTGGAGAAAACCTTTTTTACATCAGTCTACTGAGATAGTCTTGACATTAACTGATATAGAAAATGTGACTTTCTACACTAGTTATAACTTTGAAACCAGTGTAGAAAGTTAACAATTTATTGTTATGTTATTTAAAGACAAATATTTACATTAGTTAGTATTGTCTTTTGCACATCAATTTTTAGTCTAGTTTAAAATAGTTATTTCTACACCAGTTAAGGAACCAGTGTAGAAAGACTTGGACTTTTTACACCAACTGCTGTTTCTAGCTATACAGGTTGTATAACTGGTGTTAAAGAACCTTTTTAACTTGTATAAAAGGCCGCTTTTCTACACTAGCGTGGGATGTTGCTCTCTTTTAAGTTTAATGATTAAGGTTTTTACTCAAGGGAGTGACATATATGTTAATTATGTCACTGTTTCCTTTAGCAAAAGCAACTTTAGTTTAAACTATTTTGATGATTATTTCCATGTTGATACGCATGTGTGTACCTAAAGTTTGGAACTATAACAGTAATTTTAAAAACAATGGAACCAAGTTATGATGCATCAAACTAAATGCTCAAGAAATAAAAATCAAGCATCATAAAGTTAGAAAACATCAATATATCATATAAAACACACACCGGGCAAGCCCCATTATTTACAAATTATAAACTAGTCGAAGTCTATGCAATGTATAGCATTCATATACTCATACATATACGTATATATAGTTTCATACAAATACGAAAGCTAAAAAAAAAATATTTAATCTATTAAAATAATAAACAGGAAAACACACTACTCACAAGTCAAGTCATGAACAGTATAATTCATCTTATATCAAACCACAATCTAGTTGTTTATCATAAACCAGAAAACAAAAGGAGTAAATTTAAGGTACATACAAGCATCACAACAATGTAGAGAACAAATTAAATTTTAACATTGAGCTCTTACCTTGGCTTGAAGCAGAAAATAAAGTCCCATTCAATTTGAAGATGCAACTCGTCACTGTATGGCACCCATTTGTATGGCCATGAGATAATAATGCTTTGTTTTTCCCCCCAAAAAAAACCCTGAAATAAATAAAATCTGAAAGTGATCATCAACAGTGAACAAGATTCTTCTTCCAACGGAAACCATATATATATATATAAATGCAAAGAAAATAAAAAGACATATAAAAGGTAATGATTACCTCTTATAGCCAGATATATATGCAGCAGAGACCTTTTTACATGGTTCGCTTCCATATTGTCTGCTGCATTCATTCATTGTATCATCAAAAAGTCAGTATCTTTTCCCTGAAAAGTAATAAACCAGAAGATCTGCAGCTTGACTATGGTGGATACTGTATATATATTATATCTTCTACGTAAAACAAAATTAATTCTTCAAATATATCACAATCAGATATAATAATAAATAAATAACATACAAGCTACTTCACTATATACTCTATAGCACTGTATGCTACTAAACTTTATTTTAACTTTTTTACATTGTGACTTAAGCTTCTTGTTTTGTCTCAATGTGGCTAACAAAGTATGATGCTCATTTTAGTTCTAAATTTAATACTTATTTAATTAATTTAAATAAATTAAATAATAATAAATATAGTATTATCTTCTTAAAATATTATTATATAATATTATATTATATATCAGTTTATAAATTAAATAAATTAATTTAAAGAGATAAAATAGATTAAAATTATAAAACTAAGCAGAATTTTTTAATTAATTTCTATATTTAGGGAGTAAGGGAGTACTACATATTTAATTTTTCCCCAGAATAGTTGCTTTAATTGTGGAGTGTCAAAATGCATTGATCAAAATACTAAATAGCTGTGTGCTGTTTGTTTTCCATTTTTTTTTTACTTGTTTTGAACACAATCCCGAAGACTCCTCTCAGATCATGAAAATAATGATTATGCATTAAATACAAAATGACAATAATGCTTTTAGAAATTGCTTCCCTTTATTCAACAAGAAAAAATGATATCGCACACAGTATCATCATGCATGTGCACCAAGCAGTGAAATATATATAAATAAAGTGTCTTTAACGATTAAGACTTCACAATGAAACAAAATACAAGCTGAAGTTGACAGATGAATAGAAAATTACCTAGAGAAACACATCTCCCACCACCCCCTTCTAATATATTCAAGATCAAAATTCTATATCCGAATGTCTTTCTCTTTTTTCTTCTTCTTAATTAGAAGCTAATTAAGGACTCATATAGATCATGATAATGTGTTATCAATACTGAATTAAAGAGAGACAATGTTATCTATTATAATTTGTTTTATTAATTAGGCGAATACGAGAAATATTATGAATAGTATAATCACTATGCGCCAACACACAGTAGTGTAAGATATATAGAGTGAAACAAGGAAATCAAAAGGAGCTGAAGAAGACAGATACACAGAAGAAACCGTAATCCGGAGAATGAGATAAAAACACACATACCAGGAGGTCAAAACGGTCATATCAGGCATCCCTAACTTTCACCAAACAGTTAAGTAACTTAATTTCACTCTTCATGGATTAAGACTTCTCCTGAAAAATCAGAAATCTTCTGAAAGTTAACAAACTCTCTCAGACACACAGAAGAAATAGTGAAAGATGAAGGGCACTAATTAGAAAGAGATATTAGAGAGAGATAGAGAGAGAGAGCGCTTTTACATGAAAGAACGGCAGTGAACACTTAGCGGTTGTTTATGAACAGGGTCAGGTGAGAAATAGCTTGGAGATGCAAATAGTAATATGCATCAGAAAACTAAATGAAAGGAACTGTAGAAGAAGCACAGTAATAGTAATAGTGAGAGAACCATAGAGAGAGAGAGTAGTGGTAACAGATAGATCGGCGCTTGTTTACAAGAGTTGTTTGGTATTTAAGTATTCGATGACTACATGTTGGGGTTCGTCTTGCTTCAGAAAAGTGAGGAAGATAGCTAGCTATTACACTATATTTATTAGGGTTCTGAAGCTATGGAAGAAAAAGTGACTGCGTCTCTTCATGATTTATTGTTGGCCTCTGAGAGGTTATTCATGATTTGGGAATGAGGGTTTACAGTTTAATATATATGTAAATAGAAATGTTATCATCTTTAAGCAGACATAGGTTTACATGAGTAATATAGGTTACAGAAATATCAAATTAATTAGTTTAGTGTGTAAATTTCTTTAAAATTTTAAAGGATCTCAATAAGCTTCTAGCAGATATTCTTGATCAGTAAGTGTACTGCATTTTAATAAACTAATTATGTCCTTCTCGTTGGTGAAACATATTTCTAAATGTTGAAAATTTCATTTATCATTCCTTGATGTGTTGAGAAGGCAGTGAGATTTTGAATAGGGAAGAGTCTATGTGAGGTTGGGCAATAATATTTAGGATATATTCTTTTTCTAAGTTTTGTTTACGTTATTTAAATCTATACTCTATTTTAAGAAAATAGATTAATGTACTTTTAAATTTAAATATTTATTTATAATAACCTTTAAGTTTAGAGTGAATAATCATCTGGAAAGTATTTTTAATAGAGTTATAGCTATTGCAATATTTATTTTTTTAATGGTTAATGTTAAGTTAATCGTCCATAGAGATCATGAGACTTTCTTAAGTTTCTTATGGCAAATGTTAACCAATAAAAATGGGGTAATATTTTTTTTGCCAAAAAAGAGGTTAAATTTAACTATTTTAAAAGATTATGTGCCATATTGCTTAATAATTTCCTACTCATAACATTAAATATGTACAATTATACTGAAAGGTACAATCATAAACTTTGAAATATTAGATATTTTATTGATTCAGAAAATAGTATAAAAAAACTTCTAATATTTACCAAAAAAACCATGCAAGATATTTTAATTTAAGTTAAAAAATATATTGTAATGAATATATTTAATAGAAACAACTGAAAACGGATAAAGTATGTAGGTAATTTTGTGGTGAAATATGTACATCTTAAAAATAAAACTTTTTTTAAACAATAATTATAAAAAAACATATTATTAAACTTCATGCAATACACCAAACTTAGATTTAGATAATTCATTGAAAATATTATGCATTTTATGCTTACCTTGAAAGCATTCCATTTAATTATAATATTAGTATAAATAGCACACACATATAGCATAGAGATTAGAAGTTAAATTAAAGTTCTAGCCAGAGCAAATATTCGGTGTGCCTGTGTCTCTATTCACATAATACTAATTGTTTTTGGAATAAATAGGGATATGTCTGGATAAAAATTTAAAAAATTATTTAGAAAAATAAGTTTTTAATGAGTTTTTAGAAAGAATTTTTATAGAAAAGTTAATAGAAAAAAATAGTTCTAAATAAATAAGTATTGAAATAGTTATTATTAAAATAATTTTTATAATTAAAAAATTATTAAAAATAGTATAAGGAAAGAAGAGAGATAATGGAGAAGAGTGAAGATTGAATAAAGAAGAGAGAGTGTGTAAGAAAAAATAAAAATAAAATAATAATTTGATAGTCTATAAATTCTTTTACTGATCTAGAAACTAACATCAATAACTTATCTAAAATTTTAATTTTAAATTATATTTTAGTTTAAAATACTTTTATATAAATATAATTATATGTTTTAATTTTTTTAAAATTAAAATTTAAATAAAAAACTTTTTTAAAAGGGAGATTTCTCAAACAATCACAATATCTTCCCTGTCTTCTCTATGTGTATCATATTAGGCGATAAGTGTGTGTGTATATATATATATATATATATATATATATAGTCGTCATGATGAAATAGATTTCATATCAAATATGTAAACATATATGTATAAGAGATAGACGTATATATTCAGCAAGATTTGAGGAGATTATAATAATGGATTTTCCGTACGGATAAAGGTAACAAGCTCTCTCTCCCCCCATAGAATTCAAACTCTCTGCCTTCACTTGCAAAAAGCAAGCCCTTCCTCTTCTTCTTCAACCCCTAGCCCTATTTTGTCTCCTCTCTTCCCTTCCCTTTTGTTGATTAAAGTTCTTCCTCAATATTCACCCTAACCCTAGCTATTCACACCCCGCTTTCCCCTTTTCAACCTCACAAAGATGCCATTATATATATATATATATATCCTTCGTTTTCCTATTTCGTACGTAACTTCATTCATGTTCCATACCAACACGTACACTTAGGATGCTCATTGATTCTCTAGTAAGATCAATTCCTGGTTCTATGTTTATGTACTTATCTCATGAATCAATCAGTTGGATGGGAGAAAAAAAACAAATGATGTTTGACATTATTTTTGGAGCAACCAACTTAGACATTTTATCTACAAATCATTTTAAACTTGAAACAATTTTTTCTATTTTTTATCTTTTGAATTTTGGCTATTCTTTATTTATAAAACTAATTTTTAATATATTATCAAAATAAATTTTTATTATATTGATTTTTTTATTAAGACTCTATCTAAATATAAATGATATTATTTTAATTAGCTTTTACCCTAACTTGGTTAATTTAGAAAAAATCAATTAGAATAAAAGTTATTTTTGGCATTGTCAATCCAAACTCTCTCTCTCTCTCTCTCTAAAGGTTGAAATGATCCGACACAGAGGAGGAATTATGTATGTAACAGCATTGGGTTGGACCGCGTCACAAGCAAATTATCACTTCTAGGACACTTGTTTTACACATAATATATATGTGTGTGTATGTGAATAATGAACCCCCATGCAAGAGACCTCTATATAATAATATAAATCACATCTCCTATAATACCTAGAGAAAAGCCGTCTTTCCAATAAAGCCCTCCTTCACCTCCACCCAAAAATGCACTCTCACTCCGTGTCTTTGTTTAAAAGATTTTTTTTTTACCTTTCCTTGACCTTTCTTGTGATTTTTTTTTTCAAAAAAAAAATTGGGCTAAGCGCAGATTGTTTTCCTCAGAAGGCTGACCCAACAGCCAGAACAAAAACATTGAATCTGAAGAATTGGGCTTATTTTGGGCCTTTCAGAAAGATACTGAGAGCTGAAATAAAGATGTCTACCAATGCTTGGACGCTGTCGTTTTTAAAAGACATTCCCGAGAAATAAAAATATATTTCAGTTCAGTTTAGATTTTTCTCCAATTGCTGTCATTTTTCTGTTTGGATCTTCCCTTTTCTCTCTTCATTTCTCTGTGTTCTTCTTTCGGCCGATATTATTTGAATTTGGGGATTTTCTATTGTTCCACTAGTTTCTGATACGGGTAAGATTTTGTTTCGGGCGGGTTATTTGGTGTATTTCTGATCTTTTAATGAATCTTCTAGTATTGGGCTTATTTTGGGCCTCTATTTGGGCTTTTAGGGACTGAGATTTTAGACCCATAATGATGTCTCTGGTTGAAAGTTGAATTGAGCAGCAAGAATAACAGACGACGTCGTTTGTATCTTCTCCCTGCCAATAAATGATTAATAAATCCGTATTTGTTTTCGCTGTTTCTCTGCTTGATACAGAAGTTGGTTGCTCAGACCGAAGACGGACGCATGGAGGACGTGCCGATGACCATCGCTCACCAAATCGGAGGGATCCAAAATGACAAGCTTCGTTTCGGACTTCAGGGCGTCAAGAGTGACATCGTTGGATCTCATCCCCTTCAATCCGCTCAGGAATCTGTAATCATTTTCTCTTCTCTTACTCTGGATTTCCTTGTTTGTATTCCGTGTTTGAAGTTCCAATAATTAATTTGTCTGGGGTTTTTAGCTGTAGAACGCCGGTCACAGCTGGATTTCTATTTGAGCATTTTGCAGTTGTCCCCTTTTATCAGGGCTTTTGCTGGTTGGATATAATTTTAATATTGTTGATCTATTTTTCTCCTAACCGAGATTTTCTCCGCAAATAGGGTTCCTGTCGTTGCAAGTTACTTTAACCATTGTTATGAAGAACTCGGTGGTCTGAAAAAGTTGGGAATTTATTATTACTTTTAACCATTGGGGTTGAAAGAGACTACAAAGTGTAGTGTTGTGTTTGGCTTTCTTTCTGATGGAAATCATGAAGTCTTGGTGTTCATCATGGTTTACTCTGTGATGAAGTTTCTCCACTCTGTTAATTTTAGGCAACGCGAACACAGGAAACGATGAAGCAAAAAGTTATTCTCAATACTTATGGGTCTTCTTTACCACTGAAGATGGACCTGGACCGGCAAATACTTTCTAGGTATGATAGTGTCTAGTTTTTTGAATTTGTTGTAGCGTGTATCTGGAAGCAACGAGTTCCCTCTGAATTTTTTGAACATAGGACGTTTCACATAAAATGAAAATCTGAGGCAGTGCGAAACCGCATGGTATAGGGCAATAAGACATGATACAAAATTTATATTACAATATCTTTATGTACTTATAAATGCAACGACTAACTTGTGAAGAATATCAAACCATATGGTATTGTGGATTAATAATGTTATGTTCTTTGGTGCATGTGGATGAGGCTAAAGCTTGTTTTTCTTAACACTCACCCTACCGTATGCAAAGGAATGAGAGAACCTGATTATATTGATAAGAATACTTATATATACCTGTTCTCATTTTTTTCCCTCTCACATTAATTAATATGGTGAGTTAAATGGGATTTAAAGTCAATTAAGTTTACGGAAGTTGAATTAATCCATATTATAAAATAGCCATTCTTATCAAGAAATACTTTCCACTTTTGCTAAATGCATCCCTCTGCCACTGATATACTGATATAGAAATATTTGAAATGTCAAATTATATGTTGGGATAGTTATTTTATATTTTCCATAGCAGATCGGTAATCTGTAGTTTTCCAATGATGCCATGTCTTTTCTTGAAAACATAGATTATTCCGAAATGTATCCATATGCTCATATGATCCTTGTTTGGACAGCTAATTTGAATTGAGTTTTCTTCTAATGTGAAATATGTATCCTTCTTTGCCTGTCTTTGGTATGTTATGTCTAACGCCGAATATTCCACTAAAATATGTGTTGTATGCGTGATTTATAGTGTAAACAAGTTTCTATTTAATATCGTCCAGAGAACATGAATACTCTTTCAGCATGATTATAGAAGGAATTGTGACTTGTGAGTTCTGAAAAATTCATTTTCGTAGCTATTGTGGATTCATAGAGTCTGCAATTTGCCATCATAAGTAGTGGTTTGTACTGACATTGGCCCTAGTCTTTGCACCAAGTCCTACAGGCAGCACATTACCTGATCCTTGGTCAGTGATATGCTTGCTGGCATGGCAGCAAAGATAACTCTACCTTGAAAACTCCTTGATCTGGCAGTACTATGACCTCTTCCATGGGAGGGGCAGTGGCCAATAATGTTTCCATGTCTGATTTTGAAAGCTTTGCGTATTTCACCTCCTTTCATCTCAAAGTAAGCACTGGCCTTGTGAATCTAAGGTATTTACGAGTTGTTTGTCTTTTATGCGGGTAAAAAAGACACTAAACCCTAGAAAACAAGCGATCTGCTAGGGTATTAGTAATTAGTATTAGCAATTCCATCCCGTGTATAGCATAAACTGTTCCTCTATAAGGGGTTGGGATTAATTCTTTTGTGTGATTTTTTTGCTGTATTGGACTTGGCTATTTGCTGTGATTTGTTATCCTTACACCCGTTTCTCCTATGGGCTCCATTGCATTAGTGGCTTTGGTCTGCTTTATTTAAATGTTTATTGTTACGGTTCCTCGTAGGTTCCAGAGACCTCCAGGAGCCATTCCATCTTCAATGCTGGGTTTGGAAGCTTATAATGGAAGCCTTGATCACATTGGTTTTGAGGATTATCTTAATGGTAATAATATAATCAGCCCACATCTTATTCTGTTGGCGTAGTTTATTTACTTATTGAAGTTTCCAAGTTTCTTGAACCTGAATAAAGGATTATCTACATTTTAACGTTTTTGTTAATAAATAGAGATGGGGAAGACTGAGGATTGGAAAATGTTGCTGTAGCATTCTAGATTGTTAGACAATTCATTTGTCACTTTCTTTCCTTTTTTTTTTGGAGACAAAACATCTAAAAGTGCAGTCTCTCCCTTGGATCTATATGATTATTAAAATGTTAGGACTGTGCTTTATTGCTGCCCATTCTAATCGCTGCACTGTTTTTCCCTATGCGCCTTATTCTCAATTTCATTTTTGTTGCCTGCAGATCCCAAAGAATCTGAATCTTTCCGGCCGCGAGAGATGCACCATGGAATGGAAGTTCGCCTTGGTCTTTCCAAGGGGCCAGTCTGCCCAAGTTTCATATAATGAAAGCATGCGAATATTCATTACAAATAAAGGGTTAGAGCCATCAGCATGTTTTATCATGGTTTCTATTTAGCAATGTTAGGGATGTTTTGGATGCATAGTTAAAGAAAATACAGCATTTGAAATCAAAGTCAAGACAATTTATATTGTGGTTTGTGATGTAGTTTATACTTTCCTAATATTTGAGCATTTAGTGATTCAGCTCTGTTTCTGACCCTTTTCCAGTGTTTACTTTTGAAACATGCCATGCGTTTTATGTTTGAAGTTCTTGGTGATACCAGAATTTAGTGATCAAGCTGAAGGAGTAATCTAGCAGTTGAAAGTTGCTGACTGTAAACTGGGTTTAGTCGCAGTGGGTTTTGCAACTCGATGCAATTTTCCCTTGTAATTTTGCCCATACTCACGGCTTCCTTAATCTCCTTATTTCCCCATTGAGTAAATGAAATAATTAGGCAGTATGCTATTAGTATAGTTATAAGAAGGTTTATCCGTAATCGTCAAAGAATATTCAAGTATTGTCAACTGATTTTTGGAAAATTATTTTATGCGTGATTCAGCTGTTATTTATAAGCACATTCTCAGGCTGAGCAATAATAATAGAAACCTCACAAGTATTGCCAACTGTTTTTTGAAAATTATTTCTTTTATAATATTTCAAAATTATTTTTTTTTAAGTAGTGAAATTAAAATTCGTCAATCGATGTCAAGCTGGAAACTTTTAAACTATAATTTTAAAAGTACTTCTATGTTAAACTCTTCTCATATATTCATCTAAAATTACTTCTAAACATCAATCCAATTACGCAATGTAACGTCAAACTAATGAAATCCATATTTTAGAACAAGAATCAAAGACACACCATAATTTGAATTTTGAACACTTATCGAAAGAAAGAAGGATAATTTACTCATGCTCTGATTTCGAGCGAGAAAGAAGAATAATTTGAACAAGGGCCAACTAGAGAAGAACTTGAGCATCCTGAACAGAAAAAACTGTCTATTATTATAATCTAACTAGTAGTACACCATCCAAGCTGTGTATTAGAAACCACATACAAAAAAGCTTGCACTTCCTCAATTTTGAAAGGCTTATTATACTATGAAATTTACTCATTGCCTCTAATGATCAAATCAGCTTTACTATTAGCCGGTGTAAGGACTCCAAGAATCACTAAGCCACCTAAGATGATGATCAACATGCCCAAGGAATTTACCAACATTGCTTCACTGGAATAGCGTGAGATTATGTTGCTGGCTTGAAGGAATGTAGCCTTTTCTAAGATACCTGTAGTAGCTGTAACTATAGCAATGCCATAAATATAGATCCCAACGAAAACATGCCATGGCAACAGAGACATTCTGCTATTTTTTGAGCCTCCTGGGAACCAGAAGGTTATGAATCCAGCAACCCACTAACACAAAAAAATAACAGCAGTAAGTGAGATAGGCACTGTCAAAGACCGCTTCATTCAAAAGGTTTAGATATTAGATGAAGATCCATGAATGGTTAATTTTTCCTGCGTTTGCTATATTAGGTTCTTCTATGACATCACAAAATGATTTTTTTTTACTTCTACACAAAAAATGTTTGTCTAAAGAATGTTATGCAAGTTTTATCCTTTAACTATGATTTCTAAATTTCTATTTACGCCTTTTCACATGAAAATCCTTTCATGTTGAAGGCATGGAAAAACAGTTCACTTGCGGAACACTTGCCAATTCTTATCCAAGTTCATAAATAGTTTCAATAAAGTCTGTAATAAACATCAGCCATAAAGGCAATCAAATTATGCTAAAGACTAATCACTTCAGATGGTTATGCTATTATGTGAAAGTCCATAAATAGTTGCAATAAAATCTCTAATAGATGCAATAGTGAAATCCAAGGGTGTGAAGAAATACAAAAGAATACCTGAGCTTTTGGGCTTAGACCCCATTGTGAAACTTTTTTCAGAAAGGAAAAAAAGGCTAACAGATACCTGGATCAAGAATAAGAAAAGGCAAGCCACACCCAGCCACGAATGCAGACTGTAGAAATTGTCGATGCCCTTGTCAATGTGAAACTTCCAAGCAGCCCACACCCCAATCAGACTTAAAATGAAAGAAACAAATTGTAATGCGAGATGAACTACTTTTTTAAAGTCTTTTGTTCCTGGTAACGACTTATATGCAAGCATCGCTGCACGAAGTTATACGAAAACATGAAGTTATTCATCAAATACTAAATGGTCAGGAAGCATAACTCAGAAATTACCAAAGGATGAATTTGTAAGGAAACAGCTGTTTGGAAACTACAGAAAGAGAATGGAATTAGCCAGAGTTGGTAAGATGTGCTTTTGAACAAAGAGGTTAAAAGCATTTTGAAGGTACTAGCTAGCCCCCCAATCTTGTATCACATTATCTAGCCAGAACAAAAATAAAATCTTGTTGTCTTCCCGCCTCTGGCTTTTATTGAGTAGGAAAACTGCTTCTTCTCAGGGTTGGGGAAGACAAAGCTATCCCTAGTGTCATCAGCCTTTAGATACCAAAAGCACTCTGAACGAATGACAGGAAACATACCCAATATTCATATGCTCATTTCTCAATTTTAGGGGTAATCTTAGGGAGAAATGTCGTAAGGGCATAATGTGGGGCTTTCAGGGTTCAATTTGACATACTCCACTCAGCACTCTAAGTAGATTATAGGAGTTAATTTAGAAGACACGTGACCTTCTAATCTATATCTGATGGGGGATAATTTAAAAGACAAGGCTTTCAGCCTTTGAACTATGCAATTTTAGATGTTGCATGGTCAATTGGCACGTTCATGATCCAAAGGTAAAAGATATAGAAAATTCTCTACCTAACTTCTTGGGACAGGGACCAACAAAAACAACCAGTACGCAATCAACATTACTCTGTCCTCTTCAGAAACCATTTTCTAATTTCTATAACTATATGTACCAGTCTTACAACATGAAATGATTGGAAAATCCCAACAAAATCTTACAGCAAACGTACTTCATCAACCAAGAAAAAGTGGTTTGATTGAAATCTTCATCTATTTTAACATCAACCAAGAAAAAGTGGTTTGATTGAAATCTTCATCTATTTTAACATATCGTATGATAATTCATTACCTTGTGCTCATTTACTTACTTTAAGGCAAAACATAGTATTAGCTTCTAAGATGTCATCAAGTGACAGTGGAAGTAAATAGATTTGTGCGTGCATGTCATGAAGATAAAACAATGCAAGCATCTTGGCTTGATACAGGCAATCATGCATAATAGAATCAATGGCCATACAATGAGTTATGCATAAATAAGATGGCAGGATCATTTACATATCATATTAGTCATATACTAAATATGCTATATATATATATATATATATATAGGAGGATGAGAGTCAGAACAATCAAGGTAAATCAACAATGGCACTGAAAATCCTAAATTACTAAGATAGAAAATGTATTAACAGATCATTAAATTGTTAATCCTTTTCCAGGACCTAAAACTTCCTATAAACTTATCTATTACATAAGCAAGGTTAACAAGCCCAAAGAACAGAAAAGTGTTTCTCTTTCAGAGGGAATGGCACATATGAATAGACCAGTAACACTGCATTTTGTGCTAACAAATATGAACACTAAGCAAAAAATATGAATATGATTTTTCGTATGCTTCGTTGCACTACTTGAAGTAAGAAAACCCAAATTTTAAGTTACTCCAGTCAGTCTATGCCATCAATTTCTCAATTCCATGTCCTCTATAATAGCTAGTTTGTTGATTATTCATGCAATAACATAAATAATTCATTCATTGAAATAAAGACCAATAAGTTCATACTGCAATAGTGGATTGAAATACTTCACGGAAAGATTAAAAAGTTTCAAAAAGATGTTGCTATTGCTAAATGCTAATAATGATGTATACCTCCAATGTTATTCAAAGTAAACAAGGAAGAGCCTTTACCTTCACCATTGATCAGGATAAGTCCAATCACCAACAACACTGGATGGACCTGTAGTTTACATAATAACAATAGAGTCATCAAAATTGACTGGCACATCAATTGCCAATAGGCAAAAATCATGTTATAGCTACTAAATTACGGTAAAATATAAATTAACTGCAAAGCTTTCAATGAAATAATTAACAGGAATCAAATTTACCAAGAAAAATATCTTTAGAAGTTAAAGATATAAGTCAACAAACGAATTGATTAAAATGCGATTTCCATCAAACTGTGCGATCAAAATAATGGAATCCCACAGAAAACACTAGTTCGTTTTTTTTTTTTTGGTCAGAAGAAGACAATAGTTCACAAGTTAGGAGGAAATGTTCATTCTAGACTCCGTTTACCATTCCATTGTGACATTGTGAAAAGAGCAATAATGAACTACTTTCTCAGTCTTCCTCACCAATCTATGTCAAAATGAATGATTTCTTGAACTGAACTGTTATAAACAGCGAGAAAAGAACAAGAAATACATTATTAGGATCACAGAAACTGTAAGGAATGCAATTGCGGTAGGATCAAAGAACCCAAACTTAGGATTCTCACACCCAGAAATCCAATACAATATCCGCAAAGGAAATTGGAAACCCCATTCGCCGCAATTCCACTACGAATAATTCAGACATTCAACGCCCAAGATTCTCAATTTTTTCTTTCCCATCCATCCATCACCGAATTGATTCGGTTCCGTCCAAAATCAATTTTTAATCCCACGGAGACAGCTCAATTATCAAAAGAGAATCTCCTGAACAACAGTTTAAGTTCTATCGGGACCACAATAACACTTAATTTAATTTTCAAGACAAGAGAAGAAAGAGAAGGAGAGATACATTGAAAATGAGATTTTTGTCATGGGAAACGAGGGCGAGGCCTCCTCTGAAATGCAGAACCCAGGTGAGAAGAAGAAGCGTAACGAAGACGCCAATCACTCGCACTGTCAGATAGATCGGGAACTTCACCGCTGGAGGAGAAGCCATTTCTCTGTTCTCAACGGAGAGAGAGATACAACCAGAAAGATTACTTGTTTATTCTAATGCAATGGCAACATCCGCCGATACAGGGAAGGATTATTATATATATAGATGTAGAACTGATACCCATTATTCAAGCGAGCACACAGACACTGTCCACTTCCTTCTGCAGGGCTCGCAATACTAGGTGCTCCCCGATAAAATGAGGGAGAATCACACATAAAGGCCATGGAAGAAAATCACTATAAAGGACCATGAATTCTTAAAATTTCAGAGAATCCCTCAAATTTTAAATAAGAAAAATTGGGAAAAGTCTATACTAAAGGGCAGGGAAAAATCATTGTGTAGCCTTCTTGTTTCTTTTAAATTTTAACTCTAGCAACCTTATAGGTGCTGTGTTTTTTTGTCTTAATTAAATTATTTAATTTTATTTTATTAATACTATTAATATAGTTAGTCTCTATATAAGAATTAATGATATTAATAGAATAAAATTAAAAATTTAATTGAGAAAAAATATGTAAATATTAAATTAAATTTTAAAAAAATATAGGTCCATGTAATATGTTTTTTTAGAAAATTTATTGGTAAGAATATTTTGACACTATGTGTGTATAAAATTTGTAGGGCCCTTTCCTCCTCCTTAGGATAACTTCTTATCAATCAAATTTATAATGAAAGACTTTTTCTAAATTTTTCTTTTTAAATAAGAAGTAAATCCAGAAAAAACGCCCTTTTACAATTGTATGTGATTCGGTATAAATTGTGGAAGATGAATTGCAAATATTAAAAGATCCGTTGCAAGTTATAAATTGTAGAGATTTTGTAAATTCTAGGAGCTTGGTTACAAATGTTGAAAACATAATTGCAATCAGAAAGATTAATTGCAAGTGACTTATAAATTAATCCTTTTAGATTTGCAGAACTTTCATCATTTACTGATTTACTATTATTTTTTTGTTATTTATTAAAACATTTGCAATTGAACTTTTAATATTTACAAATTTTTCATAATTTTGTAACTTATTTCAATATGATCCTCCTAAATTTGCAATTGAGATTTGGCAAATTGCAACTGATTTTTTTATTATTTACAATTGAGCTATGCGTCAATCACGCAAGGATATTTTTGTTCATTTATTTCTTCTTTTAAAAAACCTTGATCCATCCTTATAATTTTGAAAATTTATGTTGCTTTAAAATGATTAATTTACTCCCAAAGTAATTTTGGGTCATTTTCCCAATAAATAATAGCGTATTTTTGAATTTTTCTTATTCAAGTTTTTCCTCATTTTGTAAAAATGATCCTTCCTCGTTTTTATATATACTTATAAACCAGAGTGAATTATCTCGAAATCAGATACAATTTTTTTTTTATTTTTCTTCTATGATATAAAATCTCAAAAATGAATTATTCTTTTTTTTTATATATAAAGTAGAAAGCAGTAAAACAATGCATCGTTATATGGATAATGCAGCTTGATTAAAAACTTTAAAGGGAAATTAATCCTGAAATCTTTAAGCTTTATTTGGTTTAACTAAAAATAGGGAGGGTATAAGTTTTGTTTTGGTTAAAGAATAGGGGAGTAAAGATTTATTGTTGAGTTCAAAAATATAGAAAAGCTAATTATAAATTAATAAATATATTTTTATTTTTTTATTTAATTTTTTTATAATATTTATATCAAAATTATTATTTTATAAAATATAAATATTAAAAAACCTATTACATAATTTATATATAATAAAAATATTTTTATATACATTTCAAAGCATAGTTTCATTAATTTTAACATATCCCATTAATTTTAATATCTTATAAAATTAAGAAATTAAAAAATATAAAAAAATGTTAACATTCTGACATTACTTTTATAATTATAAGATATATAAATATATTTATAACATATACATACTATTTTTTACCAATATACTTACCTTAAAATATATATTTTTATATTAATGCTATACAAGCTTACACAGAAAAAAAAATATTCCTAATCTAGTTAAATAATCTAGAATATATATTTGGTATAACTATTTTACCTAATAGTAGCTAAAAACGCAAAAAAAAATTTAGTATTGATAGTAATATGTAAGAAAAAATAGTTTTAAGTCAAGAGATATAATATTATAATAATAAAAAGATATTATAATTATTTTTGTTAATATTAGAATAAAAATTTGTCATTCTCCAAAAATCTCTAATTTTGGATGGCAATAGGAAGAGGGGAAAGAAGTACGAAAAGATAAAATTGTAAACCTTTTCTTTCTCTTCTATTTTTTAAATCAAACATATTTATATCTTCCATTCTCTCTAAAAATCCTAACTAAATAATGTCTTAGAGTTGCAAGTACTTTAATTTTGAATTAAGTTTCTACAATTTTTTAGTACTTATTATTTGATTCATTAATTTTATTTTATATATTTTATGAAATTTCATTAATAGAAAAACACCTTAAAAACATGAAATGAAACAAAATAAATTACATAAAGTTCATGAAATTTTATAAATTAAAATTAAAGAATTTTACACTTGAAAATAAATGCTTACAATACAATGGATCGAACTCAATTTAAATAAAATAAAATATAGGGATCTAATTCAAATTTGAAATAAATTATAAAACAATTATTGTTTTCAAAATTTTACATTATATATTAAATACATTGATGTCATAATCGCATCACGATTTTCATTGTCCAAGAGATTTGTCTATATGGAAGCAAGAAGCAACCAAGTGTGACGTTTTCCCCCCAAAAAAAATATGTTAGAGCAAATTATAATGCATCGTTTCATTTAAAAAAAATTACATATAATTTGCTCTATATATTGGTTATGATGTGGTGTATCTGAATGAGTATTTACATTCTTATTGTTAGAGCAAACATAGGCTTTTTTTTTTACATACATAATCAAATCAAAGTGCATTAATTATTCTATTTTGATAAAAGGATTTTTAGTAAACCACGAAGAAACAACACCATTTAGCCTTTTCCCCATACGAGGAGCTTCCCTTCTTTTATTAGACATGAAATAAAATAATACTAAACTATTAAAACAAGAGCGAAGCCTTCTTCTTTACTACTATTATAATAGTAAACCAACTAATAAGAGAATTATCACAAGTCATGTACTCAATGTCCATACGTGCATTGAACCTAACCTAACTAGTAATCAATCAGCCAAATTATTTTTCATTGGCCATGTTGTTTCATTAACCAAATCCCATAAAAGATCTCTTCTTTAGCTGAAAATCTTGATAGTAACCATTTTCCTTTTTTACTAATGTACAAGGATCACAATTTAGAAGGAATCATGTTAGATACCTCTTACAATAAGAATCTTGTTAGAATATTGGTTATATCATATATAAATCAGTTAGTTAACTCAATCTAATAAGATATCATAAATACTCTATATGAACATTGTATATAGAGATGTGAATGTTTGTCTTTAACTTGTCTCTTTCGTTAGACCTAACTTTTAGTATTGTAATGGGTATAATCATATCAGCACTAATACTCTAGATTCTAACAAAATTTTATAATTAAGTATGTTTAAGTAAGAGTGGTAATAGGATGATTTTTTTTAAGAAAAATCTCGTGTTACCCTCCTTTTTAGTGGTGAGGTCAATAATTTGGGCGGGACTAACTAAAGCATGATAGCGTTGGGGGATTTATTATGCCATTATGTGTTTGGGCTATCATAGGCCATTTGGGACTCATGAGGTCCATGTTGTGTTCACCTCGGTTGCTGGTTGTTTTCTTTCTATTGTTTTGAGATGTACTACCATGTGACTTTTCATATTTTAATGCCATATTGTCTTTTTCATCAAAAGACCAAAAGGAAAAAAACAATTTTAGTTGTTGGGAATGAAAAAATTACAAAAAGCCCCCAAATTTCAAGATAGATCCTATGATGGTAGTTACAAAAGTGAGGGGCACTCACTATACAAAGCAATATTTGGCCGAAAAGCAAAGGAAGCAACAAGAACAAGCAATCTCTTTTAAGATAAGATCACACCCGGAAGCTAGTGTTTGGATGCAAAAGGGAGAAACATTCGGATGAGGTAGCATTTCCATTTACTGAATTTAATACGATGGCTTGAATTGGTGATTAATTTTATTCATTAAAAAATTCAGGTTTCAAAACTCAAACTCAAATCTAATCTTTATCAAGTTAGGAGCATTGAAATTAAAGACTTCTCAATAAATATATTTTCTATTTTATTATTCTCTTTATAGGAGTGAGACTATTTATCATCTTAACTAACAGTTTGTTAATACAATTAATTATATATTTGGATGGATAAAAAATAATTGAAAGAAAAAATAGAAGGAAAAAGAAATATATTTGTCTCCTTATTTGGATAGGAAGATATAATCAAGAGTAAAAAAACGTGGAAGAAAAAAAAATAGGATGGTGCCTTTATGTTTCCCTCTAAAGTTTTCATTGGAGAGAAAATACGTCTTCCAAAATTGTCTTGAAACATCTTTCGTTTTTTGGCAAAAGAATATTATCGTTATTGTGAAATTACTATTTTTGTGTTTTCTCGTATTTATCTATCTATACATAAAAGAAAAAAAAACATTTTCCCCACTTTTTTCTCATATTTTCTCATCCCATCTGATAGAGAATAGGAGTAGGCTTGATCTTATTAAGATGAAAGCACACTGTTACTTACTGCTTAAGGACTTATTTAGGATAACATTAGAAAATATAAATTCTCAAAAGTCAGTAGCTAAGATAAAAAAAAAAAGTTAGTTGAAATAAAAAAAATTATATTCGGGGCATAGTCTTGGGATAACTAACTTTTTATCTAAAAATTATTTTAAAGTATTTTTTTATTTTTAACTTTTATTTTTTTATATTTGAACATTAAACGGTATTCATATAAGTTTCTATAAACAATTTTTTTATAAAAATACATTCAAATATAAATAATATTATATTTATTCACTTTTACCTAGTTTTAATTGACAAAAATAAATAATAATAATAAAAGTTACTTTTGCTAATGCCAAACAAGTCATAAAATGATAAGATGATAAATACAGACACGGAAGCAAAAAAAAAAGAAAAAAGAAATGTATTAATAATGTGATTTAAGGAAGACATAGAAGCCTCGAAAGATACATATAATTGGAGAAAAAGTGTACCTAATATTCAGAAGCTATATAATGCTACTTGTAGAATAGTTTTTTTTTTTGGCGTGGAAGAGACGACAATCCTACTACTAAAATGGGATTTATGATTTTTTTTTTCTTATTTGTATATGGACCATGATTGTTGTTTTAAAATGTTGATTTAATTCATGATATTGTGTGTTTGGTTTAAAATAAAAATAAAATTTTAAAAAAAAAATCTAAATTTTAATTTTAAAAAAATTAAAATTAATAATTATATTTATTTAAAAAAATTATAGATTAAATTATGATTTTAAACTAAAATTTTAGATAAATTTTTAAAAATAATTTTTAGATAAAAAAAATTATAGATTTTTTAATTATAATTTTATCTATATTTTTTTTTATATAATCTCTATTTTTTTCTCTTCTCCTCTTTTTTGTCTTCATTAGACGAGGAAGAGACAATGATGTTGGTTTTGTAGAGGCATTGTTGGGAAGGGTGATCTCTGAGGTGGAACGGAACTAAACTAGGGGTGGAACAAAGGTAGAACAAAATTAGAGGCTTTTCGTGCTCTTCCTTCTTCGTTTGTCATTATTATACTTTTTTTTCTTTGTCATTGTCGCCATGCTCTTCCTTTTCTATAGCTCACCCGTTAGTTTTTTCAGACTTGCAATGAAGATAATGAACTGATGATGATGATGATGATGAATGATGAATAATTTATATATTTATATATTCAATTATTATTTTATCTCATATACTTTTTAACAATTTATTAATCATAAAAATTATAATAATAATAATTATTAAAATATTTATTTATAATTATTTTTTTTATAATTTTTTTTATAAGTTAATCTAAACATATCCATAATCATTGAGGAGAAATTATGTTTATAGTATATCGTTTCAACTCCTAAGCGCCCATGGGTAGGTAGCGCCCATGTTAGGCATACAAGATTATTATGAAATAATAAATCTCTTGAAGTCATGTTTGTCGTTTAATTATTTAGTTTTTGTACTTTTTTTAAAAAGATAATATACAAAATAGAAGCTATATATTATTTCTAAAAAAACAAACGAGACGGTAGTATTTAATATTATTTTTTTAATATTATTCAATATTTTAAAATAATTTTTATATATTTAATACCTTAAAATATTTTTTAAATAGTATTTAGTATCTTAAGATAACTTTTTGTGCATCAAACATGATAAAATATTTTTTAAGAGTACTTAATATCTTTAGTTTATAATACTCATTATTATTGAAAAAATATTTTAAAAATAAAATTATATAAAAAAATTAATTTAAAATATTATATTCTATTGACAACAAATCATTAATACATCGTTGTGGCCATGACATAAATAATAATGAAAAGATGTTTCAGATATTATTGTAAAATTTAAAAAGAAAAAGGCATCATAATGAAAAGAATTGTTTATCTTCCACGTTACATTTTTTTTTTTTTCCAATACAAACATGATGACATTCCGTGGACCATAACGGCTATATCCCTGGAAAGTAAACTACTTTAGAGAGCCAAAGGTCATGAGTTTCATAAACGGCACATTTTGTTGAAGAATAAATAAATAATAATAATAAAGGCATATTCCTCATAAGGCGGTCATGAGTAAATGAGCTTATTCTTTACCTTTAACAATGATAGAGAAAATAATTTTACTTTTGTATTTGGTTCAATATTATTAATATTTTAATTTTATATTTTATATATATTTAATATTTTAATTTTATTTATATTTTTTTTAATTTAGTACAATTTTATCCATAATTTTTTTAATTTAATATAATTTTACTTATAATATTATTTTTTAAATACTAAAAGTTATACTAAATTAAAAAAATTATATATAAAATTATATTATAAATAATATTAAAATATTAACTATAAATAAGAAGTAAAATTAAGATATTATATATTATTTTATCCTTTATATTTAGTATGGGTCAAAAGTTAAAACTAATAAAATGGGCTAACACGCTGGTTGCAGATTATCCTTTCACAACCCGTGGGAGATGAGCCATTTAAGTTACAATTTTTTAAAAATACATTTTTTAATATATTTTAAAAAATTATTCAAAAATTTTAAAATATTAATAAAAATTTATAATATTATAGTAGTATAATAAAAAATATTAACGCTATACTTTTAAAAATTCTTATTTTATAAAAAATCTTAAATCTTACTACTATAAATATAAATAAATATTAATAAAATAATATTAATTATAATATATTAACTCATATCAATAAATTAATAATTATTTTTACTAATATTAAATAATAAAAATATTTAAAATAATATCTATAAATAATAATATTAATAATTGTTTTAAAAAAAAAAAGATGCTTACAGCCTTCACAGCCTGTCACTAAATAGCCAGTTTGAGCACGTCGTTGAATCGTTTTACCAGTTCTGAGAGCTCTATAATAAGCATGTAAAAAAGTATTTTTCGTGTCTCAGAGAAAAGAGCCAGCATTTTTTTAAAGTTAGAGGAGGAATATTGAGCTTGTGGAATCATTAAACTTATTTTTAAAAATGATTTAAAATTATATCTTAAATTCGTAAAAATAAATAAGTTATTAAAAACAAAAATAAATGAAGAATCACATCAATAAATAAGAAATACGCTATAAAATAATAGTGCTCTGGGCCTCACTCGTTTTCCTTCTATACAGATTGATTAAAAATTAAAATTATCATATCGAAAGGATTATATATATAGTAATAATATATTAGTTTAGAATTTTATTAAAATTAAATCCTTCGTTTATTCATTTTTTAAGATTATTATATAAATAATTTTTAAATTATTAAAATCATATATGTTTAACATTCATGGATATTGTTCTTAAATTATTTTTAAAATTTTTCAAAAATTACGTAGATTTCTTCGATATTGTTAATAAAATTTTACTATATGAATTTTGAAAATATTTTTCACATCCCATCCCATTCCATCCTCTCTTTCTCATCTTAATTTTCTAATCGTTAGGTTAATATTTTGTTCATAAAAAAAAGTTAAGAAAGGACTTTAAATTTGTATCATTTGCTTTAATATTGATACTCATGTTCATTAATAAAAGAATGTTAATAAAATTCTGAAAGCCCATCAAATAACTTATGATAAAGAGTCTGTTTAGATAAAAATTTAAAAAATAATTTATAAAAAATAATTTTTATATAATTTTTAGAAAAAAAGATTTTAAAGAAGAGTTTAGAGAAAAAAATATTTATGAATAAATGAGTATTTAAATAATTATTATTAAAATGACTTTTATAATTAAAAAATTATTAGAAAGAGTATAATTTTATTAAAAATATAACAAAAGAAAGAGGAGAGATGGGAGAGAGAAGAAGAGAGATGATAAAAATGAGAGTGTATAAGAAAAATAAAAATAAAATAGTAATTAGGTAGTATATAAATTTTTTTACTGATATTAATTTCAATAGTTTATTAAAAAAATTAATTTTAAATTATAATTTAATTTAAAAATATTTTTATATAAATATAATTATTTATTTTATTTTTTTTAAATAAAATTTAGGATAAAACTTTTTTAAAAGAGGTTTTTTAATCAGGTGTCAAATATTGACTAACACCTTAATAAAATTTTATTTTTCATTCTTAAGTTTGTCCATACCTATAAAAGTTGTACATGACGACGCCACGAAGATTAGGTCAATTAAAGCTTAAAGCTTGACAATTTAACATTATAATCAATATAAAACTAGAGATTTTCCCCATACATCCTATAAGGAGCATAAATTAATAAGATTATTGATTAATTATGATTATAGGATCAAAATATTTTAGAGATTAAAGTAAATTATGATTATTGTAAATTATCATATGGTTATAAATTAAAATTAATTAATATAATTATTAATTAATTACTATTATATAGTTTAAAATTTTTTAAAAATTAAAATGAGATTGTTGATTAAAATTATTGATTGTAGCTTGTAAATAAAAATAATTAAAAATATTGAATTATATTAATCAAAATTTATTTTTAATTAAATTATTTATTATAAGATTTTAAAAATCTAGTTAATAGGATGATAAGAAGAAAACTAAGAGAGAATGGGAGGAAGAGAAAAAAGAAAAACTATAAGATGATAATTCAATACATCAAAAATATACCGTAACTAACAATTATAACACAGAGTAATTAATAATAATAATCAAATATTAATACTAATATGAGTTTATGATTCCCAACAATATTACAAAAATGCAGGGTCAAAGGTTATGATTTCAACCTGAACATATTTATAATAGAGACAATTTGATATTATAAAACTTGTGTAGGAGAGAGACAGTAGAACACTACATTTTATTAAAAAATAAAACGTTTCATAGCAACTTCAATCAGTCCAAAAAAATAAATTAATTAAAAATTAAAACTGGAATAACAGAGATTTTGTGGGGATTTTGTTTTTAAGCGAGAGCAACTTCACTTATTCCGAGGTTTCAGCCCTTTGATGGGGCAAAAAAAAAATATTGCCATTATCCATCAGGGTCATTTTCGTACCAATATAAAATTTTTAATTTTTAATATATGTAGCACCCCGAACAACCGAAATATGAGTAGAGCGAGAAGAGGAAAAGTAATAGTAACAATTACGTTAAAGTCCCATAGTCAATTCTGTATTATCAAATAAGTCCTAATAAAACCTGAAATTATTCTCCAGCGTTTAGGGGCTAATTGAAAATTAAATTTGGTGGTCTTGTCCAATTACTAAAATGCACTTCATTTTTTTTTTAAAAAAAAAACGCCATCTCCACTACCAAAACTATGTTGTTGGCGGATGCACTAACATTGGAGCTATGAAGATAGAAATTGGCTAAGGTGATTAAGCAAAAACCCCTTGGTTTTCCAGAATAATTTTTAATATTTAACTGCCAATAAAAATTAGATAAATTTAAAAATATTTATTAATTAATGTGTCAAGCCAATTTAGTTAAGTAGTGCAAATAATAATATACAAGAGATATTAGGTTTAATATCGTCTAAGATTATCTCAAATTTTTTTTAAAATTATCAATGATAGAGCTTTAACTGTCACTAACAATAGTTTAACTACCTGGAGATATAACTATTAACGATAGAGTTCTGTTAGTTAGTGATACTTATGACAAAAGTGGATGCTTTTGTTTTTTTTTTAAAGAAATGAAGGATATTTTGGTATTTGGGGCTATGAAATTTAATTTCTTATTAGTCTCCTGGTCTTGCAGAGTAATTTCAGATTTTATTGGGATACTTTTACTATAAAATTATAGTGTGGGACTTTAGTGCAATTATCTCTAACAATAATTGCCAAATAAGCCGAAAACGACAAATGCTATGAACCATTCAGCTCTTTTCCAACCTCACACCGTGGCATTACCCATTCCCAGCGAAGTCCACATTCTGTCTAATCATCCTCTCCTGTCTCTTTTCCCAAATTATCCCTTCTCTTCCCTTCTTTTTACGCTTCACTCCTTCCATTTTCAATGTCGGCTTCTTATTCTTCTTCTTGATCATTCTTCGTAACATATTTTTGACATTTCTTAAGAAATTGCTTTATACTTTTTAGGTTTATTAATTTACAAGTTAACCCCAGTTTAAATCCTTTACCAAGTGCAAAGTGTTCCCAGGCATATATGTAATGTTGTATTTGGTACACAATGTTTCTAAGATTAGGAAAGTTCAGTGATGTGATTATTACGTTTTTACATCAGAAATAAAAAAATGATATATTCAAATGAAAATATAAAAAAATAAAAATGCTACATAAAACTTATAATAATATCTATATGGGATTTGAAATTAAAAAAAAATAATATTTATAAATTATAAAAAATAAGACTTATATTTGTATAAAATATATGACACATCTTATTTTAATATGTAAGCACTACTGAATTACAAAGATTTTGACTAATAATGATATATCTTTATATATTGTGTTTTAATAATTTTGTAAATGTTTAAAATGGTACAATGTCAAAAAACGTTTATACTGGTCAAAACATTAGGATATTGGTTCTTAAATATAATATTTTAAATATTTTTTGATCTTTAATTTATAATTTAATTTAAAAATAGACTATAATCTTAAATATAAAATATATTTCTTATATTTATTATTTTTTTAAATTACTCTTAATAATATTTTCTCAACAATAATTAAGAGAGGAAGGAAGAATTAAAAAATAATTAAATATTTAAAAAAATAATATATTAACTAAATTAATTAATTTATTTAATTTAATCAAATTAATTAAATATGTTATATATTAAAAATTAAAAAAAAATTAATCTATAATTGAATTCTTACAAAAATAACATATCTTAAAAGTTATGACAACAATACTATCTCTTTTAATTTTAGCGATATTTTCTAAAAGCATCAATGTATTTTTAATGGAATTTTTTTTATGAATATAAATATAATAACAAGAGCAATGTAAAATTTGGGGAAAACAGCACCGTAAAATGAAATAGCAATGTTGTGTCAATACAAAAAAGTTGGCCCCCCAGGCACCAGGGGTAATATGGTCATAACAGTAAACTCACACGCACACCCACGTTACAAACCAAAAAAGCGATTGGATGAAGTGACGAGATTACCCTCGCAGAATAAAATGAATTAAAGAAAGGAAGGGTGTTTAGGTAATATAACAATAGAAGGAATGGATGAAGTCAGATAAATAAGATGATAAAATAAGAAAAAGAAAAGAACGGGAGCGTTCAACGCAAAAGCACACAAAGGAGGGCAACTAGTGAAGAGAGAGAAAGTGAGAAACACAATACCGTTTGAGTTCGAGAGACGCCATCGGACTTGAAATCCACAATTCGCCGGAATTTGGAAACTGTTTTTGCTTCCGAACTCTAGGGTTCTTGTCTGAAGCCACAAGAAACTTGGAGAATTTTCGTACGCGGGTGGGCTACTTTAGTTTGAGCTTCTTGTCGGTTGCTTTATGAAGTTGAATTCTGAACCTGCGATTCTGGGTTTCGAAGAGCTGTGGGATTTCAATTTGGAATCTAGAGGGTTGGGTTTTGTTGTGAGATTTTGTTTGTGATGTTGACGCCTCAGAAGTTGTGGTCTCTCACACCCAAGAGGGTGACTTGGTCGGGTCACAATTCTGGTGATGGAACTGCTTCTAAGGGGAAGAGTGTTGCTTTCCTTGAAGCCAAGACGCCGGCTTCTGGTTCTGTTCGTGAAAATGGGGACGAAGGATTAGTTGGATCCGGTGGAGCACCCATGGATCGGGAAGTTTTGGTTGAGAGAATTTCCAGTCTTGAAAAGGAGGTTAGTCAAGCAGTGACATTCGTAGCTATGAAGCACGGGAAAATTCCAAAATATAAAAGCATTGTTTCTTAACAGTAACACTTCGAATTGCAGTTAGGCGCTTAAAATGTTGTCGCGTGGCGTGTCTGTGATATGCCTTTTGAATGTCCTTGGGGTTTGGGTTACATTAAGTATTTGGCTTGGATGTTTTTTATGTTACATGCTCGACTTCTTTAGCTTCAATTACCTCCAAAACTTAACGGTACGAGGAATATCTAAATTTTTGGGGGAGGAAGAAAGTACTGAAGTTGCTATTCTTTTTGGTAGTTTAAAGCTTACTAGCTTTCCATTATGGATTTGAGGTTTTTTGGTCATAAAATTCCTTCATTGAAACTAATTTACTTATTGGAAGTTAGCTTTATCCTCTTTGAAGTGCGCAAAAGAATTATTGTTTTTGCTTCCCCCAAGTCTTTTGATTACTTAATGTGGGTGCAGATACAAAAACTAAAATTCTGTTTTGGGGGCTTGTTATGTTGGTCCAAGAACATTGCTTGGTTATGTCAGTTCATGGTAATCTAGCTATCCAAACCTGCTGTTATTAAGTTAGTTCATGAAAAAAAACTTTTCCTTCCCCTTTCTTTTTTTGCAAGGAAAGTCAATTTGTGGAAATTTTTTTTTGGGTGATTGATACATGAGTGGCATCTTCATTTCTTGTGTTATAGTAGATCAGCAAAAGTAGTCATTTTACCATATATTGTTTGCTATTTGTGGGAAATTATGGTTTTGCCTTCCTACTCTTGAAGACTTAATTTATGTTGGTTTTTGAGATTTGGGTAACTTTGAAAAACACGAATATTTGGGGAAATGTTTAATCATAAAGGTGGAATACTATTCTTAAAATACGGTCCTTAAATCTGCTCAGTGCTATTTGAAATAAGAGTGGTGATTTTGAGGGACTGAGCATTATACCAAAAGTTCATTCATCATGGGATGTTTCAATTTTCTTTCAAGGTTACATTTTTTGGGTATTTCTGTTTGATGATTTATTTGGTTTTGAATGATTTAACCTGATTATTATTTTTTTGACCAGCTTTATGATTACCAATTCAATATGGGCCTTCTGTTGATTGAAAAAAAGGAGTGGAACTCCAAGTTTAAAGAGCTAAGCCAGGATTTACAGGAAGTGAGGGATGCTCTAGAGCAAGAAAGGTCGTCTCATTTAATTCCTATATCTGAAGCTGAGAAACGAGAAGATAATCTAAGGAAGGCCTTGGGTGTCGAGAAGGAGTGTGTGCTTGATGTAAGATTTCTTAATACATACTTATACTATTTGCATGCTTTTTTTTTTTCTATGACGAAATATCAACCTCATGGATGATCTATACTTCATTGTACCTTTATCATTGTTGTTGAAGTATTTCTATTGCTTGATAATGTTTGGAAATTTTCCCACCAACAGCTTGAGAAGTCTTTACGAGAAATGCGTGCCGAGCATGCAGAAATCAAATTCATTGCGGACTCAAAGCTGGCTGAAGCAAATGCTTTGGTAGCTAGCATTGAAGAGAAATCTTTGGAAGTAGAGGCCAGGTTACATGCTGCTGATGCCAAGCATGCAGAAATGAACAGGAAGAGTTTAGAGATGGATAGAAAATCAAAAGACTTGGAGGCCCAAGAATCTGCACTTCGAAGAGAGCGCTTATCATTTATTGCAGAGTATTCCCAGTGCTATTTATTACTATCTTCATCATCATTATTATTATTGGTTGTTAAAAGTTCACCTTATTTTGATTTATGACAGGAAAGAATTGCATGAGAGTACATTATCTAAGCAGAGGGAGGACTTACGAGAATGGGAAAAGAAACTGCAGGAGGGAGAGGACAGGCTAGCAAAGAGTCAAAGAATTCTCAATGAAAGGGAGCAGAGGTCAAATGAGACTGACAGAATATTGAGGCAGAAAGAGAAGGAGCTTGAAGACACACAGAAGAATATTGAAGCATCCAATGTGACCTTGAGAAGCAAAGAAGATGACATAAACAGCAGGCTTGCAAATATAAATCTAAAAGAGAAGGCAGAGTTTTTTGGTTTTTGAACTATTGTTTGGACATTACTTTTTTTAATTCTTGTATCATGTATTTTATCATTGTGTGTTGAATGTCAATATCCTTTTGATGCAGGAATATGATGCAATGAAAACGAACTTGGACCTGAAAGAGAAGGAGCTGTCTGTGTGGGAAGAAAAACTCAATGATAGAGAAAAAGTATGTTAATTTACTTAATTTTTGTTAATGGGTAATTTTAGAGATGGATGGTGATTGCCTATATAAATTTCTGTATTATCTTTGTAGCTATTTTGAAACTTTTGGTCATTCTAAAGTTAGCAGTGGTTAGGTTCTCAACATTTTTTGGCGTGATTGAAATTGAAATGATTTGAAAAGTGGAACAATTTTGCTGAATTGTTACACTGAAAGAAAAATTTTTGGGATCCTAAATCTTATTAGTTATTATTGAATTTAATTTGGTGTCTCTACTGCTACTTATATTTTTTTCTTATTTATTGATAGGTTGAGATTCAAAAGCTTCTTGAGGAACACAACGCCATGCTTGATTTGAAAAAGCGGGAGTTTGATGTGGAATTGGAAGAAAAAAGAAAATCCTTTGAAGCTGGACTACAGGATAGAATGGTGGAACTGGAAAAGAAAGAAGTTGAAATCAGTCACATGGAGGAAAAAGTTGCAAAGCGTGAACAAGTGTTGGAAAAGAAAACAGAGAAGCTTAGGGAAAAAGAGAAAGAGTATGAATTGAAATTGAAAGGTTTGAAGGAAAGGGAGAAGGCTATTAAGTCTGATGAGAAGAACTTGGAGAAAGAGAAAGGGAGACTAGAATGTGAGGAGGAGAGATTGCTCAGTATGAATACTGAAGTTGAGAAGATAAGGGATGACAATGAAAAAGAGCTTCAAAGGATACATGAAGAGACGAATTGTCTTAGAGTGACTGAGGAGGAGAGGTCAGAATATGTGCGCTTGCAATCAGAATTAAAACATGAAATTGATCAGTACAGGCTTCAGAAAGGACTGCTTCTGAAAGAAGCTGATGATTTGAGGCAGCAAAAGGAGACTTTTGAAAGAGATTGGGATGAGCTGGACCTGAAAAAAGCAGATATAGAGAAGGAGCTGAAAAACTTGACTAAACAAAGTGAAGAAATATCTAAACTGCAACAAATTGAAGAAGAAAAGTTAAAGAATGAGAAGCAGGCAACTGAAGAATACATACAAAGAGAGTTGGAAGCTCTCAAGTTGGCTAAAGAGTCATTTGCTATTCAAATGGAGACTGAGAAGTCTGACTTAGCTGAAAAATCTCGAAGTGAGAGGAACCGAATGCTTCTGGATTTTGAGCTGAGGAAAAAAGAACTTGAAGCTGATATGCAGAAACAGTTAGAGCAGAAAGAAAAAGATTTTCTAGAGAGGAAGAAATTATTTGAGGAAGAAAGAGAGCGTGAATTAAGTAATATTAACCATTTGAGAGAATTAGCCCATAGAGAGATGGAGGGAATGAAACTTCAAAGAAGTATAGTAGAAAAGGAAAAACAAGAAGCTGTTGAGAATAAAAAAGATATGGAAAGACAGCAGTTGGAAATGCGAGTGGACATAGATGTGCTTGTAGATCTTAACAGCAAGCTGAAAAGTCAGCGGGAGCAATTTGTAGAGGACAGACGCCGTTTTTTTAATTTTGTTGAGAAACTCAGGAGTTGCCTGAATTGCGGTGAAATGGTCTCTGAATTTGTGTTGTCAGATTTAAAATCCTTAGCTGAAATTGAAAATATAGAGGTGCCTTCACTTCCAAAATTGGCTGATGATATTGTGCAAGGTAGTCATGATGGAAATCTGGTTTCAGGGGAAAATACTGGAGTGTCACTTGCAACTGAGTCAAAATCTCCTGTCTCTGGCGGAACGATATCTTGGCTGCGTAAATGCACCTCTAAGATATTCAAAATCTCCCCAGGTAGAAAGATGGAGTCTGAAGATGCCCATGCTTCAAGAGAGGCAGCAAAATTTGTTGAAACAGGTAGAATTGGGGAATCATCAGGGGGAATACCTGGCCCTGAAAATGAAGAAGAGTTATCATTTGCAATTGTAAGCGATTCTTTTGGTGTCCAGAAGACCAATCCTCACAATGACGTAACAGAGGTCGAAGCTGAAAAAGAGTTATCCGTTGACAATCAAAGTGACATTGACAGCAAGGCACCAGAAGCTCCAGAAGACTCCCAGCTCTCTGATTCAAAGAGCGGTCAGCAGAAAGCTCGCAAAAGAGGAAGGCCCAGAATAAAGCGTAATAAATCTGTGCTAGCTGTTGTCAAAGATGCTAAGAACATACTTGGAGAATCCTTCAATGGCGATGAGACTGAATATCCAAATGGAACTGCTGAGGATTCTGCCAATATGAATAATGAGACACAGAAACCATCCAGTAGAAGAATGCCAGCAAATGCAAGGAAACGAAACCACGTTCAAACATCTCAAATGACTCTGAGTAAAAATGATGGTGATGTCAATGAGGGGCACTCTGGTAGTGAAGTACAAGGGCAACCCAAAAGGCGGAGGCAGAAGGCTGCTCCCCCCGCACGCGAGACAAGATATAATTTGAGACGATCCAAAGCGTAAGTACTTTATTCTGATTCATATATGCAGATATCGATTATTTACTTGTAGCTAATGTGACCTCATCTTGGTCATTTGGAGAAGAAAATAGGAAAAATCAATGCGTGTTATTTTGATGTTCATACTTTATGTAAGTGAATAAGTTCTCATTTAGGTCATTTTGCTATGTTGGAGCTTACTAAAGTAACTTTTACTTGCTGTCACTTAGGATTTCTTAACATTCTGGTTCTATGTTTGAGTTGGATCCAAGAAGTTTTTTTTTTTGCTTGATCTTTATATCATCTGCAATTTTTTTTTTTTAATATTATTAGACCAATAGTTTTCTTTTAATTTTTAGAGTTGATGATAGCTGTAAAAAACTTACTGGCCTTTTCTGTCTATTGACGTGGTTGTACACTGATTGCTATAGTGGAGCAGCAGCCACATCTAGCCGAGCCTTGTCTGGAGGTGGTAGCAAGGAAAGCGAGGGAGAGGTTGATCGTGTAAAAGAAACAGAAGATGCGATTTTCCACTCTAAAACTTCTCCCTCGATGGGTGTTACTAATGAGAATGGTGGGGGCATACTTCTTGTGAAGGTGAGCATAGTTCATGGCGTTTTATGTTGCGTCTTGTTTCCCTTTTATTTTGTACTCCTCAATTTTTGGATCCTTCAAGTTCGAATTACCTTTTGAGAGCATTACTGTCATTCGAAGTTTGGGATTGAGAATAACCACTAAATCTTGTGTGTTTGTGACCTGAAACTCCGTGTTTTACAGTCTGAGAAAATTGTGGAGATCCAGGATGGCTATGGTGAAACGACACGTAATGCAGCCTTGAGCGAGGAGGTGAATGGGACACTGGACGACGCCGGGGATCATGATGCCGAGTATAGAAGTGAAGAATCCCATGGCGAAGATGCTGGTGGAGCAGACAACGGAGAACATGATGAATGCATTGAACATCCTGGTGAAGCTTCTATAGGGAAGAAACTCTGGACTTTTTTAACAACATAATTCTTTGCTTCATCTTTCTTATGATGCAGCTGTGGCTTGGTTCTTGACCTCATCAACTCTCTTAGGCATGATGTCATGGGTAGTCTGATGGATGGTAGTTTGTATTAACTGTTAAAACCATAAATGTAAGTGGTAACCACTTAAGTACGTAGGACTCAGGAGGGGTGGTTGGATTTTTTTTTGGTGCTGATTTTTATTTGGGATCAAGGACATTGAGGCCCTCTGTACTTTTAACAGTCTTAGGCATTGAATAGTTGTAGTCTTCAGTGTTAGAGTGGAAAGTTAGCTTCCTCCTCCTCCATCGAAATATTGATTGTTGTATCAAAGTGTTTTACAATATTCTCTGAAATGTGAGTTTATGATAAAGTGCTTTACGGGCAGTTGGCCTGCTGTCCATTGAAGAAATAGTTGGAAGATGAAATAAAAAGGATTTTTTTTTTAGCTTTTAATATAAGAGTTATTTAATTTTTTTAGATAAATAAAAGAAATTAAATTAATTAATTAATTATAATTAAATATAATCTATTAAAATAAATTTATATTATATATTTTTAAATTTATTTAAAATAATTAATCATTTTTTATATTAATTATAGTTAATTAATTTTTTTAATATTTTTAATTTATTTAAAAATATCTTTTAATTCTTATATTAAGGATTGCACTGTACTTAAAAGGTTTTTTTGTATGTGCTTAGGAGTCTTCTAATGAAAATATCCGTGTGTTTTCCAAGGGATATATTTTTTCGGAGAAACTTAAAAAATTTATTATTTGTTTAAAGTTGTAAACGACTCATGTTTGTTATTTTTAATTTATAATTTGATTGATAATGAATAAATACTATTTTTTCCCATTCTAAATATAAAAGTTTTTTAGTTAATTTGAAATATAAAAAAGTAATTAAGATTATTATTTGTAAATAATATGCATAAATTTTGGGGAAAATGACAGAAAAATACCCTAAAAACTAAATTATAAAGTAGAACTATTAATTATAATAGATCAAATATTACTAACAATAGATATGACATTACTAACACAAAGTTCTATTTTAATATTTATCAATTTTTTATAGTTTTTTTCTGTCATTTTTCTTAAATTTTTGTATGTAACTTTTTTTTTTAAATTTGTTAAGATTATATATATATATATATATATATATATATATATCTTCAAAGTTATATATCACACGGTTCTTTGACCAGACTGTCCTCTTCCAGTTCATCAAAACCTTATTTCAGACAAGAATCATTATAACTACAGCAACATTGTTCCATAAATGTTTCTACATCATAATCATCATCTCACCATCATCAAATCATTCTCAACTAGGAAATTGCATGCAAACGTACTAAGGATAATGCATATAAAGATATGTGATTTCGTGTCTATTAAAATAGGGTAGATTTGTACGCTTATGTGAATTATACTTAATTTATGGGGATTAAATTTGGAAGATTATGCATTAAATAGGAGTATCTTAAAGAATAAGGAAAAAAACAAACTTGGAGTGCAAGTTACGAAAGAGAAAACCAGGAAAAAAAATTGAGGAGTGCAAATTAATTAGAAGAGAAAATAAGGAAAGAAATTGGCGTATAAATTTAGGAAAAGAAGAGAAAAAAATATGTGATTTGGCCATGGAAAGTAAGAGAAACATATGGATTTTTCCATGAATTAATGTCAACAAAGGGTCTTCAAAAGGGGGCTAGAGGCCAAGGATTGAAGGTTTGCACATCTTGAAGTAGTTTATCTTAATTTTTTTTCTTCTTTGTTGTATTTTGGATTTTCATGGTCTACAATGAATAATCTGTGGTTTTACTTTTAGCTACGTGTGGTTAACTTTTCTTTTCTAGAATTAGCTACTTTTTATTGAATCATTGACTAGGTATTGTATCTCTCTCTCTCTATTTTTATTTTGTCTACTGATTCATCAGAGCTTTATCTTAACTACATCCAGATCTGACATGTACCGTGTACCTGGCTAAAGTGGGTAAGTTTTCTAACGAGAATTTTCTTCATACGCCAAGGTTCAAACTTAATATTTTATTTAAGCGATACCAAACTACTTACTATTCGAACCAACCCTTATAAGTATTGTTATCTCTTTTTATTTGACTGTAATAACATTTATGTTTGTCTTCTTAAGTGCATTCTTTGTAGTTTTATCAACAGTATTTGACGTTTGGATGTTCTAGTTATACCAAAAAATAGGGATTGTAGAATAAGCCATGAAATAAAGAATTGTGAGATTGCTATGCTTGAGAACAATTTGTTAACTAAGACATAGAAACATATCCCAAAAAAGCAAAAACTAAGATTGAAACATATTCTTTATACTTATTTATAGAGTAGAGAGAAAATATTTTTTATTCTATTTATAAATTATATTATTAATTTTTTCACATAAATATATAATATAATTTTATCATTTATTTATTATTATAGTGTCTATGTTTATTCTTGGTTTAGAATATATATACACACACAAATATTAAATAGGAATAAAATTAAAAAATTACTAAATTTTAAAATAAAGTTAACGAGGTTTAAGAGTTTTGTTGATTCTGATAAAACATGTTCGAAATAACTTATAAATGGGATCAGAGAAATATTAGTTAGCCTCACATCTAATAAAAAATAAGCATAATTGAACTACATAGAATTAGAGATAAGCATCTAATTAGCAATAATTAATCCCATGGAATGCTTTGCTGCAGTGGTTTGAAAAACACATGTAGTTAAATATTGAATCTTGACTATCATACATAATTGCATGAAAGAAATGAACGTGCATATAATAGGGAATAACTAATTCTAGGTTCTCTTATCATATTATTACTCATTTTCTACATTCTCATTTGCGCCTTTTAATTTCAATCACTTTTAAAGTTTCAATATTTCTTTTCTTTGGTTCAAAATTTAGTTTGTTGTGAGTCTATTATACAATCCATGGACTTGTATATATTTACATTTGGGGCAAACAAATTTTTGTACAAGTAACGGAAATAATGATGAAAATAATAACAATAAAATATAAAACATCAAGCATCTGTGTACTTTTAAGTAACAAAATTTTCAGCTCCATGAGCCTCTCTGCACAAATTTATGTACGAAAGCAATACAAAGTACACTAGCCTAGTTAATATATACTTTGGCGGTTAACTGTGACCAGCATCGACCTCCATTGCTATTTCTCTTGCAGATCCTAAAACTGCAACTCTACGCAGAGATTCATGTTGCTGTGCTAACCATTCTGCATAATTCTTCATATCACTGCAGTATATATTAACATAAACCAATTAAGTAATCACTAAATTACGCAACTACAACTTGGATTATATTCTTATGGACCTAAAGCCACTTAGAGAAACAGAGAGGTTTGAGGGCCCCACTAAAAAATCTCTCTTTTTCTCTCTTCATGTGGATCTTCCTCTATATTTAGAGAGAATTTCTATTATTAACTGTTGTGAACTTGGAAAGTTGCTTACTTGCATCGTGGGATGCGACAATCTGAGTCATTGCAATTCTTTGAGTGAAGACTCAACACCGACCATGCCTTCTTACAGTGTTGGCATCCCCCACGTGTTTTAACAGTGCACTTGCTTGCATGGGAAAACAGCTTTTTGATCAGAAGACAGTTTGGATAAGAGCATGGTTGACTTATAGTTGAGTTACATTCAGATGCGTGTCTTAGAACTTTCAGAAGTTCCTGTCTCTGCAATTATGAAGGGCATATATAGGTCAGACATTGAACATATTGTGACAAGGATATAAAGAGAACAGTATGAAGGTGCTGCGGGTCGTTCATGGAACATGTTTTTAGTGTTCTTTGGGGCCAGCATAGAACTTCTAATCCAATTGTAATTCTGATAAACTTATAGTTATGTGAAGTTTCTTCACCTCTCCTCAATATTTATGAAGATCCAAGTTTCTGATGTTATCATGCACAGCTCCAAAACAAGAAAGAAAGAAGGCCAATACCTACCATGGTAGTTTTCTGCTCTAACCCTTGATTCTCTGACAGACAATGAGCTGTGCAAGAACATTGTCTTAACTTGTGCTCATGGCAATTAGCACCCTTTTCCTCGTAGCATGCTGAGCAGACGGACAACTGTGGACAAATATCACATTGCCAGCTCAGCTGGGAAACATTATCTTTACGGCAAATGGAGCATCTTGAATCCGAATTATGCGAAGCAGAACTCTTGAGATGATAGAGAAGCATCATTGAGGAATGCTTGGCCCGACGGAGTGTATCAAACTGAAGTAGATTCTGTTGGAAGAAATTCAAAAAATCAACCCTATTCTGAAATAAATTATTGCCCAGGACGATATCATTCTCCTTAGTATCACCAGGGATGTCATCCACGACAACCTGCGGAGAAAACAATTCAAAAATGTTAGATTCAATGGAAAGATATGTTGAATGAGCCAAAGTTGTCAATTTTAACTTTAGACAGTTACCTGGCAGAGAGTATGCTTCTCCCCACTAATTGAAGTATGTGTGTCAGAAGTGTGGCATCTGAAATAATAATAAGAAAGGTGTCAATAGTAAGACAAAGCAATGAAGGAGCAAAGTGGGAAGAAAAAGGAATTCAATTTAAATATTTGTTATAAATTCTGTAATTTTTATCGAAGTTTGAAACTTCAAAAATAGCTCTTCAAAGAGCAGGAAATGCCAAATCAGAGGAGGAAAAAATTAGTACTAAATAAGTTCTGGCATAACTACCTTTCACACTGCTGGCATTTCTTGCACTCGGTGCAAAACCATCGCTTTCCAGACGATATCACCTCATGACAAAGCGTGCATGCATACTGCAACTGGACTATGATGAAGTCTTCCTTGACGGGTAATATGGTTTGGCCCAACTAATAAAAGGGAAATGAAGATATCAGATTACGCTATTAGATCATGAACATTTAATGATTTTGACGTTTTCTGGGCCAAAATGCTGATATTTTTTCCACCAACAATGATATAATAACTTACAAACAGAAAATGTGCACAAAAATATTCCTTTGATCAAGTTTAAATAAATTATAAAGTTCTAGAATAGCAATTGCATCCAGAAGCAACAACATTTCTCTTTTGCAGCAGCCATGATCTCTAATGTGCTTTCTCGTCTTTGTTTTATTCAGTCTCTCATATCCAACATTAAACCACAAAAAGACCTATCAGCTTTACAAATCCAAGAAGTTCAAAAATTATCTTCCCTGTATGGCAGTAAATTCCTTTTAGGTCCCTATGCCTCAAAATGCAAAATTAACATTAACTGTTCTAGTTATTAAAAATCATGCCAGACTTTGGTCCCAATAAAATCACAAGACCATATTATGATCAAAGACCTAAATCTAAAATCCTTTTTCATTTGTGTTGCTCGAATAATTTTAATGTTTATAGCCAACTAAGAAACTATTTAGGCCGTTGTATAAGACGACCTACTATGCAGATAAATGCTGGTGAGAGACAAGATATACTTACTTTTTGCATCACCAGAACGTCTTTTGAAGGGTTTGTATGTCCCATTGACTTTAGAGCTCTTTTGGTCAATACATGTTTCCACTTTTTGCCTGACTCTGCTTTACTCTCTTGTTCAATTTTCTTGATTTCATCCATAGCAGCACCAGACCAGTAGTCTCCATCAAAGTATGGCAAACGAGCAGCCGTCACCTTGTATGAGTCTCTTCTTTGAGCGGTAACAAAGAAATGATCATGGACATTCGTCAAACCAACTACAATGTCTTCTGCAGTAGCCTTTCTTAACACTGAATGATACCTGCACAAATTGAACAGGCGATGTAAATACCCAATAATTATGAGCAGCAAGGATTACAAGCGAACACAACACACAAATGCATAAAGATTGAGAAAGAAAGAAATACCAGTGTCTTAGTTTATCATTCTTTGGAGTTTTCTGGCTCTGAGGATGGCAATATAGCACATAATCATCCCCTTTTGGAGGAGGACATGCCCAAATGTAACATTTTTCGAAACCTCGTTTCTTGCAAAATTCAAGGTATCCAATCTAAGGATAGCAAAATAAAAACGCTGAATCACTATATACATGCCAATAAATTTCGTTAACTTTGAATACATAAACTTGAAGAGGATAGATATACAGTCTAACAAAAACTGGGAAATGAATTTTATGAGTAACCTACCAATATTTCATGATACACAAATGTACGAAGAGCTTCTCCAGTCATAGTCTCTCTTTCAGGCCTAAAATACTTGACTGAATCAAGATATGAGATGTACACACAACGATGATTTGGGTGATCACATTCTGAGCCGAACTCCTGGACAAAAATAACATAGATACACACATCTACTCCCTCAATGTTCTGGAACAACAGAATGACCTGCAACAGAAACTAACTTGTTAGTTCTCACCATTACAAAGAGAAGGCTAGTCCTGAAGAAGTCACTGAACAAAATTATACAGAAATCAACCTCTAACTTACTTTTGACGTATATGGGAACTCTAGAGGGTAGTTCTCCCCAGACAGGATGTCAAGAAACTCGCTTTTCACTTTCAATTGCTTTTCAACTGAGAGGACCACCCTTACAGTAAGATTTTCTGCTCCAGAAATCTGCAAACCAAATACGTACATAGAAAATTAGGAAATAAAGTAATTAAAAAAATGAAAAACGATATAGAACTTATTTACTATTTTGCCAGTCTGCTTGTTCACTGGTAAAAATAATGGAATATAATATAATAACAAAATTTCTTATATATATGCCAAAAAGTTTAAATAGATGTTCAACAATTGTAATTGTGCTGCAGTTTGCTCCATACCTCATCAACATTCTTTCCTTCAACTTTTGCCTTGTGCGCTCTCTCGTGTTCAAGACGCGAAAAGAGTCTTTTCTCTATATGGTCGCTAAGCTTGGTCCTTGGCAATTCCTTAGCACCAAAAATAGCAGTCCCTAATGGTTTGCGAATTCCTTCTTCAATTTCCTTAGAGCGGCATTTGGGACACACATACGGAAATTCGCCTTCTGTATTTCTCTTACCGTTGAAGAGCGCACATATCTGATGTTGCCACCTCTGACATTTATCACATTGCACCCACTAGAGGAAGCAACACAAGAAAGGTGAGTTTATCGTTCTCTAAACAGTATACACAAAAGAATTATAGGACATGAATAGTTAACTTACCGTTTCTGGTTCAGTGACACAATCGGTTTTCTTACAATCAAATATTTTCTTGGGAAGAGATGCTCCATTGAATTGGATATATTCACCTCGAGAATTTTTGAAACAAGTGGTGCAAAAGCACTGTCCTGTATCATTCTCTTCTTCTCTCCTATAGTAAAAATTTGCGTTTCTTCTAATGCGCTTGCCACAAGATAAGCAATAGATAGGCACTGGATCAAAGAAAAGATTCTCCATTCCGCATAATGTGCACGAGTTATCACCGATTCCAATTTCTTCCTCAAGCGTACTCTGCTTTAATAGGTGCATTAGATGTTAAAAATATAAGAAAAAGTATTCATAAGCATTTAATTAACAACTTGAACTGTTGAATTGCAGTCTTTGACACGACACCAAGGTCTCTACAAATAAACGTAAAGAGTATGATCCTTGAAACTTTCCATTCTTTTGGAATTTAAATGAAGTTACATTTCAGCATAAGGCATGTGAACTTGTGCTTTGTTAAAACTTAGAGCTCAGATGTGTGAGAAGGCATGTTAGAAACTATGCACCAGCCTTCACATAACATCTTAAGCTTTTAAGTTGAAATGGTTGTTTATGTTAGATATATAGAAAGAGTTACAGCATTATAAGGACAACATGAGTGAATGCAAAGATCAAGTTGTAGTAAGCTGTCCTTGAAGCTTATCTACTAGGTTTTAATACAAAAGACATCAAATGACCTTCCCTTCATACAATGCAGTCACAAAAACGAGGAATTCTTACATTAAATTAGCATCAATTTAGTAGAATATTAAAAATGTAACCTTAAAATAGGAGAAATTAGTTAAAGGAACAATCAATGTATGAATCAGAAGGTAGAGTTGATCAAACACATGCAATCCCTATGAAGGTTAATCACATCCAAGGATCAGAGAAAGATGCGTTAAAGAACATCAAATTAAAGAAATTAAAATCTTTTATAGATTCCCACACATATATATAGAGAGAAGGTATTATGAAGGTAACGACAATCGCTAAAATGGCTTACTAACCTGACCAAAACCCTGTCTTAGACTCATAATGTGCTCCCTTAGTTGATCATATGTGAAAGTTTCAGTCAAGGAAACACCGCTTAAAGTTGGTTTTGAAGACTTTTTCCCGTTCTCTAAATCAGATTTTGGCTCAGTAACTTCCTTTGTATTGTTTTTAACAGACTGGTTGAACTCATTTCTGCTCTGAACATCATCTATATCAGCAATAGGATCTTTCTGGAGAGAGTGTTCACTAGAATTTGAACTGCCAACATCGTACTGTAGGTTACTGACTATCAACTTTACATCATCACTGTTGAGGTATGAATCCTCCAATGTGTTACCAGCTTCTATGCCTTCAGAGAGAGCCCTACTCTTGTAAGTCTGTTCAACTAAATCATAGGAAACACCGCTTTCCATTGGATGTGTTTTTAAAGACACTGTTCCCGGCTCTGAATCATCTTTTGACACAATAACTTCATCTGTAATGCTTTTACCAGTCCGGTCGATCCCATTTTTGTCCTGTTCCTCCCCTATATCAGCACAAGGATCATTTTGGAAAGTTTGGATACTGAAACTTGATCTGCAAACAGTATCCCTTGAGCTTCTGGCTATCAGACCATTGCTTTCTAGGCATGACTCCTCCAGCACACCATCAACTACTGGATCTTGAGAAATAGTGTCATTCTCAAAGCTGTGTCCAAATATGCCATCGGAAACGGTCATTATTTTTGTATTTGAAGACTCTGTTGCCTTTAAACCAGCTTTTGGCTCAATAACTTCTTGTGTAGTGTTTTTCTTGGCCTGGTCAAACCCACCTCTTTCCTGTACACCGTCTGTCTCAACACAAGGATCTTTCTGGAAAGTATGTATACTGGAATTTGAATTTGATCCACTATCATTTTCCCCAAAGATTCTGGCTACCTCATTAATTCTTTTGGGATATGAATCCCTTAATTTACGACGAGCTTCTCTGAATTCAAAAAGAATAGCTTCTATTCCATTCACATTGTTGTCTATCTCGCTTAAGCCTGCAGAATCTTGCTTTGCATTCTCAGATGATTTCATGTTGTTCTCTGTAACTTCAGAATAGATAGGAAAGGAAGATTCTGGTTGTTGCTGCAATTCTGGAAGTCCTTCAGGAGAATTGGTTAGAACCATCGGGGAATCCCGTCGTTCATAAATATCATTATTGCTCACAGAGACATCAAAAGTAGGTTCTATTTTCAATCTTTTGGTAGGTCTTAAAATGCCTTCCAAGTTGCCATGACCTCTTACAGTAGAATCCATCGTCATGTTGTTTGCAGATTCCAAACTACGACAAGCATCACTTCTACATTTATCAAAATTCCTTAAAGCTACCCATGAAGCTCCATTAGAACCGTAAAGGCGTGCTGAACTTGCTGAAGAAAATTTTTGACCCACATTCATAAGTGTTGAAGGAAGCTGAGACTGATTCAATGTTTTCTGCCCCTGCAATTGGCTGCAAGGTTCATCTTTACTTAGAAAGCAGGATTTTGACTTGGCAATACATGCATTAGCACCATGCTCATATGACCGCTTAAAATGTTGGAAGTTTTGTTGACTATCCAAATTCTGGGGTTGATATTGCATTAAGTTATTGACGGTTGAATACTGATAGCAAGAGTTCTGGACAGTAAAATTATTGAAAGCTTGAGGAGCTTCCGTTCTCACAAATGGAATCATATTTCCACATATAGGCAGTTGGGATTCTCTCTGTGTAGTGACAAAAGCCGAAGATTGATTTCCATTATACTTGATCCAATCCATCTCCACTGCCAAAGTAGTAATTCAAATCAGCAAACTTTGTTAAAAAATAGCAAGATTTCATGCAAAAAAAACAAGTTGAAAAAACAGAAAATAGAAAGTGCTCATAATACACTGATCTATATTTAGGAAGCAATCATATTAAGATTATTTAAGATACCATGATCTCTTTGTTGCTGCTGTAAACTGGAGAAAATTGGTTTGGAGCTTGAATTCAGATTGTTAGTTCCACCAGAGGCATTAAAGTTAGAAAACCCATTTGGACCAACGCATCTCGGAACTGATGAAAATTCATTAGAAGGAAAAGTTCTCTCATTGCCAACAGAAGCATGAGACTTCCTTCCGTTGGAAAATTCATAATTATTATTAGTATCGTTCGCAGTCGCCTTGCTATAATCAGGGAAATTAATGTTACTTGCAGCGAACATCTGCGAAGTTGGGTCTGCCTGATTTCTGTTACACCAAGCATGTGATAACCCAGAAAAGGGACCCTGCATAGGTGTGGAAGTATTGTAACTGTTTACTTGTGGACAGAATCTTGTTCCTTGGAGAAGGTTCTGCAATCGTTGGACCAATGTCTTCTGATTCTTATAATCATCCTACAAAATATCAATAAAAGATGTCAATAAAAGGCCAGAGGTGTTTTATTTGAAATTAAAAGCCTCAGGCACATACAGCATGATTATTAAATAGACAAACCTCTGAAGCAGCATGAAGAAACAGTTGTTTTTCCGCAAATTCTGTAATTTTGGGTTGCTTCTCCTGTGGCTCAGAAGAAAGGCTGCTGGAACTCAAAATAGCAGAACTGAAGTAGAATTTGATTTATTAGTTTCGACTCAATGAATATCTTATACAGAAGTAAATGCTTCCAGTTATATTTTTGCATCTCTATTCCTAAATTTTGGAAAATAATCCAAATGCATGCTGATAAGAAAAACTATAATTACTTACATTTTTCTTTTTATCAAACTTCGCAAATGGTTGATTCCCCCTCTTCTGCGCCAGTCAGTGGAATGGCCTGCTTGATTTATTATATATAGATTATAATCTGAGGCATTCATCTTCTCTGAATCAGCAGAAACCAGAAGATGGCAGCCCTGCAGAAGGAAATTATTGTTATCATAGGTTCGTATAGCCACAAGATTTGATAATCACAAGCTGAAAAGAATCAATTCAGGTTGTATTCGTATTAATATCATATTCTTGGACGTCTTGACATTAGACCCCCTTCCTGGTAGGAAGGGATTTATAAGTACTGGCCAATATTTGATGAATAAGTGAACATTTCTTGAAAGTTCCAAACTCTATTTATGTGAATACTCGAAAGTTCTAAGCATGCAGAAATGACAAAACATTTCTAAATCAATATTCACATCTTAGTCTTGTCTCCTCAAACGAAACCATCCCCAAATCCGTCTATATATAGCAGGATTTATGAAGCTCTATATTTAAACCAGACAAGAGCTTTAACAGTGGTCCTAGACAAATTTAGCCACTTGCTAGTGCTACTGTATGAAGTCATATTATTATTACAGAATCACCACATGGACAGTGAATCATAAAAATGAGAATTAAAAAAAGAGCGACCCCTGTTATTGCACACCACAATTATCCATTTTTGAAATTGCAAGGCCACTAAATATGGAACGTCCGTTTCTTCATCTTATTTCAAAAGATGTCAATACGGATAGTAGATGAGCCACTGAAGTGGTCAGCACCTTTATTTCTTTCATCCTTTTTTTTTCTCACAAACTACTACTGCTATATAATATCTAATGTTTGATATCTAATTTTTTTCCCCATCTCAAATGAGAACTTATTCAAGAACAGAATTTGCTTAACCCGGTTGAGTTAAAACATCAAGTTTTTCAAGTATCAATTCAACATTCTTAATTGTTTCTGGAGCTGCAAAAGCAGACTTTCCTCTAATTAGGTTTGATTCGTCTTAGTTAGGTCAATGACAGTGACAATCAAACTTAGGGTTTAAATTTTATTAAAAAAAATTAGGGTTTGGAATTAGTAAATAGAAACGTCAAGAACACGGAAGCTGAAAACAATTTGAAAAAAAAAAAAATCTAAACACGATGCGGTATCACGCAGAGACGAAGAAAAGGGTTCAAGGCCATGATAAAGAGAATTAGGTCAAAAAGTGTCAAAATTAGACCCAAAAATAGCGCATAGGAAATAGTCGCATTTAAAAAATATTAAAAGGGAAAGGAAAAAGATACCTAAACCAGGGCCACAATCGCCGATTTTTGTCCTGTCTCTGTCACTCTGCTCTCTCTCCTCTCTCTCCCTCGAATTACGCAAAGCTTCGTGGTGGGCCGATGATGTGTAGCTTTGTTAATTGTTGGAGCCGCAAATCGTTGAGAAAGAAAACAAACAATTAATGACAAGTATTAAATAAATTTATTTTTATTTTATAAAACCCTGTTAAGTTTAATCACATCATTTTATTTTACGTTAAAAATTGACATCCACCTGGGTTTTATTCAGAAAGCACGTGTTAAATACTACTATGGATATACGATTCCAGAAAAAACTTAGAGACAGGGCATACCTCAAAGAACAAGTGATATTTGGATCCAGAAAAAGAATTTGAGAGAAAAAGGGACTGAAATATGAAAAAAAATAGAGTAATGATCAACTTCTGCCTCACTCATATATATGTTTAAGATATACGATATTATGATAAAGATTATTTAAATAATATATTGGAAGGATAACTTATATGTGGATATTGAATTTAATAAATATAAGTAGATAAACTTATATAGGTTTTATCCTAATTATACAATAATTCAAATAATATTATTTCAAGATAATAAAAATACTATAATATGTATACATATTTGTTTATCTTTTATCTATATTATCTTTTTAGAGTATTATATTAATATTATTATATATTTATTTATACAAAAAGTCAAATGTCTAAATAATACAATAGATAAACTATAAGAGAAAAAAATTTAAATAAAGTTAGTTATATCTATTAAATTAAGTTAATAGATAAGTTTATAATTGCATATATAAATTTTGATAACTAACAAAATAAAATAATAAGTATTTATGTTTTATAGGTGAATTTATAAATACACACACATATTTTAATAACTAAATATAATAAAATAATAAGAGTACATATGAAAATTTATAAATTCTAATTTACATTATATAAACTTAAATAAAAATTTATAAATGTTTATGGGTAAATTTATAAGTGTAAATATGTATTTTGACAATTACTAATAATAAAATAATAAATGTGATTATATAATTTTATGTAATAGACATAAAAAAACATGATCTAAGCTTTATCTTTATATTAAAATTGACTTTTACCTGGTTTTAATTCAAAAAGCACATGTTAAATATTATGAGTATTATGAACAGGCGATCTCAGGAAAATAACCCAGAGAAAGCACATGTAGTACTGGGAAATATGAATAGTCAGACATCACATACTCAAAGACCAGGCTATGAAATTAGTCAAATTACCAAGAGAAAAAACTTGAGAGAAAAAAATATTGAAATATGAAATAAAATAATGGTAAACTTCTGCCCTGCTTGTATATATGATTAAAATATAAGATAATTAAAGAAGATTTAAAGAATTCAGATGATAGGAATAGGACAATCATATATATGTTTATTAAGTATATTTTATCCATTAAAAATATTAATATATGTTATTTTATTTTTAATAATGGTTTAGTATAATTTTAAAATTATATTCATATGTATTTTTATTATTAAAAAATATATTTGTTATAATTTGATTGGAGAATTAAATTTAATGGATATATAAGTAGATGAACCTAAGTTTTATCTAATTATGTCATAATTCAATTAAATAATATCACGATTTTAAATAATAGTATTTCAAGATAATAATAAATTATAATGTGAATATTATTTTTTATTTTTTATCAATATTATATTTTTAGGATATTATATCAATATTATTATATATTTATTTATAACTGTATTTTTTAAAGGATGTTATATATACATATTCAAAAATGTATACAGTAGTCGGGTATTTAAAATATATCAATACAGGATTTAATTTTATATTTATTTCAATCGAATTGCTTCTGACCAAGGAAGAAAAAGTCAAATTTCTAAATAATACAGTAGATAATAACTGAATGGTAATAGATAGATTTGTTGTATTAAGAGAAAGTCCACAATTATTATCCTTAATATCCCAATCAAATTCAAAGCTACTTCTAATCATCTAATGGTTTGACTTTTGAATTACAAATATATATAATGTATCTTTAGAATTTTAGAAGAGGGTTTATAAAAGAAAAAAAATGCTTTTTCATAGTTTTTGGAAAGGGATTTTAGAAAAGAGTTTATGAAGAAAAAAATGATTCTGGATAAATGAGTGTTTGGATAGTTATTACTAAAAGAACTTTTATAATTAGAAAATTACTAAAAATAATATAATTTTATTAAGAATATGAGAGAGCAGAGAGGGTAGAGAAGATAAAAAAGAGAAAAGAGATAGTAAAAAAAATAGAAGAGATAAGAGAGAAAAGAGATAGTTGACAAGATAGAAGAGAGATGAGAGAGAAAAGAGAAGAAAGAAGAGATAGAGGAAAGAGGGTATAAAAAAAGTAAGGGTAAAATAGTAATTGAGTAATTTATAAACTCTTTTACTATTACAAAAGTTACTCTGACTATTTTATCTAGAACTATAGTTTGGTCTAAAATTTTTTTTAGATAAATATAATTGTTTATTTTAAAAAAAAATTAAATTAAAGTTTAGGTAAGGCTTTTTAATACTTAATAGGTCTATATTCTTTCGAGCTCTGAGCAAACAGTAATCCAAATATGAAACTTCTGTTTATTCCGCGTTTAGCTTAGTGCTCTACCTTAAACTAACAACAAATCTTTCAATAACAATAATGCGATCTATAAAAAAAAAACATATTTCTAATTATTTGGTTAAGTCATCAATAGAGTCAATTTTAATTAAAAATAATCAGATATGATTTTTTTCTTCAACTCTGGCCTCCACGAGAACTCAACAAAATTGAAGACATTCGTATATTGCAGGGAAAAAAAGGATCAATTGAAGACAATTGAAACTCATTTGCATAATTGCGTGGGTTACACTGAACCTTAAAAATACAAATGATATTTGTATTCGAATTTAGTAGTGTAAAATATTATATACGGTGTGGTTAAAAATACATTTCCATTGCTACATATGGGGTGTGATAGAAATAAAGCCGACAATATTATTTTTTTGCGTTTGTTAAATTGGAACATAAGCTGTAACTAATATTTACGTTGTAAATAATATTTTTTGAGTTTGAGATGTCAAAGTGTGATTGGTTGATTGGTATTATTAACAAGATGAGGGTTGATAAATAACGAGAATAAATAGACAAATCATATTCATTAATCATGAAATAGCATTAATAAGCACATACAACAACTCACAAAAACTCCATTTAGGATGTTATTCTAATAAAGCATTATTTGAAGGGTAGCACTCATTTGCAGAATTGACAATAAACCTTTTCTACTATCGCTTTGCATGGCATGTTGATTTGACAAGCTGAGGTGATTGACTCATTAACCTTGCTTATAAATTATTTTTTTTTCAAAAAAAAATATTTTACCAATATTTAAGAGATAAATTGTAATAGGGGTACTTTTTTTTTTGGAAAAAATATTAATCAATGACAACCGACCAAGTGACTTATATATGAGATAATGAGACTACTAATTTAAAGGGATCAGAGGGGAGTATGAACAAATTAAACTGCAGTAATTAATGAGATCTCAAAACATTAATTGAGAATCACAACCAATAAATGTATTCCTAATTATAAGAGTCCAAAATTGATTTAATTACAATATTGAAATTGGTTAAAAGAGGGTACCATAAATACTTGATTGCAACGGCAATGAACTCATTCATCTCTTTCGGCAAGGAAAAGGGGGAAACTCATCTATCGATCTCCTCTGTGAAACTTCGAAATACATAAATCATGAAGTTGGGAGCAGTTTTCATTCTTTTCTTTGTTACTTTCTTTCTCTCCGGGCACCACATTCAAGTCCAAGGTACAATAATTCCTTTCGACCTCCTCGTAAATTTTTATCACAAATTATTATGAGATTTTTTTAAAAAATAATTATAATTTTTTTAAATATTATAACTTGTTATTAATTTTTATTCTGAAACTTATTATTAATTTATCAATTATTATTAAGACTTTTAAATAATTAAATTTTTTGTTTAGTATTTTATAGTAATTCTCTCTTTTTTTATGTGCAATGAAGTTTAAAGAACAACTCCCATAACTTACAATTTACAAATATAATAATAACAATAAATAATTTCTTTTACCCTTTTTTTAATCCTCAATTACTGTTGTTGAAGGAATAATTTTGTTAACGAAATATTTGCTGTAATAATGGAAATTAGGTGATCCGAAAACGTGTCGACAGGCGTTGACGTTAACAGGGAACTGTGGAGGCATAGGGCTTGACTGCGACCTTGAGTTCATAAGGAAGTATGGTCCTTCTGCAAATCCTACTAACTGCTCCTGCACTGATGTTGGCCTCCAACGCCGATGCGAATGTGATATTATTTGTCAACAGTGATACATACATACATACATACATACATACATACATATATATGTATGCATGTGTGTCTTTATATCCAAATAAAACAATAGTCCTTTTATCTCCCTATCAAAGTAATGAAATCGGACCAAGTCATTGATCCATCGGCACATCAATCAATCAATTTTATTTTTTAAATTTTATAATATTCGCTTAGTTAAAAATATATCCTACTAGTTGATGCATATCAATACATGCAATTTTTTTATCTATAGAGTTTAAAAAAAATTATAAAAGAAAATTTGGTTTAGAAAAGAGTTTATAGAATATTTAGATAGTTATTATTAAAATAATTTTTATAATTAAAAAATTATTAAAAATAATATGATTTGATTAAAAATACAAGAGATGAGAGAGATGAGAGGGGGAGAAGAGAGAGAAAAGATGATGAAGAAAAGATAAAATAGATGAGAGAAGAGAGAAAGTGGATAAGAGAGAAAATAGAGGAGTGAAAAGAAAATAGAGTATAGGAATAAATAAAGGTAAAATAGTAATTGGGTAATCTATCAGCTCTTTTACTGTTCTATAAACTAGTCTCAATAGTTTATAATTTTTTTTTATTTTAAACCATAATTAGATCCAAAAATTCTTTTAAATAAATATAACTGTTTGTTTTAAAAAAATTTTAAACTAAAATTTAGTTTAAAATTTTAATTTTAAAAGTTTCCAAACACACGCGTAATCAATAATCATATTCAATAATTTTGAATAATTTTAAAATTCATAATATTAATTAATTATTAATCTTATTAATAGATTATATAATATTTTAAATTTTTTATTATAATAATAATTTATAATAATCATAAATAACTTTAATATTTGAAAAATTTTGAACTAGTTAATTAATCAATAATCTTATTAACTAATTTTATAATATTTTAAATTTTTAATCATAATTATAATTTATAATAATTATAAATAATTAATCAATTATAACATATTCAACCGGTGGCCGATGTCTTTTTGAGATTTTATTACCAGGTATTTGAGTTACTAATTAATCCACGAGACTTTACTATCTCTCCTCTAGGTGTTTTTTAATAATTTAGCTAATCTACCACTATACCAAATACTTTGGGTTAGTTATGTAGTTACCAATATAAAATTTCACTTTAACAATGCAATTTAAATTTATGAATTTTTGGATTATGTATACCAATAAGAGCACACAACTAAAATGCCCTCTCAAACTATTAATATATTAATGGGACTGTTTCTCTAAAAATATAAGAAAAAGATATGAAGAAGAAAGTTATGCTTAACATAATGTGGGTATCACTTTTTGTTTTTAAGTTTAATTCGTTCCCACTTATTATTTTATAGGGTTCAAGTTAGGTTGATCAGTAAAAATCATCTAAAATCTATTTTTTTTGTATTCTAATTTTTTCAAAATAAACATAATAAAATTTCTTAGATTTTTTTTTAAAAAAAACTGACTTTTTCATGAAAACTTGAAACAAATGGGCGCTTTCTATTTATGACAATATGTCCTTGACTTCTGTTTTCTTTCAACAAATTAATATTGACTTGACTTAAAATTTTCGTATTGATATCATATATCGCAGTAATACATATGTTCCTCACAGTGAGTAATGATAATTTTCAATGATTAAGTACTTTTTCTGATCTTTAATTTAATATAAAATATAGTTAATTAATTTAGATAAACTAAAAAATTATTTAATTAGATATAATCTTTTTAAAATATTCATAGATAATATTATATTATCTAACAATTTATAAGTTAAATAAATTAATGTTTTAAAAAAATAATAAATATTATATATATAATAGATTAAAGTATTATATTATATTTATGATAAAATCTAACTGATTCCTATATTAAGACATGAAGTATGATTAAATTAGTCTGTTTGTTGATACGAGGATCCTTCAAGAAAATAATAAGGTTTTAATGGTAGTTGAGCACTAAAATTAGTAAGACCAAAAAATTATGTTCAAAAATATACTTTTTATTAGAGTTAATAATATTCAAATATGACGAGTGAGTACCGCATACCACTCCAAGTATTGTATATTACAAGTCACTTTTACTTACTTCTACATATTTCATAAAGATTAAGAAATGTAGTTAGCATTAAGTAGTTTGTATCATTTGTTAAAAAATATTACTTCTTTCCAATATTATTCTTCAGTTAAAATCAACCTATTTTAATTACCTTTAGTTTCTTTTTTGTATAATTTCTCTTTACCATACAATTAATAAAAAACATTTGAGAAAAAGAAAAATTTAATGCTATTAATTTTTCGTAAAGCCAATACTTACATTTATGATTAAAATATTTATTCTATAAATGACTTTTAATAGGACAATAGTGGTATTGATGAGCATTAAAAAGTTGAATTCAATTGTTGACAAGAGAAAATTCAATTTAATTTCATTAAAGACAGAGATGTCACAAATTAACCGTAGATTTAATTACATCAGTCCAAAATAAACTTAATTTTCTCTTCAATATAATACTTGGTTCCCGAGAACAGTACTCACCACCTTCACCAAGAAACTTGAAAAAAAGTGGCCATAGCACTCAAGTTCAAGGTACGATTATTTCTTTAAGTATTATAGCTTACAATAAATTACTCGCAAATGTAAATAATGTTGTATTTGTTGAGTAATCAATGATTAATTATGTTAATTAATCAGGAGGTGGAACGAAGATCTGTCACGAGAATATGACGATACCAGGGAGTCCTGGCGTTGAATTTAGATGGTACGACTGCTTTGGGGCGTTCATGAAGAAGTATGGAACTAAGGTACAAGTTTTGTCCTTGCGTTTGTTCTACTGCTGATGATCGTCCCCGTCTACATACATACATACATATACATATATATATATATATATATGATGTTTGAATTTAATACAATTAATAGATAATTATAAAGATTATACTCATGTAATATTTTAGGATATAACTAATTAATTTAATTAAATTATACTTAATTAGTTAATATAATATATTTTTTAAAAAATCTTAATAAAATTTATCTCCATCACACCCTTCCTTATTTCATCTCTTATTTGATTATTATTGAGAGAATATCAATAGAAATAATTTTAAAAAAATTAATAAATATAAAAAATAAATTTTATATTTAAGAATAATATTAATTCTTTAATTAAGTTATATACTAAATACTAGAGTTATTAGATTTTTATGAAGGTACTATCAAAGTCAGACTTATCATTAAACTAGTAGAATAAGTGGGTTTAAAGGTTAATCGTATAATTGTGGTTAAACTAAATGGTCAACTTAATCATGATTAAAATGATATAATTTAATTAAAATGTATAAAAATATTTATATATAATTTTAAAAAAAAATAATATTTAAATAGAAAGATATTGATCCATAAATAAATAGAATATTCACTATAAATCATGCATAATTTAACAAAATAAAATTATGAAAGCGTGAATATGAAGTACTACCGTTTTCTTAACTTAAAGTTGCATTATTTCAGGTTCTCAAGAGAGAGAAAAATATAAAATTTAATATTTGACGAGAGAAGACTGATTCACCAATTTGAATTTTTTTTTTTGGATAAATTTAAGGATCAAATTAATTGTTAATTTATTTTCTAAAAAACAATAGCCTCTACAACTGGATATACAATACAAGATTTGAATAACTTTGTGGCTTTCTATAAGAACATATGAATCCAATATAATAAGAATGCATGAACTAATTTAACTTGATTATATTACTGCCCTACCTTACATTTTATTACCGAAGCTATAAAAGAGTGTTCCAAATTAAATACATGTTTAATAAAATTTTATCAATAATAATTTTTAATAAAATTATATTATAATATGAATTTTCAGTCATTAAAAATTTTTCAAAATGTAACTATTTGTGTTATTTCAATATTTCTTTAAAATATATTAATTATTATATAATCCAATAAATAAAATGATCAATTTTTTGGATAATTGAAATATATATTCTTTATCTTTCTATGATAGGGTGTGGTAAGTAAAAAATAAAAAAATATTGATTTATTTATCAATAAAGTTAACCCAATTAATAAAGAGTTGTATGATAACTAACAATTTATAAGTTTGAGTTCAAACGCAACTATCCAAGTGAAATTTTATTAAAAAATAATTTATAAATATCTCTATAATAACTCTTTAATTTAAAGATGTGTCATGGGCCTGAGGAGCTCTTTATAGCAATTTCTCTAAACTTTTTTTATAAAAGGATATTGAATTATTTTCTTGTACCAATGGCTAAATATAAACCAATAATGCATATCACAATTTGAATAATTTTATGATAGTTGACCAAGCTTATACTAGTATATATATATTTAGCATTTAATGTAATAAATTTTATTTAAATGATTCAATTTCATTATTAGAGACAGAATCTCCTAAATTAAATGTTTTTCCTTATTGGTAATATCTAAATATGATTACAGTAGACCAAAATAAATTCTGTTATTTTCCTTACTGGTAATAAAACATCCCCTATAAAAACCACTTGAATGCAACAAAACTCATCCATCAATCATCATCTTCACATATATAACACTATATCTTTTTATTCACCAATATATTACTCCCCATTCGCAATAATATATCTTTTTATTCACCAATATATTCATTTTTATTTTATTCTCTAAATATTGAGATATAAATAAATACTCCGCCTATCCCTTTTATAAGATCCAATTATCTGATGTTAAATGCACTCTTACCAATTTTATCCTAATTAATTTCTTTTCATACATTATCTTTTATTATTTTTCTCATTTACCCACTCTTTTTTATACCCTGAAAACACCCATTTATCTACTTATAAATAAAGGTATAGTTAAAAAAAGAGAATGTATATTTTTTAATTATTTATTATTTTTAACTAATTTTAATAATTGCTTTAAACTACGCAATTCGATTATCTGGATCTCATAATAAGAGACAAAGGGGGTATATTTCTATCACTAATAATAAGATTTTTTTTCCTTTTTTGTGACAATGATATAATTAAGGTGAGAAGATGTGCCACCAGAGGATGATATTACAAAAGCAGTGTGGTCAGAATGCAGTGTCTGAGTGCGTTGAAGAGTTTAAGAAGAAGTTTGGAGATCACTCAGAACCTTCAAATTGCATCTGCACAAACATTGGTTCCACCATCAGCCAATGTGACTGCGATATTCATTGTTGATCCGTGTAGCATTTGATTTTATGGAATATATACTATTATCAATAATAAATTAATAATTATATGATTTTTCTAAACCCACAACTCTGCAGGATTCCAAATCTAACCCCTAAACTTTCTCTCACTTGTTACCCTGATTTTACATGATAAAATCACGAATGGACGGCAACTCGTAAAGAACGATGGTCCCTATTTTCATTATTCAACTAGAAATAAACTCATAATAAATCTAATTATCAATATAACATAATGGTAGCACAATATTACAGTTTTATTATAATTTTTTCATTATTTTTTTCCATGGGGTCAAAACCCATTCTGAGTCTAGGTTTTGATTTAATAATGGCTCTGCTAATCCAACTAAACCTTAAAAACGGTTTTTTAGTTCAAATCAAATTACTAACAAGTCCCGTTGACAGTCTAATCAGTTAGATTGTCTGATGCAACTCACTTTTAAAAATAATGGTTTTTAATATATAATCATAAATGTTGATAGATTACTTGATTCTTTGCTTACAAGATAAAAATACCTATTATATATCTTTCGTTTGCAATGATCAATAGGTCATATCCACACACGAATATTAATTTGGCTTGTAGAAATAAAAAATATTACGGGTTCTTTTAATTAGAAATTAAGCTAAAGTAATTCAATCTAAGGAACAATTAATGTCATAACCAGAAAAACAAAGAACGGCATTAACGCAAAGTTAAATAAATTTCTAGGCAAACGACATTAACGCAAAGTTAAATAAATTTCCAGGCAACGGATTAATTTTAAAGAAATTAGTATGAGATCCCAAAAAACTAATTTAATTATAAAAAATTTTAATTAGTATAAACTTGTTATCATTAGTTATTGTGCTAGAATTTGTCAATTTTTAGTTGCTTAATTAAGATCTTATTGTAATTCTTTTTAATTTAGTTCGTTAAATGGATCCTATATTTATGAGTAAATTGGTCATCATCAGACACGCACAATCATTTTATTTAAATAATCAATATATGATATAAAACTCAGACAAAGATTATATTATGTTACTATTAATAAATCATGAACATTATGACTTTATTTTCAGACTTTAATGTAACACACAAATCTAAATATAAGTAGATTATATATATATATATATATATATATGTATGTATATAGTATTTCTATGACATATTCAACAACACCATGCAGAACCAAATTACTTTCCACGAAAATAGGCTGCACCTCAAATATATATATATATATATATATATATATATATATTCTTCGTAGAAGTTATTCATTTTGATCCCCAATCATTTGAAATAAAGCAAATTACTTCATCATTATTCATTGAATTAGAGTAAAATTCGTTGTGGATCGGCCTATTTGGACTCCCTCAAAGTCTCTTACTTTTGTTGTATTTGTGAGTTGTGAATTTGAGCTTTAATTTGATCCTTAACTAGTGACATTCCATATCACATTACTAGTTTAGAACAGAAATTTTATAGCGGTTAGACAACTTTTCCACTTAGAATAACCTAAAGATATTCCCTACGTTGTCTCTTCTCTTTGAAATGTCACACTGATCCAGGAGGATCTTTTCACAAGTCACATGGAAACACTTAAAAACATGCACGTGATGAAGCTAATGCATTTCAAAATACATGCACGTGAGGAAACTAAGTTTAACGTGGGTCCTATCTCATTGGAAAGGAGTTACTGCACGTTGATGGGGGAACGAGTCATATGGAACTACCAGCAAGATTTCGCGAAGTTTCAGGCGCAAGGATCTCAACAAGAGATTATGCTGATTTTTAGTCATTTATTTTATTCGCTTAATGTATCAAGCTACTCCCTTATTTTGGGCTATAAATGTACGCTGAAGGAAGGGATTGAGGGGGAAGAAAATAACAGAACCTCAGTTGCACCTTCGCAAGTAACTGAGTTTTTGAAAGTTCATATCCTTAGCTCACATTCATATCCAGATCAAGTTTGGTATCAAAGCCAGGTTCCTACCTGTGGATGGTGAAGACCCGCTTCGGTTATAGTACAAGCAGGGAAGATTTACAACATCTTACAACTTTTTGAGGAGTGCATTTAACAACTCCTATTACAGAAGAAACGTCCACAGTAATGGCAAGTGATGAATCTGTTACTCAGTCCACCTTGGCTGACCAAGTCGCTAAGCTTTCCTCAGACATGGCCACAGTTCTGGACTGGATTAAACAGCAAGCCTCCACTTCTCATGATAAGCAAGGTGAGAAGATAGATACCCCAAAGACTAAGGTGGCAAAGCTGAAAGCAGAGTTTGAACACATGGTTGACTGGAAGGAGGAAGATAGTGATGGTTACGAGAGTAGTGATAACAGAGTAAGCAGTGTCACGGAACCTTTTAAGGTTGAAGCCAAGATCGACATACCCTCCTTCGATGGGTCGATTGATGCTGACAAACTAGATTCTTGGATTGATCAGCTTGAGACTTACTTCTCCATTCGCGGATATCGTGACGGCCAGAGAGTCATGTTTGCACCACTTAAGATGACCGACCATGCAAAAATGTGGTGGAAGGCACTTGTCGCAAGTGGTGGAGACGAGGATTTAACGTGGAGCTAGTTCAAACAATTGCTTCGGCAAGAGTTCTATCCAATGGGGTACCTTCAAGATAGATGGGATCGGTGGCATCGGCTACGGTAAGGACATGACCAATCTGTTCAAGATTATACTATCGAGTTTCGACGACAAGCCATGGCTCTCGGCATCTCTCTAACGGACAATCAGATATTCCAAAAATACACCGGGGGCTATATCGTGCTATTAGCACAGAGCTGAGTTTGTTCCGGGTGCGTGATATTACTGTTGCAAGTACAACAACTATGGTGATAGAGCAGAAAAATAAGCCTCGGAGTGAGAAAAATACTGGAGACAGTAGACACAAACAAAAGAACCAGAAAAATTTTGCGAAGGGTAAATCCTCAACCCCTTCTTCTTCCTCTGAAAAATTCTGTGAGCATTGCAAGGTCATAGGGCATGATAGAGAAAAATGCTGGAAACTCCACCTAGAGCTCTTCCCTAAGAAATGGAAGAAAGGTGAACGTCAACGGGGTGCTACGATGACAACCTCGATCCTTCCGAAGGATGAACCAGAATGATTGAGTTCAGTTCAACAAGTTGACTCGACTCTATCTCTGATGGCAATGCCGAAGGAGATAGGCTCGAGTTCATCGACATCTCAAAATCTCGCAGAAGAATTGTTCGCCATCAACATTCAAGTGAAGCAGGAGGTTATCTCAGCCATATTTGATCCCGGTAGTCAAAAGAATCTTATCTCAGCAAAGGTTGTAAAGAGGCTCGGCTTGACAACGACTCCTCACCCTCGGCCGTACCCGCTGGGATGGATTACGAATGATGTGAATCAGAAAATTAATTCACAGTGTGTAGTGCGGTTTGCAATATCGTCACATTATGTTGATGAGGTGCAATGTGATGTTGTGCCACTTGATATTTGCCAGATAATCTTTGGCAACCCATTCCTCTACGATCGAGATGCTCATTACCATCGGAGGACGCAAGAATATGAGCTAACTAAGGATGAAAAAAAATTCACCCTTATGAGTGAGAAGCCTATTCAGACAATAGACTTGGTGACTGTGAGTCAAGCTAAACGTATCATTAACACATCCCAAAGATATGTATTAGCAATGATTCGCCCGATACGCTCAACGGGTTCTTGTTTGCCTACGCTAACCTTGTCCTGTAGGGAAATTAATAAAGATTTGATGAATCTATTGGAGGAGTATACCAGCCTCCTTGAAGAAAGTCATGACCTACCACCAAGGCGACCAGTAGAGCATGAAATTCATTTAGTTTCAGATTCAACATTGCCCAACCTTGGGATGTATCGTAACTCAGTGTTGGAGAATGAAGAAATCAAGCGACAAATTAATGAGTTACTTGAGCGTGGCGTTATCAAGCCAAGTAGTTCTCCATGTGGGTCTCCAGTTGTGCTTGTGCCTAAAAAGGATGGAGGATGGAGAATGTGCATTGATTACCGAGCACTCAACAATATCACTGTTAAGAATTGCTACCCTCTCCCAAGCATTGATGACCTTTTAGCAACTACATCAGACAACTGTCTTCACCAAATTGGATTTAAAATCTGGTTATCACCAAGTTCGTATTTGAGTGGCTAGTTATGCCCTTTGGGCTTTGTAATGCCCTTGCCACTTTTATGAGACTCATGAATGATGTCTTACAGCCTTTTATTGATAATTTTGTAATTGTTTACCTTGACGATATCTTGATATATAGCAGGTCACGGGAAGAACATTTGGTACATGTACGGAAGGTGTTCGAGACATTAAAACAACACCAACTCTGTTTGAATCGGAAGAAGTGTGAGTTTGGTAAACAGACCTTATTGTACCTTAGTCATATTGTGGGTGGGGGTGAGTTACAAATTGACCCTGATAAGATCAATGTCATCATGGAATGGCCAAGACCAACGTCAGTTTCTGAGGTTTGAAGTTTCATGGGTGCTTGCCAATATCTTCGTAAGTTCATCCGTCACTTTTCTGTGTTGGCCTCTCCTTTACATGCACTAACAAAGGCTAACCAAAAATTTGAGTGGACCCCGAAACATGAGGACACATTTCTCTTGTTAAAGAGGAAGATATGCGAGGAGCCTGTGCTAGCCTTGCCAAATTTATAAAGGCCATTTGAATTAGAGACAAATGCTTCAGGATATGCTATGGGTGCTGTCTTTATGCAAGAGCATCGACCTGTAGCCTATCACTTAGAGTTGTTTCAAGGAGCCCAAAAGAATTACCTAACATATGACAAAGAACTTCTTGCCTTATATCAAGCTGTGAAGCATTGGCGAATTTACCTCTTAGGCAAGGAGACAATTGTGCACACAGATCATCGCCCACTCCAATATCTACAAGTTCAATCTAAGTTGCAGCAAGCACGTCACATGAAGTGGATAACTTACTTGCAGCAATTTAACTTGGTGATCAAATACAAGAAGGGTGTCCATAACAAACTTGCTGATATGCTATCACGTCCTCCGATAGCTTCTATTTGCTTGTCTATGTTTATGCAGGTTGAACCTTTCTTACATGGAGAATATAGAAGTTGGTACACCAATGATCCTTATTTTTGTGAGGTGCTGGCTGACATTAAAATCAGCAAACCATCTGAGTTCGTGTTACGAGATGGACTCCTATATAAGGGGACACTTTTATGTATACCAAGAGAAGCCGAGCAAGTACAATGGATACGGGAGGCACACACTTTTAAGGTAGCTGGGCACTTTGGAGTTGTAAAGACTCTGCAAAATCTCCAATGTTATGTTTTCTGGCCGTCCATGCAGAATGATGTAGCTCATTTTGTGAAGGGGTGTGTGTTGTGCTGTACATCCAAGCCCTCGAATAGGAAGTTGGGGTTATACACTCCCTTGCCGGTACCATCTCGTCCATGGGAAAGCATATCCATAGATTTCCTTGGAGGCCTTCCAAAAACACGTCGAGCCAATGACTATTTATTTGTAGTTGTTGATCGTTTCTCAAAAATAGTGATACTCATGCCATGCAAGAAGACGATTACGGGGGAGGAAGCAGCACGTCACTTCTTCCAACACGTTTGGGTACATTTTGGGTTGCCTCATTCTATTATATCTGATCATGATAGCCGTTTTCTCAGTCACTTTTGGAAGTCATTATGGACCATGATGGATACCAAACTAAAACAGAGCTCTGCTTTCCATCCCCAAATGGACGGTCAAACCGAAGTGGTCAACCGCACCATCGTTCATTTGTTGAGAGGCTATAACTCTCGTCACCCAAAAATGTGGGATGAAAGCATTCCATACTTACAGTTTGCTTTCAATCGGGCTATACATGGTTCTACCGAGAAATCCCCTTTTGAGGTGTGTTTGGGTTTCCAACCACAAAGTCCATTTGACTTGGAGTTTACTCTACAATCATCACCGCAAAATTCCAAAGAGGAGAAAGATCAAGAGAAGTCACAACAATTCTTGGAAGGCATTCAACGTCTACATAAGCAGGTAGAAAGTAACCTTCAAAAGGCCCAACAAAAATACAAGATACGGCATGATCGTCACAGAGTTAAAGCTGATTTCCAAGAAGGGGACCTTGTTTGGCTTCAGCTAAGCAAAGAACGACTTAAGGGAGAAGGGAAAAAGTTGAAACCCATTCGTTATGGTCCTTTCAAAGTGTTACAGAGGATTGGAGATAATGCATGTAAGCTTGAACTTACCCCATATATGGATATATATTCAGTAGTTAATGTTGAGTATCTTAAGCCCTTTGAGCCATCCATGATAGATGAGGAGCCCGATGAAACACTGCCCTCTATGGAAGACTTAGTGTATCAGCGTGAGACACCGCTACAAGAAGATGCCATCTTAAAAAAGAAAACTACTACCACTAGATGGGGAACAAAAGAATCTTTTCGAGTGGGACAGAAGGGTACACGTCCGGGTGCCACAAAATAGTTCACAAAGGAAATTGGACAAGCCAGATTTCTGCACCTTCAATTTTAAAGAACCCACAGGAGTGGTTCCTTGTTAATGAGGGACCCGTGATCCAGGAGGATCTTTTCACAAGTCACATGGAAACACTTAAAAACATGCACGTGATGAAGCTAATGCATTTCAAAATACATGCACGTGAGGAAACTAAGTTTAACGTGGGTCCTATCTTATTGGAAAGGAGTTACTACACGTTGATGGGGGAACGAGTCATATGGAACTACCAGCAAGATTTCACGAAGTTTCAGGTGCAAGGCTCTCAACAAGAGATTATGTTGATTTTTAGTCATTTATTTTATTCGCTTAATGTATCAAGCTACTCCCTTATTTTGGGCTATAAATGTACGCTGAAGGAAGGGATTGAGGGGGAAGAAAATAACAGAACCTCAGTTGCACCTTCGCAAGTAACTGAGTTTTTGAAAGTTCATATCCTTAGCTCACATTCATATCCAGATCACACACGGTGCCAATTATATACAAGGACAACTGAAAAAGAGCGATTCATCTTCTTCTCTACATTCCACAAATATAACACATGTTAGTCAAAAACGGAAATTAAAAAAAAACAGATCAACGCGTGCTTTGTATAATCCAAATAAGAAGACTGCTAAAGTCTATTTGCCATTATCTAACATCTTGGATTAATTTAATAGAGATTTATGAGTAATGTACAACTCACATTTTATATAGTTTTAAATAGGGAACATTGAAAATAAACTAGATCAATTGTTTGGATTTCTAGTAGTTTGCAACTTGGCTTCTTGAGTAAAAATATTGTTTCCATGAGTACTTTCCACTACAAAAAATAAGGATTTGGCTATGACTATTCAGCGGCAACAAAAAATATCTATTTTCAACGGTGACTTTATTGTCGCTGCTAAAAATAAGGCTTTTAGCGGCAACTTTGATTTGTCGCAGCTAAAAGTAAGACTTTCAGCGGCGCCTTCGCTTTGTCACAGCGGAAGCTAAAAAAAACTCAATTTTTAGTGTCACTTTTCTGTGACGACACTAATTATCACTACACAAGGTCACAGAATTGTAGAAGGATGTATTCAACGGTGACTTTTGTATCCTTTTTCGCCGTTAAAAGAGTTCATACAATTTTTTCCCATTTCAATGGGTTCTAAACAACTATATAATATATATAATTAAATTATTGAATAATTTCATGTTTTAAATAACAAATAAAGAAATTTCACATGTTATTGTGGTAAAGAAAGATTATATAGAGAATAATGTGATGTCTATGAAAGAAGGAAATAAAATAGGGCTATGTACATAATAGGGGTGTGTGTGTGCAAGGCTGGGTAGGGCAACCCCTGCCCGGTGCCCTGCCCAAAAAATAATGGGCTGCATTTTGCAGCCTGATGCCCTGCCCGGTAAAAGTCCTAACTATTTTGGGCTGGGCATGCCCAAGTCGTAATGCCCTGCTCATATTGTGAAAAAAATCTGCAATTATGAATTTATAAAATAATACTATATTCATATGTCTTCAATAATTAAATAATATACAAAATTTACTAATAATAAGACAATAAAAAGATAGTAATTAAAGTTTTAAAATCTATTGCATATAAAAAAAATATTGAAATCTAAGTAGTTTATAATTGTAACTTTGCATCAATCTCTCCAAAATTGACAAAGATGAAGCATTTGAAAAAAATATATGACGATTACTACAATTTAAAAAAAATAAAGAAAGAAATCAATTTAGTTATAAATTTTAAAGGATACAATTACCTACTTGATTATTCATATTTGTAAAATTATCCTTTAATCACCAGTATCCTTCATATTTATTCTATGTGAAATAATATAATTTATAAATTTTGAATATACAAAAATAATTAATTAGGCAAGACTAAATGGGCAGGGCAGCAACATCTACCTGATGCCCGACCCGGCCCGGATATTGGCCCTGCCCGAAATTGTCTATTTTACATTGGGCCACTTTTTATTGGGCTGGGTAGGGCATATTTGGTGTGGGCTCGGGCGGGCTTTGCGGGCTCTGGGCTTCTTGCACAGCCCTAGTACATAAGAGAGATATTATAAATGTGTGTCAATGAGTGTGAGAGTTAGCATGTGTGTGTTAGAGACAATATGTGGAGGAGATAAATAGAGGGAGATGTATGCGTGAGAGAGATAAGGAGAAAGAATATATGTTAAATACATATGAACATACATAAATTTTTAGTTGCTGTTGCATATGCCCTCTGTTGCTATATTTCATATAACATCTGAACTTTTATGGAAATGATTTATGAGGTATTATTGAGTTTAAGAGTGTTTGTCTGAAATTAAAAAATGTCAAAAGTGAAATTTTAGAAAAAGAATGAAGGAAATAATTATCATTAAAAATATATTGGGGTTAAGAAAAAGTAAGAAAAAAATAATAAAATGAGTATTTTGGGGGTTTAAAAAATTATAAAAGAGTTTTTTCTCGAAAAGAGACCCAAATGATTTAGTAGCTATTTTTTGAGAATTAAAGACATATTTTCTTATAAAATTCAAGAACAATAGTTAGAGGTTATTATTTACCCAAAAAATTTTATAAAAATTCCCTAATGAGTTGAAAAAGTTATTGGAGGAAAAAAATCATTTTTTTTGTTAAGAGGATTATTTTTTAAAAATATTTGATAAAAGTAAGACTTTTAGCGGCAATAGAATATAGTCACCGCTGAAAGGGGACTTTCAGCGGAGACTTGATTTTGTTGCCACTGAAAGGAACTATTAGCGGTGACTTTTTCTTTCGCTGTTGAAAGGAACTCTCAGCGGCGACTTTGATTTGTCGCCACTGAAACGTGTTTATATCATAGGGTCCCCTTCTGTTCCTCATTTCTCAGCGTTGACGGGAAAAAGGGCTATAGAGCGAAACATCGAGAGCGAGAGACAGAGGGAGAGCACGAGCGAACGGCTAAAGGATTGTGACATTAAAGGAGTGACTAGAGGACGAAGAGCGAGCTTGTGACGTCGTCAACCATCTTAGGTGAGTTATCCGACTACTTCTCCAAAGATGGAAGAAGTAGAGCATGCAGAGATAGAAGAAGAGCGTAAAAAGATGCAACAAGAGCGTGTGCAATTCGAGCAAAGATTAATGGAATAAATGGAGCAAAGGATACAAGCTCAATTCGCTGCTTTGATGCAGAAGGGCCAACCACAACAACTACCTCTTCTAGTCATAGTATTTATCCTTCTACATAAAATTTATGTATAAACTAAACAATTTTATTTTAATTTTAAATATAATTAAGTAATTGAATTAATTTGATATTTTATACAATGATCAAAATATTTATTAATATTATTAGATTATGGTTTATTTAGTTATTTATTATTTATTATTTGTTATTAAATTATATTTTTTCATATCACAGAAATTATAATTTTTTTTAAATAATATTAAGTTTAGGCAGCGACAGTTCTATCACCGCAAATTCTACTTTAGGCGGCGACTTTCAAACAATGAATTAGATCATGAAAAGTTAAAAAGAAAAATTGCATCAAATTTTAAATAAGGGTAATTTTAAAAAGATGTAATGAATAACCCACTTGGTGACCTTCCGCTCATTCTAACAAGTGCCTTGTAATAGGGATTAAAGGGAGTACCTCCTAATGTCTTTTGAATCGCTAATTAAGTCATTTAAGTCATTTTATGTTGATTTGATATGGTGACTTAAAGACTTGTGAGAGTTTAATAGTGTTTAAGAATGTCTTAAAACTCAATTATAATTTAATTGCTCTTTTAATTTGGACCAAAAATGTCATCTCCTGAATTTAAGATTGAAAATGACCCTAACTTATATATATACCTAGATTTTTCTCACTAAAATGTCGCTTGGTGATTTATGTCATGTCATCCACACTTCACAAATCTAACGTAGATTAGTCAAAAAAAAAAAAAAAATCAACGCACGCCATTATTTCTCAGCATGCGTTGAGTCTTTCAAATTTGTTGTATTTGTGAAGTTAACTTGATCATTTTTTTTTCTAACCTTCCCCGCACGCCACGCAATGAAAATTCGTCTCCATCAACAACTGATGTCCATATATTCTTGGATTTTAACTAACAATCAATTCTTTTTAATAATCAAAATAAAGGAGCTATCGTAAGAACTAATTCTGTGCTAATGAGATCTGTATAACTAAAATACAGTTTTAATGATTTATATTTAAAAATTAAAACTAATGATTATTAAATAAATTATTTTTAAAAAAAAATTGACAATTAAGCTATTATCTTTATTTTAAATTCTATATATGTAAAATTAATTTTTCTAAAAAGTCAAATTAAAGAAAAAAAATTAAATCTGGACTGTTTAAAACTAATATGAATAGTTAAGATTTCGTGTGTTAGCACTTGGGAAGACAAAATTAGTAAAGCAATTAGAAAAGCCTTCTTCATTGTTACAGCAACGTAACTCTCAATTTTTGGTTTTTGAATGCTCATAATCATCACTAACCCAACTTCTCTATTTATCGTCTCGTGAGAGGCAAACACAGTTGAAATGTCTACTCCATATATAGTATTTTGAATAAATTGCGTTCTTAGCTTTTATTGCTTGACAAACATTTTTAAAAGTGATATATTAAAAAGAATTCTATTTTGACTAGGTCGTAGGAAGACTTGCTTATTGGCCTGAGAATATATAGAAACAGTTTAGATGCTTTTTCACTAGGAAATCGATAGGGGCACAGAGAAAGAGATCAACTATATCATTAAAAAAATTCAAAAATTCTAACAATCTATATTATTTAGGATTTATCCGCCAATATTTAGTACTACTAACAATTATAGTCTAGTTTAAAGGAATATAAACCCACAATAAAGATATATAAAAATTCTAACGATCTATATTATTTAAGATTTATCCGCCAGTATTTAACACTACTAACAATTAATTAGTATAATTTATGAGAATGTAAACCCATAATAGAGATAATCTCGCTACCTCTAAGGAGTTATCGTGATTATATACTCAAAATTTAAACATAAAACTACCGATTAAGTTGAAACAACATACAGTTAATTATTTTAACAACTCCGTGTTTCAATCTTTATTATTTATAAGTCTTAAATAGTGTATTTCATCTCTTACACTCTATACAATATAAATTAATAATAATACATTTAGTTCATTTTAATTTTATAGACTGCCGAGAAGATTAAATGCTACATCTACTTATATAAACCAGTCAAAAAGGTGAAAGTACCTTTTAACTATTACAGAGTCTACAGTTTTTAAAGAAAATATCTGTTAAGAAAAGTATTTTAAAATTTAAATTTTCTTTTCATTTTTTTTGGACTAGTGGTACACACTGTTACTTGTCATTTTAGACCAACTTCATAGATTATGAACATAATTTATTCTTTTATTTTGGACTAGTGGTGCGACTGTTGCTTGTCAATTTTTTAAGAAAAATATATTATAAACTGATTGGTACTTGCTCATAATAGATAATGTCATCCAAGTCATAAATACATCATATTTACGTTTACGTTTATGTCAATATTTTTAATTAAAAATTCTTTATCTAATAATCAACTAACGAAATTTAGTATTTTGCCCCTCTTTTATAACTTTATAGTTACTTTTACACAAAAAAAATTATATGGTGTTGGGCGCTCCTATAATAAAATTTTATAGGTATTTTTATTTTTTATCCAATTGTTTATTATAAACTGACTTATAATAAATAAGGCGGGATACATTTATCTTCTTCTCAAGTACAATACGTACACATAAATTTAAGAACCTCTCTCACAAACACACAAAAAAAAAAAATACAACTCATAGAAGAGACTATGAAAGGAAGTACAAACATGGGCAACCTGCACCTTGACTTCCCCATGAAACCAAAGCTAGAAAGGAAGTACAAACATTATTCTTCAAAAGAGACTATGCTGATAAAGAGACATGTAAGCATAGAACGGAGCTAGAGAAGATATTAGAAACAAGAGTTTCTCCTTCCACACTCAAAACGACTATTTATTCTTTTAATATTTTATGTCATTATTATTATTACTATTATTAAATATACCATTAGTCATATATATTTCTTCTGCTACTTCTTACAGCCACGGGTATAATCAGTTCACGGACTTGGAATTGTGGGGGGACTTTTAAGGCAAGAGCTGTAAGGAGAACCAGGAGGACAATTAACTGCAGGCTTGTTCTTATCATTTGTTGGCGAGGTGACTGAATTTGTAGCATCTGCATTATCATATTATATTTTCATATAATTCAATAGGAAAAGAATAATTAATAGGTAACTGGACAATAATAATCTCGTGATTGAAAAAAGGCGACAAATTGAATTAATAAACGAAGTTTTGAGTTGTTACCAGATAATCCACGAGCGTGAGTGGAAGAAGGAAGGCAGAGAAATGAAGAAACCAAAATGAGAAAAGCAATTAGAATAATAGCCTTCTTCATTGTTTCAGAGAGGAGTGAAAACTGAAAACACTAACAATTATCAAATTAATGCCTTTGGTATGCTCCACACAACACTAATCGTCATATATTTATAGGCTCTAGGGAGAGAGAATCAAGGTTGAAATTGTCAACAATAGTTGATATGGCACAAATATTTTATTCTCAATAATTGTATTATTAATTTCATATTTTATTAATTTATTTGCTGGTCAAATTTTAAAGACCATACTTACATCAATTTGGTCAAATTTTCCAATAACATTTTACCATATATTCTATTCTTTTTTATGCAGATTTAAATTAAATGAATATATTAAAAATATAGGACATATGATAAAGTGAGATTAGAAAAGTTGACAAAATAGACTTAAGGAATTTGATCTAATTTTTTTCCAAATTTTAACTATATGTTCATATTAGATTTTAACAGTTTAAATTTATCTATTTATTTTTTTGTAAAATTATAATAATTATAAAATGTTAAATCTCAACTATTAAAATTTTATCAATATGTGATGATAAAGGGAAAGATATTATCCCCCTCGAGGTGTGAGGGTAAAAGGTAGATCCTTCCTAACTAATTAAGTTGTCACATATACTCTTTAAATTTTAGTGTCTTTTATTTAATATATATAAATCACGTTATTTTTATTTAATATCTGAATGAAACTTTTCTCCAAACTATACTATCAGTTTTACAAGTTGTGTGCCTGTGGGCCAGTTCAATCCAAGAAATGGCAATATATTAATTAAAGATGGTGATATTATTTTAACGAAGACATATATAGTGCCAAAGATATTAAGAAGAATTTGAAGGAAAATAACAAAGGTACATGACGAAATAACTTTTGTATGTTAGCACTACACTAATGACTGAATCAATGTTTCTATTTTTTTTAGCCTCTAGAAAGAGAATCAAAGTTGAAATGGTCAACTATATATAATTAAATATTTTATTTTCAATAATTTTCACTATTTAATTTCATGTTTTATTGATTTATTGGCTGTGCCCCTCTTGTTTGTTGCATACAAAAAACATTTACGTTGATGGGACGGTATATATGAATGTGTGGAGAGATATTCTGTTTAATTAAAAATGAATGATATTTAGTAATAATAACAATATAATAAATATTCAGTTTTTATTTACTCTGCCCTTATCCTTTACCCTTAATCCCTTGTGACTTGAGCTACTCTCATATAACTACTAAAAAAACTATTGTGCCAAAAGAATATGTTATGAATTTTTTTTTATTTAATTTTTAAACGTGATATTATGATTTATTTTAGAGTTAATATAGTACAATATTTGTTCTTAAAATTTGTCTTTATTTTAATTTTAGTCCCTATAATTTTAAATTATAAATTTTGGGTCTTCAAATTTTTTTGTATATAAAATGTTAGTCTATATTTTAATAAAAATATGGACAATTTTACTCCTTAAGAGATTAAGTGTGTGTTTGATTTGAAAAAAAAAAGTATTTCTAGATCTAAATTACACCCAAATACTCTTTTTTTTTTTTGAGAAAAGTATAGTTTTCTTCATTTAAAACAATAGTTTTTTATAAGTGAATCTCAATAGCTTTTACAGCATTCTTATGATAAATGATTATTTTTTTCCCTCTAATTTTTATCCTTTTATTGTCTCCCCTCTGTCTTTTATTGTTGTCACTCGTTCAACCCTCTCTCTTTTGTTAAATTATATTATATTATATATATCTTAACTAATTTTACTTCCCGTTATAATACTTACAAATACATAAAATTAAATTTTTAATTATGTATAAGAAAATAAAACGTATAAATATAATTTTTTAATTATTTATTATTAGTTACTCTAATAATATATATATGTACACAGCTAGAAAATGAGTTTTCTAAACAAGTTAAAAATAGACTTCTACATCAGACCTTGGTCATACAGAAATAGCCCATGTAAAAAGTATGGTATTCTATATTAGTTATACAATTGGTGTAAAAAATTAAGTTTTTTAAACTGATTATTCTATACAATTGATTTAAAAAAGTAATATAAAAATATAAAAAAAAATAGAATTGAAGTTATTTCCTTCTTCGTCACAAATTTGAAAGAGGAGGAGAGTGATGATGAAGAATAGGTATCTATAAAATGTAAATAGAGAACAAAAAAGAGGAAGAAAGAAAAAGTTAGAGAACCTAGAAATAAAAGAACACAAAACCCAAATATATACACAGAAACAAAAATTCAAAAACACTGTCACTAGTTGAAGACATCACAGAAATGCCGTAACAATTCTTCTAGCTTACCTACTCAAAAGCGAACATAAATATATTTAAACAAAACCTAGAAAGAAAGAAACAAGAAAAATAGATACCTATCATCGTAGATTTAGGTCTTTTAGATACCTACCATCGTAGATATAGGTCTTTCTCTTTAGCAACCTTTAGAGACAAGAATGCAGGACTTCAACAACAGAAAATAACGAGTACAAATATGGGTCGTCACATATCTAGGTCTTCTTTTTTAGCGAGCTTTATATGGTGTGTTACAAAGGCAGAGCTTCCTATCACCATGTATTCTCTCTTATCTGATTTTCTCCATAGATGAAGATGATTTGTGTAAATAGGGAAGCGCAAAAGCTAGGATTTTTTATTAGATTTTTAATAGCAAAGACATTCTATACAAGATGCCATTTTATCAGGTGTAAAATATTTCACCTTTTATACCGATCACATATACATCATGTATAAATATTTTACCCTTATTTATAAAAAATGTCATCATTTGTTTCTTTTATACTGGTTATGTATACATCAGGTGTAAATATTTTACCCTTATTTATAAAAAAAATGCCACTGCTCATTTCTTTTACACCAATCATGTATATATCAAGTATAAATATTTTATCCTTATTTATAAAAATATCACCGCTCATAATTTTTACACCGATCATGTACATTAAGTATAAATATATCTTTATTTATAAAAATATCAACACTTATTTCTTTTACACTAATTACGTGTACATTAAATATAAATATTTTACTATTATTTATAAAAATACCACAAGTGACCAGTTTAAAAATAGAATTTTAGAAAACTTATTTTATAATAGTGGTATATATATTATTTATTATTTTAAGATCAAATAAAAAATATAAATTTAAAATTATATTTTATATAATTATTATTTTACCTCATCCCTAATAAGTTAAGAAAAGGAGTTCAATTAGTTTTACAAAGTTATGTTATTTCGCCGCCAATGTGGACCAAGAAATGACAATGCATTAAATTAAAGATGGGGATATTAGTTTATGGAATGCATATAGCGCCGAAGATAATAACATTAATTTAAAATAAAATAACAATTAGAATTAGAATTAGAAAATGGAATTATTTGTCGCAGAGAAATTTTGCTTATTAATTAGATTAGTAGTATGTTTATTAAGTATGTGATTTCTTGACTTGGTTATCTCCATTTTTCTTTATTTCTAGACTCCATTTCCTATTTCAACCATTAGATTGAACTCTTGAGCCGTGCAGATTTAATATATTATAAAATAATTTGTTAAATATTTCTTTATTTCATATTTAAACTGTTCTGATTAAAATGTAAGCAATTTATATTTATTTATTTTAATAATTTAACATTTTATTAATAATTTTATAAAATATTAAAGTTAGACCGCTAAAATTTTAATCTAATAGTTAAGATAAAGGACAAAACTTACCTCCAGTCATTATATCCAATCAAACCAGTTCACCAATCACCATGTGCCACATGGACTCATTAAACACCTCAGCGCTTAGCCCCGTTTTCTTTCTTCTTCTCCGTTAGCGGAGTCGCAATTGCAAATTACTTCCAAAACCTCCATTCCTATTTGCCGCACAGGAGCTTCAACAACAATCAAATCAAATTCATTCTCATTCACAAGTCCAACAAATCAAGGACAGGGCTTCACTTATTTTTCTACTAGACGGTGCTTCACTTCTCTCTTTCAACAAATCGATAAGCTTACCGAACTTGGAGCAATCAGCAACGCTTGCTTTGCTAAGATATTCGCAACACAGTTTGCGATTACTTGTGTTAGAAGGTTAAATTAATTAGGTAATTAGTATTAATCACTTGTACATATATAATACTAGAATTCTATATAAATGGCTCTAGTCTATAGTTGAGGTGTGAGATAGTAAGATTCTCACTATAGTAAGAGAGATATTAACTTGAGTTTCTCTCTATAAAATCTCATAGGTTATGAGATTAATTCATATGTAAAAGTAGATCTGAATCTTGTAATGAGCCTATTGCTCTATGGTTAATGAAGATAAAGATATTCTTTTCTAATTAATTTTGTTAACATGATCTCAAAGTAGGTCATCTTTGGGGTGAGAAATGTTGAAGCCATGATCAGACTCTTGCTTCACCACTTGAAGCCCACAATTTCTTTCTTGATTTGACCACGTTGTTTCCAGTTTCTTGTGTGTTTCTGCTCTTAGCCACCATGACGTCATTGCCTGACTTTGGAGCCCTAGATTCTTGATTCTTCGACCCTTTTTTGCTTGTCTGTTTCCCCTCGCGGTCTCTCTTTTTTCAATATTGAAGTCTGAAGCCCAATAGCAGAGTACCATTCTTGCCGTTGCCAGAGTCTAAGGTTTGAAATTAGCATTGGAGAACCCTGTTGTTTGACCACCAATGCCATCGTCTGTCGTTGCACACCAGATCTCGTCAAAACTCGTCAATCTTGTGTGTCTGCCGTATACGTTGCAAGATTGCTCTTAATTTTTCGATTCAAGCGCCGAAGCATGCCGTCAAAGCTAATAGTTGATGCCCACCTTGGTACTCCGTTAAATCTCCCAAGTTAATGTCGCAATTAAAGCTTTGTTATCTCAGAATGTTTCTACTGCCACTTTATATGAATAACTGTGGTTGAAAACTCATAGGTCAAGTTGTTCCAACGTCCTCTGTTTTCAATCTCCAAAGGTTATCCTCCGTATGCATAGTCATTCTTGATTCAAGATTCACTAGATATCTTAGAAAGCTTTGAGCAACCTTGAGTTCAATCTCATCAACTATATGTAATACTGATAGGTGCCCTTTGGATTGTTACTTCGATATTGGTATTATTGCGTAAAGGGGATGAAGGTAAAGTTTGAACTAGTATTATTTATCTAGGATGGTATTATATTTCATTGTGTTTGGGTTTTGTTCTTGGTGGCACGACATGAAGCAGCTAGGTGAAGATGTGTGAAGAACTAAATATAAGAGGTTCTGAAAGTCACATCTTCTCTTTTTTGATTCTGTGGTCCTGTTTACATCATTATTATTTGTGTTCTTGAGTGTTTTCCTCCCGAGTTTATCGTTAACAATTGAACCATCAGAGCGCAAAACAATTTTGAGCATTATTAATCAAAAGGACAAGAAATTCACTTGGTACCGATGTGAAAGGAGGATCTGGAGTACTATTATGTTTTTGTATGAGAAAATATATATTGATGTGAGATTCATTAATAAAATACAAGGTCCTATGGTAGCTGCTATTGAGAAGATTTTTCAATAATTGCGATTTGTGCATCTAGCACATGAATTCATATTATTATTAGGTCTATTTTGTTATAGCAGTTCAATGGCTATAGCTGGAGAGATGTACAATTTAGTTGCAGCTTTTGTACTAGTGGGAATTATCCTAATTGGAGCTGCATCAGGTTATTGGATTGCAAAGAGATTTGTTATCTCAAAAGATAGTGTATGGATTATATTGTTGCATAATTTGTGAAATGGTTAGAGTGTACAATTGAATCATGAAATTTCCAGCAATAATAAACATTAGCAAGTACTTCTATTGATATGTATTAGAGTCTTTAGTTTGTACAAATTCTTCCTTGGAAATATCATTATTTCTCAAAGGCAACAGAGACATGGCGCTACATAGAGATGGTGATAAATTGTATTTTGGGAGTTTTGATAAAATGCTATTTTCAATATGGTTCGTGTGCAAGGGTTTAAGAGGTCAAGATCTCAATTTATAGCTCTAACATATCAAAGAGTAGAATGGGATTCAGAGACCATTGTTATCAAGAAAGTTGCAGTTGCTGCTTTTGAAGAGAGTTTTAAAAAAAAATTTATATTGTATTTTGTAAAATGAAAATGGTTTGATTTAATTCACCTTACTCCCTTGTGTATTGTGTTGACAAGTTGAACAACTAGAATTAAAGGATATTAATTTGAGCAGGGGTGTTAGAAGATTGAATTAATTAGATAATTAGTATTAATTACTTATACATATATAATATTAGAATTCTATATAAATGGTTGTAGTATATAGTTAAGGTGTGGGATAGTAAGATTCTCACCATGGTAAGAGAGATGTTAACTTGAGTCTCTCTACAAAATCTTATTGTTTATGAGATTAGTTCATTATTCTTATGGAAAGGTAGATTAATTATAAATCTTGTAACAAGGCTGTTGCTTTATAGTTAATAAAGATGAAAAATATTTTTCTCTAATTAATTTTGTTAACAACCTGGTACAAACATGCGACGACACCATCCAGCCCCTCTGCAATAGAACCTGGATTCTTGAAGCAGCTTTTCATCACTCATGCCCTTTGGAAATGCACCGTTGTGAAACAAAAATGGATAAACTTTACAACCCCTTTTCCATTTATATTTACCGGGAGTAAGATCAAGTACAAATAGATATAGCGACTTGTTCGAGGCCGTCATCAAAACAATATAAAATCAATTTGATTGTAAGAGAGAAGCGATAACCTGGGATTGTAACTATCGCCACCCCTCTTCGTCGATCGTGAATCCTTAGTGCAAATCGCCGCCGTCCTCTGTTCATGTGATCTTCCTTCGTCAATCACACTGTTGTCCTCTCCACGCCGCTGCAAGTCCTTTGCAACTGGCCGCCGCTTCTTCTTGGCCGCCGTCGTGGACGGAGATGGGGATTAGGCGATTTGGGATTGCGACTCGGTTTACAACGAAGAAGGGGAAAAAGGGGTCAAATGCTGAGGTGTTTAATGAGTCCATGTGGCACGTGTGATTGGCGAATTGGTTGGACCGGATATAATGGACTGGAGGAAAGTTTGTCCTTAGATAAAAGGTGGAAAAGAAATAAAGGGGAGAGAAAGCAGAGAGAATCCGGGTCCGTGATTTCTAACACGAAACTAACTAGTCACGCATAAGTTTGGTGATTTCAATTGAAACATAAAAAAGATACACACCCATGATAATAATTTAAGAAACATTTGAAAATATTTTTAAAAAAGAGTTTATAAAAAAATAAATTTTGCACAACTTTTAAAAATAGGGTTTCGATAATAGCTTATAAAAAAATAATTTTAAATAAATAAATATTTAGATGATTATTATTATAATAATTTTTACGATTGATAAATTATTAAAAAATATATTAGATAAAAAAAATTATTATTAATAGTCTACTTTTCCTTTTTTACTATTTACTCATCACTTTTTTTCCTCTTCTTCCCCGATGGAATTCTGTTAGTTCTTCCTTCTTCTAGTGACCGTCATAATAGAGGAGTGTCGATGAAGATAATAGAGAGAACAGTGATAGAGAGACAACGATGGAGAGAAAGGAGAGAACCGGCAATAGAGAAAACAGAGAAGAGGCGAAGCGAAGAAAGGAGATGTAGATAAAGGAGTATTGACAGAGACAAAGAAGAATGAAAAAGTTGACGAAGGCGAGAAGAGACAAAGAGGAGAGAGGATTAGAAAAATAGCAATAAAATAGTGTTTTAATATCCATAAACTCTTTTTACTGTTATAGAAGTTATTTCTATTAGTTTATAATTTAAAAATCTTTTTAGACAAATAAATTTATTTATTTAAAAAAAATAAATTTAAATTTAAATTTAAAACTCTTTTAAAATTTTAATTTATAATCCATCCAAAAAGCACTATATTCATTGATGTAATTTAGTTTTTAAAAATTTTTCCCTTGAAATTGGTACTGATAGTTGACTTCAGAATGAAAACAATATAGAGGTCGCCTTCTTGGAATTGGATGATATTCATATCAGCGTTAGAAAAAAAACCGGAAACAGACAGAAACAATAACTTTACATCTTTTGATATAATTATAAAAATTAATTAATTTTTTAAATAGATTAAATAAAATTAATTAATTAATTATAATTAATATAAAAATTAATTAACTAGTAAAATTAATTTATTTTGATAAGTTAAATTTGATTATAATTAGTTAATTTATTTATTTTTTATTTTTTTAAAAAAATTAAGTAATTTTTATATATTAAAGATATGAGAATAATTAAAAAGAATATTATAATATGTTATTAAATGCGGTTATATATCAAGGATATGAGAATAATTAAAAAGAACATTATAATATGGGATTAAATGGCGGGTCTTTTAGTGATGATTTCGACTTCATTGAATTGGGTTATTTTATACACGTTATTTAATATGTTATACAATGCCGGGCCTTGAAGTTTTATTGAAAAAATGAAGTGGAAAATATTGATGTGACTTATCGTTTAAATTTTTCTTCATCAATATATATATATATAAATACTAATTTCTGAATTAGAAAACTGCTAGATTGATTAGGTCACGGAAAGACTTCATATTTGACTTGAAAATAAAATCAACTTAGATTAGATGCGATTTCCGAGAAATTTACTGGCTAGGCCGGACATAATAAAAAAAAATTATTATATATTAAATATTAATATGAATAAAAGTGCACACAACACACAATTGGTGTAATTTTGATATTTTACTAATAAAAATATAAACTTCCATCGAACCCATACAAAGTTCTTTTATGAACAATCATTTCTTGAATAATAATAAAAAGAAAATTTTTGATGAAAAATTAAAATGATTTATGCATCATTCGATTTATATATATATATATATATATAGACACACACTCTATAAAAATATATTTTTTTGATTCTATTTATTTATAAGGCATTTATACATGTTTTATTATAACTAATTTTTTTTTTAACTTTTTAATTTTATTTCTATTTAATATATACTGTCTCAAGAATATAAAGTCTACCCATAAAAAATAAAGGATAAACATGTATATTCATATTAAAAATTTATTGATGGAATTTATAAATAAGATAATTTTTTTTATCTATTTTATAAATAGTATCATAGGGGTGTTTTTTTGCCCTTAAATCGTGTAGAATAATTTCAAAAAGCTTTGAAAATAATTATTCTAACTGGAAGTTATGAAATATTTAATGTTTCATTTCTTTTGTTTCTAACCTTAAACATATTTATGGGTGTTTGTTAGGTCCGTGACAACTTCTTAAGAGTACTTTACTGATTATAATGGAGAGAAATGCGTGAGAGAAATGGCCACTTTCTTTAACTTCTTGTTTTAAAAAAAATTCTCATAGGGTTTAGCTCGTGAGAAATTTTTCATGGGGTTGATTCCACTTTGTTCTACTTGCATAATATAAAATAGAAAATTGTATGCGTTATTCAAATATGCTATACTTAATTAATTTTATTATTTTTAATTGACCTAATTCAAACATTTTTTTCTTAAGTGATGCAAGAAATTCGATTGGAACAGATTTGTAATATAATGGATATTTCTAATTTGATAAATATATTAATTCGAATACGTTATCTTTTGATGTGTTCGTGGCAAGATTTTTAATATTGAAAGTCCTGTTCCATGATATTTGAATTGTGGTTTTCTTACTTGTTTTTTTATTGTATTTAAAGAGACAGATATTAATAGTTTGAATTGCCCAAATAATATGAAAATAAAATAAATATGTAAATATCAAATTTAGAAGTGGAGAGAAGTAACTTAAACTCAAGGATTGTATATTTCTCACACTCAAAAGTACATAGAATTCAACATGCCCAACCTTTCCTTCGACTTCCCATGAAACCTTAGGTACGAAGACACCATTCTTCAGAAGAGAAATTCTAATCAAAAGCTGAAACAAGACACACACACATGACACTGAAACAGAAACATGACAGCAATTTATTTAATAATGGATTAGTGTAATGATCTGCCCACCACGAAAAAGGACTATATATTATTGTTAGTTTTAATACGTATCATTCATGTATTTCTTTTCCTACTTCTTACATTTCTCGTTAAAGGGACCACACGGTGAATCTATTGGAACTGGGTTTGATCCTCGAACGCATTCAGTATAATGAGAACCAGGACGACATGCCGGCACAGGCTTATTCGTCGTTGGCGAGGCTACCAGCATCCTTTGATCTGCATTGTCGTTGTGTAACATTCACATATCAGTTTAACATGGGCACAAAAATCACACTAACAAGCAATTTTATTTTTGTTTTTGTCATCCTTCATTCAATGGAAAGAACTGTGTACCCATCAAACCTATGGACACTGGACTCGCAACCTCACATTTAAGGAAGGTGCCATATGTTATTGGGCAAGAAAGTCCCCACCACAATGAAAAAAATTAATTAATATAATTAGGGGTGAGCAATTGGATTTTTGTTCGGTTTACAGTTAAAACCGTAGTAACCAAATAGTGTCTTTTTTTAAAAAACCGAAACCGTGTATAAAATAACCGAACAGAATTAACCGAAACTGAATTTTATAAAATAAAAAAACTGAATTAACCGAACTGTAAAATTCGATTTGAGTTTGGTCTGATTCAGTTTTCGATTTCGGTTGAGTTTTGTGCACCTCTAAATGTAATAATTTCACAGTGAATGAGAGAATGCAGAAGAAAGCAGCAAATAAAACGAAATTGAAGTAGTTACCAGGCAATAGACGTGCATGAGTGGAACTGGGAAGGGAGAGAAATAATATAGTAGAACAAATGAGAAAAGCAATTAGAATAGCCTTCTTCATGTTATACGTATAGCAATATATATATATATATATATATATATATATATAGTCTAGAATAATTTCAAAAAGCTTTCAAAATAATTGTTTTCAACGTGAAGTCACGAAATATGCAATATTTCCTTTCTGCGGTTTCCAACTTGAACATATTGACGAATGCTTAAATTGTATATACGAATTTCAAGGTTGAATGACTACTAGAAAAGGTTGAGTTTCTTGTTGATATTTCTCACGGATAACATTTTGTGAGAGTTTCTCATAGGTTTCTTCATATAAATCATTCTATCTAAAACATTTCTCATGAAATATTTTTGTGAGGAAAAAATCTATATTAAAACCCATTCGGTCCTTTAAAAGTTGTTCTGGGTTCAGTCTGAGTCTAGGTTTTGATTTAATAATGGCTCTGCTAATCCAACTTAACCATAAAAATAGTTTTTTAGTTCAAATCGAATTACTAACGGGTCCCGTTGACAGTCTAATCACTTAAATTGTCTGCTGCAACTCAGTTTTGAAAATAATGGTTTTTAACCTACTTGTAATATATATATATATATATGCATAGATAATTTATATATCTTTTGTTTGCAATGATCAATAGGTCATATCCACATACGAATATACCTGTAATAATCAGATTAAATAATCAATATACAATATAAAACTCAGACAAAAATTATATTATGTTACTATTAATAAATCATGAACATTATTACTTTATTTTCAGACTTCAATGTAACACACAAATCTAAATATAAGTAGATCATATATATATATATATATATATATATATATATATTATTTCTATCACATATTCAACAACATCATGCAGAACCAAATTACTTTCCACGAAAATAGGCTGCACCTCAAATATATATATATTCTTCGTAGAAGTTATTCATTTTGATCCCCAATCATTTGAAATAAAGCAAATTACTTCATCATTATTCATTGAATTAGAGTAAAATTCGTTGTGGAACGATTGGCCTATTTGGACTCCCTCAAAGTCTCTTACTTTCGTTGTATTTGTGAGTTGCGCATTTGAACGTTAATTTGATCCTTAACTATAAACATTCCATATACGTCAATATCTCATTACTAGTTAAGAACAGAAATTTCACTATTAGGAAAAATACTTTTAATAGTGATTAAAATATCTTTTTATAACGGTTAGACAACTTTTCCACTCAGAATGACCCTAAAGGTATTCCCTACATTGTCTCTTCTCTTTGAAATGTCGCACGGTGCCAATTACATACAAGGACACCTGAAAAAGAGCGATTCGTCTTCTTCTCTACATTCCACAAATATAACGCATGTTAGTCAAAAACGAAAATTACAAAAAAGAAAAAAGATCAACGCGTGCTTTGTATAATCCAAATAAGAAGACTGCTAAAGTCTATTTGTCATGACCTGTGCTTTTGTGATACGTCAAGTAGTGAGCAACTTTTTGGATTAATTTAATAGAGATTTATGAGTAATGTACAACTCACATTTTATATAGTTTTAAATAGGGAACATTGAAAATAAACCACATCAATTGTTTGGAGGTCTAGTAGTTTGCAACTTGGCTTCTTGAGTAAAAATATTGTTTCCATGAGTACTTTCTATACTAACAACTTGACACACAAATTTGACACAAATATTATATAAAAATAAAATATAATCATAATGAGAAAACAAATCGAATATATGGTTGACATTGGCAGGGATTCTAGATCTTAACTAATAAATTGGATTATCTTAATCACATCCTAGTGCTTGGTTTCCCCTTTAATTGCAATTAGTGTTATGTTTACTAGTTCAGAGTCTTTAAATTACTTTTTTGCTTCCGATTCCTATCATAAGGCACTTCCAATTACCACTTTATTAGATGTAACGAGAGGTGGTTAAGTCTAAATTCGTTTGAAAATGAAAAAAAAATTAAAAGTTACCCACTTTTCAAACAATGAATTACAACATGAAAAGTTAAAAAGAAAAATTGCATCAAATTTTAAATAAGGGTAATTTTAAAAAGATGTAATGAATAACCCACTTGGTGACCATCCGCTCATTCTAACAAGTGCTTGTAATAGGGATTAAAGGGAGTACCTCCTAATGTCTTTTGAATTGCTAATTAAGTCATTTTATGTTGATTTTATATGGTGACTTAAAGACTTGTGAGAGTTTAATAGTGTTTAAGAATGTCTTAAAACTCAATTATAATTTAATTGCTCTTTTAATTTGGACCAATAATGTCATCTCCTGAATTTAAGATTGAAAATGACCCTAACTTATATATATACCTAGTTTTTTCTCACTAAAATGTCGCTTGGTGATTGATGTCATGTCATCCACACTTCATAAATCTAACATAGATTAGTCAAAAAAAAAAAAAAAAACAATCAACGCACGCCATTATTTCTCAGCATGCCTTGAGTCTTTCAAATTTGTTGTATTTGTGAAGTTAACTTGATCATTTTTTTCTAACCTTCCCCGCACGCCACGCAATGAAAATTCGTCTCCATCAACCACTGTCCATATATTCTTGGATTTTAACTAACAATCAATTCTTTTCAATAATCAAAATAAAGGAGCTATCGTAAGAACTAATTCTGTGCTAATGAGATCTGTATAACTAAAATACAGTTTTAATGATTTATATTTAAAAATTAAAACTAATGATTATTAAACAAATTATTTTTTAAAAAAATTGACAATTAAGCTATTATCTTTATTTTAAATTCTATATATGTAAAATTAATTTTTCTAAAAAATCAAATTAAAGAAAAAAAATAAATCTGGACTGTTTAAAACTAATATGAATAGTTAAGATTTCGTGTGTTAGAACTTGGGAAGACAAAATTAGTAAAGCAATTAGAAAAGCCTTCTTCATTGTTACAGCAACGTAACTCTCAATTTTTGGTTTTTGAATGCTCATAATCATCACTAACCCAACATCTCTATTTATTGTCTCGTGAGAGGCAAACACAGTTGAAATGTCTACTCCATATATATAGTATTTTGAATAGATTGCATTCTTAGCTTTTATTGCTTGACTAACATTTTTAAAAGTGATATATTAAAAAGAATTCTATTTTGACTAGGTCGTAGGAAGACTTGCTCATTGGCCTGAGAATATATAGAAACAGTTTAGATGCTTTTTCACTAGGAAATCGATAGGGAAGCAGATAAAGAAATGACAGAGAAAGATTATATAAAATACAAAAAATCTAGTATTATTTAAATACAAAAATTAACTTGTCTAGTTTATATATATATTATTTAAGATACAAAAATTAACTATATCATTATAAAATACAAAAATTATAACGATATATATTATTTAAGATTTATCCGTTAGTATTTAGCACTACTAACAATTAACTAGTCTAGTTTATAGGAATATTCTGAGGAGCTGTGACTGTATACTCAAAACTTAAATACAAAACTATTGACTAAGCTGAAAGGACACACAGTTAGTCATTCCAACCACTCTGTTTCAATCTTTATTATTTATAAGTTTTAAATAGTGTATTTCATCTCTTACACTCTATACAATACAAATTAATAATAATAATACATTTAGTTCATTTTAATTTTATAGACTGCCAGAGAAGATTAAATGCCACATCTACTTCTATAAACCAGTCAAAAAGGTGAAAGTACCTTTTAACTATTACAGAGTCTACAGTTTTTAAAGAAAATATCTGTTAAGAAAAGTATTTTAAAATTTAAATTTTCTTTTCATTTTTTTTGGACTAGTGGTACACACTGTTACTTGTCATTTTAGACCAACTTCATAGATTATGAACATAATTTATTCTTTTATTTTGGACTAGTGGTGCGACTGTTGCTTGTCAATTTTTTAAGAAAAATATATTATAAACTGATTGGTACTTGCTCATAATAGATAATGTCATCCAAGTCATAAATACATCATATTTACGTTTACGTTTATGTCAATATTTTTAATTAAAAATTCTTTATCTAATAATCAACTAACGAAATTTAGTATTTTGCCCCTCTTTTATAACTTTATAGTTACTTTTACACAAAAAAATTATATGGTGTTGGGCGCTCCTACAATAAAATTTTATAGGTATTTTTATTTTTTTATCCAATTGTTTATTATAAACTGACTTATAATAAATAAGGCGGGATACATTTATCTTCTTCTCAAGTACAATACGTACACATAAATTTAAGAACCTCTCTCACAAACACACAAAAAAAAAAAATACAACTCATAGAAGAGACTATGAAAGGAAGTACAAACATGGGCAACCTGCACCTTGACTTCCCCATGAAACCAAAGCTAGAAAGGAAGTACAAACATTATTCTTCAAAAGAGACTATGCTGATAAAGAGACATGTAAGCATAGAATGGAGCTAGAGAAGATATTAGAAACAAGAGTTTCTCCTTCCACACTCAAAACGACTATTTATTCTTTTAATATTTTATGTCATTATTATTATTACTATTATTAAATATACCATTAGTCATATATATTTCTTCTGCTACTTCTTACAGCCACGGGTATAATCAGTGCACGGACTTGGAATTGTGGGGGGACTTTTAAGGCAAGAGCTGTAAGGAGAACCAGGAGGACAATTAACTGCAGGCTTGTTCTTATCATTTGTTGGCGAGGTGACTGAATTTGTAGCATCTGCATTATCATATTATATTTTCATATAATTCAATAGGAAAAGAATAATTAATAGGTAACTGGACAATAATAATCTCGTGATTGAAAAAAGGCGACAAATTGAATTAATAAACGAAGTTGAGTTGTTACCAGATAATCCACGAGCGTGAGTGGAAGAAGGAACGCAGAGAAATGAAGAAACCAAAATGAGAAAAGCAATTAGAATAATAGCCTTCTTCATTGTTTCAGAGAGGAGTGAAAACTGAAACCACTAACAATTATCAAATAAATGCCTTTGGTATGCTCCACACAACACTAATCGTCATATATTTATAGGCTCTAGGGAGAGAGAATCAAGGTTGAAATTGTCAACAATGGTTGATATGGCACAAATATTTTATTCTCAATAATTGTATTATTAATTTCATATTTTATTAATTTATTTGCTGGTCAAATTTTAAAGACCATACTTACATCAATTTGGTCAAATTTTCCAATAACATTTTACCATATATTCTATTCTTTTTTATGCAGATTTAAATTAAATGAATATATTAAAAATATAGGAGATATGAAGAAGTAAGATTAGAAAAGTTGACGAAATGGACTTAAGGAATTTGAACTAATTTTTCTCCAAATTTTAACTATATCAAATTAATGTTCATATCAAATTTTAACAGCTTAAATTTATCTATTTTCTTTTTTGTAAAATTATAATAATTATAAAATGTTAAATCTCAACTGTTAAAATTTTATCAATATGTGATGATAAAGGGGAAGATATTATACCCCTCGAGGTGTGAGGGTAAAAGGTAGATCCTTCCTAACTAATTAAGTTGTCACATATACTCTTCAAATTTTAGTGTCTTTTACTTAATATATATAAATCACTTTATTTTTATTTAATATCTGAATGAAACTTTTCTCCAAACTATACTATTAGTTTTACAAGTTGTGTGCCTGTGGGCCAGTTCATTCCAAGAAATGTCAATATATTAATTAAATATGGTGATATTATTTTAACGAAGACATATATAGTGCCAAAGATATTAAGAAGAATTTGAAGGAAAATAACAAAGGTACATGACGAAATAACTTTTGTATGTTAGCACTACACTAATGACTGAATCAATGTTTCTATTTTTTTTAGCCTCTAGAAAGAGAATCAAAGTTGAAATTGTCAACTATATATAATTAAATATTTTCTTTTGAATAATTTTCACTATTTAATTTCATGTTTTATTGATTTATTGGCTGGGCCCCTCTTGTTTGTTGCATACAAAAACATTTACGTTGATGGGACAGTATATATGAATGTGGGGAGAGATATTATGTTTAATTAAAAATGAATGATATTTAGTAATAATAACAATATAATAAATATTCAGTTTTTTTTTACTCTGCCCTTATCCTTTACCCTTAATCCCTTGTGACTTGAGCTACTCTCATATAACTACTAAAAAAACTATTGTGCCAAAAGAATATGTTATGAATTTTTTTTATTTAATTTTTAAACGTGATATTATGATTTATTTTAGAGTTAATATAGTACAATATTTGTTCTTAAAATTTGTCTTTATTTTAATTTTAGTCCCTATAATTTTAAATTATAAATTTTGGGTCTTCAAATTTTTTTGTATATAAAATGTTAGTCTATATTTTAATAAAAATATGGACAATTTTACTCCTTAAGAGATTAAGTGTGTGTTTGATTTGAAAAAAAAAAGTATTTCTAGATCTAAATTACACCCAAATACTCTTTTTTTTTTTGAGAAAAGTATAGTTTTCTTCATTTAAAACAATAGTTTTTTATAAGTGAATCTCAATAGCTTTTACAGCATTCTTATGATAAATGATTATTTTTTTCCCTCTAATTTTTATCCTTTTATTGTCTCCCCTCTGTCTTTTATTGTTGTCACTCGTTCAACCCTCTCTCTTTTGTTAAATTATATTATATTATATATATCTTAACTAATTTTACTTCCCGTTATAATACTTACAAATACATAAAATTAAATTTTTAATTATGTATAAGAAAATAAAACGTATAAATATAATTTTTTAATTATTTATTATTAGTTACTCTAATAATATATATATGTACACAGCTAGAAAATGAGTTTTCTAAACAAGTTAAAAATAGACTTCTACATCAGACCTTGGTCATATAGAAATAGCCCATGTAAAAAGTATGGTATTCTATATTAGTTATACAATTGGTGTAAAAAATTAAGTTTTTTAAACTGATTATTCCATACAATTGATTTAAAAAAGTAATATAAAAATATAAAAAAAAATAGAATTGAAGTTATTTCCTTCTTCGTCACAAATTTGAAAGAGGAGGAGAGTGATGATGAAGAATAGGTATCTATAAAATGTAAATAGAGAACAAAAAAGAGGAAGAAAGAAAAAGTTAGAGAACCTAGAAATAAAAGAACACAAAACCCAAATATATACACAGAAACAAAAATTCAAAAACACTGTCACTAGTTGAAGACATCACAGAAATGCCGTAACAATTCTTCTAGCTTACCTACTCAAAAGCGAACATAAATATATTTAAACAAAACCTAGAAAGAAAGAAACAAGAAAAATAGATACCTATCATCGTAGATTTAGGTCTTTTAGATACCTACCATCGTAGATATAGGTCTTTCTCTTTAGCGACCTTTAGAGACAAGAACGAAGGACTTCAACAACAGAAAATAACGAGTACAAATATGGGTCGTCACATATCTAGGTCTTCTTTTTTAGCGAGCTTTATATGGTGTGTTACAAAGGCAGAGCTTCCTATCACCATGTATTCTCTCTTATCTGATTTTCTCCATAGATGAAGATGATTTGTGTAAATAGGGAAGCGCAAAAGCTAGGATTTTTTATTAGATTTTTAATAGCAAAGACATTCTATACAAGATGCCATTTTATCAGGTGTAAAATATTTCACCTTTTATACCGATCACATATACATCATGTATAAATATTTTACCCTTATTTACAAAAAATGTCATCATTTGTTTCTTTTATACTGGTTATGTATACATCAGGTGTAAATATTTTACCCTTATTTATAAAAAAAATGCCACTGCTCATTTCTTTTACACCAATCATGTATATATCAAGTATAAATATTTTATCCTTATTTATAAAAATATCACCGCTCATAATTTTTACACCGATCATGTACATTAAGTATAAATATATCTTTATTTATAAAAATATCAACACTTATTTCTTTTACACTAATTACGTGTACATTAAATATAAATATTTTACTATTATTTATAAAAATACCACAAGTGACCAGTTTAAAAATAGAATTTTAGAAAACTTATTTTATAATAGTGGTATATATATTATTTATTATTTTAAGATCAAATAAAAAATATAAATTTAAAATTATATTTTATATAATTATTATTTTACCTCATCCCTAATAAGTTAAGAAAAGGAGTTCAATTAGTTTTACAAAGTTATGTTATTTCGCCGCCAATGTGGACCAAGAAATGACAATGCATTAAATTAAAGATGGGGATATTAGTTTATGGAATGCATATAGCGCCGAAGAAGATAATAACATTAATTTAAAATAAAATAACAATTAGAATTAGAATTAGAAAATGGAATTATTTGTCGCAGAGAAATTTTGCTTATTAATTAGATTAGTAGTATGTTTATTAAGTATGTGATTTCTTGACTTGGTTATCTCCATTTTTCTTTATTTCTAGACTCCATTTCCTATTTCAACCATTAGATTGAACTCTTGAGCCGTGCAGATTTAATATATTATAAAATAATTTGTTAAATATTTCTTTATTTCATATTTAAACTGTTCTGATTAAAATGTAAGCAATTTATATTTATTTATTTTAATAATTTAACATTTTATTAATAATTTTATAAAATATTAAAGTTAGACCGCTAAAATTTTAATCTAATAGTTAAGATAAAGGACAAAACTTACCTCCAGTCATTATATCCAATCAAACCAGTTCACCAATCACCATGTGCCACATGGACTCATTAAACACCTCAGCGCTTAGCCCCGTTTTCTTTCTTCTTCTCCGTTAGCGGAGTCGCAATTGCAAATTACTTCCAAAACCTCCATTCCTATTTGCCGCACAGGAGCTTCAACAACAATCAAATCAAATTCATTCTCATTCACAAGTCCAACAAATCAAGGACAGGGCTTCACTTATTTTTCTACTAGACGGTGCTTCACTTCTCTCTTTCAACAAATCGATAAGCTTACCGAACTTGGAGCAATCAGCAACGCTTGCTTTGCTAAGATATTCGCAACACAGTTTGCGATTACTTGTGTTAGAAGGTTAAATTAATTAGGTAATTAGTATTAATCACTTGTACATATATAATACTAGAATTCTATATAAATGGCTCTAGTCTATAGTTGAGGTGTGAGATAGTAAGATTCTCACTATAGTAAGAGAGATATTAACTTGAGTTTCTCTCTATAAAATCTCATAGGTTATGAGATTAATTCATATATAAAAGTAGATCTGAATCTTGTAATGAGCCTATTGCTCTATGGTTAATGAAGATAAAGATATTCTTTTCTAATTAATTTTGTTAACATGATCTCAAAGTAGGTCATCTTTGGGGTGAGAAATGTTGAAGCCATGATCAGACTCTTGCTTCACCACTTGAAGCCCACAATTTCTTTCTTGATTTGACCACGTTGTTTCCAGTTTCTTGTGTGTTTCTGCTCTTAGCCACCATGACGTCATTGCCTGACTTTGGAGCCCTAGATTCTTGATTCTTCGACCCTTTTTTGCTTGTCTGTTTCCCCTCGCGGTCTCTCTTTTTTCAATATTGAAGTCTGAAGCCCAATAGCAGAGTACCATTCTTGCCGTTGCCAGAGTCTAAGGTTTGAAATTAGCATTGGAGAACCCTGTTGTTTGACCACCAATGCCATCGTCTGTCGTTGCACACCAGATCTCGTCAAAACTCGTCAATCTTGTGTGTCTGCCGTATACGTTGCAAGATTGCTCTTAATTTTTCGATTCAAGCGCCGAAGCATGCCGTCAAAGCTAATAGTTGATGCCCACCTTGGTACTCCGTTAAATCTCCCAAGTTAATGTCGCAATTAAAGCTTTGTTATCTCAGAATGTTTCTACTGCCACTTTATATGAATAACTGTGGTTGAAAACTCATAGGTCAAGTAGTTCCAACGTCCTCTGTTTTCAATCTCCAAAGGTTATCCTCCGTATGCATAGTCATTCTTGATTCAAGATTCACTAGATATCTTAGAAAGCTTTGAGCAACCTTGAGTTCAATCTCATCAACTATATGTAATACTGATAGGTGCCCTTTGGATTGTTACTTCGATATTGGTATTATTGCGTAAAGGGGATGAAGGTAAAGTTTGAACTAGTATTATTTATCTAGGATGGTATTATATTTCATTGTGTTTGGGTTTTGTTCTTGGTGGCACGACATGAAGCAGCTAGGTGAAGATGTGTGAAGAACTAAATATAAGAGGTTCTGAAAGTCACATCTTCTCTTTTTTGATTCTGTGGTCCTGTTTACATCATTATTATTTGTGTTCTTGAGTGTTTTCCTCCCGAGTTTATCGTTAACAATTGAACCATCAGAGCGCAAAACAATTTTGAGCATTATTAATCAAAAGGACAAGAAATTCACTTGGTACCGATGTGAAAGGAGGATCTGGAGTACTATTATGTTTTTGTATGAGAAAATATATATTGATGTGAGATTCATTAATAAAATACAAGGTCCTATGGTAGCTGCTATTGAGAAGATTTTTCAATAATTGCGATTTGTGCATCTAGCACATGAATTCATATTATTATTAGGTCTATTTTGTTATAGCAGTTCAATGGCTATAGCTGGAGAGATGTACAATTTAGTTGCAGCTTTTGTACTAGTGGGAATTATCCTAATTGGAGCTGCATCAGGTTATTGGATTGCAAAGAGATTTGTTATCTCAAAAGATAGTGTATGGATTATATTGTTGCATAATTTGTGAAATGGTTAGAGTGTACAATTGAATCATGAAATTTCCAGCAATAATAAACATTAGCAAGTACTTCTATTGATATGTATTAGAGTCTTTAGTTTGTATAAATTCTTCCTTGGAAATATCATTATTTCTCAAAGGCAACAGAGACATGGCGCTACATAGAGATGGTGATAAATTGTATTTTGGGAGTTTTGATAAAATGCTATTTTCAATATGGTTCGTGTGCAAGGGTTTAAGAGGTCAAGATCTCAATTTATAGCTCTAACATATCAAAGAGTAGAATGGGATTCAGAGACCATTGTTATCAAGAAAGTTGCAGTTGCTGCTTTTGAAGAGAGTTTTAAAGAAATTTTTATATTGTATTTTGTAAAATGAAAATGGTTTGATTTAATTCACCTTACTCCCTTGTGTATTGTGTTGACAAGTTGAACAACTAGAATTAAAGGATATTAATTTGAGCAGGGGTGTTAGAAGATTGAATTAATTAGATAATTAGTATTAATTACTTATACATATATAATATTAGAATTCTATATAAATGGTTGTAGTATATAGTTAAGGTGTGGGATAGTAAGATTCTCACCATAGTAAGAGAGATGTTAACTTGAGTCTCTCTACAAAATCTCATTGTTTATGAGATTAGTTCATTATTCTTATGTAAAGGTAGATTAATTTTAAATCTTGTAACAAGGCTGTTGCTTTATAGTTAATAAAGATGAAAAATATTTTTCTCTAATTAATTTTGTTAACAACCTGGTACAAACATGCGACGACACCATCCAGTCCCTCTGCAATAGAACCTGGATTCTTGAAGCAGCTTTTCATCATTCATGCCCTTTGGAAATGCACCGTTGTGAAACAAAAATGGATAAACTTTACAACCCCTTTTCCATTTATATTTACCGGGAGTAAGATCAAGTACAAATAGATATAGCGACTTGTTCGAGGCCGTCATCAAAACAATATAAAATCAATTTGATTGTAAGAGAGAAGCGATAACCTGGGATTGTAACTATCGCCACCCCTCTTCGTCGATCGTGAATCCTTAGTGCAAATCGCCGCCGTCCTCTGTTCATGTGATCTTCCTTCGTCAATCACACTGTTGTCCTCTCCACGCCGCTGCAAGTCCTTTGCAACTGGCCGCCGCTTCTTCTTGGCCGCCGTCGTGGACGGAGATGGGGATTAGGCGATTTGGGATTGCGACTCGGTTTACAACGAAGAAGGGGAAAAAGGGGTCAAATGCTGAGGTGTTTAATGAGTCCATGTGGCACGTGTTGATTGGCGAATTGGTTGGACCGGATATAATGGACTGGAGGAAAGTTTGTCCTTAGATAAAAGGTGGAAAAGAAATAAAGGGGAGAGAAAGCAGAGAGAATCCGGGTCCGTGATTTCTAACACGAAACTAACTAGTCACGCATAAGTTTGGTGATTTCAATTGAAACATAAAAAAGATACACACCCATGATAATAATTTAAGAAACATTTGAAAATATTTTTAAAAAAGAGTTTATAAAAAAATAAATTTTGCACAACTTTTAAAAATAGGGTTTCGCTTATAAAAAAATAATTTTAAATAAATAAATATTTAGATGATTATTATTATAATAATTTTTACGATTGATAAATTATTAAAAAATATATTAGATAAAATAAAATTATTATTAATAGTCTACTTTTCCTTTTTTACTATTTACTCATCACTTTTTTTCCTCTTCTTCCCAGATGGAATTCTGTTAGTTCTTCCTTCTTCTAGTGACCGTCATAATAGAGGAGTGTCGATGAAGATAATAGAGAGAACAGTGATAGAGAGACAACGATGGAGAGAAAGGAGAGAACCGGCAATAGAGAAAACAGAGAAGAGGCGAAGCGAAGAAAGGAGATGTAGACAAAGGAGTATTGACAGAGGCAAAGAAGAATGAAAAAGTTGACGAAGGCAAGAAGAGACAAAGAGGAGAGAGGATTAGAAAAATAGCAATAAAATAGTGTTTTAATATCCATAAATTCTTTTTACTGTTATAGAAGTTATTTCTATTAGTTTATAATTTAAAAATCTTTTTAGACAAATAAATTTATTTATTTAAAAAAAATAAATTTAAATTTAAATTTAAAACTCTTTTAAAATTTTAATTTATAATCCATCCAAAAAGCACTATATTCATTGATGTAATTTAGTTTTTAAAAATTTTTCCCTTGAAATTGGTACTGATAGTTGACTTCAGAATGAAAACAATATAGAGGTCGCCTTCTTGGAATTGGATGATATTCATATCAGCGTTAGAAAAAAAACCGGAAACAGACAGAAACAATAACTTTACATCTTTTGATATAATTATAAAAATTAATTAATTTTTTAAATAGATTAAATAAAATTAATTAATTAATTATAATTAATATAAAAATTAATTAACTAGTAAAATTAATTTATTTTGATAAGTTAAATTTGATTATAATTAGTTAATTTATTTATTTTTTATTTTTTAAAAAAAATTAAGTAATTTTTATATATTAAAGATATGAGAATAATTAAAAAGAATATTATAATATGTTATTAAATGCGGTTATATATCAAGGATATGAGAATAATTAAAAAGAACATTATAATATGGGATTAAATGGCGGGTCTTTTAGTGATGATTTCGACTTCATTGAATTGGGTTATTTTATACACGTTATTTAATATGTTATACAATGCCGGGCCTTGAAGTTTTATTGAAAAAATGAAGTGGAAAATATTGATGTGACTTATCGTTTAAATTTTTCTTCATCAATATATATATATAAATACTAATTTCTGAATTAGAAAACTGCTAGATTGATTAGGTCACGGAAAGACTTCATATTTGGCTTGAAAATAAAATCAACTTAGATTAGATGCGATTTCCGAGAAATTTACTGGCTAGGCCGGACATAATAAAAAAAAATTATTATATATTAAATATTAATATGAATAAAAGTGCACACAACACACAATTGGTGTAATTTTGATATTTTACTAATAAAAATATAAACTTCCATCGAACCCATACAAAGTTCTTTTATGAACAATCATTTCTTGAATAATAATAAAAAGAAAATTTTGATGAAAAATTAAAATGATTTATGCATCATTCGATTTATATATATATATATATAGACACACACTCTATAAAAATATATTTTTTTGATTCTATTTATTTATAAGGCATTTATACATGTTTTATTATAACTAATTTTTTTTTTAACTTTTTAATTTTATTTCTATTTAATATATACTGTCTCAAGAATATAAAGTCTACCCATAAAAAATAAAGGATAAACATGTATATTCATATTAAAAATTTATTGATGGAATTTATAAATAAGATAATTTTTTTATCTATTTTATAAATAGTATCATAGGGGTGTTTTTTTGCCCTTAAATCGTGTAGAATAATTTCAAAAAGCTTTGAAAATAATTATTCTAACTGGAAGTTATGAAATATTTAATGTTTCATTTCTTTTGTTTCTAACCTTAAACATATTTATGGGTGTTTGTTAGGTCCGTGACAACTTCTTAAGAGTACTTTACTGATTATAATGGAGAGAAATGCGTGAGAGAAATGGCCACTTTCTTTAACTTCTTGTTTTAAAAAAAAAATTCTCATAGGGTTTAGCTCGTGAGAAATTTTTCATGGGGTTGATTCCACTTTGTTCTACTTGCATAATATAAAATAGAAAATTGTATGCGTTATTCAAATATGCTATACTTAATTAATTTTATTATTTTTAATTGACCTAATTCAAACATTTTTTTTCTTAAGTGATGCAAGAAATTCGATTGGAACAGATTTGTAATATAATGGATATTTCTAATTTGATAAATATATTAATTCGAATACGTTATCTTTTGATGTGTTCGTGGCAAGATTTTTAATATTGAAAGTCCTGTTCCATGATATTTGAATTGTGGTTTTCTTACTTGTTTTTTATTGTATTTAAAGAGACAGATATTAATAGTTTGAATTGCCCAAATAATATGAAAATAAAATAAATATGTAAATATCAAATTTAGAAGTGGAGAGAAGTAACTTAAATTCAAGGATTGTATATTTCTCACACTCAAAAGTACATAGAATTCAACATGCCCAACCTTTCCTTCGACTTCCCATGAAACCTTAGGTACGAAGACACCATTCTTCAGAAGAGAAATTCTAATCAAAAGCTGAAACAAGACACACACACATGACACTGAAACAGAAACATGACAGCAATTTATTTAATAATGGATTAGTGTAATGATCTGCCCACCACGAAAAAGGACTATATATTATTGTTAGTTTTAATACGTATCATTCATGTATTTCTTTTCCTACTTCTTACATTTCTCGTTAAAGGGACCACACGGTGAATCTATTGGAACTGGGTTTGATCCTCGAACGCATTCAGTATAATGAGAACCAGGACGACATGCCGGCACAGGCTTATTCGTCGTTGGCGAGGCTACCAGCATCCTTTGATCTGCATTGTCGTTGTGTAACATTCACATATCAGTTTAACATGGGCACAAAAATCACACTAACAAGCAATTTTATTTTTGTTTTTGTCATCCTTCATTCAATGGAAAGAACTGTGTACCCATCAAACCTATGGACACTGGACTCGCAACCTCACATTTAAGGAAGGTGCCATATGTTATTGGGCAAGAAAGTCCCCACCACAATGAAAAAAATTAATTAATATAATTAGGGGTGAGCAATTGGATTTTTGTTCGGTTTACAGTTAAAACCGTAGTAACCAAATAGTGTCTTTTTTTAAAAAACCGGAACCGTTTATAAAATAACCGAACAGAATTAACCGAAACTGAATTTTATAAAATAAAAAACTGAATTAACCGAACTGTAAAATTCGATTTGAGTTTGGTCTGATTCAGTTTTCGATTTCGGTTGAGTTTTGTGCACCTCTAAATGTAATAATTTCACAGTGAATGAGAGAATGCAGAAGAAAGCAGCAAATAAAACGAAATTGAAGTAGTTACCAGGCAATAGACGTGCATGAGTGGAACTGGGAAGGGAGAGAAATAATATAGTAGAACAAATGAGAAAAGCAATTAGAATAGCCTTCTTCATGTTATACGTATAGCAATATATATATATATATATATATATATATATATATATATATATATATATATATATATATATAGTCTAGAATAATTTCAAAAAGCTTTCAAAATAATTGTTTTCAACGTGAAGTCACGAAATATGCAATATTTCCTTTCTGCGGTTTCCAACTTGAACATATTGACGAATGCTTAAATTGTATATACGAATTTCAAGGTTGAATGACTACTAGAAAAGGTTGAGTTTCTTGTTGATATTTCTCACGGATAACATTTTGTGAGAGTTTCTCATGGGTTTCTTCATATAAATCATTCTAACTAAAACATTTCTCATGAAATATTTTTGTGAGGAAAAAATCTATATTAAAAAAATTAAGCTTAGAGACATGGGAATATCTATGAGAAATTCTCAAAGGATTATCGAATAAATAAGTTATTTTTATTACATGTGAGAAATGCTCTTCTTTTTGGTTCAATTTTTGTGTTACAGAAACGTTCCTGATGGGTGTAACGTCCTTGAGAACTTATTAAGGGTACTTAATATAATTGAGAGAATTGTGCTCATGTTCCCATGTTTCAATGCTTCTCATGGGTCAAAATTCAGTGAGAAATGGTATTTTTTATTTAATTGAGAGAATTGTAATCAATGTTTCTATTTTTTTTAGCCTCTAGAAAGAGAATCAAAGTTGAAATAGTCAACTATATATAATTAAATATTTTATTTTGAATAATTTTCACTATTTAATTTCATGTTTTATTGATTTATTGGCTGGGCCCCTCTTGTTTGTTGCATACAAAAACATTTACGTTGATGGGACAGTATATATGAATGTGGGGAGAGATATTATGTTTAATTAAAAATGAATGATATTTAGTAATAATAACAATATAATAAATATTCAGTTTTTTTTTTACTCTGCCCTTATCCTTTACCCTTAATCCCTTGTGACTTGAGCTACTCTCGTATAACTACTAAAAAAACTATTGTGCCAAAAGAATATGTTATGAATTTGTTTTATTTAATTTTTAAACGTGGTATTATGATTTATTTTAGAGTTAATATAATACAATATTTGTTCTTAAAATTTGCGTTTATTTTAATTTTAGTTCCTATAATTTTAAATTATAAATTTTGATTCTTTAAATTTTTTTGTACATAAAATGTTAGTCCATATTTTAATAAAAATATGGACAATTTTACTCCTTAATAGATTAAGTGTGTGTTTGATTTAGAAAAAAAAATTATTTCTAGATCTAAATTACACCCAAATACTCTTTTTTTTTTTGGCAAAAGTATAATTTTCTTCATTTAAAATAATAGTTTTTTATAAGTGAATCTCAATAGCTTTTACAGCATTCTTATGATAAATGATTATTTTTTTCCTCTAATTTTTATCCTTTTATTGACTCCCCTCTCTCTTTTATTGTTGTCACTCGTTCAACCCTCTCTCCTTTGTTAAATTAAATTATATTATATATATATATATATATATATATATATATTAACTAATTTTACTTCCCGTTTTAATACTTACAAATATATAAAATTAAATTTTTAATTATGTATAGGAAAATAAAAAGTATAAATATAATTTTTTAATTATTTATTATTAGTTACTCTAATAATATATATATGTACACTGCTAGAAAATGAGTTTTCTAAACAGGTTAAAAATGGGCTTTTACATCGGACTTTGGTCATATAGAAATAGCCCATGTAGAAAGTATGGTATTCTACATTAGTTATCCAACCGGTGTAAAAAATTAACTTTTTTAAACCGATTATTCTATACAATTAGTTTAAAAAAGTAATATAAAAATATAAAAAAAAATTATAATCGAAGTTATTTCCTTCTTCACCACAAATTTAAAAGAGGAGGAGAGTGAAGATGAAGAATAGGTACCTGTAAAACGTAAGTAGAGAACAAAAAAGAGGAAGAAAAAAAAAGCCAGATAACCTAGAAACAAAAGTACACAAAACTCGGATATATACACAGAAATAAAAAAATCCAAAAATGCCGTCACCAGTTGAAAACATAACAGAAATGCCATAACAATTCTTCCAGCTTACCTACTCAAAAGTGAATATAAATATATTTAAACAAAATCTAGAAATAAAGAAACAAAAAAAAATAGATACCCACCATTGTAGATCTAGGTCTTTCTCTCTAACAAGCTTTAGAGGCGAGAATGAAAGACTTCAACGATAGAAAATAATGAGTATAAGTATGAGTCATCACATATCTAATTCTTCTTTTTTGGCAAGCTTTAAACGGTGTGTTACAATAGTAGAGTTTCGTGTCACCATATGTTCTACCTTATCTGATTTTCTCTATAGATAACGATGATTTGTGTAAATAGGGAAGCGTAAAAACTAGGGTTTTTTGTTTGATTTTTAATAGCAAAGACATTCTACATAAGATGTCATTTCATCAAGTGTAAAATATTTTACCTTTTACACTAGTCACATGTATATCAAGTGTAAATATTTTATCTTTATTTATAAAAAATTGTCACTACTCATTTCTTTTACACCAGTCACGTATACATTAAGTGTAAATATTTTATTATTATTTATAAAAATATCAACGCTCATTTTTTTATACAGGTCATGTGTACATCAAGTGTAAATATTTGATTCTTATTTACAAAAATATCATTGTTCATTTCTTTTACACTAATTATATGTATATCAAGTATAAATATTTTATTATTATTTATAAAAATACCCAGGTTACCAGTCTAAAAATGAGACTCTAGAAAACTTATTTTATAATAGTGGTATATATATTATTATTATTATTTTAATATCAAATAAAAAATATAAATTTAAAATTATATTTTATATAATTATGATTTTACCTCATCCCTAATAAGTTAAGAAAAGGAGTTCAATTATTTTTACAAGGTTATGTTATTTCGCCGCCAATATGGACCAAGAAATGACAATGTATTAATTAAAGATGGGGATATTAGTTTATGGAATGCATATAGCGCCGAATAAGATAATAACATGAATTTAAAATAAAATAACAATTAGAGTTAGAAAATGGAATTATTTGTCGCAGAGAAATTTTCCTTATTAATTAGATTAGTAGCATGTTTATTAAGTATGTGATTTCTTGACTTGGTTATCTCCATTTTTCTTCATTTCTGGACTCCATTTCCCATTTCAACCATTAGATTGAACTCTTGAGCCGTGCAGATTTAATATTTTATAAAATAATTTGTTAAATATTTCTTTATTTCATATTTAAACTGTTCTGACTAAAATGTATGCAAATTATATTTATTTATTTTAATAATTTAACATTTTATTAATAATTTTATAAAATATTAAAGTTAGACCGCTAAAACTTTAATCTAATAGTTAAGATAAAGGACAAAACTTACCTCCAGTCCATTACATCCAATCAAACCAGTTCACCAATCAGCATGTGCCACATGGACTCATTAAACACCTCAGCATTTAACCCCGTTTTCTTTCTTCTTCTCCGTTAGTGGAGTCGCAATTGCAAATTACTTCCAAAACTCCATTCCTATTTGCCGCACAGGAGCTTCAACAACAATCAAATCAAATTCATTCTCATTCACGAGTCCAACAAATCAAGGACAGGGCTTCACTTATTTTTATAGTAGACGGTGCTTCACTTCTCTCTATCAACAAATCGATAAGCTTACCAAACTTGGAGCAATCAGCAACGCTTGCTTTGCTAAGATATTAGCAACACAGTTTGCGACTCCTGGTACAAACATGCGACGACACCATCCAGCCCCTCTGCAATAGAACCTGGATTTCTTGAAGCAGCTTTTCATCACTCATGCCCTTTGTTAATGCACCGTTGTAAAAAAAAAAGGATAACTTTACAACCCCTTTTCCTTTTATATTTACCGGGAGTAAGATCAAGTACAAATAGATATAGCGACTTATTCGAGGCCGTCACAAAACAATATAAAATCAATTTGATTGTAAGAGAGAAGCGATAACATGGGATTGTAACTATTGCCACCCCTCTTCGTCGATCGTGAATCCTTAGTGCAGATCGCCGCCGTCCTCTGTTCATGTGATCTTCCTTCGTCAATCACACTGTTGTCCTCTCCACACCGCTGCAAGTCCTTTGCAACTGGCCGCCGCTTCTTCTTGGCCGCAGTCGTGGACGGAGATGGGGAGTAGCCGATTTGGGATTGCGACTCGGTTTACAGGGAAGAAGGGGAAAAAGGGGTTAAATGCTGAGGTGTTTAATGAGTCCATGTGGCACGTGTTGATTGACGAACTGGTTGGACCGGATATAATGAAGTGGAGGAAAGTTTTGTCCTTAGATAAAAGGTGGAAAAGAAATAAAGGGGAGAGAAAGGAGAGAGAATCCGGGTCCGGGATTTCTAACAGAAACTAACTAGTCATCCATAAGTTTGGTGATTTCAATTGAAACATAAAAAACATACACACCCATGATAATGATTTAAGAAACATTTGAATATATTTTTGAAAAAAAATTTATAAAAAAATAATTTTTGCACAACTTGTGAAAAAAGGGTTTCGATAATAGTTTATAAAAAAATAATTCTAAATAAATAAGTGTTTAGATAATTATTATTATAAGAATATTTGCTTATCAAAAAATGTATGACATAAAAAAAATTGTTCACAATTTGATTTTTTTACTGTTCACTCATCACTTTTCTTCCTCTTCTTCCCCAATGGAGCTCTATTAGTTTTTCCTTCTTCTAGTGATCGTCATAATAGAGGAGTGTTGATGAAGATAATTGATAAAACAGTAATAGAGAAAACAATGATGGAGAGAAAGGAGAGAACTGGCGATGGAGAGAACAGAGAAGAGGCAAGGCAAAGAAGAGAGATGGAGACAAAGGAGTATTGACAGAGGTAAAGAAAAACGAAGAAGTTGATGGAGGCAAAAAGAGACAGAGAAAATATAGAATATTAGAAAAACAATAATAAAATAGTCTTTTAATATACATAAACTTTTTTTAGTATTATAGAAATTATTTATATTATTTTATAGTATAGAAATTTTTTTAGACAAATAAACTTATTTATTTTAAAAAATTTTTAAACTAAAATTTGGATAATTTTTTTTTAAACTTTAGTTTATAATCAATCCAAACAGCACTATATTCATTGATGTAATTTAGTTTTTAAAACTTCTTCCCTTAAAATTGGTACTGATAGTTGACTTCAAAATGAAAACAATATAGAGGTCACCTTGGAATTGGATGATATTCATATCAGCGTTAGAAAAAAACGGAAACATACAGAAATAATAAATTTATATCTTTCAACATAATTATAAAAATTAGTTAATTTTTTAAATAGATTAAATAAAATTATTTAATTAATTATAATTAATATAAATATTAATTAACTAATTTTAGTATATTTTAATTAACTAATTCTAGTACATTAAAAAATATAAAATTAATTTATTTTGATAAGTTAAATTTAATTATAATTAGTTAATTTATTATTTTTTTAAGTTGTTTTAAAAATAAATAATTTTTATATATTAAAGATATATAAATAATTAAAAAGAATATTATAATATGTTATTAAATGCCGTTATATATTAAAGATACGAGAGTAATTAAAAAGAATATTATAATATGGGATTAAATGCCACATCTTTTATGTTATGTTTGCCTCAATAGAGTAAAAAGAAAGGGAAAAATTTGAATAGAGGAAAAGAGAAGGAAGGAAAAGAGAGAGATTTTATTATTACCTTATTTAAATTAATAATAAAGGAGAGGAGGGGAGGGGAGGAGAGGAGAGGAATTTTTATATTACCTTATTTAATTTAAGAAAGAAAGAGAGGAAAAATATTTTTATATAAATAAATTTACTTTATATTATTTTATAGAATATTTTAATAAAATATAATATATAGATAATATTAGGATATTAAAAAATTATAGGTATATTAATATTATAAAATAATAATATCATACATTCCCTCTAAATTTCCCCAAATTTAGAGGGGAGGTAAAGTTAGGGAGGGGAGGGAAAATTTAAAAAAAAAAATTTCCTCCCCTTCTAAATTTAGTGAATCAAATAAGAGGAGAGGAGCAAAATCTTTCCCTTCCTCTCTTCTTTCTCCTAAATTACTGATACCAAATAGGGTCTTAGGATTAGTTTGGTATGAATAATTTAGAAGAGAGGGGAGAGGAGAGAATTTATTTGGCTCATTAAAATATTTAAGAGGCTCCTCAACTTTACCCCTCTAAAATTAGGAAAATTTAGAGGGGAGGTGTGATATTATTATATTATTATATTAATATATTTATAATTTTTTTAATATTTTAATATTATCCTTATATTATATTTTATTAAAATATTTTATAAAATAATATAAGGTAAATTTATTTATATAAAAATATTTTTCCTCCCCTCACTTTTTAAATTAAATAAGGTAATATAAAAATCCATTCTCTCCCCTCCCTTAATATTAATCTAAATAAAATAATAATAAAATCTATTTTTTTTCTTTTTTCTCTTTTTCTTTATTAAAATTTCTCCTATTTTCTCCCATCTTTTTAGCCAAACACATTAGTGATGATTTCGACTTCATTGAATTGGGTTATTTTATACACGTTATTTAATATGTTATACAACGCCGGGCCCTGAAGTTTTATTGAAAAAATGAAGCGGAAACTGCTAAATTGATTAGGTCATGGAAATACTTCATCTTTGGCTTGAAAATAAAATCAACTTAGATTAGATGCGATTTCCGAGAAATTTGCCGGACATAATCAAAGAAATTTATTATATATTAAATATTAATATGGGTAAAAGTGCACACAACACACAATTGGTGTAATTTTGATATTTTACTAATAAAAATATAAACTTCCATCGAACCCATACAAAGTTCTTTTATGAAGAATCATTTCTTGAATAATAATAAAAAGAAAATTTTGATGAAAAATTAAAATGCTTTATGAGTCATTCGATTTATATATATATTGACACACACTCCACTCCAGGAAGATATATTTTTTTGGTTCTATTTATTTACAAGGCATTTATACGTGTTTTATTATAACTTAATTTTTTTAAACTTTTTAATTTTATTTTTATTTAATATACACTATCTCAAGAATATAAAGTCTACACATAAAAAATAAGGATAAATATGTATATTCATATTAAAAATTTATTGATGTAATTTATAAATAAGATAAATTTTTTTATTTATTTTATAAATAGTATCATAGGGGTATTTTTTTGCCCTTAAATTGTGTAGAATAATTTCAAAAAGCTTGGAAAATAATTATTTTAACTTGAAGTTATGAAATATTTAATGTTTCATTTCTTTTGTTTCCAACCTTAAACATATTTATGGGTGTTTGTTAGGTCCGTGACAACTTCTTAAGAGTACTGTACTGATTATAATGGAGAGAAATGGCCACTTTCTTTAACTTCTTGTTTTAAAAAAAAAATCTCATAGGGTTTAGCTCGTGAGAGATTTTTCATGGGGTTGATTCCACTTTGTTCTACTTACATAATATAAAATAGAAAATTGTATGCGTTATTCAAATATCCTATACTTAATTAATTTTATTATTTTTAATTGACCTAATTCAAACATTTTTTTCTTAAGTGATGCAAGAAATTCGATTGGAACATATTTGTAATATAATGGATATTTCTAATATATTATTTCGAATACGTTATCTTTTGATGTGTTCGTGGCAAGATTTTTAATAATGAAAGTCCTGTTCCATGATATTTGAATTATGGTTTTCTTACTTGATTTTTTATTGTATTTAAAGAGACAGATATTAATAGTTTGAATTGCCCAAATAATATGAAAATAAAATAAATATGTAAACATCAAATTTACAAGTGGAGAGAAGTAACTTAAATTTAGGAATTGTATATTTCTCCCACTCAAAAGTACATAGAATTCAACATGCCCAACCTTTCCTTCGACTTCCCATGAAACCTTAGGTAGGAAGACATTATTCTTCAGAAGAGAAATTCTAATCAAAATCTGAAACAAGACACACACACATGACACTGAAACAGAAACATGACAGCAATTTATTTAATAATGGATTAGTGTAATGATCTGCCAACCACGAAAAAGGACTATATATTATTATTAGTTTTAATACGTATCATTCTTGTATTTCTTTTCCTACTTCTTACATTTCTCAAAGGGACCACACGGTGAATTTATTGGAGATGGGTTTGATCCTCGAACGCATTCAGGATAATGAGAACCAGGACGACATGCCGGCACAGGCTTATTCGTCGTTGGCGAGGCTAGCAGCATCCTCTGATGTGCATCGTCGTCGTATAACATTCACATATCAGTTTAACATGGGCACAAAAATCACACTAACAAGCAATTTTATTTTTGTTTTATTTTTGTCATCCTTCATTCAATGGAAAGAACTGTGTACCCATCAAACCTATGGACACTGGACTCGCAACCTCACATGTAAGGAAGGTGCTAAATGTTATTGGGCAAGAAAGTCCCCACCACAATGAAAAAAAAATATTAATTAATATAATTAGGGGTGCGCAATCGGTTTTTCGTTCGGTTTTCAGTTAAAGCCGGAGTAACCAAATAGTGTCTTTTTTTTAAAAACCGAAACCGTGTATAAAATAACCGAACAGAATTAACCGAAACTAAATTTTATAAAATAAAAAAAATGAATTAACCGAACTGTAAAAATCGATTCGAGTTTGGTCCGATTCAGTTTTCGATTTCGGTTGAGTTTTGTGCACCCCTAGACATGCATGAGTGGAACTGGGAAGGGAGAGAAATAATATAGTAGAACAAATGAGAAAAGCAATTAGAATAGCCTTCTTCATGTTATACGTATAGCAATGGCTCTTTTAATTTGGCTTTTCTGTATGGCTCTACACCAAACCTTCGTCTCTATTTATAGCCTCTAGGAGAGAAACATGCAGTTGATGAAATTCAGGGCTTTCAGTTAGTATTAATTATTTATTCTCTCATTTTTAACCAATCATATTACGAATAATCGGATGATATATATTAAAAGAAAAAAAAAATCTAAATTGACTTGGACGCCTCATACCTTATCTTCAACCTTGATCCCCCCCATCCACCTATTCCTACTTATAAGGTAGAGAAAAGATTTTTTTTTTTTAGTTTTATCTATAAGTCATAACATTACATTTTTTATATGAGCATATAATTTTACCTTTTATTTATTATTGTATTGAGTTTGTACTCTTGATGTTAAGTGTATATGAAATAGAAGTAAAATCAAAGGTTATTTAAATTTAAGATAAAGTTAATAAGATTTAAGGTTACATTTTTAGTCACGCCCACCCTAGCTTATAAATTTAATTTGTTACATTTACAATCAAATGGTGGATTAATTTTTAATTCATCCCCTGCTTGCTTCGCCCTTTCTTCATCTAATTCCTCGTACTAATTGTTTCAAAAGTTAAAGTTACATCTAAATCGTAAAATATTTTTCAATAATATTTAGTATTTTAAAATAACTTTTAGTAAAATTTTGTTCTTAAATTTTTTTAATAGTAGTCAACCGTATAAATTTACAATTTATTACAAGAAAGTAAGTAGTAATATTTTTTTTCAATTATTTTACAAAGTTATATCATTTTCGCCACCAATGCGGGCAAATAAATGTCAATGTATTAATTAAATATGGTGAGGAATACAATCATACTTAACTAATATTGATGTAATTTAACTTTTTTTAATTTTTTCCTGTCACATTGGTATAGAAAGACTTGAATGTGTAGGAAGTTATTATTTGTAATAAGTGTTAACTTGATTTAGTTTTTACCGTGTTGCCTTGTGGTAAATGTAAGTGTATAAATAGAACAGAGATGAACAGGGCTATGTATCTTTTCTTTTCATATGAATAAACGAAGTCATTTTCTGTTTTTAGTCATATGGTGCGTTTTGAGCAGGCAGAAGTGAATGGGCTCAACATGGTACCAGAGCCTGGTTCAGAGAGCGCATAAACAAGAAAGTCCAAGATTCACTCGCGTTTGGACGTACCGTGAACCCTAGCAGAGCGCTCGACGCCGAAAATTCCTATGGGAAACCAGAAGCTCGACGGCGATATTCTATCCTTCAACCACCCGCTCTTTCTTATCCGTCAGACACCCAGGGACAGACGATCATCACTCAAATCCTCACCGGCGTTGAAAATTATACAGTATGGAGCAGAGCGATGAAGATTGGTCTGATGGGGAAAAATAAACTTAGCTTCATTGACGGAAGCTGTAGAAAGGAAACCGTAGAGCCATCGCTCAAAGAACAATGGGAGAGGTGCAACGCAGTGGTCCTATCATGGATTCTCAATTCGGTGTCGAAGGAACTAGCCACTGGAATTATTTTCTTCCATAATGCCTATGCTGCTTGGGTCGACCTAAGGGAAAGATTCGACAAGAAAACAGGTTCACGAATCTTTTCCCTCCATAGAGAAATCAACCAATTGAAGCAAGGCTCTTCCTCTGTCACCGCCTATTTTTCAAAGTTGCGAGAATTGTGGGAAGAACAGTCTGACCTAATTCCAATTCTGTCCTGCTCATGCCAGAACTCTAAGGTTTACGGTGAGACGATGCAATAGCATAAGCTACTGCAGTTTCTAATGGGGCTCAACGAGAGCTACGGGCAAGCTAGAAGTCACATTCTCATGATGAGTCCACTTCCATCGGTGAATGATGCCTATGGAATGGTAGTTGAGGATGAAGCCCAAAGAATAATTGCAGACAGTGAAAGAAGTCTCCCTACTGAAGGTGTTGTAATGGCAGGCAGGGGGAGAGGACGTGGCCGAGGGAGAGGACGTGGAGACAATGGGCAAGAATGTACCCACTGCCACAAGAAGGGACATCTGCGTGAAAATTGTTTCCAGATCGTTGGATATCCACCCAACTTTAGAAAGAAACCGATAAAAGAAGGAAATGAGTCCTCAACTGATCCAGAGGCATAAATTAATGCGGCAACCACATCTGTGCCAACCTTTACACAGGAACAATATGAACGAATCTTGGAGCTCCTGAGGAAAGATGTGAAACCAGCCATACATGCGTTAACCGGTACAGGTTTGGCTAACTCCTCTGTTTCTTTGTTAACAAATGAAAATTGGATTCTAGATTCAGGTGCAACAACCCATATGGTAGGGAATTTAGATGTATTAACTGATTGCAAAAGGTACAATGGACCAATTAAATATATAAAGATACCAAATGGAAACCACGTAGAAATTACGCATGTTGGTAACGTTAAAATTGCTGATGGAATCACATTGACAGATGTTTTATATGCACCACAATTGGAATTCATCCTAATGTCCATACCTAGATTAACTAAGGAACAGAAATGCATTGCATCCTTCTTCCCTGATTTCTGGTTGTTGCAGGACCTTCAGGATGGGAGGACAATGCTGACTGGTAAGATGATTGGAGGGTTGTATATTCTTAGGATGCCTAAACATCGATTCACTATGAATTCTTTTCCTGTAAACATCATTCAAAATGACTGTAGCAATGAAAGACTTTCTGATGTATGTCTATGGCATAGAAGGTTAGGACATGCACCAATTTCTACAATGAAGCATTTAAATCTTGTAACAGAGAAAGAAAATGACAGTAATAAATGAGACATTTGCATTCAGTCCAAGCAAACAAAGTTTCCATTTACAACCAGCTACATTAAATCGAAATCCTATTTTGAGTTGTTGCATATGGATGTATGGGGGCCTTATAGAACCCCAACACATAAAGGACATAGGTATTTCTTGACAATAGTGGATGACTATTCAAGGGGAACATGGATTTTCTTAATGTTCTGTAAATCTGAAACTAGCATGCATATCAAACGTTTTGTTACACATGTATTGACTCAATTCTCCATGAAGGTTAAAAGAATAAGAAGTGACAATGGGACTGAATTTACAAACCATGATTTAAAATCTTATTTTCACAACAATGGAATTGTGCATGAAACAAGTTGTCCTTATACGCCTGAGCAGAATGGAGTAGTTGAAAGAAAACATAGAACTATAATGCAAATTACAAGAAGCTTGATTTTGCAATCTGGTATGCCAAATGTTTACTGGGGTGAATGTGTGGTTATGGCTGCATACTTGATAAATAGGATTCCATCTAAGGTAATAGGATATAAGACACCTTATGAATTAGTTTATGGTCACACACCACACTTAGGGAATCTTAGAACATTTGGATCACTGGCATATGCTACAGATTTGAGGGTTAAAGACAAGTTGGAAAGTAGATCTACTCCCTCTGTGTTTTTAGGATACCCAAAGTACCAAAAAGGTTTTTTGTTGCTTAATTTGCGTGATAAAACAATGTTTGTGAGTAGACATGTTAACTTCGTGGAGAACAAATTTCCCTTCAAGGATAGTAGACTAAATGAACAGAAAGAAATAGGAAGAGACCTAAAAGAGATGTTCTGGTTTGAACATTTTGAGCCACTAATAGATAATGAGCAAACTGAAACTAGCTCAAATCAACAGAACATAGATATTGAAAGACAAGGAGAATCAGTTTCACGAGAGAATGTTCATAGAAATGCAGAATCTGTAGACTCTATGAATACTAGGAATGCTAGAGAACGACGCCCTCCAATATGGTCCACTGATTATGTATGTTCTATGGTGCAGTCCAATAAAAATGATGTTAAAAACAGCAAATGTAAGTATCCCATCTCTGACTACATTACTTATCAGAATATATCTGATAATTTTCTTTGCTTTCTGTGCACTTTAGACTCTTTAACAGAACCAACTAGCTATCATCAGGCAAAAAGGAGTTCTGAATGGGTAGAGGCGATGATGAAATGACAGCTCTTGAAGAAAATAAAACTTGGGAATTAGTGCCACTCCCTAAAGGAAAGAAAACCATAGGTTGTAAATGGGTCTTCAGAATTAAATACAAGTCAAATGGAGATATTGATAAATATAAAGCTAGGCTTGTAGCCAAGGGGTATAACCAAAGAGAAGGGATAGATTACCATGAAATATTTTCTCCAATTGTTAAAATGTTCACTGTGAGAGTGGTGTTAAAACTAGCGGCTGTTGGTAATTGGAATGTCCATAAGATGGATGTTCATAATGCCTTTTTACAAGGAGATTTAAATGAAGAAGTGTATATGAGTGTTCCTGAAGGTTTTGAGAGCAAGGGGGAGCACTTGGTATGTAAACTAAATAAATCATTGTATGGTTTAAAACAAGCATCTAGGCAATGGAATCAAAGGCTATCAAAGGCATTGATAGAAGGGGGTTTTAAACAAAGTAAACATGATTACTCACTCTTCACTATAAATCATCATGATGGAATCGTTATTGTTTTAGTATATGTTGATGACCTTTTGATCACTGGAAATTCAGAATCAGGAATTTTGAAAGCAAAGAAGCTTTTAAATGACAATTTTAAAATTAAAGATCTGGGGTTGATGAGATACTTTCTTGGGATAGAAATTGCAAGATCAGAAAAGGGGATTATTCTATCTCAAAGGAAATATACACTTGATCTTTTGGCTGAAACAGGTATGAGTGGATGCAAGCCTTTGAGAATTCCCATGGCACAAAGTCTGAAACTCAAGCAATATGACAAAGAAAAGGACAAGGAAGAAGAACTACTTAAGAACCCAGACAGATATCGTCGGCTTGTAGGTAAACTTATCTATCTTACAATGACACGACCTGACATTTGTTTTTCAGTGCAGACTCTGAGTCAGTTTATGTAAATGCCTACCAAGACACACATGGCAGCTGCAATGGGAGTTGTGAGGTACTTGAAGGGGAGTCCAGGGCTTGGGATTCTGATGAGCTCAGAAGGAGACACTGCATTAGAGTGTTTCTGTGATTCAGACTGGGCCTCCTGTAGTTTCACACGGCGTTCTGTTACAGGTTACTTGTTGAAGCTAGGCGGGTCGCTGGTGATGTGGAAGACAAAGAAACAGAGTACAGTGTCAAGGTCTTCGGCTGAAGCGGAATATAGGGCACTCAGTATGGCTGTATCTGAAGTAGTGTGGGGACTTGGCCTATTGAAGGATCTAGGGATAAAGGATGAAGGACCAGTAAAGGTGTTTTGTGACAGGCAAGCAGCACTTCATATTGCAGCAAACCCAGTGTTTCATGAAAGAACAAAACACATTGAGGTGGATTGTCATTTTGTAAGAGAAAAGTGGGAAAGGAAAGAAGTGGATCTGCAGCATGTTAGATCAAGGGATCAACAAGCTGATCTTCTTACTAAGGCAGCAGGAAGTGACATTCAAGTGAACCTTTTGCGCAAGTTAGGGACTGTGAATATATTTTTGCCCCAAACTTGAGGGGGAGTGTAGGAAATTATTATTTGTAATAAGTGTTAACTTGATTTAGTTTTTACCGTGTTGCCTTGTGGTAAATGTAAGTGTATAAATAGAACAGAGATGAACAGGGCTATGTATCTTTTCTTTTCATATGAATTAACGAAATCATTTTCTATTTTTAGTCATACGGTGCATTTTGAGCAGGCAGAAGTGAATGGGCTCAACATAATGTTTAATTGAAAATGAAAACAATTTCGAGGTTACTTCGTGGAAATGCATGGATGATATTCCATGTCAGAAAAAGGCAAAATGATACGGACAGAAATAAATTAGTTAAAAGGAACATTATTATTAAATTTGCCTTGATTGAACTTTTAGTTTCTTAAAGTTTTAAACTGTCAGTTTTATTCAATTAATTTCTTTTCATTTAAAATATTAATTTTTATAATTTAATAAAAATTGTGACTATTTTATCTTTTAAAAGACTAATATCCAGTTTAAAGTTTGAGAAATTAAAACCAAAATTTATATAAATTTAAGAGAATAAAAATTATTTTAACTTATTTATATATATATCGTCTAGAATAATTTTAAAAAGCTTTCAAAATAATTGTTTTCAACGTGAAGTCACGAAATATGCAATATTTCCTTTCTTTTGTTTCCAACTTGAACATATTGACAAATTTCAAGTTTGAATGACTACTAGAAAAGGTTGAGTTTCTTGTTGATATTTCTCATGGATAACATTTTTGTGAGAGTTTCTCATAGGTTTTGTTCATATAAATAATTCTAACTAAAACATTTCTCATTAAATATTTTTGTGAGGAAAAAATCTATATTAAAAAAATTAAGCTTATAGAGACATGTGAATATCTATGAGAAATTCTCAAAGTGTGAGAAATGCTCCTTTTTTTTTTGGTTCAATTTTTGTGTTAGAGAAACGTTTCTGGGTGTAACGTCCTTGAGAACTTATTAAGGGTACTTTACTTATTATAATAGAGAGAATTGTGCTTATGTTCCCATGTTTCAATGCTTCTCATGGGTCAAAATTCCGTGAGAAATGGCCTTTTTTCTTTAACTGAGTTTTTATTTTTTTCCCCATTTAGCTTGTGAGAAGAAATGGTGGGTTGCCATTGCTCCTCGCCGCTTCTTGCTCAACTCACCGCTTGTTGTGGTTGGGTTGCTACATGCCGTAGGTTGCCATAGGTTGTTACTTATCGCGGAGATGATAAATAGTACTACTAATTAATTTATATTTTTTATCTCATACTCTTTCTAATAATTTATCAATATAAAATATCATTCTAAAAATAAATATTTAAATATTTATTTATTCAAACTCACTTTTTTCCATAAACTCTTTTTCAGAATCCTTTTACTAAAGTTATCTGAAAGCTATTTTTTTTCTAGAAGTCATTTTTCAAAAATTTATCTAAACACACACTGAATCTAATGATTAAGTAAAAATTTAATAAAAATAATTATATGTATATATATTCATTATGATATATATAAGAAATAAATTCATAATAAATATAATTATCAATATAACATAATGACAGCACAATATATAAAGTTTCTTTTTAATATTTTCATTATTTTTTACCATGGGGTCAAAACCCATTCGGTCCTTTAAAAATTGTTCTGGGTTCTAGTCTGAGTCTAGGTTTTGATTTAATAATAGCTAAAGTCTATTTGCATGATCTGTGCTTTTGTGATACATCAAGTAGTGAACATGACCTGTGCTTTTGTGATACGTCAAGTAGTGAGCAACTTTTTGGATTAATTTAATAGAGATTTATGAGTAATTTACAACTCACATTTTATATAGTTTTAAATAGGGAACATTGAAAATAAACCACATCAATTGTTTGGAGGTCTAGTAGTTTACAACTTGGCTTCTTGAGTAAAAATATTGTTTCCATGAGTACTTTCTATACTAACAACTTGACTCAGAAATTTGACACAAATATTATATAAAAATAAAATATAATCATAATGAGAAAACAAATCGAATATATGGTTGACATTGGCAGGGATTCTAGATCTTAATCACATCCTAGTGCTTGGTTTCCCCTTTAATTGCACTTAGTGTTATGTTTACTAGTTTAGAGTCTTTAAATTACTTTTCTGCTTTCCATTCCTATCATAAGGCACATCCAATTACCACTTTACTAGATGCAAAGAGAGGTGGTTAAGTCTAAATTTGCTTGGAAATGAAAAAATTATAAATTTACCCACTTTTCAAACAATGCATTGCATCATGAAAAGTTAAAAAGAAAAATTGCATCAAATTTTAAATAAGGGTAATTTTAAAAAGATGCAATGAATACCCCACTTAGTGACTTGTAATAATGACCACCTGCTCATTCTAACAAGTGCCTTGTAACAGGGATTAAAGGGAGTACCTCCACTAATTAAGTCACTTTATGTTGACTTTATATGGTGACTTAAAGACTTGTGAGAGTTTAATAGTGTTTAAGAATGTCTTAAAATTCAATTATAATTTAATTGCTCTTTTAATTTGGGCCAAAATTTCATCTCCTGAAACTTGGCTATGTACTTTGTGTCTTCTATGAAAGAAAACCGCTTGTGGGAAATTCTTGATCGACGATTGGACCAGAAGAAGAATGCAAAGCAGCTTGAGGATGTAGCCTTATTGGCATCGAGTTATCTTAGGGTTAATGGAGAAGAAAGGTCCACCATGAAAGAGGTTGCATTGGAGTTACATAACATTATGATTGCCATGGAAATTCATCCTTGTGCCAAGGACAAGGCTATGAATGAAGAAGAAAGTGAATACTTACTGGGTCATATACTGTCGGGCTGATAAGCCCAGAATTTCACCAAAGATATTTACGCTTTTATTGATAAAGCAATTGGAACAATAATCACAATTCACTGATGTGTTTACACATATATACACATTACAGATTCCACCAATTGGGCCATACTACCATGTGGAAGCCCATTACAATTAAACCCAAAGTCTATCACTCCCCTTCAAGTTGGGTGCTAAAAATGTCAGCTCCTAACTTGCTGAGAAGTCTGTTCTGCAGATCACGACCAACTGCTTTTGTCAATATGTCAGCTTCCTGATCTTCTGATCTCACATATTTAAGATCAATGAGCCTTTGTTGCAGTTTATCTCTGACAAAATGACAATCTACCTCAATATGTTTAGTTCTTTCGTGAAATACAGGATTATTTGCAATGTGAATAGCAGATTTACTATCACAATAAACATTTACTGGACTTGGCATATCGATATTTAACTCTTTTATTAATCCTATTGTCCACACAACTTTTGAAACAGCCATTGCTAACGCTCTATATTCAGCTTCAGCAGAGGATCTAGATACAGTGCTTTGCTTCTTAGTTTTCCACGTAATGGGAGAATCTCCAAACTTCAATAAGTATCCTGTTACTGATTTTCTAGTAGTTGCACAGGATGCCCAATCAGAATCACAGTAGCAGCTAAGAAAATTGTTTGTATCTGCAGTTATCAAGATTCCCAAGCCTGGCCTCTGTTTCAGATACCGTATTACTCCCATTGCTGCCCCCATATGAGTCTTTGTCGGTGTTTGCATAAACTGGCTTAACACCTGCACAGCAAAACAAATATCAGGCCGTGTTGTTGTCAAATAAATCAATCGTCCTACCAATCTTCTGTTACTCCCTGGATCCCTTAGTAAATCTGCATCCTTATCTCTACCTTCTTCAAACGCTCTGAGCTTCAAAGTTGGAGAGATTGGCATACTGATTGGCTTGCAACCGCTTAGCCCTGTATCTGCAAGTAAGTCCATAACATATTTTCTTTGTGACAAAATCACTCCTTTCTTAGATCTAGCTATTTCTATCCCAAGAAAATATTTTACCAATCCTAAATCCCTAATTTTAAAAACATTGTGCAGGTAATGTTTAACTTCTTTTATTCTGTATTCACAACTACCAGTCACTAACAAGTCATCAACATAGACAAGTATCATTACCACTGCATCTGAAAAACGCTTAAAGAACAAAGAGTAATCATTCCTGCATTGTGTAAATCCTCCTGCAATCAATGACAGTGTTAATTTACAGTTCCATTGCCTAGAGGCTTGCTTAAGCCCATACAATGATTTCTTCAACTTACAAACCATATTAGCCTTCTTGGCCTCAAAACCCTGCGGTATGATCATATAAACCTCTTCTTCTAAATCTCCCTGCAAGAAAGCATTGTGAACATCCATATGATACAAGTTCCATTCATTCATTACAGCCATTTTGATAATTAACCTTATTGTTATCACCTTTATAATAGGTGAAAAAGTCTCATGATAATCTACTCCTTCCTTCTGATTATATCCTTTTGCTACCAACCTAGCTTTAAATTTATCTATCTCACCATTTGAGTTATACTTAATTTTAAAAACCCATTTGCATCCAATGGGCTTCTTCCCCTTGGGTAATGGGACTATTTCCCATGTTTGGTTTCCCTCAAGAGCTTCCATTTTTGTCCTCATTGCTTTCATCCACTCATCATTCTTTACTGCTTTTTCAAAATTTCTGGGTTCACTAATAGAATCAATTTTGCACAAGTAACACAAATGAGAGGGAGACACCCTTTTATATGTTATGTAACTTTGCATAGGATATAAGCAGGAGCTTTTACGTTTGTCTTCTTGATCAATTTCGACCATATTAGAAACATAGTCCCTAGACCAAATGGGAGGTTTTCTATCCCTAACTGGTCTGGTATTGGGTTGGTTTGCAGTTACACTATCATTTATTTGAATCTTTCCAGTTCCTGCCTCTATAGGATTCTGGATATGGATAGGTTCATCATCAAATAGAAACAGTTCCCTCATATCTTTGCTTACTCCCCTTTGATCTAAAGAGTGGTCTTTAAGGGGGAATTTGTCCTCTACGAATATGACATGCCTACTAACGAAAATTGTTTTATCTTTCAAGTTATATAGCACATACCCCTTCTGATTTGCAGGATATCCTAAAAATGCACATGGAATAGATCTAGGTTGAAATTTATCTGTAGAAATCAAATCAGTAGCATATGCTAATGAACCAAAAACTCTTAAGTCATCTAGAATCGGTTCTCTTCCATATACCTTTTCAAATAGTGTTTTGTATTGTAATACTTTAGATGGTATCCTGTTAACTAAATAGGTTGCCATTTTCACACATTCCCCCCAAAACCTAATTGGCATTCCAGATTGGATCATGAGTCTTCTAGCAATTTGCATTAGGGTTCTATATTTCCTTTCCATAATTCCATTTTGTTCTGGAGTATATGGACAGGAGGTCTCATGAACCATCCCGTTTTCAGTCAAATAATTTCTCAAAATATGGTTAGTAAACTTAGTTCCATTATCACTCCTTATCTTTTTAATTTTAACATCAAATTGAGTTAATATGTAAGACACAAAATTTTTCACATAATCAGTAACATCAGATTTGTGTTTAAGTAAGAAAATCCATGTTGAGCGTGAGAAATCATCTACAATAGTTAGAAAGTATCGATGTCCTTCATGTGTGGGTGTCCTATAAGGCCCCCATACATCCATATGGACTAATTCAAAGCATACTTGACTCTTGATGCAACTAGATGAAAAAGGGAATTTAGTTTGCTTGGATTAAAGGCATATTTCACATGTTTTATTCAACATTATTCCTATATCGGTTACAATGCTCAGATGTCTAAGTACAGAAATGGGGGCATGCCCAAGTCTATTATGCAATAATGTCATGTCAATATTTACAGCATTAGCATAAGCATGTTTTCTATCATATTCTAACACATACAATTCTCCTATCAGTCTACCAGTCATCATCTTCCTCTCCCTTCCATTTTGGAGATCCTGCACCACACAATAATTAGGAAAAAAATACTACTTTGCATTTCTGTTCCTTAGTGAGTTTAGGCACTGAAATCAGATTGAATTTTAGTTCACATGCATACAAAACTTTTTCCAGAATCATTGTATTATTTAACTGTACTATTCCTATATGAGTCACTTTTATACGTTGTCCATTTGGGATCCTAATATTTTGCATGGGTCCATTATTTAATCTACATGTGTAGAAAAGATTTAAATCTCCTATCATGTGTGCAGAGGCCCCTGAATCTAAAATCCATTGAATAGATGAAATTTTAGGTCCAGCCAAACCTGTACCAGTGAGAGCGTGTACTCCCGTATCTGTGTCCTTCTGCAGCAGCTCAATCAGTCTGTCATATTGCTCCTTAGTCAAGGCAGGCGTCACTGTGTTGTTGAGATTTGCTGGATGGTGTTCAACTTCTTCAGACTCGATGGCAAGTTGATTGACTGAGGCTGAATGATTTGGGTTCCTTTTGTTGCCTCTATAATCTGATGGATAGCCTACCAGTTCCCAACATACATCTTTTGTGTGCCCCTTTTTATGGCAGTAGGCGCATTCCTGTGGAGTTCCTCTTCCCCTGCCTCTGCCGCGCCCTCGTCCCCTAGAGGCGGTCATTGCTATTCCTTCAGCTGGATTATTCTTGTGGGGATTAGCAATGTATTTTTGGGCTTCGTCTTCAATAATCATTGCAAAGGCTTGATTCACAGTGGGTAGGGGACTCATCAACAGGATTTGACTTCGTGCTGGCGCAAAACATTCATTCAACCCCATAAGAAATTGAAGAAGTTTCTGCCGCTGTATCTGTTCACTATATGCTTTGGAGGTGCTGCAGTGACAGGTAGGAATCGGGAATAACGTCGATTCTTCTTCCCATAACTCTTTTAGTTTTGTGTAATAACTGGAGACAGAGAGCGATTCTTGGTGGAGGGAATTAATTTCCCGATGGAGTGAGAAGAGATCTTATCAAATCTTTCTTGAAGATCTTTCCAGACCATGCTTGCCTCATGGAAGAATATAATGCTATTACCTATTTCTTTGGAGACAAAGTTAAGCAACTAGGCAAGCACAACAGCATTACACTACTCCCACTGCTCCTGCAGTACTTCTTCTTGAGATTCCTTGCTGCAAGTCCTGTCAACGAACTCGAGCTTCTGTTTTCCCCTTAGTGCAATTCGCATAACACGGCTCCATATGGTATAATTTTCGCTCCCAGTCAGCACATGCAGAACAATCGTAGCTCCTTGTGTGTCTGAAGGGTGGAGATACAGAGGATGGGTAAAGCCGATCTCAATTTCCCCAGTTGTGTGTTTATCTCCCATCGATTCTGTGGCTACAATTTCTAGAATTTCTACAAGACCTTTCCAAGAATGTGGTCACTGTGCGTCTTTGACGAAGCTCACTAGTGACTCTTCGTTGCTAGTGAAGGAGCTGCTTCAACGAGTCAGTGGCTGCGTCTTGGTCTTTAGGTTGAAGCCTTAGCCATTCAATCTCATTCTATCGGGTTCTTGCGTATTCCTTGCTTTTCTGGAATGAATCTTGTGATTCTCTTGGTATGCTTCTTGGATCCTGACCTATGGCTCTGATATCATGTCGGGCTGATAAGCCCAGAATTTCACCAAAGATATTTACGCTTTTATTGATAAAGCAATTGGAACAATAATCACAATTCACTTATGCGTTTACACATATACACACATTACAGATTCCACCAATTGGGCCATATTACCATGTGGAAGCCCATTACAATTAAACCCAAAGTCCATCATATACGTAATGTATATGGGGATGATGATGCTAGTGCTAGCATTTCAATTGTTCCCAGTAATCCCGATAGCATACAGAAGCAGGTAGCATTTGGGATTTCTGATGGGCGATGATTAGTTTTAGTACTCTTTGTTTGTATTTGTCTTGTGTGTTTTTCTGTCTGTTTAGTTTTAATAGGTCTTACCTAATTAAATTTTACTCCAACATTATTGTTGACTGAATAAGCTGTCCGGTGATGTATGAACATGGAAAAGTTTTTGTTGGCCTCCTATCATTCATTGAGGCATTTTAATGGTCTATATTTAAATTATAATTTTTAGAATGGTTAATATAATTTTTGGTCTATCCAGTTTGCATGAATTTAGGTTTTGATCCTTCAAATTTTAAAATATAGGTTCTAGTCCTTAAGGGATAAATGATCTAAATTTTTCTTAAATTATAAGGATAATGTTTTAAATAAAATGAAATTTGAGTGACTAAAACCTAAAACAAAAATAAAGATAAACTTAAAGCATTAAAGATTCTATTAACCCTTTATTAAAACTGAAATTACTTTGTTCTTTTCTCTTCATATTGGCTCAGGCGTGTGTGCGTGCGCGCACGAGCGTATGTAATGCCATATTGAAATTATAAACAGTGAACAACCTTTAGATTGAGCAGAAATCATATTGAAACTGTAAATTAATATATCATTTGTGTTGCTCATGATATATAGATTGTATTGTTTTTATTCTATGATGCAGCAGTTGTGAAGACGAGAAAATATAGATTCCATAGAAAATATCGCTCAAAATATTGCCTACAACTACCAATTTTACACCATTTGCAAAATTTTGTAAATTTAATTTGGATATTCGTTTAATATAATGGATAACGCAACTGTTAATTATAGAGCATTTTCTTTTATTAAAAGAAAGGAAAAAAAAGAATGTAGAAATGTAGTAATTTAATGGGAAAAATAATATAATTGAAGCACAATTGTGATATCTTTACAAGGAACTGAAATAGGAAAAAATCACCCAAAAATACAACTTAAATTTTAAAATTTTAAATTAGTTTTTGTTTTCTACTATTAATAACTATTTATTATATCTTGATAAGTAAATAATAATATCTTTTTATAAAAAAATTTAATTTAGGATTTTGAAATTCATGCGGTATGTCTGTAGAATTTTCCCATTAAAATAATAAGAATTTTTATTGGATAAAGATATATTGCCATTGCTATTATAATATTTCAAAAGGATTCCAAACATAACTGCCATACCATATTGATGATGTTTTGAGGTCAAAACACTATTGGTGATGTTTAATTAATGTATATGCAATGTGGCCCAATTGATGGGATTCGTATTCGTATCGCAAATGGCCGTTGTATCTAATTCATTGACTGCATATCAAATATAAAATAATTCAGTTAATACAAATTTCAAATTATGATAGCAATATAATTTAAAGCAATTATCATATAATATATTTTTAAAGTAATTAAAATGCATATTTTCAAAATAAAAATTTGTATATTTTAGAATTTATATCATTTTCAAGGGAAAAATTTACTCTACTCCTTCTTTCGTCATATGTAGGTGAAAGTCAAAGGCTATTTCTTGATATCAAAACACTTCTTTTTTATAACCTACATTTTTTAAATGGTTTTAGTCTTTTTTATTTAGCAAATTCTATTAATATCTAGCTGAAATAATAAAATTTAAATTTAGGCTTATACTATTAAAATATTCTTAATAGAATGTGTTAAAAGTGTATGTCTAAATTTAGATTTTAATATTTAAGTTAGATTTTAATAGGATTTTACCTTTCTATAAATTACACTTTATATTTGTTTGAACATCTAACTTATTTTCTTTTTAATTTTTGCTCTTGAATATGTTTTTCATTCATTTTCTCCTACCTCTTTTTCTACTTATTATAAATGCTCAATTTGCATTTATTTATCATTGAATGTCCTAATATCAAAGACTTAAGATCAAAGAAACATTAACAAATTAAAATAAATATCCGCATATTCATGAATAACTCCCTTTTCCTAGCAAGAAATCAATCAAGAGTACAATTAAATTATACTATTTGTTCCCTATAAATACTCTCACAATAGGGATGCAATAAGAGGCATCTATCTTTCTCCACAAAGAAACTTGAAGGACAAATGATGAAGTTGGGAGCTCTTCTCACTCTTTGTTTACTTATTATCTTTCTCCCTCGCCATTACACTCAAGGTACGATTAACTCTTTCAATATCTTTTACATTATGAATTATATTCTTATGCTTTTTCATTCTCAAATTTCTCTCTTTTTTTTTACTAACGAGTTGAACCTAGCGAAAATAATTTTTTTCTTTACAATATCATGAATTGAGATTTGAATCTCCTCAAAGAGAGTGCAAGAATTTACAAGTTTCTATGTTTAATACCTGATAATATCTCAAATAAAATTATATTCAAGGAGGATAACTATAGATTGAGTTTTTCTTAGTATTCCACTCTATTTTTTTTTTAAGAATCCAATATCCACCATCATATCCAAAAATGAAATATTAAATCAAAACTACTGATTTTTGGATTTGATAGTGAAAAATAGATTTTGAAAAAAAAAGAGAGAGAAAATAGGATATTGAGAGTGTTCAACTATGCTTACTAAAAAAAAAGTTCTCTTTCTTCTTCCGTTGTGTTTTGGTTCATAAAACTCATTCTTTAAAGAGGAAATTACTGAATGCACATTTAATATCTATTATTGATTATTGATTTTGGTGAAAATTGATGTGAGAAGGGATTGGTGGAGAGGTCTGCCATGTGAACATGACATTACCGGGAAGATGTGGGAAAGAAGGAGCCGTTGACTGTCTGTATGAGTTCGTGTTTAAGTATGCTGCTTCCCAGATGCCTCGCCATGCCACTTGTAAGGACGTTGATGGACATCGTTTTTGTGAATGTGACATTACTTGTTGGTGATTCATCATCAACAGGACTCATCTCTCTCTCTCTCTCTCTCTCTCTCTGATGAATCTAATAGACCTGGGTTTATGATATGATCTTGTTATGGCCTCATTCATATTTAATAACAAGTTTTGCTCATTTGAGAAGCTCAATTTTTTTTATACTTATCAATCATAATTTGGGCATGATCCTCGGGTTTTTCTTTTTTAATCGGAATGTTACCCGTTGATACAGACCATGAGCCAGCTGGATGATGTTATAGAATTAATTAACTAAAAGAAACAATTATTTATATGTTTTATATAAGTTATACTTCTTCAATTTTTAATATATGATCTATTTAATAAATTTAATTAGATTAAGAAAGAAAATTAATTAAATTAATTATTATGACATATTTTTTTATAAAACATTATAACAATTTTTTTTAACTTCCTCTCTCGCTCTTTTTATTATTATTGAGGAACTATCAATAGAAATAATTTAAAAAAAGTTAATAAATATAAAAAATATGTATTATATTTAAAATAAATATCAACCCCAATTATAAAAAATAGATATTATATTTAAAATTAATATCAACCCTAAATTAGATATTATATTAAAAAAGGGAATTATATATATATATATATATATATATATATATATATAGTGTCTCTATATATGTGTGTGTTTTGAAATCTGCAGCAGAACTCATGGCTTGTCCTCCACGAAACACAGCAAAACCCGGCATCAAAACGTAAAGCTTGCCTTAATTTCATGAGATCGTGCAGCGCTATTGTATTAAAATTAATGAAATATTATTAAATCTTATCAGATTTTGTCGTACTCTGCATAATAAAAAAGATTAATTGATATCTTTTTAGCATTATATGACCTGATACTAGAGAATTTAAATCATTAAAGATAGAATTCTGAGAGAAATTAATAAATCATGCAATCATTAATTTGATATTTTATTTGTTATACATATAATATTAGTTTTTAAATTATTACACCACTAGTTGAATGATGAAAACAATGACCCGTTGACCTTTCTGGTTTCACATCCTTTCCGAATTTTAAAATATTGGTTAAGCCTAAGTATGGGCTAACTAATATGCAAAAGTTCAATATATTTTAATTACATAAGTTGAATATAATTCTAACTTGGTATATTCGCTTATGGATGGAGAAAATTTAATATTTATAATGATACTTAATAGTCTTATAATATAGTGATATGAAAATTCTCCAGTAATTAAAAAGTTATAGGTTCAATCATACTTATAATTTTAAATCGTTAGTATTTTCTTTTCTAATTCAATAAAATGATACTTTGTAATAATATTTGAATTATAATTTTCTTTTTTTCGCTATCTTTACTTCCTTCCTTTCTGTGTGTAGGTAGAATTTATTTTTACCATTCCTTCATTTGTTACTTATTAAAGTGTTATTGCCTTTTTCTATCTCCCCTCGAACTGCCCAAATAACATGATGGAAGAGAAGCTTTACCTTCCCTTGAAAGAACCACAACATATATTTCAGTCAGAATTCCAATGCATACTATTTATGAGCAAACAAGTAAATCTTAGTGGGAAGACGTCATATTATTCTTCAAAAGAGAAGTTAAACCAAAAGCTACAACTTTTTAATTAAAATTGTCTCTCTAACCATCAACTAACAGAATTTAGTATTTTTACCCTTATTTTATAATGTTATGGTTACTTTTACATAAAAAATTATATGGTATTAGGAGCTCGTGGGATAAAATTTTATAGGCATTTTTACATTTTTATCCAATTGTTTATTATAAACTGACTTATAATAAATAAGGCAGGATACATTTATCTTCTTCTCAAGTACAATACGTACACATAAATTTAAGAACCTCTCTCAAAAAAAAAAAAACACACACACACACACACAAAATACAACTCATAGAAGAGACTATGAAAGGAAGTACAAACATGAGCAACCTGCACCTTGACTTCCCCATGAAACCAAAGCTAGAAAGGAAGTACAAACATTATTCTTCAAAAGAGACTGATGATAAAAAGACATGTAAGCATAGAACGGAGCTAGAGAAGATATAAGAAACAAGAGTTTCTCCTTCCACCCTCAAAATGACTATTTATTCTTTTAATATTTTATATCATTATTATTATTATTATTATTTTTAAATATACCATTAGTCACATGTATTTCTTCTGCTACTTCTTACAGCCACGGGTATAATCAAGGCACGGAATTGTGGGGGGACTTTTAAGGCAAGATCTGTAAGTAGAACCAGGAGGACAATTAACTGCAGGATTGTTCTTATTATTTGTTGGCGAGGTGACTGAATTTGTAGCATCTGCATTATCATATAATATTTTCATATAATTCTATAGGAAAAGAATAATTAATAGGTAACTGGACAATAATAATTTCATGATTGAAAAAAGGTGACAAATTAAATTAATAAATGAAGTTTTGAGTTGTTACCAGATAATCCACGAGCATGAGTGGAAGAAGGAAGGCAGAGAAATGAAGAAACCAAAATGAGAAAAGCAATTAGAATAATAGCCCTCTTCATTGTTTCAGAGAGGAGTGAAAACTGAAAACACTAACAATTATCAAATTTATGCCTTAGGTATGCTCCACACAACACTAATCGTCATATATTTATAGGCTCTAGGGAGAGAGAATCAAGGTTGAAATTGTCAACAATAGTTGATATGGCACAAATATTTTATTCTCAATAATTGTATTAATTATTTCATATTTTATTAATTTATTTGCTGGTCAAATTTTAAAGACCATACTTACATCAATTTGGTCAAATTTTCCAATAACATTTTACCATATATTCTATTCTTTTTTATGCAGTTTTAAATTAAATGAATATATTAAAAATATCGGACATATGACAAAGTGAGATTAGAAAAGTTGATGAAATGGACTTAAGGAATTTGATCTAATTTTTCTCCAAATTTTAACTGTGTTCATATCAGATTTTAACAGTTTAAATTTATCTATTTTGTTTTTTGTAAAATTATAATAATTATAAAATGTTAAATCTCAACTGTTAAAATTTTATCAATATGTGATGATAAAGGGAAAGATATTATACCCTCGAGGTGTGAGGGTAAAAGATAGATCCTTCCTAACTAATTAAGTTGTCACATATACTCTTCAAATTTTAGTGTCTTTTACTTAATATATATAAATCACTTTATTTTTATTTAATATCTGAATGAAACTTTTCTCCAAACTATACTATTAGTTTTACAAGTTGTGTGCTTGTGGGCCAGTTCAATCCAATAAATGGTGATATTATTTTAACGAAAACATATATAATGCCAAAGATATTAAGAAGAATTTCAAGGAAAATAACAAGGTACATGACGAAATAACTTTTGTATTTTAGCACTACACTAATGACTAAATCAATGTTTCTATTTTTTTTAGCCTCTAGATAGAGAAACAAAGTTGAAATTGTCAACTATATATAATTAAATATTTTATTTTCAATAATTTTCGCTATTTAATTTCATGTTTTATTGATTTATTGGCTGGGCCCCTCTTGTTTGTTGCATACAAAAACATTTACGTTGATAGGACAGTATATATGAATGTGGGGAGAGATATTCTGTTTAATTAAAAATGAATGATATTTAGTAATAATAACAATATAATAAATATTCAGTTTTTTTTACTCTGCTGTTATCCTTTACCCTTAATCCCTTGTGATTTGAGCTACTCTCATATAACTATTAAAAAAAAAACTATTGTGCCAAAAGAATATGTTATGAAAATTAATTTTATTTTTATTTAATTTTTAAAAGTGATATTATGATTTATTTTAGGGTTAATATAATGCAATATTTAGTCTTAAAATTTATCTTTATTTTAATTTTAGTACCTATAATTTTAAATGATAAATTTTAATTCCTTAAATTTATTTTTATATAAAACGTTAGTCCATATTTTAACAAAAATATGAATAATTTTAGTCTTTAAGAGATTAAGTGTGTGTTTAATTTGAAAAAAAAAAGTGCTTCCAGATCTAAACTACACCCAAACACTCTTTTTTTTTTTTTTTTGACAAAAGTTTAGTTTTCCTCATTTAAAACAATAGTTTTTTATAAGTGAATCCAATCGATTTTACAGCATTCTTATGATAAATGATTATTTTTTCCTCTAATCTCTTTTATTGTTGGCTCTTGTTCAACCCTCTCTCTTTTATTAAATTAAATTATATTTTATTATATATATATATATATCTTAACTAATTTTACTCCCCCTTTCAATACTTACAAATATATAAAATTAAATTTTTAATTATGTACGAGAAAATAAAAAGTATAAATATAATTTTTTAATTATTTATTATTAGTTATTCTAATAATATATATATATATGTACACGGCTAGAAAATGAGTTTTTTTAGTCAAGTTAAAAATGGACTTCTATACCATACTTTAGTCATGTAGAAATAATCTATATAGAAAGTATGGTATTCTACATTAGTTATATAATTGGTGTAAAAAATTAATTTTTTTTTAAATCGATTATTCTATATAATTGATCTAAAAAATAATATAAAATAAAAAATTAGAATCGAAGTTATTTCCTTCTTCGTCACAAATTTAAAAGAGGAGGAAAGTAAAGATGAAAAATAGGTATCTATAAAACGTAAGTAAAGAACAAAAAAGAAGAAGAAAGAAAAAGCCAGATAACCTAGAAACAAAAGTACACAAAACTCAGATATATACATAGAAATAAAAAAACCCAAAAATACCGTCACCAGTTGAAAACATCACAGAAATACCATAACAATTCTTCCACCCTACCTACTCAAAAGTGAATATAAATATATTTAAACAAAATCTAGAAAGAAAGAAAACAAAAAATAGATACCCACCATTGCAGATCTAGGTCTTCCTCTCTAACGAGCTTTAAAGACGAGAACGAAGGACTTCAACAACAGAAAATAATGAGTACAGGTATGGGTCGTCACATATCTAATTCTTCTTTTTTGGTGAGCTTTAAACGGTGTGTTATAAAAGTAGAGTTTCTTGTCACCATGTGTTCTACCTTATCTGATTTTCTCTATAGATAACGATGATTTGTGTAAATAGGGAACCCTAAAAACTAGGGTTTTTTTTTGTTTGATTTTTAGTAGAAAAGACATTGTACACAATATGTCATTTCATCAAATGTAAAATATTTCACCTTTTACACTGGTCACATGTACATTATATATAAACATTTTACCCTTACTTATAACAGATGACATCGTTCATTTCTTTTATACTGGTCACGTGTACATCAAATGTAAATATTTTATCCTTATTCATAAAAAATTGTCACTGCTTATTTCTTTTACACCAGTCACATATACATCAAGTATAAATATTTTATTTTTATTTATAAAAATATCAACGCTCATTTTTTTATACAGGTCATGTGTACATCAAGTGTAAATATTTGATTCTTATGTATAAAAATATCACTGCTCATTTCTTTTACACTAAGTACATGTATATTAAATATAAATATTTTATTATTATTTATAAGAATACGCAGGTGATCAGTTTAAAAATGAGACTCTAAAAACTTATTTTATAATAGTGGTATATATATTATTTATTATTTTAATATCAAATAAAAAATATAAATTTAAAATTAGATTTTATATAATTATTATTTTTCCTCATCCCTAATAAGTTAAGAAAAGGAGTTCAATTATTTTTACAAAGTTATGTTAGTTCGCCGCCAATGTGGACCAAGAAATGACAATGGATTAATTAAAGATAGGGATATTAGTTTATGGAATGCATATAGCGCCGAAGAAGATAATAACATGAATTTAAAATAAAATAACAGTTAGAATTAGAAAATGGAACTATTTGTCGCAGAGAAATTTTGCTTATTAATTAGATTAGTAGCATGTTTATTAAGTATGTGATTTCTTGACTTGGTTATCTCCATTTTTCTTTATTTCTAGACTCCATTTCCCATTTCAACGATTAGATTGAACTCTTGAGCCGTGCAGATTTAATATTTTATAAAATAATTTGTTAAATATTTCTTTATTTCATATTTAAACTGTTCTGATTAAAATGTAAGCAAATTCTATTTATTTATTTTAATAATTTAATATTTTATTAATAATTTTATAAAATATTAAAGTTAGACCGCTAAAATTTTAATCTAATAGTTAAGATAAAGGACAAAACTTACCTCCAGTCCATTATATCCAATCAAACCAGTTCACCAATCAGCATGTGCCACATGGACTCATTAAACACCTCAGCGTTTAACCCCGTTTTCTTTCTGCTTCTCGGTTAGCTGAGTCGCAATTGCAAATTACTTCCAAAACCTCCATTCCTATTTGCCGCACAGGAGCTTCAACAACAATCAAATCAAATTCATTCTCATTCACAAGTCCAACATATCAAGGACAGGGCTTCACTTATTTTTCTACTAGACGGTGCTTCACTTCTCTCTATCAACAAATCGATAAGCTTACCAAACTTGGAGCAATCAGCAACGCTTGCTTTGCTAAGATATTCACAACAGAGTTTGCTACTACCTGGTACAAACATGCGACGACACCATCCAGCCCCTCTGCAATAGAACCTGGATTCTTGAAGCAGCTTTTCATCACTCATGCCCTTTGTTAATACACCGTTGTGAAAAAAATGGATGAACTTTACAACCCCTTTTCCTTTTATATTTACCGGGAGTAGGATCAAGTACAAATAGATATAGCGACTTGTTCGAGGCCGTCATCAAAACAATATAAAATCAATTTGATTGTAAGAGAGAAGCGAGAACCTGGGATTGTAACTATCGCCACCCCTCTTCGTCGATCGTGAACCCTTAGTGCAGATTGCCGCCGTCCTCTGTTCACGTGATCTTCCTTCGTCAATCACACTGTTGTCCTCTCCACGCCGCTGCAAGTCAACTGGCCGCCGCTTCTTCTTGGCCGCCGTCGTGGACGGCGATTTGGGATTGCGACTCGGTTTACAGAGAAGAAGGGGAAGAAGGGGTTAAATGCTGAGGTGTTTAATGAGTCCATGTGGCACGTGTTGATTGACGTACTGGTTGGACCGGATATAATGGACTGGAGGAAAGTTTTGTCCTTAGATAAAAGGTGAAAAAGAAATAAATGGTAGATAGAGACAGCAGAGAGAATCCGGGTCTGTGATTTCTAACACGAAACTAACTAGTCATCCATAAGTTTGGTGATTTCAATTGAAACATGAAAAACATACACACCCATGATAATAATTTAAGAAACATTTGAATATATTTTTTAAAAAAAATTTATAAAAAAATAATTTTTGCACAACTTTTGAAACAAGAGTTTTAAAAATAGTTTATAAAAAATAATAATTTTAAATAAATAATTGTTTAAATGATTATTACTAGAAGAATTTTTAAGATTAATAAATTATTAAAAAATATATAAGATAAAAAAATATTATACTTTTCTTTTTTTATTGTTCACTCATCACTTTTTTTTCTCTTCTTCTCTTATGGAGTTCTGATGGTTCTTTTTTCTTCTAGTGATCGTCATGATAGAGGAGTGTCAATGAAGATAATGGAGAGAACAGTGATGGAGAAAAAGGAGAGAATAGAGAAGAAGCAAAACAAAAAAAGGAAATGGAGACAAATGAGTATTGACATAAGTACAAAAAAATAAAAAAGTTAACAGAGACAAGAAGAGATAGAGAGGAGAGAGAGGATTAAAAAAGTAACACTAAAATAGTCTTTTGATATCTATAAAATTTTTTTACTATTATAAAAAGTTATTTTCATTAATTTATATAAAATTATAATTTGATTCAGAAATATTTTTAGACAAATAAATTTATTTATTTTAAAAAAAATTAAACTAAAATTTAGATCAAAACTCTTTTAATTTATAATCAATCCAAACAGCACTACCTTCATTGATGTAATTTAGTTTTTAAAATTTTTTCCCTTAAAGTTGGTACTGATAATTGACTTCAAAATGAAAACAATATAGAGCTCACCTTCTGGGAATTGGATGATATTCATATCAGCGCTAGAAAAAAACGGAAACAGACAGAAATAATAAATTTATATCTTTTGACATAATTATAAAAATTAGTTAATTTTTTAAATAGATTAAATAAGATAAATTAATTAATTATAATTATATAAAATTAATTAATTAATTTTAGTATATTTTAATTAACTAATTCTAGTATATTAAAAAATATATAAAATTAATTTATTTTGATAAGTTAAATTTGATTTTAATTAATTAATTAATTTATTTTTTTAAAAAAAATTAACTAATTCTTATATATTAAAGATATAAGAATAATTAAAAAGAATATTATAATATGTTATTAAATGCGGTTATATGTTAAGGATACGAGAGTAATTAAAAGGAATATTATATTATACCAAAAAAAAAGGAACATTATAATATGGGATTAAATGCCGGGTCTTTTAGTGATGGTTTCGACTTCATTGAATTGGGTTATTTTATACACGTTATTTAATATGTTATACAACGCCGGGCCCTGAAGTTTTATTGAAAAGATGAAGCGGAAACTGCTAAATTGATTAGGTCATGGAAATACTTCATCTTTGGCTTGAAAATAAAATCAACTTAGATTAGATGCGATTTCCGAGAAATTTGCCGGACATAATCAAAGAAATTTATTATATATTAAATATTAATATGGGTAAAAGTGCACACAACACACAATTGGTGTAATTTTGATATTTTACTAATAAAAATATAAACTTCCATCGAACCCATACAAAGTTCTTTTATGAAGAATCATTTCTTGAATAATAATAAAAAGAAAATTTTGATGAAAAATTAAAATGCTTTATGAGTCATTCGATTTATATATATATTGACACACACTCCACTCCAGGAAGATATATTTTTTGGTTCTATTTATTTATAAGGCATTTATACGTGTTTTATTATAACTTAATTTTTTTAAACTTTTTAATTTTATTTTTATTTAATATACACTATCTCAAGAATATAAAGTCTACACATAAAAAATAAGGATAAATATGTATATTCATATTAAAAATTTATTGATGTAATTTATAAATAAGATAAATTTTTTTATTTATTTTATAAATAGTATCATAAGGGTATTTTTTTGCCCTTAAATTGTGTAGAATAATTTCAAAAAGCTTGGAAAATAATTATTTTAACTTGAAGTTATGAAATATTTAATGTTTCATTTCTTTTGTTTCCAACCTTAAACATATTTATGGGTGTTTGTTAGGTCCGTGGCAACTTCTTAAGAGTACTTTACTGATTATAATGGAGACAAATGCGTGAGAGAAATGGCCACTTTCTTTAACTTCTTGTTTTAAAAAAAAAATCTCATAGGGTTTAGCTCGTGAGAAATTTTTCATGGGGTTGATTCCACTTTGTTCTACTTACATAATATAAAATAGAAAATTATATGCGTTATTCAAATATGCTATACTTAATTAATTTTATTATTTTTAATTGACCTAATTCAAACATTTTTTTCTTAAGTGAGGCAAGAAATTCGATTGGAACATATTTGTAATATAATGGATATTTCTAATTAGATAAATATATTACTTCGAATACGTTATCTTTTGATGTGTTCGTGGCAAGATTTTTAATATTGAAAGTCCTGTTCCATGATATTTGAATCATGGTTTTCTTACTTTTTTTATTGTATTTAAAGAGACAGATATTAATAGTTTGAATTGCCCAAATAATATGAAAATAAAATAAATATGTAAACATCAAATTTACAAGTGGAGAGAATTAACTTAAATTTAAGGATTGTATATTTCTCCCACTCAAAAGTACATAGAATTCAACAAGACCAACCTTTCCTTCGACTTCCCATGAAACCTTAGGTAGGAAGACATCATTCTTCAGAAGAGAAATTATAATCAAAAACTGAAACAAGAAACACACACATGACACTGAAACAGAAACATGACAGCAATTTATTTAATAATGGATTAGTGTAATGATCTGCCAACCAAGAAAAAGGACTATATATTATTATTATTTTTAATACGTATCACTCAGGTATTTCTTTTCCTACTTCTTACATTTCTCGTTGAAGGGACCACACGGTGGATTTAATGGAACTGGGTTTGATCCTCGAACGCATTCAGTATAATGAGAACCAGGACGACATGCCGGCACAGGCTTATTTGTCGTTGGCGAGGCTAGCAGCATCCTTTGATCTGGATCGTCATTGTATAACATTCACATATCAGTTTAACATGTGCACAAAAATTAAACTAACAAGAATTTTTCTTTTGTCATCCTGCATTCAATGGAAAGAACTCGTGTACCCATCAAACCTGTGGACAGTGGACTCGCAACCTCACATGTAAGGAAGGTCCTAAATGTTATTGGGCAAGAAAGTCCCCACCACAATAAAAAAAAACAATTAATGAATATAATTAGGGGTGAGCAATCGGATTTTCGTTCGGTTTTCAGTTAAAACCGGAGTAACCAAACAGAATTAACCGAAACTGAATTTTATAAAATAAAAAACTGAATTAACCGAACTGTAAAAATCGATTCGAGTTTGGTCCGATTCAGTTTTCGATTTCGGTTGAGTTTTGTGCACCCCTAGACATGCATGAGTGGAACTGGGAAGGGAGAGAAATAATATAGTAGAACAAATGAGAAAAGCAATTAGAATAGCCTTCTTCATGTTATACGTATAGCAATATATATATATATATATATATATATATATATATAGTCTAGAATAATTTCAAAAAGCTTTCAAAATAATTGTTTTCAACGTGCAGTCACGAAATATGCAATATTTCCTTTCTTTTGTTTCCAACTTGAACATATTGACGAAGGCTTAAATTGTATATACAAATTTCAAATTTAAATCACTACTGGAAAATGTTGTGTTTCTTGTTGATATTTCTCACGGATAACATTTTTGAGAGAGTTTCTCATAAGTTTCTTCATATAAATCATTCTAACTAAAACATTTCTCATGAAATATTTTTGTGAGGAAAAAATCTATATTAAAAAAATTAAGCTTATAGAGACATGGGAATATCTATGAGAAATTCTCAAAGGATTATCAAATAATAAGTTATTTTTATTACATGCGAGAAATGCTCTGATGGGTGTAACGTCCTTGAGAACTTATTAAGGGTACTTTACTTATTATAATGGAGATAATTGTGCTCATGTTCCCATGTTTCAATGCTTCTCATGGGTCAAAATTCCGTGAGAAATGGCCTTTTTTCTTTAAATGATTTTTTAATTCTTTTCCCATTTAGCTTGTGAGAAGAAGCAGTGGCTTGTTGCTGCTCGCCTCTTGCTGTCGTTGCTCACCTCGGGTCGCTGCATAGTATAAATAATTAATTTATATTTTTTATCTCATATTTTTTTAATAATTTATTAAAATAAAAAATTATTCTTAAAAGTAAATATTTAAATACTTATTTATTCAGAACTATTTTATCTATCATATATTTTCTAAAAGTCTATCTAAATATATACTGAATATAATAATTAAGTAAAAATTTAATAAAAATAATTATATATATTAATTAAGATATATATAAGAAATAAATTCATAATAAATCTAATTATCAATATAACATAATGACAGTCCAATATATAAAGTTTTTTTTTAATTTTTTCATTATTTTTTTCCATGGGGTCAAAACCTATTCGGTCCTTTAAAAATTGTTCTGGGTTCTAGTCTGAGTCTAGGTTTTGATTTAATAATGGCTCTGCTAATCCAACTTAACCATAAAAATAGCTTTTTTTAGTTCAAATCGAATTACTAACGTGTCCCGTTGACAGTCTAATCACTTAAATTGTCTGCGGCAACTCAGTTTTGAAATTAATGGTTTTTAACCTACTTGTAATATATATATATATGTGTGTGTGTGTGTGTGTGTATCTTTTGTTTGTACTAATCAATAGGTCATATCCACATGCGAATATACTTGTAATAATCAGACACGCACAATCATTTTATTTAAACAATAATCAGACAAAAATTATATTATGTTACTATTAATAAATCATGAATATTATTACTTTATTTTCAGACTTTAATGTAACACACAAATCTAAATATAAGTAGATTATATATATATAGTATTTCTATGACATATTCAACAACATCATGCAGAACCAAATTACTTTCCACGAAAAAAGGCTGCACCTCAAATATATATATATATATATATATATATATATATATATATATATTCTTTGAAGAAGTTATTCATTTTGATCCCCAATCATTTGAAATAAAGCAAATTACTTCATCATTATTCATTGAATTAGAGTAAAATTCGTTGTGGAACGATTGGCCTATTTGGACTCCCTCAAAGTCTCTTACTTTTGTTGTACTTGTGAGTTGTGAATTTGAGCTTTAATTTGATCCTTAACTAGTGATATTCCATATGCGTCAATATCACATTACTAGTTAAGAATAGAAATTTCACTATTAAGAAAAATACTTTTAATAGTGATTAAAATGTCTTTTTATAGCGGTTAGACAACTTGTCCACTTAGAATGACCTAAACATATTCCCACGTTGTCTCTTCTCTTTAAAATGTCGCACGGTGCCAATTATATACAAGGACACCTGAAAAAGAGCGATTCGTCTTCTTCTCCACATTCCACAAATATAACGCATGTTAGTCAAAAACGAAAATTAAAAAAAGGAAAAGATCAAGGCGTGCTTTGTATAATCCAAATAAGAAGACTGCTAAAGTCTATTTGCCATGACATGTGCTTTTGTGATTCGTCAAGTAGTGAACACTTACTTGGTCATATACCTAATGGATATGGGGATGATGATGCTAGTGCTAGCATTTCAATGGTTCCCAGTAAGTATGATAGCATACAGAAGCAGATAGCATTTGGGATTTCAGATGGGCGAGGATTAGTTTTAGTACACTTTGTTTGTATTTGTCTTGTGTGTTTTTCTGTCTGTTTTATTTTAATAGGTATTACCTAATTAAATTTTACTCCAATACTATTGTTGACTGAATAAGTTGTCCGGCGATGCATGAACATGGAAAAAGTTTTTTTTTTTGGTAAAAAGGAGGGCTATACGCCCAATTATACTAAAAATTAAGCTACATGGGGATCAACTCCCATACACACATTAAGGACAAGATGCCTCAAATTTGAGAGACAAGAGTGCCATATCTTCGTCTTATTCAACCCTTCATTTGCAAGCACATCCGCCAGTCTATTCTTACTTCTAGGTATATATTGTATCTTTTAGTCCCATAATGACTGAAGCAGAGTCTATATCCTGGATAGTAATAAACTACATCTATCTCTTCTCAGATTTGCTAACATGTTGACAACATTTTTAGCATCAGATTCAAGAGTAATTTTCTTAATTCCCAAACCTGAAGTTAATTTTAGTCCTTCATACCCATTGTTTAGCTTCCATCACACTACAAACTCCAGCTGAACAGTAAATCCTATCACCCATCTCCCAGCATGATCTTGAACACCACCACCACAACCTGCCATGTTCATAGATGTGCTAAGGGCACCATCCATAGTTAATTTGACCCATCCCACAGGAGGTGGTTCCCATTCAGTCGTAATTGTTGAAGACAATTCATCATCAAGATAATTCTGTTGAATCTGCACAAAACCCTTCCAAATTTTCATAATGACCAAATAGGGATCCAAAGGTTTGCTGAACTCCTGATCAAACTAAATTGATTCCTCCACCTCCACAAACTCCAAACGCTAGATTAGTTTCCAATTTGCATTACCATCTTTCCCTAAAACTCGTTTAAGGTTTAAATCAAACCAATCTCTTAAGGAGGCATTAAAGAATGTAGGAACAAACTTGGGATGAATTAATCTACGCCAAAGCTAACTAGCATAAGAACAATCACGAAGAATATGCAAAATATCTTCTGTATCTTCATTGCAGAATTGACATAATGCGATCGATAAAGACCACCTACTTCTCCAAGAATTTGTTGGCAAACGATTATTGAAAGCCTTCCACATAAAAACTCTGATACGTTATGCACCTCTCCACTTCCAAATATCCTTATAAACAAGGCTATAATTATTCTTCGATTATTTTTCAATAAGATAATATGCACTTTTAATAGTGAAAATCCCATCATTTGTAGCACTCCATAACATAATATCATTGCCCGCTTTCTCTATCACTGGTACTAGGCTTCTTAATCTCTGAAAAACAAAATTGGGGATAACACTTACAAGTCTTTGATAATCTCAAGTCCCAGCCTCCACCCAATCCGTAACTTTGCTATTTTCTTCTTCATAAGTAAGAGCACGAAGACACATCTCCTTTAAACTTTTGTGAGGAAAAAGCCATTTATCAGTAAAGAAATTTACCAATTATCCATCCCTCATTTGACATCTAATACCTAATTCCACTATATCTTTTTGTTGACAGATAAACTTCCACAGTGGGGAGTCACCTTTCCTAGAATCCAACAAATTTCCTTCATTTCTCAACATATATTTATGGAATAAAACATCAACCCATAGGCCTCTGTCACCATTGACAAGTTTCCACGCTATTTTGGCTCCACACGCACGGGTAAAGGAATCAAGCTTCTTGAAACCTAACCCACTATATAACTTAGGTCTCACAACCTGTTCCTATCCTATAGGATGAAAACCATGTAGGTTTTGGTTGTTACCCCGTATAAAGTTCCTTTGCAGCCTCTCTACTTCCTGACATACTAAGATTGGAATTCTGGCCACTTTCATAGAATAAACAGGAATAGAACTCAGAACAGACTTGGCCAAAGTAATCCTACTAGCAATAGATAGTGTGTTCTCTTCTCAAGTAGCAAGTTTATTTTTAACCCTATCTATTATATACTGAAATGAGTCCCTAGGTTTCCTCCCTCAGATGATTGGAAAACCCAGATACTTTCCAATATTCGCAGAAATAACCATACCTATAATTCCACTAATTCTTGCCCTCATATTGATATTTAATTTAGGAGAGAAAAATATTGAGGATTTTCTTTTGTTGATTTTTCCTCCTGATGTCATATTTCAATTTTTAGGCCTAGAAGCTCAGTTGGTAGCCTGAAAAAGGCAGGCTACTATACCTTATTATGCAGGAGTCCCAGAAGTATACAGATAATGTTCAGGGACTAAACTATAAGAAAGTGAAAATTCAGGGAAAATAGTAAAAGTCTCTGTAGGCATAAAGAAAAGAAAGAGGTGTTTCTTGGGAACCGAGCCTTAAGAGTGCTTGAGCTTGGTCAAAAACCCAAAATGATATTCTAAAAGCCCAAAAATGTAGGCCCAAGGATTATGGGGTTTAAGAGACATTAAAATAATATTTTAGTACTTTACCATAAAGTAAAGTTACCCGGTTAAGGATAGAACTGGGAAAAGTGATCAGATATGACTTTAGACCATGAGGTGGCATGAAGGTGTTCTCATGGGACCCACAAGGCACCACATGGGATGATTACAAGAAAAGAAGAAAAGTTAATGACACATGTCATGAGATTAGAAAAAGGAAAAAAGTAAAAAGGACACTTGGCATAATTTTAGCCGCTCATTCCAGGAAAAGACTGTGGAATTCTCTAGAAAGGCTGAGTTAGTTGGTGAGGTATCCCAAGGGCCCCACAATTATGCCACATATCCCCTGAGGTGTCCCTTGAGGTGTCCTTGGATGATGTTATATTGATAAGTCATTGAGGAGGGTGATGTCATCGTGATGATGCAGGCAAAACTTCTTGAGGAAGCTAAGCGATCTGGGCCATTCATCACGATTTGATCTGAGCCATCCATTCCACCTCCCTCTATCTATAAATAGTCCACTCCCCCTTCCAAGGAAGCCACGGCCAAGGAGCAAAAGAAATAAGAGAGAAAGAGAGAAAGAGAAAGAAAGGAAGGAGTTTTGGTGGAGCTAGGAGCAGTCTAAGGAGCTTAGAGACTGGACAGAGCTTAGGAATGAGGTAAGTAAGTTATTCTAGTCCCTTCTATAATAAAGTAGAGGATTTCTCTTAGTGGTTAGAATAGAGAAATATCTCTATTAATAAAGTTAGCTATAGATGGAGAGAAAGTTAGGGGAATGTCAGATTAAGGATATTATCCCAAGTTAAGTATGAGTTAAGTAGAGTTATACTAGATAATAATACAGATATTATTATGCTATGTATAGACTTTGACTTATGAAAAGAAGGGACCTTAGAGGCAAAGCTAAGAGCTAGAAGAAAAGGCTACACGCCAGGTAGTAAACTTATCCTAAACTTGTACGCATTGAATGTTATGCTTGATGTGCTTTGGCTTTGTTGAATTGTGTTATATATGTGCTTATGTATGAAGCTCTGTTGCTATGATTACTTTGGCCAATTGTATTTTATATGTTATATAGAAGCACGCACATTATGCAATGTTAACACTTTCAAAAGCAAGCACAAGTATTTACATTAATGCATGTATTGTTTAGTACTGTTTGCTACTGAGATTTCCCCAAAAATCACATCCCCTTCCATGTAATTCCAATCCTACAGGTATGTTAGAAGATGATTGAAGAATCATGGAGAGAAGCTGGGGATTGGATAGTGCAGAAGTTGGGACCAGAAATGCTGGAATCAGGGGAAAATGCTGGATAAACAGTAAACTTCAGACGTTAACTGATGTTGATTGAATCAAGGCGTGGTCAACTAGTTATTTTTTCCTGAAAGAGCATTCAATTAGCTTCCTGTACCAATTTGAATCACTTTATTTCAATTTTTTTAGAATTATTTATGATTTTTTGAAGTCAAGTCACTTTTCTAAAATTTGCACAGTGAATAGTACTCGCTAAAGTAAATTTTCAGATTGTGTAATTTGATTTCAATGACCTTAAAAGTGGTTCTAGATGCTACTATTTGGTCCCTAAGACATAAGAAAATGAGGATTTTTTACTTGATACCAAACAAAATTTATCCAGACAACTCATCATACAAATAGCTTATTTTTCAGATGTTACCCCAAACAAGAGAAGATCATCCGCAAACAAAAGATGGGAAATGTATTGACCGCTTTTTGTAATGAAAATAGGTCTCCATCCACCTGCATTCATAGTGTCTGTAATTAGATGGGGCAATCGACAAACCTTTTGTTCTTTTATCTTCGGATTGTCTCAAGTGTGCACGCATAAGCATGTGTATGCCATAGGGGGTACTTTCTTTGTTTCTTTTTTGGTTCAAAATAAAAGGTTTAGGCGGGTTTGGCATCGGCCCCCCACTAAAATCAGGGCATAACCATAAGGATTAGAAAATACTTTTAGGAGACTTACGAGACCCAATGAGCCTTCACAATGGTAGTAGAAATTGAACTCATGTCATTATGAGACACGAGTCAGTTTCTTACTATCTGTACTAATTCTCATTGGCTCATTGGGGGTATTTAAGACTAAAAGATTATATAAACAGTGAAAAACCTTTACTTTGAGTAGAAAACATGGTGAAACTAAAAATATCTTGTTTGTGAGAAATAAACATATATCAAAAGGAAAATAAATATCTCATTTGTGTTGTTCATGATAACTATATTGTTTTTATTCTATGATGCAGCAGTTGTGAAGATGAGAAAAGATAAATTCCATAGAAAATATCACTCAAAATATTGCCTAGAACTACCAGTTTTACACTATTTGCAAAATTTTGTAAATTTAATTGATATATTTGTTTAATATAATGGATAATCACTGCCGCTGAAAACCTTTAGTGACTACTTTTTGTAGCCACCAAGTCGTTGCCTATAAGACTATCTCCTATAGCATTAGTGTCGACAATTGAAAGTTGCTGCTGAATGTCAACAATCAGCGACTACATTGGGTTGCCGTTGAAAGTTCAACAAAAAGCGTCAAACTTGAGGTCGCCACTAAAGGCAAAGTAAAGGAGGCGACAAATATAGCACCTGAAAGTGGAATATGCGACGACAAAATTGTCGCCACCTGATGTGGAATCAGCAGTGACAATTGTTGTAACTAAAAGTCAATAATTGTTTTTAAATTCTTTTTCCTAATTTTTTTAAATGAAAACCTGTAATACACTTATAAATATATAAATAAAATAATAAATAACTAAATGAACTAAAATCTAATAACATTAATGAATAATTCACATCATCCTTTAAAATATCATAGTATATCAATTACTTAATATTTTTAAAAATAAAATAAAAATGTTTTGTTGAAATATAAATATTATATGGAACGACCAATACTAGGAGTAGAAGAAGTAGGCACTTCTGGTTACCCCTCTACATCAAGACAGTGAATTGAACTTGTATCCTTTGCTCTATTAGTCTTTGCTCAAATTGCACAGGTTCTTCTTCTATCTTTGCATACTCTGCTTCTATTTTTTCTTTATCTTAAATTTTTTTATTAAACTCTTCTTGTAATTGGGTATGCACACTTTTTATAATTGAACTATCATTAGATTGAGAGTAATTTCTCTTCTTTAAAGGCTCAGCTTCATTCGAGAGATAATTGAATATAGTAACACACACTAAAAAATTCAGTCATTTGCTATTTGAATCTTGAAAATATTTTGGTCTCTTAATCTTAAAAATATACCATTATATCATTGAACATGTCTCAGTTACCAAAATATGATTTAAATAGTGCAACTGCCTGTAAAGAAAGAAGTACAAGTGTCATGGACTACAAGTATCAAATTTTTGTATTAAATCCAATCAAAAATAGTTTTACCAAAATAGAGTCCTACGAAAGCACTCAAGGATGTGTAGTCATTTAGATAACCAATATTTGCAGTTAAACGATAGTAACAAATCAAATAGTAATGGTTAGCATTGCTGCTGACCGCAATCACAATGTAGACATTGCTTATTCTCATGTAAAAGAAAGAGCAGCCACCTATTTGCTTCACAGGACAAGTACCAAGTTCTTTTGTCTGCATTATATGAGAACGGAAAGCATCCACCATATTCCCCTGTAAAATTACATATTGGTGGGTACAATATAGTACATGATTGAGCTTCCATCACCCACAAAGAAGTAAAGGAAGACCAGAAGAGAGCATAGGTGATTTCTGGTACAAGGGAAATTTAATTTCCCAAGTATTTAGAAATTTATAAGATGCTTGGGTATAAGAAATATGAACTATAAAAGTCTATGTATTAAATGAACTTGGAATTTCTAGTGAGCAATTTGGTAATGTGCGCTTGCCACACCACAAGGCATTGCGGTGCCTTACATTGAGAATGAAGTTTACAATACTTGAAGACAAATGTGCTACTCATTCTACACATAATGAACTAGTGACTAGCAGTGCAGCAGTGTCGCAACACCAATTGCGCAGCAGACATTCCAGGTTTGCATATGTCTTAAATAACATAAGAATACTAACTTCTTATAAACATCACATTAAACTTCTGACTAACAAACGCCACTCAACTAAAGCTCTGTTACCATAAAAAGAAGCGTATTACAGCATCCCAAGATCTTATGCAAGCTAAAACCAAATTCTTAGGCAACCTAAAAGTAATACTCATCACCAGAAGTCGTGGATGCATTCCTAGCCAAGCGGAAAGCTCATCGAGACAAGAATTGTTTCAAAAGGGAAACCATGCTCTACATTTAAGTTTTTATCAAAGCGAGCTATTTGTTTTCTGTTGACAATCTATATACACTGAGGACAGAACTCTATCACTAATATATGAACCCATCACATTTAATAATTTGTTCCCCAGCTTAAGATCAAGAATTAGCGACAACGTACAAAGAAGTAGGAAAAGCAACGAAAGTAAAAGATTCGGTCACCCAACATCGTCGCGATAAAGACGATCGATGAGAACATCGCCTTGAAGGTTCAATTAATCAATTTTTGCCTCTGTTTATAGGAAATCAAGGTTACAAACACACACATACAAGCTCCCCTGTTCGGTAACCTTGTTCAGAAATATAGAAGATCATACAGTAACCATATTTCGAGATTGAAGCTTGAGTCCACATTTTTAAACTTTATTAATTATTTAATCAGTGATTTAATCTCAAAATCCCAAATTTAAATGGTTAGAAACACTTCAAAATGCATAGCCACAGTAAGTTTATCAGCAACCTCAATGTCGAACGATTTTGGTTCAATTTGAAGTCAGAAAACTCAAATACTTACTCATTTTCACTGAATCAACTAAAAGCTATTCAAAATATTGATTTTAATCGGTGACTCACCCCATAATCAAAAGAAAACAGAGGAGATAGATTAGAGACAGAGTCAGAGAACTCACCTCAGATGGCCGATGATGCCATAAGCTTGATTTCTGTCCTTCGGTCACTCCTCGAATGTCACAATTCTTTGGTCCTTCCCTCGTGCTCTCCCTCTGTCTCATGCTCTAGATGTTTCGATTGTTCTCTGAAGCTGTCGACGCTGAGGAATAAGGAATATTAAAATGTATTAGTGGTAATAAAAGAAAGTCACAACTGAAAGCCTTACTTTTGTAGAAATTCAAGACTTTCAGCTACGACAAACAAAATCTCTACTGAAAGTTTTACTTTTATTTAATATTTTTTAAGAAATAATCCTCTTACTAAAATAATGATATTTTCCCTCCAATAGCTTCTTCAATTAATTAGGGAATTTTTATAAAATATTTTGGGCGAATGATAACCTCTAATTATTTTTCTTGAATTTTCTATGAAAATATGCCTTTAATTCTCAAAAAATATCTATTAAATCATTTGGCTCTCTTTTGGAGAAATAAACTCTTTCACAATTTTTTTAAGTCCCCAAATACTCATTTTATGATTTTTCTTTAATTTTTCTTTACCCTAAAATATTTTTAATGATTATTCTTTCCTTTGATCTTTATCTAAAATTTTACTTTTGAGACTTTTAATTTTAGAAAAATACTCTTAAATTCAATAATACCTTATAAATCCTTTTTATAAAAGTTGAAATGTTATATGAAATGCAGTAACATATGGCATATACAACAATAACTAAAAATGTATATATGTATATATTTTATATCTCTTCTTTCTCATTATCTCTCTCACACACACAACTCCTTCTCTCTATCTCTTTTCCCACATTGTCTCTAACGTACACATACTAACTCTCATGCTCATTAACACACTTTTATAATATCTCTCATACACATACCCCTATTTTATCTCCTTCTTTCACATACATCGCATTATTATCTATATAATCTTTTCTTATTACAAGAACATGTGAAATTCCTTTATGATTTAAAAATGATATTATTCATTAATTTAATTCTATATATTAGATAATTGTTTAAAATCCCTCTAAATTGGAAAAAAAATATATGAAGACTTTTAGCAGTGACATTTGCAGCGGCTAAAGGTTATTGATAGGAATTTTTATTTGATAAAGATATATTGCTACTACTATTATAATATTTCAACAGGATTCCATACGTACATAACTGCCATACCATATTGATGATGTTTTGGGGTCAAAACACTATTGGTGATGTTTAATTATGTATATGCAATGTGGCCCAATTGATGGGATTCGTATTCGTATTGCAAATGGGCGTTGTATCTAATTCATTGAGAGGAATTGATTGCATATCAAATATAAAATAATTCAGTTAATAAAAATTTCAAATTATGAAAGCAATATAATTTAAAGAAATTATCATATAATATATTTTTAAAGTAATTAATGCGTATTTATGAACTAAAATGCATATTTTCAAGATAAAAATTTGTATATTTTAGAATTTATATCATTTTCAAGAGAAAAATATATCCTACTCCTTCTGTCGTCATATGTAAGTAAAAGTCAAAGGTTATTTCTTGCTAGCAAATACTCCCTCAATTCTTTTTTATAACTTACAATTCTTTAAATGGTTCTAGTCCTTTCTATTTGGAAAATTTTATTAAAATCCAGCTGAAATAATAAAATTTAAATTTAGGCCTGCACTTTTAATAGATTTTTAATAGAATATGTTAAAAGTATATGTCTAAATTTGGATTTTATTATTTCAGCTAAATTTTAATAGGATTTTCCCTTCTATGAGTTACACTTTATAGATATTTAAACATTTAATTTATTTTCTTTTTTCTTTTTATTTTTAATTAATTACTTGTCTAATTCGTTTCTCATACATTTTCTCCTACCTCTTTTTCTACTTATACTCTCACCCACCCACCATCTCCGTTAACAATGGTGACGAAATTACCATAATGAGCAATCTAAACAATCCAGTCAAAGCTCAAAAAGAAAGCGTAATTATTATGACAGATCAAATTAAAGTGATATTCCTGGTTTTTTTATTTATTGTTTCAATATAATATCTATTTTTACAGATATTCTTGAAACTCAATAATTTCTTGTTAGATTTGGAGGAATAAAATACACTATCAATATATAATTGTGTTCCTCCATGTAACAATATATTAGCTCTTTCAAACCCCTTAATCATCTTTATACTTCCAGATATAGTCTTGACATTAGTTTCTCGCATCGCCAAAGAAGAAAAATATTTTATATTTATGAATATTGTATGAGTTGTTACACTATCAACGAGACACAAATCTTTTTTATTAATGTCAATGAGTGACATTCTTCATTAACAGGAACATAGCAAATGAAAAAGAAATACAAAAAGAATTAATGAAAAGAAATACTCATAATTTTATTTATTGGGATAAATAACTTTATAATAAGTAGAAACTTTTTTTATTGAGAGAAGAATAAACTTTGTTACAGCAAAAGGAAAACACACATAATTATAAAAGTTTAGCTTGTTTTCTGGACACTCTCATCACCAATTAGGGGATTAATTCTTCCATTAAGATCGGCAAAAAAATTCAACAATATTCAAATGAGTCACATCCATATTACCATAATCAAAATTGATTTCTTCCCCAGCAAAATTTATTTCTATATTTGGCTCTTTGCCTTTATTTTTATTTTTTCTTTTGAGTGATTCTTAGTATAGTTCAAACAAATGTCTTGGTGTACAACAAGTACGAGCCCAATGATTTTTGCCACCACAACAATGACATAAATTTTCAATATAATTATCATTCCCATTAGTTTCCTTTTTGTGGTTATCATCATTATTTGCCTATCTCGAGTAGTAACTACGACCACATCGACCACGGCCTTATCAATAACCACAGTCGCGGCCGCGGCCACATCTCCGACCACGGGATGATTCATTTGTCAATACATTCACTTCTGGGAATGTAATAGAGCCAGTTAGACGGGATTCATGATTCCTCATTAGAAGCTCATTATTTTGTTCAGCTACTAAAAGCCAAGAAATTAGTTCATAATAATTTTTAAAATCTTTTTCACGATATTGTTGCTATAATAGCACATTTGATGCATGGAACGTGGAGAATGTTCTTTCTAACATGTCATCATTAGTAATTTTCTCTCCACATAGTTTCTGTTGAGAACTAATTCTAAATAGTGCAGAATTATACTCACTCATTGATTTAAAATCTTGCAAACATAAATGCATCTAGTCATAATGAGCTTTTAGAAGAATCACAGTTTTCTAGTAGTCATACCTTTCTTTTAGATTGTTCCAAAGAACAAGTGGGTCTTTGACAGTTAAATACTCAGGTTTTAGTCATTCATCAAGGTGGTGGTAGAGAAAGATCATGGCCTTGGCTTTGTCTTTGTTAGATTCCTAATTGTCTTCTTTGATAGTGTCTCCTAAACCTATGGCATCTAGATGAATTTCTGCATCTAATATCCAAAATAGATAATTCTTTCCAATAATATTAAGAGCCACAAACTCAAATTTTGTAAGATTCGACATGATTATACTATCATAAAAGTATAACAAAAGTTAAATGGAGATAAAGATTAAGAATGTTGAATAATTAGAAAGTAATCCAATATGAAACTATAATTCAACATGAAAGTAATATAGAAACTTACATTTCGATGATAGATCTTATAATAACGTCAATTTGTAGAGCAGTCGTACTGATAACGTGTTATAAAACTAACCAACCAATTCACAAGATTAAGAGGAGAGAAAAGATAAAGATAAGAAAATGATAAAAGTATATTGTATTCTTTCACTTGCATTGCAACACAAATGACATGCACTATTTATAGGCAATAATAACCTAGTAGAATTTGAAGAGGGAGAGAGAGAGGGAGAGGGAGAGGAAGAGGAAGATGGAAGATGAAGAGGAAGATAGATATCTACATTCTAATATTCATAATACTAATTATAATTTTCTCTTTTTCACTTTCTTTCCTTCCTTATTCTTTCGGTGTGTAGGTAGAAATTTTTTTACCATTCCTTCATTTGTTACTTATTAAAATGTTCTTGCCTTTTTCTATCTCCCCTCGAACTGCCCAAATAGCATGATAGAAGAGAAGCTTTACCTTCCCTTGAAAGAACCACAACATATATTTCAGTCAGAATTCCATTCATACTATTTATATGAACAAACAACTAAATCTTAGCGGGAAGACTTCATATTATTCTTCAAAATAGAAGTTAAACCAAAAGCTACAACTTGTGCACACAACAAGACAATTAAGAAAGCAATACAAATTAGAGAAATTAAAATTGTTGAAAATGATGCATATAATGTATATTATATATTAGTATATGATAACGCAGAGAAGACATTGCCAGCGATTAGGGGGACGACAATAAGGAATAAGCCTGCAAGTCCATGTCCTCCCGGAGATCCTTTTTCTGCTTGCTTGCCTAAGAATCCTCCAGTTCGAAAATTTCCACCACCTGGGAATTAGTGAAAAGAGAGAGTTGCTTATATTTGAGAATGGAGTGAGTATAATACAATAAAATGTAGGAAAAATTGCTGAAAATCTCCCTTGATAAAATTTATTACTTAAAGGTATCTAAGGGACTCAAATCTTTAAGCGAATGCAACTCTTCTTTAGCTATATACAATATATCTTTAACCATGTGTAAATATCTTTTGTTTTATATATATTTAAAAATAGGTTTGCACACAACTGAATAAGATTGTTCCCAGGTCTTTAAACAAATTCAAGTACTATGAGCAATAAATTTTACAAAGGAAATTTTGTAAAATTTCCAAACTCTTTTCTAAACATGCCCCTTATAAATTTAGACTAGTACGACTAACAAATAACTATCTAGCACTACTAAAAAACAACTAGTCTAATTTATAAGGGGCATATTTAGAAAATAGTTTGGAAAATGATTTATGAAAAAAAAAATTTAGACAGCTTTTAGAAAAAAAATTTAAAAAAATTTTATGAAAAAAAATAGTTATGAATAAATGAGTATTTAGATAATTATTACTAAAAAAACTTTTGTAATTAGAAAATTATCAGAAATGATATGATTTTATTAAAAATATGAGAGAGTAAAAAGGATGGAGAAGAGAGAGGAGAGATGGTGCAAGAAAAAGTAAAGATAAAATAATTATTGGGTAGTCTATAAACTCTCTATTTTAGAAGTTAGTATCAGTAGCTTATCTAAAACCTTATTTTTAAACTATAATTTAGCCTAAAAACTATTTTCAGACAAATATGAATATTTATTTTAAAATTTTCTTAAATTAAAATTTATACTAAAAATCCTTTTAAAATTATGGTTTTCTTTCTTCCCAAATAAGCACAAGAATGTAAACCCACATTAAGGATAACCTCACTACTTCCAAGAAACTATCGTGACTATATACTCAAAACTTAAATACAAAACTGCTGATTAAGCTGGAACGACAAACAGAGTTAGTCATTCAAACCGCTGTGTTTCAATCTTTATTATTTATATGTCTTAAAATAGTATATTTCATCTTATACTCTATACAATACAAAGTAATAATAATAAATTTAGTTCATTTTAATTTTATAGAATGCTAGAGAAGATTGAGGGCATATTTGGATAAGAGTTTAAAAAATGTCTTATAAAAATTTTTTTGAATAACTTTTAAAAAAAGGGCTTTTAGAGAATAGTTTATGAAAAAAAGTAGTTCTAAACAAATGAATATTTAGATAATTATTATCAAAATAATTTTTATAATTAGAAAATTACTATGAATGTATGTTTTTATTAAAAATAGAAGAGACGAGAGAGGAGAGAGAGTATCAGAAAAAGTAAGTGTAAAATAATAATTGGGTAGTTTATAAACTCTTTTACCATTCTAGAAGTTAGTCTCAGCAGCTTATTCAAAATCATAGTTTTAAACTATGATTTAGTCTAAAAAAATTTTAGACAAATATAACTATTTATTTTAATATTTTTTTAAAGTAAGATTTAAACCATAAATTTTTTTTAAAATCTTAATTTAAGGTTTTCAAATAAGTACTGAATGCTACATCTCCTTATATGAACCAGTCAAAAAGGTAAAAGTACCTTTAACTATTAGAGAGTCTACAGTTTTTAAAGAAAACATTTGTTAAGCAATATATATTTTATAATTTAAATTTTCTTTTCATTTTTTTGGACTAGTGGTACACACTATTACTTGTCATTTTAGTCCAACTTCATAGAATATGAACATAATTTATTCTTTTATTTTGGACTAGTGATGCAGACGTGGCTTGCCAATTTTTGAAGAAAAAGATATTATAAACTGGCTGGGTCAGATAATGTCAACTAAATCATAATTATATTATATTATATTTATATTAGTATTTTTAATTAAAAATTCTCTCTCTAACTGTCAACTAATAAAATTTAATATTTTTACCTCATTTTATAATATTATGGTTACTTTTACACTAAAAAATTATATGGTGTGGAGTGCTTCTGGGATAAAATATTTTTGTATATTTATCCAATTGTTTATTATAAACTGACTTATAATAAATAAGGCGGAATACATTTATCTTCTTCTCAAGAACAATACGTACACATAAATTTAAGAACCTCTCGCACAAAAAAAAAAAAATACAACACATAGAAGAGACTATGAAAGGAAGTACAAACATGGGCAACCTGCACCTTGACTTCCCCATGAAACCAAAGCTAGAAAGGAAGTACAATCATTATTCTTCAAAAGAGACTGATGATAAAGAGACATATAAGCATAGAACGGATCTAGAGAAGATATTAGAAACGAGAGTTTCTCCTTCCACACTCAAAACGACTATTTTTTTTTTTTAATATTTTATATCATCATCATCATCATCATTAAATATACCATTAGTCATATATATATATATATATATATATATATATATATATTTCTTCTGCTACTTCTTACAGCCACGGGCACGGAATTGTGGAGGGACTTTTAAGGCAAGATCTGTAAGTAGAACCAGGAGGACAATTAACTGCCGGCTTGTTCTTATCATTTGTTGGCGAGGTGACTGAATTTGTAGCATCTGCATTATCATATTATATTTTCATATAATTCAATAGGAAAAGAATAATTAATAGGTAACTCGACAATAATAATTTCATGATTGAAAAAGGTGACAAATTAAAGTAATAAATGAAGTTTTGAGTTGTTACCAAATAATCCACGAGCATGAGTGGAAGAAGGAAGGAAGAGAATTGAAGAAACCAAAATGAGAAAAGCAATTAGAATAATAGCCTTCTTCATTGTTTCGGAGAGAAGTGAAAAGTGAAACCACTAACAATTATCAAATTAATGCCTTTGGTATGCTACACACAACACTAATCATCATATATTTATAGGCTCTAGGGAGAGAGAATCAAGGTTGAAATTGTCAACAACAGTTGATATGGTACAAATATTTTATTCTCAATAATTGTATTATTAATTTCATATTTTATTAATTTATTTGCTGGTTAAATTTTAAAGACTATACTTACATTAATTTGGTCAAATTTTCCAATCATATTTTACTCATACATACTATTTTTTAATGTGAGTTTAAATTAAATAAATATATTAAAAATATAGGACACATGACGAAATGAGATTGAAAAAAATTGACAAAATTGACATAAGAAACTTAATCTAATTTTTTACCAAATTTTAACTATATGTTCATATCAGATTTTAACAGTTTAAAATTATCTATTTATTTATTTTGCTAAATTATAATAATTATAAAATGTTAAATCTCAACTGTTAAAATTTTATCAATATGTGATGATAAAGGGAAAGATATTCTCAAAATAAGAAGACTGCTAAAGTCTATTTGCCATGATCTGTGCTTTTGTGATACATCAAGTAGTGAACATGACCTGTGTTTTTGTGATACGTCAAGTAGTGAGCAACTTTTTGGATTAATTTAATAGAGATTTATGAGTAATGTACAACTCAAATTTTATATAGTTTTAAATAGGGAACACAAATTAGCAAAAGCAATCCTTCCCCCACACTTAAACTATGCATTGTCCTCAACGCATCACTAAAACATATATCAAAGGGAGAAGGAAAAATAATTAGAATCATGAGCTAAAAGGGAAGGAAGCTTTATTTAAAGAAAAACTAACCTAAAACTAAGAACTCTGTAAAATACAACCTATTCTAAGAATTTGTTAAGAGACAGAAAGCAAATAAATCTAAAACTACTGTGATGGTCCCTCCCCCACACTTGCTCTTAACTATCTTAGCAAATAGATATTATAGCAATACAAGAGAAAGTAAAGGAGAAAGGTGGAAAGGAACAACCGTGCAATTAGGGAGGTCTTTGATTATCATGGTAGTGCTTAAGTAGATGACCATTAGCTTGTGAAACATGACCTGTTGCTTCATCCACCAGCTCTACCGTACCAAAAGAATGCACTTTGGTAACTCTAAAAGGGCCCTCCCACTTGGTGACAAATTTTCTAGGCATCAACTTCAACCGGGCCTTGAACTTTAGAACTTTATCACCTTCATGGAATTGTTTTCTCAAAATTTGTTTGTCATGAATCATTTTCAACTTGTCTTTATAGATTCTGGCATTATCATAGGATTCAAGTCTCATCTCTTCAAGCTCTTGGAGTTGCATCGTTCGGTTTTCAAGTGAGGATTCAAGGTCTGCATCACATGCCTTGATCGCCCAATAAGATTTGTGCTCAATCTCCATAGGTAGATGACAAGACTTACTATAGAGCAACCGAAAAGGAGACATGCCTATAGGGGTTTTATAGGAAGTCCTGTAAGCCCACAGTGCCTCCTTAAGCCTTTCACTCCAATCTTTATGGGATGGTTTCACAATCTTTTCTAGTATTCGTTTGACTTCCCAATTAGAGACTTCAGCTAATCCATTTGTCTGAGGGTGGTACGGAGTTGCCAACTTGTGATTAACTCCATGTTTAGCAAGTAGAGACTTTATGGTCCTATTGCAGAAATGTGTTCCTTAGTCACTGACGATTGCTCTTGGAATGTCGTACCTACAAAAAATATGAGAGCGTAAGAACTTGGCAATAGTAGAAGCATCATCTTTCCTAGTTGGCACTGCCTCTACCCACCTAGACACATAATCTACTGCAAGTAATATATATGAATACCCAAATGACGGAGGAAAAGGACCCATGAAATCTATGTCCCAGACATCAAAAATTTCACAAAAATGCATAGGTCTTAAAGGCATTTCATGCTTTCTACCTAAACTTCCAAACCTTTGGCACTTATCACAAGACTTATAGAAAATATAAGCATCCTTGAATAAAGTAAACCAGTAAAATCCACATTCTAAAATCTTTCTAGCAGTCCTATTAGCACTAAAATATCCCCCACAAGATAAAGAATGTGCAAAGATAAGGATAGAGTGAATCTCATTGTTAGGAACACATCGTCTGATGATTTGATCACTGCATTCCTTCCAAAGAATTGGAGAATCCCAGATGTAGTATCTTGCCTCCCTCTTCAGCTTATCAACCTGAAACTTAGACATAGAAGGAGGTACAAGATTAGTGACAACATAGTTAACAATATTAGAGTACCAAGGCTCTTGAACAACTAAGGTAAAGAGTGCAGAATTAGGAAATGAATTAACAGTAAGATCAGAGGAGTCAACTCCTTTAATGCCTTCAGGTAACCGACTAAGGTGGTCAGCCACATGATTCTCTGCTCCAGCTCTATCTCTAATTTCAATGTCAAATTCCTGTAGCAATAAAGCCCATCTCAGCAGTCTTGGTTTGGACTGAGGCTTCTTGAACAAGTAACACACTACTGCATGATCTGTAAAAACAACCACTCAAGAATTTATCAGATATTGTCTAAACTTATCTAAAGCAAAGATTATAGTAAAAAGTTCCTTCTCGATTGTGGTATAATTCACTTGAGCGGGGTCAAGTATCTTGGAGGCATAGGCTATCACTCTAGATCGCTTATCCTCCCTTTGACTAAGCATAACACCTACTGCAAAGTTAGAAGCATCACAGGATAATTCAAAAGCTAAATCCCAATTAGGTGCAGTGAGAATAGGAAGTGAAACAAGTAAGGATTTCAAAGAGTCAAAAGCATGTCTACACTTATCATCAAAGTGAAAATCAACATCTTTTCTCAACAGCGTAGAGAGGGGTAAAGCAATTTTACTAAAATCCTTTATAAAACGTTAATAAAATCCGGCATGCCGCAAGAAGGACCTCAAATCTTTAAGACAAGTAGGATAGGGAAGTGAAGAAATTACTTCAATCTTGGCTTTATCAACCTTAATCCCCTTTTGAGAGATGCGGTGACCAAGCACTATACCACTATCTACCATGAAATGACATTTTTCATAATTCAAAACTAACTTTTTCTCAATACATCTATCAAGAACATGCTCAAGACTAAGTAAACAATCATCAAAACCATCAACATAGACGGTGAAATCATCCATGAAAACCTCCATATTACGCTCCAATAAATCACTAAAGATCGCCATCATACACCTTTGAAAGGTGCCTGGAGCATTACACAACCCAAATGGCATCCTTCGATATGCATAGGTGCCAAAAGGACATGTAAAAGTAGTCTTGTCTTGATCTGTAGGTGCAATTGGTACTTGAAAAACCATCCAAGAAATAATAGTGAGATTTACCAGATATTCTTTCCAACATTTGATTAATGAAAGGCAATAGAAAATTATCCTTCCTAGTCGCTTCATTCAACTTCCTATAGTCTATACACATTCTCCAAGCATTCTGAACTCTTATTGGAATAAGTTCATTATTCTCATTTTTCACTACTGTGATGCCGCTCTTCTTCGGTACTACATGTATCGGACTTACCCACTCACTGTCTGAAATTGCATATATAATCCCAGCACTCAGTAATTTAGAAACCTCCTTTTTAATCACATCATTAATAAGAGGATTTGACCTCCTTGGTGGCTGTTTAACTGGCTTTGACCCTTCAGCTAAAAGGATCTTGTGTGTACAAACCAAGGGATCAATCCCTGGTATATCCCCTAAAGACTAGCCTATAGCCCTTTTATACCTTTTCAACACTGAAATTAGTCTCTCTTCTTCAGAACTACTCAAAGAACTAGAAATAATAACAGGTAATTTAAAATCATCAGTAAGAAAGACATATTTCAAGTTAGAGGGGAGGGGTTTCAATTCTAAATCAGGGGGTTGCATAATAGAAGGAATCATCTTTGTTATATCAAGTGCATTCAGAGTGAGTGGTGTGTCCGTGTGGCTTGGGGAAGGAGATATAAGCTTAGTGTGGTGTATATTTCCTCCTCTTCCTGACTCAGTGCCACAATTAGATAACCTAAAAATAGGAGAGTTAGGGTCAGTCTGATCAATAGAAAAAGAAAGTAAATTAAAAGTGAGAGTGGGATTAGAAGGGACTAAGGCAGTAGCAGAATCACTGCTATCCTCTTCTAATGTTCCCGCGCCATTCAATGGGGAAGCTATATTCATAGCTTGTGCATCTTCCTCCTTATCATCAGTTCCTGCAAAGTCAAGCAATAAACCTTTCTCAAGGCTATCAAGTGTAGAATTAGCAGTAATATCAAAGTCAAAGTAACATGGTACATTAAAATTATGAGTAGATGAAAGCCAACTATCTATCTCTAAACAATAGGCACATGATACACCACCTTCACATGTACATACATGAGAAGGGTGAGAAGAAAATACACAAGTAAAAGCAGCATCATGGTTCACAACTAAGTCACACCAGTAAGGTTCATTCATATTAGTCTCATGTAAGTGGTCCATATCATGATATTCAATTGAACTAATACCTAAATAAGAACAATCTTCATAACCATGATTCATAGCTTCTGAAAGATTAAAGTGCACTTCTTGATCCCCAATCCCCATAGTGATAAGACCCTTTTCATGTTAATTATTGTCTCAGTAGTTAAAAGGAAAGGTCTACCTAGAATCAAAGTACTCTCAATGGGAAGGTCATTAGTCATATCAAGAATATAAAAGTCAGCTGGAAAAATAAGACCTTTTACTTGCACAAGAATATCCTCAAGAATACCTTTAAGGTATCTCACCATCCTATCAGCTAGGCCAAAAATTACACTAGTGTCTTTCAAAGCTTTAATACCCAAGGTCTTATAAATAGAGGTCGACATGACATTAATTGCTGCACCTAAATCTCGTAGGGCATGGGAAATTGTAGTTCTACCTATGGTACAAGGAATAGTGTAGGAACCCGGGTCTTTACATTTAATAGGCAGTTGTGGCTTAAATAAGGCACTAACACTCAACCACAGTTGGATTCTCTCACTATGCCTAAACTTTCTCTTGTTTGTACATAGGTCTGTCAAGAATTTAGCACACTTAGGCATCTTTTTAATCAATTCAAGCAATGGCACATTAACCTCAAGTTTGCTAAATATTTCAAACAATTCATCATTATCTTTCTTTTCAACAATCTTTTTACTAACCAAATAAGAATTAGGAAAAGGCAAGTCACGAATATTTACCTCATCACCTTTGGAGTTGGAAGGTGATCCTTTCTCCATTGGTCCCTTTATGATAGTTGTTGCCTCTTCATCAGTTTGCACCATTGGTTGTTTTAGACACTTCTCCAAGAGCTTCTTTTCTTGTAGAACTTCAGATTGGATAGAAGCTTCTTTCTCAGTTTGGGAAGTTTGTTGAGTAGTTTTGGCAGGAGGATACTCAACTTCTATTTCCTCATCAACCTGCTCTCCATCCCCTTCAAGTTCTTTGAATTGTACATTATTCGGCCCAATTTTCTTACCACTTCTCAGTGTGATTGCATTCAAAGATTTAGGATTTAGCACTGTGTTGGAGGGTATAGAACCACTACTCTTTGCTTGTTGTTCACTCAAGTTGCTGGATAATTGCGAAACAAAAGCAATCAAATTCTCATGCTTAGTCTCCATTTGCTCCAATTTAGAGAACACATTTTGTAGACATGAATCCATCTTATTCTCCATAACATGTACTTAGCCTCAGTTTGTAACTTCTGATTGTCAAACTTTGAATTGAGCTCAGTAATACCTTTCACAATCATACCAAGTTCATTATCTCCAGAAAAAGAAGAAGATGCCTCTTGATTAGGTACCACTTGATTTGAGAAATTTCCTTGAGGATTGCCTTGATTTCCACCCCATCTAAAGTTAAGATGATCTCTCTAACATGGATTATAAGTGTTAGAGTAAGGATCCCTCTTTTGATATGGACTATTCCTATTTTGGTATAGGGAAGAAACCTCTTCATATCGAGAACAAGTATTCGAGGCATGCATCATTGACCCACAATACTCACAACCAGCAACTATAGCTTGAGAGTGACCCATTGAATTGCCATGCTTGGCATTCACATTATTCTCTAAAATACTGAGTCTTTTCTCCATTCGGTTCCCCAAAGCAGCAATTTCAGCAAGAATATCTTGGGAAGAGACCGAAGAGGTATTATACACTTTTCTTGTGTCTCCAGATTGAGGGTCATTAGTAGCCATCTTTTGAAGCAGGTCCCATGCAGCATTGGGACTTAATTCTCTAAGAGAACCATTTGCAGCAGCATGAATTGAAAGCTTATGATGTGGAAGTAGCCCTTCATAGAAAGAATTAACTAGATCATTCTTTGAAATATTATGGTGTGGACATTGAGCTAGAAGTGTGATGAACCTGGTCCAATACTCATGCATAGATTCATTATCTCTTTGGACCACACTAGTTATCTCCTTTTTTAGCCTTGAAGTTTTAGATGCAGGAAAATATTCATCCAATAATGCTCCTTTCAACTGATCCCAAGTCAATGTAGTAAAATATTGAGGTAGCGTGTAAAGCCACTCTTTGGCCTTGCCTTCTAAATTAAAATGAAATGCCCTCCTCAATAAATCTTGAAAATTAGCCGTGGGTGGTTTCATGGAAGAGCATATCATATGCATAGTCTTCAAATGCCTGTGTGGATCATCACCTGCAAAGTCATGAAATTTAGGTAAGGAAGAAATTAATGCTTCTTTAATTTCAAAGTTCACATTATCAGTATAAAAGCTATAAGGATCATAATCAACATTAGAATTATTAATCTCCCTCATGCTTCTATCATCCTCACCATTATTTCCTAAGTTATTATCACCATGTCCATTATTCCCATTAAGCCCATTATAACCATTGTTCCCGTTAGGACCATCCATGGTTTCTTGTTCTAATTCAAAAGCACTAATAGACACGTGTTCACTAGAGGTAACCAAAGAAAATCAACCTTTTTATTTTTTTATTTTTAAATAGATAATGCAAGAGAAAATGCAAATGCAAATGTTATGCAAATTAACTAAGACTGGCTCAGCAATTGAATTAATCCCAAAAAAAATATTACTTGACACTTAATTACTAGGGAACCAATTTCTTGACTCCCCAGCAATGGCGCCACTTGAAACAACCTTAAACCGATGTCGCCTTGGGGTTACTTCAAAAATTTAAACCAAGGATTGTGTATAATGCAACCTCGGGTCATTCTCTCTGAGGAGCCAAAATGTGAAATTAAATTCTTAAGTAACTAAATGCAATGCAACCTAAATTAGAAAATGGGATTTATTTTGATTGACTAACAAATAAATGCAAAGAATTAAATTAGATTTAAAGAAAATATTTTTGGTATTTTTGGTTTAAAGAAAGGAATGATGAATGATAATGAGTGAAAAGAATAAATTCAAAGGTGATTGATAATAATAAAAGCAATCCTCCAATTCAATAACGCAGGCAATCATAGCTTCAATAGATGTGGGAGTTATAAATAATGAATTAAGAATTATAATTAAACTTTTAATCTAACAACCGAGCCACCTCAAATTGTGACAAAATATTTTCTAAGTCCTAATTTATTAACTGCTACCAGAATAATAAAATAGGACTAAAGATATTAAAACCAATGCTTAATTATAACTCAATAATTCATAAAATAGAATTTAAGCCAACAAGAGACACAACGATCTAATAATTCAAGTCATCTTGAAAAATCACAAAATATTCACGATAATCTCAATTTAATGTCTGACCCAGATCAAGTAAATGAAATTAAAGTGAATTAAAGATTAATGTCAAATGTCAAGCGACAATTCAGTCACAATAATCCTCAATAAATACAAATAAATCATTCTAAATATTCTCAATAATTATAAAATTAATCCTAAGACCTAGGAGTCATAATATAATTATTAGGTAGACAATTAGAGTAACTTATACTCCCCTTTGAGATCCTAAACTCATGTCTTTGCCATTGAATTAGAGAATTAGGAAGAATTAGCCACGCATAGTTGTCACAAATGATGTTTCACTAAGCTTTTCCATTCCTCTCTTGCGTCCGCAGCTTATATTCTCCTTTTCTCTCAATTCCCGCGGCGTCTGTGCTTGCGTCCTTCCTTTTAATTCAATTGCCTGTGCGTAGATTTCTTCCTTTCGGTCAATTCCTTGCGACCACTGTGCGTACGCGTCTTTCTTTGCCTTTTCAATTCTTTCCTTTGGTTCTTGCGGCGTCCTTTTCCCGTGTGTGTGTGTTGCTTTTTAAAAGCAATTGGAGTAGGACAAAAAACCTAATGGGCTAAACTGTAAGGTTTAGCCTATGGGTTCTATTGTGTAATTTCTAGTTTTATGGTCCTATGTTGTCATTTGTGAATTCTGATTTCTCCTAAATTTCTGAAATATAAAATCAAAAAATAATATAATATCCTTTATTCTAAAAATAATTGTTTGTGGGATAAATCATAAAATTATGACAATTATGCCCCTATTAAACACTAATTTAATATAAGTCATATTAATTCAATTAGTGCATAAATAATAAAATTAAGGACCACAATGTTGACAAAAACCCACTAAAATAATATGAATTAATATATAAAAATATGGGTTTGTCAAGGTCTAGTAGTTTGCAACTTGGCTTCTTGAGTAAAAATATTATTTCCATGAGTACTTTCTATACTAACAACTTGACTCAAATATTATATAAAAATAAAATATAATCATAATGAGAAAACAAATCAAATATATGGTCGACATTAGTAGGGATTCTAGATCTTAATCACATCCTAGTGCTTGGTTTCCCCTTTAATTGCAATTAGTGTTATGTTTACTAGTTTAGAGTCTTTAAATTACTTTTTCTGCTTCCGATTCCTATCATAAGGCACTTCCAATTACCACTTTATTAGATGCAAGGAGAGGTGGTTAAGTCTAAATTTGTTTGAAAATGAAAAAAATTTCAAAGTTACCCACTTTTCAGACAATGAATTACATCATGAAAAGTTAAACAGAAAAATTGCATCAAATTTTAAATAAAGTTAATTTTAAAAAGATGTAATGAATACCCCACTTGATGACTTGTAATAATGACCACCCGCTCATTCTAAAAATTGTCATGAGATTTGTATCACTAAAATACAGTTTTAACGATTTAAATTTAAAAATTTAAACTAATGATTATTAAATAAATTATTTTTACAAAAATTGACAATTAAGATATTATCTTTATTTTAAATTCTATATATGTTAAATGAATTTTTCTAAAAATTCAAATTAAAAATAAATAAATCTCGACGGTTTAAAACTAATATGAATAGTTAAGATTTCGGTGTTAGCACATGGGACTGTCCTAAAGTCTACAATGGGGGTGCTGCCTGTCTGTCTATTAAAGGTAATCAATTGCATAGTTATACCCATCACTAGCCTATACTATGTAGCCTTTATCACCTTTTTCAATCCCCACCTCAAAATTGAACCTACAAGAGAGGCCATATGGGGCTGATCAAGCTGCTTCCTCATTCTATTAGTTGCAGCCATAGCCGATTTTGAATCTTGGCATATATAAAAAATTTTTATTAGGAGATTCATCTATTATAGTTAAATACACAATGCGAATCGAATTTGAATATAGTCAGGTTAAAACTCCGATGAAATAGGTAAGCAAAAAAAAAGTTGTAGCCATGACAGAAGTAGAAACTCCAATATCCCTCAAAGGTTGTCTCGAACAATGTGGAAATAGAGATTCCAAATCCATTTGGTGTGGGACGACAACATAGTACTGGTCACAACTGTTTCTTGGAGGATTCATTTAATCTCACCTGTGACAACTCGACAGTTGTAACCAGTACTATGTTATCGTCCCACACCAAATGGATATGGAATCTTTGTTTCCACATTTTTTGAGACAACCTTCGAGGGATATTTGAGCTTCTACTTCTGCCATGGCTGTAACTTTTTTTTCTCTTATCCATTGTATCAGAATTTTGTCCTGACTACATTTGAATTTAACCCGCTTCACGTATTTAATTATGGTGGATGATCACAACTGTTTCTTGGAGGATATAATTATATTATATTTACATTTATATCAATATTTTTAATTACAATTCTCTCTTTAATTATTAATTGACAGAATTTACTATTTTTACCCTTAGTTTATAATGTTATAGTTACTTTTACACAAAAAAAATATATAGTGTTAGGTGCTCTTGGAATGAAATTCTATAGATATTTTTGCATTTTTATCCAATTGTTTATTATAAATTGACTTATAATAAATAAGGTAACATATATTTATCTTCTTCTCAAGTACAATACGTACACATAAATTTAAGAACTTCTCTCACAAGCACACAAAAAAAGAAAAAACAACACATGGAAGAGACTATGAAAGGAAGTACAAACATGAGCAACCTGCACCTTGACTTCCCCATGAAACCAAAGCTAGAAAGGAAGGGCAAACATTATTCTTCAAAAGAGACTATTATGATGATAAAGAGACATCTGAGCATAGAACGGAGCTAGAGAAGATATTAGAAACAAGAGTTTCTCCTTCCACACTCAAAACGACTATTTATCTTTTTAATATTTTATATCATTATTATTATTAAATATACCATTAGTCATATATATTTCTTCTGCTACTTCTTACAGCCACGGGTATAATCAGTGCACGGACTTGGAATTGTGGGGGGGCTTTTAAGGCAAGATCTGTAAGTAGAACCAGGAGGACAATTAACTGCAGGCTTGTTCTTATCATTTGTTGGCGAGGTGACTGAATTTGTAGCATCTGCATTATCATATAATATTTTCATATAATTAATAGGTAACTCGACAATAATAATTTCATGATTGAAAAAAGGTGACAAATTGAATTAATAAATGAAGTTTTGAGTTGTTACCAGATAATCCACGAGCATGAGTGGAAGAAGGAAGGCAGAGAAATGAAGAAACCAAAATGAGAAAAGCAATTAGAATAATAGCCTTCTTCATTGTTTCAGAGAGGAGTGAAAACTGAAACCACTAACAATTATCAAATTAATGCCTTTGGTATGCTCCACACAACACTAATCGTCATATATTTATAGGCTCTAGGGAGAGAGAATCAAGGTTGAAATTGTCAACAATAGTTGATATGGCACAAATATTTTATTCTCAATAATTGTATTATTAATTTCATATTTTGTTAATTTATTTGCTGGTCAAATTTTAAAGACCATACTTACATCAATTTGGTCAAATTTTCCAATAACATTTTACCATATATTTTATTCTTTTTTATGCAGATTTAAATTAAATAAATATATTAAAAACATAGGACATATGAAAAAGTGATATTAAAAAAGTTGACGAAATGGACTTAAGGAATTTGATCTAATTTTTCTCTAAATTTTAACTATATGTTCATATCAGATTTTAACAGTTTAAATTTATCTATTTATTTTTTTATAAAATTATAATAATTATAAAATGTTAAATCTCAACTGTTAAAATTTTATCAATATGTGATGATACAGGGAAAGATATTATCCCCCTCGAGGTGTGAGGGTAAAAGATAGATCCTTCCTAACTAATTAAGTTGTCACATATACTCTTCAAATTTTAGTGTCTTTTACTTAATATATATAAATCACTTTATTTTTATTTAATATCTGTATGAAACTTTTCTCCAAACTATACTATTAGTTTTACAAGTTGTGTGCTTGTGGGCCAGTTGAATCCAAGAAATGACGATATATTAATCAAAGATGGTGATATTATTTTAACGAAGACATATATAGTGCCAAAGAAGATAAGAAGAATTTCAAGTAAAATAACAAAGGTACATGACGAAATAACTTTTGTATGTTAGCCCTACACTAATGACTAAATCAATGTTTCTATTTTTTTAGCCTCTAGATAGAGAATCGAAGTTGAAATTGTCAACTATATATAATTAAATATTTTATTTTCAATAATTTTCACTATTTAATTTCCGGTTTTATTGATTTATTGGCTGGGCCCCTCTTGTTTGTTGCGTATAGAAATATTTACGTTTTTTAATATAAAAATTTTTAGAAAGGGATTGAACTCAATTACAATCTAATAAGGTAAAATTTCTTTTCTTTTTAAATAATACTAATATTAAATAGTGTGAACTATCTATTACTATCAAGCGTAAATTTACATTAATAGGACATTACATGAATGTGTGAAAAGACATTCTGTCTAATTAAAAATGAATGATATTGAGTAATAATAAAAATATAATAAATATTCAGTTTTTTTTTTACTCTGCTCTTATCCTTTACCCTTAATCCCTTATGACTTGAGCTACTCTCATATAACTATTAAAAAAAAAACTATTGTGCCAAAAGAATATGGTATGAAAAGAATTCTTTATTTTTATTTAATTTTTAAAAGTGATATTATGATTTATTTTAGGATTATTATAATATAATATTTGTCCAAAAGTTTACTCTCATTTTAATTTTAATTCTTATAATTTTAAACTATAGGTTTTAGTCCCTAAATTTTTTTTATATAAAATGTTAGTCCATATTTTAACAAAAATATGGACAATTTTGCTCTTTAAAAGAGTAAATGTGTGTTTAATTTTTTTTAAAAAAAGTATTTTTATACCTAATTAAATTACACCCAAACACTTATTTTTGTGCTAAAATTGACTATTGACAAAATATAGTTTCCCTCATTTGGAACAATGGTTTCTCATGAGTAAATTCCAACAGCTTTCACATACATTTTCATAAGAAATGATAATTTTACCTCTAATTATTTATCCTTTTATTATATCTCCTCTCTCTTTAAATTATATTATATTTTATTATATATATTTTAACTAATTTTACTTCCCATTTTAATATTTACAAATATATAAAATTAATTTTTTAATTATGTACATAAAAATAAAAAGTAAAATTATTTACTATTAATTACTCTAATAATATATGTATATTATTTATTATTTTAATATCAAACAAAAAAATATAAATTTAAAATTATATTTTAAATAATTATTATTTTACTTCATTCTTTATAATAAGTTAAAAAAAGGAGTTCAATTATTTTTACAAAGTTATGTTATTTCGCCGCCAATGTGGACCTAAGATGGTGATATTATTAGTTTATGGAATGCATATAGCGCCAAAAAATATAATAACATGAATTTAAAATAAAATAACAATTAGAATTAGAAAATGGAATTATTTGTCGCTGAGAAATTTTTTATTAATTAGATTAGTAGCATGCTTATTAAGTATGTGATTTCTTGACTTGGTTATCTCTATTTTTATTTATTTCTAGACTCCATTTCCCATTTCAACCAGTAGATTGAACTCTTGAGCCGTGCAGATTTAATATTGTATAAAATAATTTGTTAAATATTTCTTTATTTCATATTTAAACTGTTATGATTAAAATGTAAGAAATTTATATTTATCTATTTTAATAATTTAACATTTTATTATAATTTTATAAAATATTAAAGTTAGACCGCTAAAATTTTAATCTAATAGTTAAGATAAAGGACAAAACTTACCTCCAGCCAATCACCATGTGCCACATGGACTCATTAAACATCTCAGCATTTAACCCCGTTTTCTTTCTTCTTCTCCGTTAGCTGAGTCGCAATTACTTCCAAAACCTCCATTCCTATTTGCCGCACAGGAGCTTCAACAACAATCAAATCCAACTCATTCTCATTCACAAGCCCAACAAATCAAGGACAGGGCTTCACTTATTTTTATACTAGACGGTGCTTCACTTCTCTCTATCCACAAATCGATAAGCTTACCAAACCTGGAGCAATCAGCAACGCTTGCTTTGCTAAGATATTAGCAACACAGTTTGCGACTGCCCGGTACAAACATGCAACGACACCATCCAGCCCCTCTGCAATAGAACCTGGATTTCTTGAAGCAGCTTTTAATCACTCACGCCCTTTGTTAATGCACCGTTGTGAAAAAAAAAAAGGATAAACTTTACAACACCTTTTCCTTTTATATTTACCGGGATTAAGATCAAGTACAAATGGATATAGCGACTTGTTCGAGGCCGTCATCAAAACAATATAAAATCAATTTGATTGTAAGAGAGAAGCGAGAACCTGGGATGGTAACTAACGCCACCCCTCTTCGTCGATCGTGAATCCTTAGTGCAGATCGCCGCCGTCCTCTGTTCATGTGATCTTCCTTCGTAAATCTCACTGTAGTCCTCTCCACGCCGCTGCAAATCCTTTGCCACCGGCCACCGCTTCTCCTTCGTCAATCGCCCTTTGGGATTGCGACTCGGTTTACTAAAAGTTGGAAAAGAAATAAAGGGGCGAGAAAGCAGAGGGTCCGTGATTTTTAACATGAAACTAACTAGTCATCCATAAGTTTGGTAATTTCAATTGAAACATAAAAAACATGCATACCCTTAAAAATAATTTATCAGAATATTTAAATAGATTTTTAGATAAAAATTTATAGAAAAAAAATTTAAATAGCTTTTGAAAAATGATTTTTTTAAAAAAAAATTTATAGAAAAAAATAGTTTAAAATAAATGAGTATTTAGATCCTTATTACTAAAAAAATATTAGATGAAAAAAAATATCACTGTTCATGTAATTAGAATAATGTCTCACGTGCTTTTCCTTTTCTACTGTCTACTCATTATTTTTCTTCCTCTTTTTCTCCGACAGAATTTTGCTGGTTCTTCCTTTTTCTAGCAACTGTTGTGATATGTGGTGTCGATGAAGAGATAGCAACTGAGAGAACAGTGATGGAGAGAAAGGAGAGAATCAACGATGAAGAGAATAGAGAAGAGGTGAAACAAAGAAAAGAGATGGAGATGGAGATAGAGATAGAGGCGTGTCAATAAAGGCAAAGAAGAATGACAAAGAAAAGAATGATAGAGGTGAGAAGAGACTGAGAAGAGAGAGTATGTTAAAAAAATAAAAATAAAATAATTTTTTTAATATTCATAATTTCTTTTTATTATTTTAAAAGATATTTTTATTAGTTTATTTAAAATTATTTTTAGTAGTTTATATGAAATTATAATTTGATCTAAATTTTTTAGATAAATATAACTATTTTAAAATTTATTTAAATTAAAATTTTATCTAAAAATATTTTTAAAATTTTAATTTACAAGTCAATCCAAATAAACATTACATCCATTGATTGTAATTTAGTTTTTTAAATTTTTTCTCTTGAAATTGTTACTGATCATTGACTTCAAAATGAAGACAATATAGATGTCACCTTCGTGGAATTAGATGCTATTCATATGGATCACCGTTAGAAAAAAACATAAAACAGACAGAAATAATAAATTATTATCCTTAATCGTAAATATAAAAATTAATTAATTATTTTAAATAAATTAAATAAATTAATTAATTATAATTAATATAAAAATTAATTAACTAATTTTAATAAATTCAAAATAGATAAAATAAATTTATTTTGGGTAGTTAAATTTAATTATAATCTATTTATTTAAGTTTTTTAAAAAAATTAATTACGTCTTATTTATATGCTAAGGATATGAGAGTAATTAAAAGGAACATTATAATATGTTATTAAATGCCGGGGTCTTTTGGTGATGATTTCGACTTCCGTGGGTTATTTTATACCCGTTATTTAATATGTCTCTTTAAAAAGAAAAAAAATTATTATTTTAAAAAAAATTTGAATCAAATTTTAAATTTAATTTTTTTAAAACAAACAATTATATTTATTTAAAAAAGTTTTTAAATTAAACCATAGTTTAAAATTAAAGTTTTAGATAAACTACTGAGACTAGATTTTAGAACCATAAAATATTTTATAAAATATCTTATAAATTATCTAATCTTATAAACTATTGAGACTAGTTTGAGAAATTAAAACTAAAATTCGTATAAATTTTAAAAAATAAAAATTATATTAACTTATTTATATATATATATATATATCGTCTAGAATAAGTTCAAAAAGCTTTCAAAATAATTGTTTTCAACGTGAAGTCACGAAATAGACAATATTTCCTTTCTTTTGTTTCCAACTTGAACATATAGACGAATGCTTAAATTGTATATACAAATTTCAAATTTGAATGACTACTAGAAAAAGGTTGAGTTTCTTGTTGATATTTCTCACGGATAACATTTTTGAGAGAGTTTGTCATAGGTTTCTTCATATAAATCATTCTAACGAAAACATTTCTCATGAAATATTTTTGTGAGGAAAATTTTACATTAAAAACAACTTGTGAAGCATTTTTATCACTAAAGTTTCCTCTCTCTTACTAATTGTCAGCATATAAATGACACTATTTTCCCATATATAAATTCAAATCTTTGGCAGGCGATGAAAACTTATATTCTTCACAGAGTCCTACATATAAATAACGAAAACATAGTACTGATAAATCGTAAGATAGTACAAGGGTCCATGTTTAAGTCTTTCTTTGGCAGGCGATGAAAACTTATATTCTTCACAGAGTCCTACATATAAATAACGAAAACATAATACTGATAAATCGTAAGATAGTACAAGGGTCCATGTTTAAGTCTTTATCTTATAAATAAGATATATTCTATTTTTAAATAATATTAAATTAAAATGAGAAATAGTTGGATATGTGTAACCATTTTATCTACATATATTTATATACATAGTTAAGTATAATATATTAATTACTAGAAAATAATTCTAAGACATCAGAGTAGCTTTAGAATAATTTTAGAGCAATATTAAGTAAGATAGTGATAGTTCTTGTGTGGTGATTGTGTAGACTGTCATCGGGGTTCAGGAGTAACTCTTAGTAGAGCACCAGATTAGTTGTGATTGATATTATTATAAACAGGGCTACTTGACTTGTGGTAATTATTCCTTATTTTGACAAGAGATAACCACTTTTTACTCATAGTGTGTGCTAATGTGATCTTTGTGAGTAATTTGATATATATAAATTTATTGATATTTATATGATTATATTGAGGAATTTTTATTGATGATTTTATTAAAATGATCTTGTGGGACTTGAAGTTAATTTGGAAAGTTAAATTGAGAGCAAAAACCTGTTATATCTATTATTGACATTTGAAGAATTTTATTATTGTGAGAAAATTCTATTGTGGTATTTATTAATACTATTGATTATCAAGATTGAGATTTTTATTAATATTATTATCTTGAGAATTATGCATTGGGGATTGGTGATGAGAGAGTTATATTTCTACCACGTGGTATAACTTCCAGTGAAGCTAAATGGTTGGCTTTTATCCCACCTGTTTATCGAGAGACTTGCCCCACCTATTTATCGAGGGGGTGCGACACCCCCACCTGTTTACCGAGGGGGAATGAATCTATGGTCCGGTCACGTGCTCTGTAGATTTTAGCTGGTCTATATCACTTGACAAGTTAGCTTTTTGGGTAGCCAGTCATATGGTAGTTATCACTAGCCCATGGGTTCGGTCGGCGAGAATAAGGCGGTTTGGTTGGATTGATGAGAGGAACTTGGGTGGTTTATCTATTTGATTATAATATGATGCTATGTTATTTTCTATATGTTGTACTTTATAAACTGTCCCACTTGACACTTCATGAGCACATATTAGTATGCATGATGAGTAGAATTGATGGTTACTGAGGCTTTTATCTCACCCTATTTTTATTAACATTTTTCAGGAGTTAGTTCAATTGCTAGTTCGAATGGGAAGGCGCTGGAGGCATAGTTGTGCTAGTTGAATTGTACAACATCCTCCCTTATATTTATGCGTTGAGTAGATGTATATTGCCACTATAGGGCCTACTTTTATTTATACTATGATGATTTTTCTATTTTTTTTATCATACTAAATAATGTGTGCTGGTAGGAGGCTAGAGCCTTTATGGATTATGCATGTAACATGATGAACCCCCAGAGATTATTTACTATATTATGAGTGTTATTTGGAAATGTTGCTAGCGTTGTGGGCATTGGCGTTATTCACTTAAGTATGTTACCCGAGAAAATTCAAATTGATAACTTTGATAAAGTTAAATGGGGGCTCGAATCCTTTAACCATGTTAGTGGGGTTGAATTCTTTCTAACATGGTTTTACATGCGAAAATTATGTAAAGTTTTTATATCCATAATAGTACAATTCATGAGTTTCGCTCTTTTCTATCATAGATATCATTTTTAAAATAAGTTAAACTTTGTTAACCATGTTAGTGTTGGATGGGTGGTTTTATACAGTGTTAATTATCAATTAAGAAAAGTCTTTTATAACCATGGTAGGGTTGCTTTTAAATTTTAGTAAACTCTTTTCTACTATGGTTAACTCTTTTGAGATAAAGTAAATTTATTTATAATATTATTTTATTTATATCGTATACAAAAATAAGTGTAAGTAATTAATATTAATTATATTAGAGAATGAATTTTACAATAATAGATGGTTGTGGGTACCGTGGGTCAATGATGCATGCTTCCAATACTTGTGTTCGATATAAAGAAGTTTCTGCCTTCTACCAAAATAGGAATGACTAATATCAAAAGAGAGATCCCTACTCTAATACTTATAATCTAAGTTGGAGATATCACCTTAACTTTATATGGGGTGAGAATTAAGGCAACACTTAAGAAATTTTCTCAAATCAAGTGGTGTCTAATTAAAGGGTATCCTCTTCCTTTTCTGGAGGTAACGAATTTGCTATGATCTTGAAAGGCATTACTTAACTTAATTTAAAATTTGACCATTAGAAGTCATAAACTGAGGCTAAGTTACATGCTATGGAGAATAAGATGGACTCATGTATACAAAATGTGTTATTTAAATTGGAGCAAACAGACACTAAGCATGAGAACTTGTACTCTTTTGTTACTCAAATCTCCAACAACTTGGGTGAACAACAAGCAAAGAGTAGTTGTTTTATACTCTTCAACACACTGATAAATACTAAATCTTTGAATGCAATCGCACTAAAAAGTGGTAAAAAAATTGGTGTTAAGATGTACAATTCAAAGAACATGAAGAGGATGAAGAGCAGGTTGAATAGGAAGTAGAAGTTGAGTCTCCTCTTACCAAAACTGCTCAAGAAATTTTTCAAGCTGAGAAAGAAGTTTCTATCCAATCTCAAGGCCTAGAAGAAAAGAAGCTCTAGGAGAAGTCTCAGAAAGAACTAGTGGTGCAAAATGATAAAGAGGCAACAACTATCATAAAGGGACTAATGGAGAAATGATCACCTTCCAACTCCAAGGGTGATGAGGTAAACATTCGTGACTTGTTTTTTCAAATTCTTACTTGGTTAGTAAAAATATTGTTGAAAAGAAAGATAATGATGAATTGTTGAAAATGTTTAGCAAACTTGAGGTTAATGTGCCATTACTTGAATTGATTACAAAGATGCTTAAGCGTGCTAAATTCTTCAAAGAACTATGTACAAACAAAAGAAAGTATAGGCATAGTGAGAGAATGCAACTAGAGTTGAGTGTTAGTGCTTTATTTAAGCCATAGTTGCCTATTAAATACAAAGACCTAAGTTCCTACTTTATTCCCTGTACTATAGATAAAACTAATGCAACAATTAATATCATGTCAACCTCTGTTTATAAGACTTTGGATATTAAAACTTTAAAAGACACTAGTATAATGCTTGGTCTAGCTGATAAGATTGTGAGATACCCTAAATGCATTATTGTGGATATCCTTATATAAGTCAAGTGAATTATACTACTACCGAGAAGAAACCTTTTTGCTGTAATCTTTAGATAAGTTTAGACAGTATCTGATAAACTCTCGAGTGGTTGCTTTTACAAATTAGGCAGTGGTGTGGTACTTGTTCAAGAAGCCCAAATCTAAACCAAGAATGCAAAGATGAATTTTGCTACTGCAGGAGTTTGATATTGAAATCAGAGATAGAGTTAGAGTAGAGAATCATATGACTGACCACCTTAATCAGTTACCTGAAGGTACTGAGGGAGTTGACTCCTTTAATCTTAGTGTTGATATTTTGTCCATAACTACAAAAAGGCTAAGTGTGGGGCAGTTGATAAACTCATATTTTTATATATTTATTCATATTATTTTGGTAGATTTTTGTCATTATTTTGGTCATTAATTATATTATTTATGCATAATTTGAATTAGTGTACCTTATTTTGAATTAGTGTATAATAGGGATATAATTGTCATATTTTTATGATTTTTCTCAAACAATTAATTTTGAAATTAAATGTATTACATTATTACAATTTGCATTTCAGGAATTTAGTAGAAATCAAAATTTACAAATGACAACAAATATCATACATTTATAAATTGCATTCAATGACCTATGGGCCAAACATGTGGTTTAGCCCATTAGGTTATTTCCTCTCAGCTTTTAAACACAAGGCATGCAGAGCTGAAGGACGGAAGGTGTGCTACGATGAGAAACCATACATGTAGAGAAATCTTCAAGCACATCCATAATACCTTTCTCACCACAAATGCAATCACCATCACTCCACCTTCCTTCCATCAACCCCACACCTCTCGGCATCTCCTTGTACAGTCGACTACACCAAGGCCGTCATAGAACCATTCCATCAGTGTCATACAACATCACATAATAGCGACGTGAGTGGCAACAAAGAAAGTATTTACCCCACATCTTTGTCACACCGTCGAGCCCTCATGTGGGTTTGGAAAAAAAGAAAACACAGGTTTTCAAAGGGCTTTTGGATCAAACTTTAATTTAGCAAAAATTCAAAACAAATAGTTATATTTGTTCAAAATGACTTTTAGACCAAATCATAGTTTAAAATCAAGGTTTTGGATAAGGTACTAAGACTAGTTTGCAGAATAGTAAAAGAGCTTATGGATTACTCAATTACTTTTTTACACTTACTTTTTCTTATACCCTTTTTTCTCTCTCCTCTCTTCTTCACCCTCTATCCTCTCTCCTATTTTTAATAAAATCATACCCTTTCTAGTAAATTCTAATTATAAAAGTTCTTTTGGTAATAACTATCCAAACACATATTTATTCAGAATCACTTTTTCCATAAACTTTACTCAAAGTCTTTTTCTAAAAGTTATCCAAAAACCCATTTTCATAAGCTATTTTCTAAATTATTATCCATACAGACCTATCATATTCTCTCAATCTTCTCGGCTATCACAGCACCGACGACAACAAGCATGCCCCATAACAGAACGACGTACCAATATGGAGTCAGTGACAGTACACCAATAGAGATGACAATCACAGTAGAAGTGATGGCAGTGATGGCTAGACGTGGTTAGAGTGTCCTAATCATCCTAATCAATAACAAACACATGAGCTTGAGATCTTAAAGAGGAGTTTAAGTTATTCTAATTTTTCATATTTTAATTATTTTATGATTCTTAGGTCTTAAGATAATTTTATAATTATTGAAAAGCCTTATAATAATTTATTTATATTTATTGACAATTATTGTGACTGAATTTTTTCTTAGCATTTGATATTATTCTTTAATTAACTTTAATTTCATTTACTTTGATATGGGTTAAACTTTGTATTGAGATTATTATGAATATTTAGTAATTTTTTAAGGTGGCTTAGATTATTAGATCATCTATCATTTGCTAATTTTGATTCTTTCTATTTTGAATCTCTTAGTTAATTTTAAACATTAATCTCTAATATTTTTAGTCATATTTTATTATTTTGGTGGCAATTAATAGATTGAGACTTTGAAAAATATTTTGTAATAATTCTAGGTGGCTCGGTTGTTGGATCAAAAGTTTAATTATAAATCTTAATTCATTATTTTTAACTCCTATAAATGTTAAAGCTATGATGACCTGCACTATCGAATTGAAGTATTGTTTTTATTATTATTAATCTTTCGCTTTCATTCAATTCACTTATTATAATTTATTATTACTAAATTTAAATAAAATATTTTTATTTAAGTTTTGAAACTTTTAGTGAAGGGTATTTATACCATTTTGAAACTTATAGTGTAGGTTCACTTCTCCCAACAAGTGTGCTTCCAAAATTTGAACTTGTGTTTTCCTCCTTATAAGGTGAAACCACTTATCACCTTAACTAGTTGGTAAAATGAAATAAAAATCTTAATATACTTTTGTAGTCCTACTTTTATAAATTAGAGGGATTTTTTAATTTATAAGCTATATTATTAATTTTTCACATAAATGTATAATTTTACCATTAATTTATTATTTTATAGACTTTATACTCTTAACATATATTATATATTATATAGGTAAGTTTTGAAAGTTATTAAATTTTAAGACAATTGATAAGATTTAAGTTTTTTATTTTGGTAAAATATGTTGGAAGTAAGTTGTTACTATCAGAGGAGTAATTCATTCTAAAGTAAATGTTAAAGGTAAATATGCATCTAGTACTCCAAACTAATTTTATATTAGTAATTAGCATCCTAAATTATTTAAGGGTATAATTAGTACACTAAATTAATTTTATCGCACCTTAAAATATTTAAGGGTGTAATTAGCACCCTGGACTAATTTTGGAGGTGCGACTACCACCCTAAAGTATTTAAATTGGTATAATTCTGTCATTTCACTGATAGAAATACAAATTTATATTCGATTTGTCACAGAAATTTTTTATTTTGACTTATTATTATTTAAAAGGTCACATATGTTATATTATTTAAATATTAATATTGAATAAACTCTAAAATTGACATTATATATAATTTATGTGTGAAGATTGAGAAATTTTATAGTTTATGTAATATATTAAAATAATATTATATATGTGTTTTTTTAAATAATAATATGTCAAAATAAAAATTTTATATAGTATATTATCAAACAAAAGTTGGTGTTTTGTTAGTGAAAAGCTAAAATTATATTAATTTAAATATTTTAAAGTGTTAATTAACTTTCAAAAATTAATTTAATATGTTAATTGTATCTTTAAATATTTTAGAGTATTAATTATATATTTAAAATTAATTATAGATGCTGATTATGTCCTTAAAATTTTTAGAATAATAATTATTTTTTAAAATTAATTTGATGTGTTAGATATACTTTTATTTTCAAATTAATTCAAACGGGTAATGGATTGGAGAACATGTGGCATATAAGTCTTTGTCTACTTTAATTTTCACATATGAATGGGTAGATAAAGTGTCTTTTCAACATTTACTCAGCCATTGACTTATCCGGTGCCCTCCATTGACTTTTATGTCTTCCTTATCCACTAGCCGATCTTATGTGTATTTGGTTGGACATTTTCAGATGAGAGGGTTGGGGAGGAAAGGTGTCTAGAAGGGAAAGTTTAAACTTTTGTCCTTTGTGATCCATCCTCTCCAAAATTACGAGTTTTTGAAAGGGTAAAAATTTTTTATTTTAATTTTAATAAAAATATCTATAATATATTTTTATTATTTTAATATTTTTTTATTAATTTAAAACTATTTTTTTTATTATATATCACTATCAGTATGATTATTTTTTACCTTTTTTGACTACTATCATGTAAAATAATTGTGTTAGATATATATTCCGAATTACTTATCTATATTAAAAATATTCTTTCTTTTCTATGTAAGCTTGTGTATAATTAATATAAAAATTATATTTTAAGGTAAATATATTGGCAAAAAAGGTATGTATATATTATAAATATATTTAGATGTCTTATAATCATAAAACTAATGATGGAATGTTAATATTTTTTCATAGTTTCTAATTTCTTAATTTTATAAGATATTAAAAAATATATTAAAATTAATGGGATAATATGTTAGAATTAATGAAATCATACTTTGTAGTGCATATAAAAATACTTTTATCATATATAAATGATGTAATAGGTTTTTTAATATTCATATTTTAAAAAATAATAATTTTAATGTAAATATTATAAAATAATATAGAATAAAATCTAAATAAAAAAATAATGAAATAAAAAAACTTATAATCTCACCTACCATTCCCTGCCTCCCGCTACCCTCCCCTCCTTCAATTGTACAAATCAAAGCCATAGTTTCTGGATCGCCTCACATTTTCTAAAAAATTAACAAAAAAGAAAAAGTTAAAAAATCAGAAATAAAAAAAATCCAGAATATCAATTTCTCTTTAGCTACCACATTTTGTCCGATCCTCCTATCATCCCATTTATAGAGTAGTGATAGAATATTTTTTTGTCCCTGTCATCTCATTAAACTTATTATTTGAATATATAATTTTATCTTTAGTTTATGATCTCTCAGCTTCTCAATTCTCACTATTTTTTTATATTGAATAAAGATAAAGTTTAAAAGTAATTATGAAGTTATATGTGACACATCACCCTTCATTTGACTTTAGCCAAGAAAAGCCAACACATAATAAGAACCCATTAGTCCCTTTAAAGAGAAGCACCTTAATCATCTAGGAATCAATCAAGCAAAAAAATGTTCACAAATTCCATTTTCAATTATTCAATCCTATGCCTTGCCTTCTTCCTCACCCTCAAGCTCCTTCTCCATAAAACAAGAGTCAGAAATATCCCACCAGGCCCACCTTCTCTTCCCATAATCGGCAATCTCCACCAGATCAAGAAGCCAATCCATCACCACTTTCATCGTATTTCCCAAACCTACGACCAAATCTTCTCTCTCTGGTTCGGTTCTCGTTTGGTCGTGGTCGTTTCGTCACCCTCTGCAGTTCAAGAATGCTTCACCAAAAACGACATAGTTCTGGCCAACCGCCCCAAGTTGCTCGGCGGCAAAATCATCGGCTACAACTACACCAACATCACCTTTGCCCCATACAGCGACCACTGGCGCAACCTCCGTCGCATCGTGATGCTCGACGTCCTATCAACGAACCGTCTCAACCTCTTCATGGACATGCGAAGGGGCGAGATGATTCGGCTCGTACAAAAGCTGGCTCATGAAACTCTGGAGGGTTTCAAAAAGGTGGAGCTGAGATCTAGGTTTTCTGAGCTGACGTTTAACACGATGATGAGGATGATATGTGGGAAGAGATATTGGGGAGATGATAGTGAAGTTGGGGACGTGGAAGAGGCAAGGAAGTTTAGAGAGATGATAGAGGAATTGGTGAAGCTTGGAGGGGCAGAAAACCCAGGAGATTTCTTGCCGATACTTAGATGGTTTGATTTAGATAATTTGGAGAAGAAGTTCAAGAGTATTGGTGTCAGAATTGATAGGTTTTTACAAGGACTTGTTGATGAACATCGAAGTGGGAACACAAGTACAGGAAATACTATGATAAATCACCTCTTGACTTTGCAGAAATCACAGCCCGAGTATTATACAGATCAGATTATCAAAGGTCTTATTTTGGTAAGTATATGAAACCAAAGGAAAATGATAAATTCTTTTAAATGACGTGTTTTCCACTTTTGCAGTGTTATTGAAAATTTTTGTCCCCATTTAACGTAAAAGCTACTCTTCCGGTTATTAATAGAATATCTATTTAATTATTTTAATTAAATTAAAAAAATTAATTAAATTAATTAATATAATATATTTTGTCTAAAACATGATAACTATCTCCCTTTAACTCCCTCCCTCTCTCTTTTACTTGATTATTATTGATAGATCGTCAATAAAAATAATTTAAAAAAAATTAATAAATATAAAAATTATATCTTATATTTAGAACTAATATTATTTATTAAATTAATTTCTATATTAAAAATAAGAGAAGTAAGTATTTATTTATGTAATAGATTATATTACATAAAAAGTAGTTAAATAATAGTTTTTCTTTCTCCTTTAATAAAGTGTTCTACCTCCAAAGTGTCACGATATCCTATATCCTAGAGCATGTTTGGGACAGCTTTTAAAATGTGATTTTAAAAGTAAAGTAGCCCCAATACCCTTAATGTGTCCCAACAATTCTTTTGGTATTATTCTATTTTTTAATATAAGAATTAATTAATTTTTATAAATATATTAAAAAAATTAATCAAATTAATTAATTAATTTTTATAGATATATTAAAAAAGTTAACCAAATTAATTATAATTAAAAATAAATTTATATTATATACTATTTAATCTATCTAAGTTAGTCAATTATCTCTTATATTAGTTATAATTAACTGATTTACTTAGTTTCTTTGATCTATACAAAAAAATAAATTTACTCTTATATTAGCTATGGAATAAATGTAGTATAATCAATTGCAGTGAATTTGACCATTCTCTTATACAGTGTCTATATAATCAGTTTAAGGGGTGTGTTCATAATACAGGCAATGCTTCTTGCGGGAACTGACACATCTGCTGTAACTTTAGAGTGGGCAAAGTCTAGTTTATTGAATCATCCTGAGATACTAAGAAAGGCAAGGCAAGAAATAGACACTCAGGTAGGGCAAGAAAACTTAATAGATGAACAAGACGCTTTGAAACTACCATATCTTCAAAGCATTGTATCTGAGACATTTCGATTACATCCTGCGACTCCATTATTGTTACCACATTTCTCCTCAGAGAACTGCACCATAGGAGATTACAACATCCCACGTGATACTATTGTTTTGATTAATGCTTGGGCCATTCATAGAGATCCCCAATTGTGGAGTGATCCATTGAGTTTCAAGCCTGAAAGGTTTGAGAAAGAAGGGGAAGCAAATAAGTTGATGCAATTTGGATTAGGAAGACGAGCATGTCCTGGTTCAGGCTTGGGTCAACGCACAGTGAGCTTGGCTTTGGGGTTGCTGATTCAGTGCTTTGAATGGGAACGAGAAAGTGATGAAATTGATATGACAGAAGGATCAGCATTGTCTTTGTCAAAAGTTGTTCCTTTAGAAGCCATGTGTAAAGCACGACAAGGAATCATCAACAAGGTTTCTTCTGAAAGTATGTATTGTTGAAAAGAGCTAGAAAGATGAGGGAGTGGGGTGTGTGTGTATTTGTGTGTATTGGCATTTCAGTATTTTGTATATTCTACTGTTTGCGATAATGCTATCTGATCATATGATGAATTGATTATATGCATTGATCGATATAATCAATTCACATATATAATGTATACAGCAAATTTATCCATTAATAGTTGCATAAGCATGTCATTAATTCAGAATCCTAATTCCAGGTTAATTCAAACACTAATCTATACATCTTAAAGAAAAATGTCATTGCTTAAACATATCCATTTCACAATATGGCGAATAACAACAATTGGATATCGAATGACCATATCGTATGAGCGAGTGAGCGACAAATACTGATTTGGTTCAACCACAAGTTTAATAATGAATGGCGAGCATAACGAATAACAAAAATTGAATAGAAAATGGCTATGCCATATATTAGGGCCAGTATGATAAATTTTCCCAATTATAAAATTCCATTCTAGTACCTCTGGAATGATTTGAGATTTTGTGAACTTTGGGAAATGATTTGGATTTTCATGATTTTAGGGGTACACAGCTTGTCTTTTCCCCAAACATATTTTGAAATTATTTACGTGGCTCAGGACAAGTTCATTTCACTGTTGAAAAAAAAACATAATACATTAGTTCCACATATGTCACGTCCTGAAATTTGGATCGTGATCGGTATAGAATATGAATAGTTTCATATTCTAAAAGCCTAAAACCTCAAATGCAACGTTCAAAGCTTCCATAACATTTTTAAAAAATAAACAGAATCTTTTCTAAGGTCTATGTGGAGCATTTACGCTTTTATCAAAATAATACAAGTATTTAGTGAAGATAATTACATTAAAATCGATTTTGTTCAAAAACAACACTTCGGATCTGCGACGAGGCTCTTCATTACTCGGCGGGAGAATTAGGATCACCTGCACTATCTGAAGCCAAGTAATCTACTCGTGAATAGCGTCCCAAAAAAATATGATTTACAAGAATACGAAAATAAATAATGCATAATCATGTGAAAATGTATTTCATAACATTTTGTAATCTGATGCAAACCTTTCCGTAAATATTTGTATTTCAAGGAAAATAACAATCTGAAATAACCACTTCAAAATAAATCGTTTAAAAACAATTCTTTCAAAACCATAATCTTTCTATGGGACTTCAACAGAATGTAAGTAGACGTGGACACACATTCCATGAGAGTAATTAACCATTTTGGCGGCTCGAAACCACTAACTGTTGTGAGAATGAATCCCACGAAATAATTCTAGTGGCTCAAAGCCACTAACTGTCGCGATAATGAATCCCACGAAATAATTATGGTGGCTCAATGCCACTAACTGTTGAGCTCGAGTAACCAAGGTGCACCAAGGGCTAACAGTACTGCTGTTAGCAACCAACGTTTTGTATTCCATCCTTTCTAAAATATTTCCATCATGCATTGTGTTTATTTCACATGTAATAATCTCAACCGTTTCAATGCCATAACTATTGGTAAAAGCCACTTTGAATTTCAAAAATCTCAGTATGTACATTTAAAATCAAGTTACTGTAAAATCATATGAAATTCGCATAAGAATATATTTCATGAATAATATCAGTTCAATGCAACTTTTGACAAACTCTTTTTAAAAGCTTATTCATCCATTTCTATACATAATCATAATTCTTTTGTAAACCAATCGAAAGAAAATCATTTCTAACGATTTAAACCATACTTTCGTAAAATTTGCTTTTTGTAATTCATATTTAGAATTCAACATTTGAAATGATAATACATTTAAAAATGTAAATGTTAGATACTGTTATTCACTCATCTAAATTTTATATTAAGTGTAACTGATTTTTTTTAATTTTTCTAACTTTCTACATCTCATAAAAGTAATTTTTTACTTTCCAACTGGGGTAAAAAATTCACTTTGGACACCATTGGTGGCTTTTTAGCTTATTCGTTGTCAAAAGTGTAATTAATTAATTTTATTTTAATTTTTTCTTAACTTTCTATATCTGTTCAATTCAATTTTTATATCTGTTAGATAACTAATATAGAAGGTATATACATTCTAAACGAATTGTTTCCACATCGGTTCTAATTATAACTAATGAATAGTTTTTTTAATAATCATGTGAAAAAGTCATTTTTACACAAGCAGCCGTGGGGGGGGTGTATAACACCATCACACATGAGTCTCCACAACTCAAATCCATTCCACTAATAACAATCACGAGCTTCTTCTTGTTCTATTATTTCCTTCTTTCTCTTGTTTTCCTCTTCACTCTCAAGGTCCTCCTTCAGAATAACAAGTTCATAAATATCCCACCTGGTTCACCTTCTCTTCCCATACTCGGCAACCTCCACCAACTGAAAAAACCACATCATCACGCTTTTCAACGGATTTCTCAACGTTATGGCCAAATCTTTTCTCTTTGGTTTGGCTCTCGTCTCGTCGCCTTCTGCGGCGCAAGAATGTTTTGTTAGATATTTATTATTTATTATGACCTATTTAGATATTAATTAGGATAATTAATAAATATTTCTGAGTGTGGCCCGTAGTCATTGGGCCCAGTCCAGGAGGGTTATTGACTCAGTTTATTTAAGGTTAATTTCCTGATGGTGGAAATTAACAACACAATTCATTTGAGTGTGAGATCTCATTTTCTGAGTCCAGAGCGAAACCTATTCTCAGCTCGCTTCTGAAGGTTCCCCACTGGTGACGGCTAATAACAAGTTGCCATCACTGTGCCTAATCACCAGTTGGAAGAACCTGTTGTTTATCTGACAGTGTTCTCTTTTGACAGGTATCCTATTGTGATTCCAGTTCTCCTCAGATCAATCAAGTTAATGGCAAGAGGTAACTTTAAGTCTTCCGCTGCATCTCATATAAGTTTATATTTGAGTATGATATAATCTGGACTGATTATAGTACTTTAGAGATGTTTATTTTCTAACATGTGGTATCAGAGCCTTGTTTGAGATCACCTTGCCTTATTTATTGATTATTTTGTTCTCATAAATAGCAATATGAGATGAATATGAGATATGCAGGTATTTTTTTTTCCTTTGACTGTTGACCGTTTTCTTTCTTCTGTGAATCCGAGCGAGAGATTTGGCGAGAGGCATCTCTGTGAATTGAAAGAACGACGGCGAGAGTCTTCTGGATATCCTCAGTGAACGGCGAGAAAGAAAATTAGCGAGAGCTTTCTGGGACACAGGACTGTACTGTTTTTATTGTTTAACCTTTCTCTGCACACCGACGGCAAGAGGCGCGAGAGAGGAGCTTATGATTATCCAACCATGCGAGAGTCACGACCACCGAAAAGAGACTTGCCGGTAAATGGAGGTCGCTGCACTGACGAGAGAGAGTCACGGTCACTTGGAGGTGACGGTGAGAGTTACTGTCACTCGACTCGCCGTGAGATCACTGTGAGCGTCAACGTGCGCACACCATGAAAGTCACCGTCGCTGCTGTTCTGGAGCTGAAGCTTGTGACCGCCACAAAACACCCCTGCAGAAGCGCCGGCATCGACTTCAGGCAGATGACCATGCGGCTGTGAACCCCAGGAAGTCGGGCTGCTGAGTCGGGTTGACCTAACCCGACTCAGCGCAGGGACAGCCCGAAACGGTGTGTTTTGGTCCCAAACTGAAACTCACCGTTTCACTAATGACGGTGCCACTGACCCTTCAAAAAAAAATTGAAAATTTTGTTGTTGGGCCGCTGTCATGTTGGGCTGCACGGTATGTTTTTGGTGTGTTTTCTGTCTGGGCCGTATACGTTTGGGCCGACAGAAAGCATTTATTCAAAAAAAAAAAAAAAGGTTTCCTGCGTTCTGGGCTGCTGCTGTTTCAAAAAAAAAAGGGACTTTTGGGCTGCAATGCGTCTGGGCCGACATAAAAGTTTTTTTTTTTTTGAAAAACATACGTTCTGGGCCACGCATTTTGGGCTGCCAGAAATTGTTTTGGCTACTGGGCTTTGCTGTTTGGGCCTGAATTTTTGGGTTTTAATTTCTGGAAATTATTTTGGGCCCTATTTTTGGATTTTTGTGTATGGGCCACTTGGTTTTATTTCCAGAAAATTATTTTTTACCAATTAATTTGATTTTCCAGAAAATCTTTTTATTACTATTTCATGCACAGTAAATGTTTAAATTAATTTCTCTATTATTTTAATTTTTGGAAAAAGGTATTTACAAATTTTAATTTTTATGTTATTTAATTGCCTATTTTGTTTTTAATTTCTCCCTTGGCAATTAAATTAACTGTTTAATTTTTGTAAAAATCTTTTGAGTTGAAATTAATTTGTTAGACATTTTTGGGTGCATGAAATAGTGGAAGAATTTTAATATTAATTTATTAAATGCTCCATTTTGTTGTGCATATTTGGATTCATATGCACGTTATTGATATTTGTGATGAGCATGCAGTTTTGTGAGGAGTAGCCACAGCATCCTCATTTGTTTGTGTTGCGTGCATTAATTAATCACATATGGATTTAAAATATCAATAATAATTAAATGTATAGTTATGATTTATCTTTACCCACAGGTAGATATATCATGATTGTACATTTAATTAGGGGGAGAATTAATTTCTCCATTAAAATTGTGCATATTTGGATTTTCAATGCACTTGAATGATATTTGTGATTAGCGTGCAGTTCTTTGAGGAGTAGCCACAGCATCCTTGTTTATTGAACTTGTTGTATGCATTCATTAATCACATCTAGATTGAAAATATCATTTGTAATTAAATGTATAGCTATGATTTATCTTTGCCCACAGGTAGATATCTCATAATTGTACATTTAATTAGGGTGGGATAGAATGGCCTCGTTATTTTCTAATTAGCCCACAGGCATTGGGAAATTACGAATGTGTTCTAATTCTACCATTTGAGATAAATACCTGGTTATGCTAATGTCTTTGCCCACGGGTAGACATTAGTGATACGTATTTATACTGCTTGCATGCTACATTTGAGCTAAGCATGCATACATGGCACAGTGACTTGTGATTGCTTCAAATTATTAATGTGAGCCTTTTTGTGTTTGTCTGTTCTCATTTTGCAGATTCAATTGCTGGCCCCAGGATTATGGCTGATGTAAGCAACAAAACAATCTTAGATGGTAGCATTAACTATGCTGACTGGAGAGATGATGTTTTACTGCAGCTTGGTTTATTGGACTTAGTTTATGCCTTGAGGTTTGATAAACCTCTGAGACCTGATGATGCCTCCAATGACAGAGAAGCAAAGGAAAGGTATAATATGTGGGAGCGGAGTAACCGCTCATCTCTTCTGCTAATAAGACAAAGGATCTCTAGGAGCATTAGGGCAGCAGTCCCTAAATGCGACACAGCTAAGGGATACCTGAAAGCCTTAGACAAGCAATTCAAGCTAACAGACGAGCAGATTGGTGGTGCCATCATGTCTGAACTATGTGCTGTGAGGCTTACAGGTATTGGCAGTGTGAGGCAACATATTATGGAAATGAGAGGTATGCTTTCATCGTGTGTTACTTTTGAGTCTAACTTTTCTAGCGTTAATGATGACACTTGGTGGATTGACACTGGTTCGATGATCCACATTTCGACTACCATGCAGGGCTTTCTGTCAAGCAGGTCTCCACATCCCAATGAGGAAACTGTCCTTTCAGGCAGTGGGAGAGGAGATCCTGTGAAAGCTGTTGGAACCTTTCGCATTCATCTTTCAAATCAAAATGTTTTGGAACTCTATGATGTTTTCTATGTTCCCTCTTACAAGAGGAATTTGATTTCTATGTCAAAGCTCATTCCATTTGATTATCATCTAATTCTTTCTAAGAAACGTATGACTTTGACAAAGAATTCAGTTTTGATTGCGAATTTGGTTATGATTGATGGCTTGTTCAAGATTGTTTCTGATTCGCCTCAATCTCTTTCTGTTACGCATGGTACTAAGAGAAGTGTCATCGATGAGAATTCTTATAGCCTGTGGCATAGGAGATTGGGTCATATCTCTGTTGACAGAATCAAAAGGTTAAATAAAGAAGGAATTCTTCCATCTTTAAACCATTCGGAGTTTGATTCTTGTGTGGACTGTATAAGGGAAAAGTAGACCAATAAGTCACATAAAGGGGCTAGAAGAAGTTCTGAGTTGCTAGAAATTGTACACACAGATATTTGTTGCCCTGATTTGACTGCACATGGTCAAAAGTACTTTATCACCTTTATTGATGATCACTCACGATACATGTATATCTACATGCTTTATAATAAAAGTGAAGCATTAGATGCTTTCAAGGATTATAAAGTAGAAGTAGAAAAACAGATTGGGAAACCAATCAAGATTGTGAGATCAGACCGTGGTGGTGAGTATTATGGCAGATACACTAGTGAAGGACAAGCAGCAGGTCCATTTACTGAATTTCTTCGAGAGCAAGGTATAGTGGCTCAATACACTATGCCTGGATCACCTGACATGAATGGTGTAGCTGAGAGAAGAAATAGGACTTTGCTGGACATGGTTAGGAGCATGATGAGTAGCTCCAAACTGCCATCTTCTCTGTGGAAGGAAGCACTCAAGACAGCCACATATATATTGAACAGGGTTCCAACAAAGGCAGTGTCCAAGACACCCTTTGAAATCTGGAAAGGATGGAAACCCAGTTTAAATCATTTCAAGGTATGGGGTTGTCCTGCGGAAGTAAGAGTGTATAATCCACAGGAGAAGAAATTGGATCCTAAGACCATCAGAGCTTACTTTGTAGGCTATGCGGAGAGGTCTAAGGGTTATAAGTTTTATTGTCTTCCACCTTCTACAAGGTTTATAGAGTCTAGGAATGTCAAGTTTCTTGAGAATGATGTGATTAGTGGGAGTGATTGTCTATCAGAGAATCACATAGAGCGAACCACTGATATCATTCATGAGGGGATGTCAATAGTCAATGTTTATCCCACTGTTGAGATTGACATTGAACGTGACGTGGACCCTGTAGCTCAAGTTGACAGTGCTGAACAAAATGGACACATACCTGATGGTCAACCTATCACACAAGTGGAACCACCACAAGCTGTGATAGAGGATGTCATTGTTCAGCAACCTGGTTCAACCCAAGAGGTTGAATTGAGGAGGTCAACTAGAGAGAGAAGATCGGCATTACCTGATGACTATGTAGTGTATTCTGCTGAGGTTGACTGTGATATAAGTGTTGAGAATGATCCTTTGTCGTTTACTCAGGCTGTGAGGAGTGTGAACTCCAAGTTGTGGCATGATGCTATGATTGATGAAATGAATTCCATGGCAAACAACCATGTTTGGGAACTTGTAGAGTTGCCTAGTGGGTCTAAGGCCATTGGCTGTAAATGGGTTTACAAAACCAAGAGAGACTCACAAGGTAACATCGATAGGTACAAGGCTAGGTTGGTTGCAAAGGGATTCACTCAAGTGGAAGGAATCGATTACAGTGAAATATTTTCACATGTATCTAAGAAAGATTCATTCCGTATCATCATGGCATTGGTTGCCCATTTTGATCTGGAGTTGCACCAGATGGATGTTAAGACTGCTTTCCTCAATGGTGAACTGGAGGAAGAAGTCTACATGAAACAGCCTGAGGGTTTTGTTGCAGAAGGTAAAGATCAATTGGTGTGCAAGCTGAAGAAATCAATATATGGTTTGAAACAGGCTTCACGGCAGTGGTACTTGAAGTTCCATGAAGTGATCACATCATTTGGGTTCGTTGAGAACATCATGGATGATTGTATATACCACAAGGCTAGTGGGAGTAAAATCATATTCTTGATTTTGTATGTGGATGACATACTACTTGCTACCAATGATCTGGGACTATTACGTGAGGTGAAGCAGTTTCTGTTCAAGAGTTTTGACATGAAAGACATGGGTGAGGCTTCTTATGTCATTGGCATAAAGATCCATAGAGATAGAACCCAATGTCTTGTAGGTTTATCTCAAGAGGCTTACGTTGTCAAAATTCTTGAACGATTCAGGATGCAGAACTGTTCATCTAACGTGGCTCCTATTGAAAAAGGAGACAAGTTTAGTCTAAGTCAATGTCCTGAAACCGAGCTTGATAGGAAACAGATGGAAAGGGTCCCATATGCCTCAGCGGTAAGAAGCTTGATGTATGCGCAGGTTTGTACAAGACCTGACATCACTTTTGCTGTGGGTATGTTGGGAAGATACCAAAGTAATCCTGGGGAAGCACATTGGACAGCTGCAAAGAAGGTGTTTAGGTACCTACAAGCCACTAAACACTACATGCTCACATATAGGAGAACAGACAGTTTGGACGTGATTGGATACTCAGATTCAGATCTTGGAGGATGCGTAGACTCAAACAAGTCTACATCTGGCTACATCTTCCTATTGACAGAAGGAGCTATATCGTGGAAGAGCGCTAAGCAAACTCAAACAGCTCCTTCTACCGGTGATGCTGAGTACATCGCGTGTTTTGAAGCAAGTTCACAAGCTATTTGGATAAGGAATTTCATTGCTGGGCTTAAGATTGTGGATTCAGTCTCTAAGCCAATCAGAATGTACTGTGATAACACAGCTGCGGTGGCCATAGCGAACAACAAAGGGAATAAAAGTTGCAGCAAGTTTGTTGAACTTAAGTTCCTTTGCTTGAGAGAGAGGGTTCAAGATGGCCAAGTTTCAGTTGAGCGTATCAGTACATTAGACATGTTGGCTGATCCTTTGACGAAAGGGTTGAAGCCAAATATCTTTGTCACACATGTGCCTCATATGGGACTTCGTCCTACTTTTGATTAGTGGAGGTATGAGCAATGAAATTATATTTTGTGGTTTATCATTTCAATTTGTGATTGTATACATTTGTGTTATTGAATTGATAAACATTGAGACAGGAACCTATGAACATTGAGTTCATGTATATTGTGATACCCATTATGTGATGGTGCTACATGTAATACTTGGAAGGTAATACCCGATAAAAGGGGACTTATCGCCTTGATTCTTGTAGCGCGACATCAGTTTACCTAGACAGGGCGATGACATTGAGTATACGGGCCAAGTGGGAGAATGTTAGATATTTATTATTTATTATGACCTATTTAGATATTAATTAGGATAATTAATAAATATTTCTGAGTGTGGCCCGTAGTCATTGGGCCCAGTCCAGGAGGGTTATTGACTCAGTTTATTTAAGGTTAATTTCCTGATGGTGGAAATTAACAACACAATTCATTTGAGTGTGAGATCTCATTTTCTGAGTCCAAAGCGAAACCTATTCTCAGCTCGCTTCTGAAGGTTCCCCACTGGTGACGGCTAATAACAAGTTGCCATCACTGTGCCTAATCACCAGTTGGAAGAACCTGTTGTTTATCTGACAGTGTTCTCTTTTGACAGGTATCCTATTGTGATTCTAGTTCTCCTCAGATCAATCAAGTTAATGGCAAGAGGTAACTTTAAGTCTTCCGCTGCATCTCATATAAGTTTATATTTGAGTATGATATAATCTAGACTGATTATAGTACTTTAGAGATGTTTATTTTCTAACATATTTCACCAGAAATGACATCGTCCTCGTAAATCGGCCTCGCTTTGTCCTCTATAAGCATAAATCATACACTACACCGCCTTAGTGTTCACTCACTATGGTGATCACTGGCGAAACCTCCGCAGCATCACGTCAGTTGGGGGTGCTCTCGACCCACCGTCTCATCAAATTCTTGGAAATGAGCAGAGATGAGACGAAGCGGCTGCTGTTTAGCTTGCTCACTCAAGTCTTATATAGTTTGCCAAAGTGGAGATTAAAACAAGGTTTTCAGAGATGACCTTCGACACTATAATGAGAATGATTTCAGGTAAGAGGTATTGGGAAGATGACTGTGAGGTTGGTGATGTTGAAAAGGCGAGAAAGTTTCGAGAGATGATAAAGGAATTGTTGTCATTCCAGTTTGATTCGTATCATTTGGAGAGGAGGGTCAAGAGTCTTGGGAAGAGATTCGATGGGTTCTTGCAAGGACTCATTGAGGAGCATCGAAATGCAAAGCAGAGAGCAAATATTATGATCGATCATCTTTTGACTCTCCAAGAATCACAACCTGAGTACTACTCGGATCGGATTATTAAAGGCCTCCTTTTGAAGTAAAAATCATTTATGCTTTCGGCTTTTTTGGGAGTTAGTTAATATTACAACAACAAAAAAACATTATTTATTTCAATAGGTAATGTTATCTATATAAATCATACAATGCTATTATATTGTATTAGTGACCCAATATTTGGCCAGATAAATTGTTAACCAAAATGTTCTGATCAATAGCCTTATTGAATATTTTTTTAGTATTCTTTGAACCCCTTTTGATAGGACTCCCTATTGCCTTATATACCTTTCTCATTAGCACCTTTGTACGTGTCAAAACCACATCAAATAATTTTCTCCAATTTTCTCTTCAATGCCACTCTAACTCTTTCTCACGTATATGAATTATGAATCTTGTCTTTTTTTTCAATAACTATATGTCCATCCCACTATCATCATCTTAGCTACTTTCGTTTTATTCTCTTGTCTTTTTAAAATTGAATATTATTCACTATCATATAATATTGTTGGTTTTATAACAGTATAATTAAATTTCCTTTTATCTTGTTATATAATTTATGATCATAACTAATTCTAGTAGCATTTCTCTGTGTCAATCCCCTAGCTTGAATTCTATGAGCTAAGTAATATTTCTATCAATTTCATCATCTTTTTGTATAATTGATCCAAAATAAGTCTGAACTTACCCTTAATTGATAGAGTAGTTTATTAGGGAATGAGTGATGTATCATAATGGCATATTTGAAAATCATACACAAATTTTCATTAAATTTTATAAAAGAGTCTTATATTAATGATCAATATTGAGCAAGGTTTTATACATAGGACTAGGGAGAGTCATTAATTTCATGTCCCGAAATTTGGACCGTGACTGGCACAGAATATGAATAACTTCACATTCTGAAAGCCTAACACCTTAAATAAAATATTCGAATTTTCCATAACGTTTTTAAAAAATAAACAAAATCTTCTCTAAGGACTATGTAGAGCTTTACCATTTTCAATAATATAAATTCTTAAGAAAGGTAATTACATCAAAGTAGTTTGTATCAAAAGCAACGCTTCGGATCAGCAACGAGGCTCTTTACTACTCAGCAGGAGGATTAGAGTCATCTGTACTATCTGAAGCCAAAATAATATACTCGTGAATAACGTCCCAAGAAAAATATGATTTAAAAATACAGAAATAAACAATGCATAATTATACTGAAAATATATTTCATAATATTTCATAAATTGATGCAAACCTAGAGAAAACAATTTGAAATAACCATTTCAAATCAATCAAAAATAATCATTTAGAATCAGTAGTTTAATAATAATCCTTTCAAAACCATAATCTTTCCGTAGGACTTCAACAGAACAAAAACAAACTTGGACACACAGTCTATGAGGGTAAATAACATATCTAGCGGCTCAAGGCCACTAGCTGTTGTGAGTACGAGACCCACGTATATCTGTCGCAAGTATGAGACCCACGTATATCCGTCGCGAGTATGAAACCCACGTGTATCCATCGAGCTCGGGTAACCAAGGTTCACCAAGGGCCAATAGTATTGCTGTTAGCATCCAGCGTTTTGTATTCCATCATTTCTAAAACATTTCTATCATGCATGGGGTTTATTTCATATGTAATTATCTCAATCGTTTCAATGCCATAATCATTGGTAAAAACCATTTTGAATTTCAAAAACCCTAGCATGTACATTTAAAATCAAGTTACTATGTAAACATGAAATTCACATAGGAATATGTGTCATGAAGAACATTAGTTCAATGCAACTTTTGTCAAACTATTTTCAAAACCTTATTCATTCATTTTCATATATAATCGTAATTCCTTTGTAAACCAATCGAAAGAAAATCATTTCTAACGATTTAAATCATACTTTCGTAAAATTTACTTTTCGTAATTCATATTTGAAATTCAATATTTAAAATGACAATGCACATGAAAATGTAAATTTTTAGGGAACGTTATTCACTCTCTTGCCACGCTCCACCTTCCGCGACAAATTCCAGCAGAAACACTATATTTCCTCTCTCGCGTCTGAACCCAGAATGAGAAGAAAAGGAGAAGCATTTTAGACTTAAAGGACAGCAACAGACCTTCCGTGCCATGAACCCTTTTCCCCGCATCGCACACTGACCCGCCACTGCTCTCCCTCACGCAACGCTGCTCTTTTGCCATCACCAACACGCAGAGAGGAAATGGGGAAAGGGTCGGGGATTAGGTAAAAGGGAATAGGGGCAATTTCATCATTTCACCCCTAAAAATGAAAAAAAACACTCCCCTTCTGCACTGGCCAGAGCTCAAACATGGGACACCTGAATAACTTCTCCGCCTTTAACCACTAGACTACTGCCTCTCTATTGAAACTGTTGTGCATCACATATATATAACCCTTTGTTAAATTTATTTTATCTATTAATTTTTTTCCCAGGCCATAAAATTCTTCCCCTTTTAAGAAATTCGGTCCTCCGAATTTGAAAATATGCTTACCTTAGTCCTCGAATAAATGTGAGTACTTTATCCGCATCTCACTCTCCATTTCCTAGTAGCTTCTTCTTCTGAATAGTTACACCATAACACTTTTACTGAAGGAATCTCTTTCGATCGCAATTTCTTTATTTGTCTATCAATAATAGTTACTGGATATTCATCATACGACAAGTCTTTGCTCATATGAACCTCTTGATATTCCAAAATATGAGATGGATCATACAAGTACTTCCGTAGCATGGATACGTGAAATACCATATGAATTCTCGATAACTCTAGTGATAGGGCTAATCGATAAGCTACCGCACCTAACTTATCCAAAATCTCAAGAGGACCAATATACCTTGACTCAACTTGCCTTTCTTCCCAAATCTGATAACACGTTTCATTGGAGACACCCTCAAGAATACTTTATCTCCAACCATGAATTCTAATTCCCTACGATGATAATCCACGTAAGACTTTTGTCGACTCTGAGCTGTTAATATCCTTTGTTGAATCACTTTAACCTTCTCTTTGGCATCTTGAACCAAATATAGCCCTAATATCTCTCCGTCACCAACTTCAAACTATCCAATTGGAGATATACATTATCTTCCGTATAATGCCTCAAATGGTGCCATTTGAATATTGGATTGATAACTATTATTATAAGCAAATTTTACTAACGGCAAAAGCTTATCCCAACTTCCCTCGAAATCCATGATACAAGATCTCAACATATCCTCAACTACTTGGATTGTTCTCTCAGACTGTCCATCAGTCCGAGGATGAAAAGCAGTGCTAAGATTCATTCTAGTACCCAATACTTTCTAAAATGATTCTCAAAATCGAGAAGTAAATTGTGGTCCTCTATCTAAAATGATAGATACTGGGACTTCATGCAATCGTAGAATCTCAATGTAAATCTTGGCGTATCTAGCCACACTGTACGTTGTCTTCACTGGAAGAAAATAAGCAGACTTAGTCAATCCGACAACAATCACCCAAATAAAGTCAAAACCTTTAATAGTACGGAGCAATCCAACAATAAAATTCAAAGTTATGTTTTCCCATTTCCATTCAGGTATTCCAACCATCGTAATGATCCTAAAGGCTTTTGATGTTCCGCTTTAACTTGTTGACATACCAAACAACGTGCAACAAAGTCCGCCACATCATTCTTCATATCATGCCACCAAAATAATTTCTTTAAATCTTGATACATCTTAGTTATACTAGGATAGTATAAGCAGAATGATGAGCTTCCTCTAAAATTTGCCTTCTCAAATCTTGAACTTGAGACACATAAATCCTGCCCTCGAACCTCAAAACACCCTTCTAATCAATCGCAAATTCCGTATTACTTCTATCTTGGACCGAATCTTGCAACTTGCACAACTTCGGGTCAGAATACTGAGCTATTTTAATCTAATCACTTAAGGAGGAACGAGTTTGCAAATGAGCTAAAAATGTTCCTTTATCCGCAATTTCAAATACAACTCCTTCTTGCTCCACTTTATAAAGTTCTTGTACCAACATTCTCCTTTCAACCTTTACATACACCAAGCTACCCATAGACTTTCTGCCTAGAGCATCAGCCACCACATTCACTTTTCCTGGATGATACAGAATCGAACAATCATAATCTTGTAACAATTCTATCCACCTTCTTTGTCTGAGATTCAAATCCTTCTGTTTAAAAATGTACTTGAGACTCTTGTCATCAGTGAAAATCTCATAAGTTTCACCGTACATATAATGTCTCTAAATCTTTAAGGTAAACACCACTGCAGCCATTTCCAAATCATGGGTTGGATAATTCTGCTTATACGTCTTAAGCTTTCTAAAGGCATAAGCAATCACACGTCCATTCTGCATCAATACACAGCCTAACCCGATTCAAGACACATCGCATTACACTGTATACCCCTAACTCTTGACGGTAAACTTAACACTAGAGCAAAAGTCAAAGATTCCTTTAACTTTCAAAAACTTCCTTCACACTTATCATCCCAAATGAACTTCACATTCTTCTAAGTTAACCTCGTCATTGGAGCCGCTATTCTTGAAAAATCCTAAATAAAACGTCGATAATATCCAGCAAGTCCTAAGAAACTCCGAATCTCAGTGACCATAGTAGGTCGTGGCCAACTTTTGACTACCTCAACCCTACTAAGGCCAACCTAAATACCGTCTTTTGACACCACGTGCCCTAAGAAAATGACTTTAGTCAACTGTAACTCACACTTAAAAAACTTAGCGTAAAGCTATCGTTCTCACAACCTTTGCAACATTATCCGCAAATGATGTTCGTACTCCTCCGTACTATTAGAATTAATGTATAACTATTAAGAGCATCGTATATCAACTCCTTAAATCATACTCCATCTTTATATTTAACCTTCTAAAGTCCTTAATCATACCATAACACTTGAAACACTGTTTTAAACATTCTTAAAACATTAAGACAACAATTGATGTAATCAATTACAAGTTCCACTAACTACTAATTCAGACCTTAAAGCTGTCAACAACATCATCAAATAATTCATACCATATATCACCCTTAAGCCTTTAGGTGATCACTATATTTTAATTTCCTCTTGCATACACTTGCAATACATGCATAAGTTTTAAAACATGGGCATCTTCAGCCCTAACTCCCATGTTCAAGAGTTCCAATGCCTTTCTTTAAAACCACAATAATTAACTTCACCTAAAATTCTCTTAAAAAAATCCCATCTTAAAGCTTTAATATTTAAAATACTTTGTATACTTCACTTCAAATCTAGGATCAATAGCTATCTATTCCAAACCATTTAACTCATGTTTCAACCTTGGCTAACTAGAGTAATCAAAGGTTTACAACACTAAACAAACTTTTAAACACCTTCAACAAATTTTATTTCTCTTAGCTTACCAATGCAAGAACTCAAAGTTTTGAAATCAATTCTCAAGAACTCATAGCCTTTAACATTCCAAAGTACTTCCAGGAGAACCCGGAAATATAATAACCAAAACACTAACCATTAACTTGATTTCATCTAATCAAAGCTTCAAAATCCACTCAAAACAAGTTTATACACCTCTTTTCAATGCCCTCAAACAAAATTCTATAGGTTCCTCTCAAGAACAAAAACTTGTGAATTTAGGAAGATCCAACTTAATGCATTATAATAACTTAGCTAAAATATTATCCGCTTCAGTAACGCTACGGGTTTCTTCACAAGTTTCATGCCTATATAATATAGAAATAACTAGGGACAATGGATTGGATTTTTTGTCTTTAAATAAGATTCTTATAGAGGTCTAAGGGGTCGACTTTTCCCGACACCTAACTCCCCTATGACCCTGTCTTCTCCCTCTTGGGGCAATTCTCTTTGCTGAGCAGAGCCTCAATCCGAAGTCTTATCACTTTTAGTGCTTCTTCCAACATGGTGAACATCTAGGCATTATTTAACTATAAGCCAAAAATATATAAAATATTCAATTTTCAAGGAAAATATGGTTTTAAAATCACAAGAAAACCAAAACATTTTTGAATTTCCCATAGAGATCTTCAAAAATGCCTCAACTATGGTTATACCCGGGTTCATAACGATAATTGAGACACCACCGAAGTATCCCTGCTCCACTTAGCCATAGAAAAACTTTGGCTCTGATACTAAACTGTCACGTCCTAAAATTTAGACTGTGACTGGCACAAAATATGAATAACTTCACATTTAAAAGCCTAACACCTTAAATAAAATATTTAAATTTTCCATAACGTTTTTCAAAAATAAACAAAATCTTTTCTAAGGACTATGTGAATCTTTACCATTTTCAATAATACAAGTTCTTAAGAAAGGTAATTACATCAAAAGTAGTTTGTATCAAAAGCAACGCTTCAAATTGGCAACGAAGCTCTTTACTGCTCAGCGGAAGGATTAGGCTCACTTGTACTATGTGAAGCTAAAATAATCTACTCATGAATAACTTCCCAAGAAAAATATGATTTAAAAATACGGAAATAAACAATGCATAATCATGCTGAAAATGTATTTCATAATATTTCATAAATTGATGCAAACCTTTTCGTAAACATTTATTTTTTAGAGAAAATAACAATTTGAAATAACTATTTCAAATCAATCGAAAATAATCATTTTGAATCAGTAGTTTAACAATAATCCTTTCAAAACCATAATCTTTCTGTAGGACTTCAACAGAACAAAAGCAAACATGGACACACAGTCCACGAGGGTAAATAACATATCTAGTGGCTCAAGGCCACTAGCCATCGCGAGTACGAGACCCACGTATATCCGTCATGAGTATGAAACCCACGTGTATCCGTCGAGCTTGGGTAACCAAGGTGCACCAAGGCCTAACAGTATTGCTGTTAATAACCAGCGTTCTGTATTCTATCCTTTCTAAAACATTTCTATCATGCATGGGGTTTATTTCACATGTAATGATCTCAATCGTTTCAATGTCATAATCGTTGGTAAAAACCACTTTGAATTTCAAAAACCCCAGCATATACATTTAAAATCAAGTTACTATGTAAACATGAAATTCGCATAGGAATATGTGTCATGAAGAACATCAGTTCAATACAACTTTTGTCAAACTCTTTTCAAAAGCTTATTCATTCATTTTCATACATAATCATAATTCCTTTGTAAATCAATTGCGAGAAAATCATTTCTAACAATTTAAACCATACTTTTGTAAAATTTACTTTTCGTAATTCATATTTGAAATTTAACATTTGAAATGACAATGCATTTAAAAATATAAATTTTTAAATAATGTTATTCACTCACTTGCCATGCTCCTAAATCATTTCTCTTCTCAGCCAAAACGCTTGATTATAGTTACTTCTCAATCCCCTGGTATCCCGAAACAATATATATTAACATTCCATTTAACATTTCAATAGAAATAATCATCCTTAATATATTATTATTTCAACTAATTTCATACCATGAACCATTCAATCAAAGATTCAATACATAAGTTCCTATACCATTAACCAATTACTTCAAAAATCTATAACCCATCAGAATGCATCTTTGGTGCCCTAACTTGGCATGATTAAATCGATTCAATCACTTATTCCTTTCTTACAACTTAAACACGAAGTCAACTTTCCTTTGCCAAAATATATATTCAAAGAAATATATAATCTTTCTCGTAAACAACTATTCCTTTAGAGAAAAAACTCATTATGTGCGACTACCCTTCAAGTCACCTTTTATCAAAGCATTAACTACTTTACTAACTTTACCAAATAATACTTTACCTATGATGTCTCAACATGAAAATGCATTTAATTGACAGTAAATTAGTATTTCCAATGTACTGCTGTGAATATTTTCAACTTCTACATCTTTAGTAAAGTTATCTCCAATATCAACTTCCCTTTTCTTCCCTTCCAACTAAACTATATTACACACTTAAATCAGATTCCAATTAGGACCAAACTATTGCTCAATTTCTTCATTCACTAAATCCATTAATTCACTTCCGTCAATTCTCAAATCCACTTATACATATTAGCAACCAACTTATCTACGTGATACTCTTTCTTCCTTCCTTCTAATTCATAACACTAGCCTTTAAGTGTCAGTATACCCATATATTCTTTTCAGTTTTAAACCAGAATAGCATAAATGTATGTGTATATATATATATACCTTCAACAATGCTTAAAGCCTCTTTCTACTATTTGTTCATCTCAGCAACATCCTCAGTTACACATATACTTCGCAGAGTAACAACCACAAAAAGCATAAACACACAGCAAAGCAAGTTTTATATATTCCCAATATGCTTACAAGTCTAAGGCAGTAACCCCTAGCCCATGTTTCCTAAATCAGACACTATAACTGTACATAATGCTTACCCACGACACCCCTGTCCAGAAACAATTTCACACACATTCACAGGCAGGCATCAATCTAAAACCAACACAGAGGGTCCCTGTTTCCAACAATCACCGCAGGCGACAGCCATTATATCCAGATATATAGATACACATTCTTTACAGTTGACAGGGTTTGAATCAAGTTCATAGAACCAAAAATTCATTTTCAAGTCGAGACCACAAGTCTCCATTTCCACGGAAAGCATACAAAACAGAGGAGAATATGATCCACTCACAGAAAAACATACCAAGCAATAGCACTCTCTCACGACTTACTCAGAAGATTGAGATATATGTGAATTGTTTTGGGGCCAATTTGTTACATCAGCACGTGATAGTTGATAGTGAGTCTGCACTAGCTTTTTTTTTTTTTATAAGACTGCACTAGCTACTTTCAGACAAAATCCTTCACAAAATCTACTGTTCAATAACGCAGCGAGAATGAAAACGACCCAATTACAAGAAATGGACAAACTTTGCTAACTCTAAAGCGCCAATTACCACATCGCCAAGCCATGACAAAAGTTGAAGAATTAATTAATCTATATATTTAGCACCCACTCATCTATATACATACATATAGATATAATATTAATATTCACACATGTAATCATTAGTATTTGTAAGGAGATAATAAAGGTTTCTTCAAGCCTACTATAGTAGCAAGATCAATTCATTATAACATGATGATTAGTATCAACATAGTCAAGCTTAACCATTAAGTTACGAGCAATAAAAATATTTTTCAATTATTAATGTAAGGGTTACTTAATCAATTTAGATAAATTTAAAAATTAGATAAATTAATTAATTATAATAAATATAACTTGAGAGGTTAGGCTATATGTTTAAGAGCCTCTTCCGCCAAACATGCTAATATCTTTTGATTGAATTCTCCCTTTAAAATTGTGCTTAGTGCCCATGGAGGGTTCTTACCCATAGCAGAGGATAGATAAGGTAAGGAATTGTATCCACATGCATGAAGTTGTAGGATTTTCATGCTATAAAAAGTGCGTTTTTGGCATTTGATTCTAGTAGTTATTTTCATGTTATGCATAAATCATATTGCTTTGTCGTTTCTCAACGCTTCCTCTTCATCCTAGTGATCCTCTCTCTGTATCATCTTCCTTGATCTCAGCAATAGGGTCTCCTTTGATATATCTCCTTTGCTTGTAGCCTAGGCTAAAATTCCATGAAAAAACTGCAAGTGTTACAAGCATTATTATTGACGCGTTGAGTTTATCGAGTTTATGTTTTTAGCTTGAGATCTAGATAAAAAACATTAAAACGCATTAGGAAAAAGATTGAAAGTAAACATAAGCAATATAAAGTGAATAAGAAAAAAATACTCTATTTGTTCATTAATATAGAACATATTTAATTAATCTACTTAGATTAAAAAAATTAATTAAGTTAATTAATTTTCTAAATATAAGAGTTAAATAAAGAATATATTTTAGTTATAAATATAAAATTCTAATTTATTTTTTTCAGCCCTAAATTATAAGCTCCTCCAAAATATCCCTATAGATTGTATATACTAAAGTAGTTTTTTTTAAGGGTAATTCAAATATATATACTTAAATGAGGTATTTTAGAAAATTAATACACAATTATTATAAATAACTAATTTAATAATCTTTTTTAATTTATTTAAATTAGTTAAATAGATCTTATATTAAGAATGAATAAAAGACATGTAGTAATATGTAATGATGTAAGGAATGAGCAGTAATGTCCATTTTTCAATTCATTAGGTATTAGGTATGGATGGAAGAGCATGAAATATCATGCAGTTATTATGTATCAAATGAGATCCTCTAAATTTATGATTAATCAAAACATTACGTAAGATCAAACGTAACACATGCATACGTGTCTTCATGGCTCAAATCCATTTGCAAAGCAAATGCATGAACAAACTTTGGGGAGTTTTTCTCTTTACGAAGATAATAAAAGTCAGGGGATTGAATCAGTAACCACAACTAGAAACCTAAACCCATTAACTTAATCAAATTTCTAAAATCAACTTTCGAACTGAAAAGCTGAGAATCCAATCGAAAGGAGGAATTTAAGTGACATCATTTTTTTTTTTTTTGAAAAGACAATTAAGGGCTATTGTGCAGGTTAGCCCGTGGCTGATGTGGGAGAAGAATGCCTCCACTAAAATCCCTCTCTACTTCCTCTCCACTTATTTTCTCCACCATTAGATTATCTTTTTATGGTTGATATTTAATATCTAAAAAATATTTTTTTAGTATTAAATAATAAAATATTTTAATAAAAATTTGCCATTAGTTGTGAACTATGCAAATCAAATTTATCTATTTTTTATTATTTAAAATTTAATATTATAATAACATTTTTATAGATATTAAATATCAACTATTAAAAGCTAATTTAATGATAGAGATATTAAGTGAAGAGGAAGGTTGTCCCACCATTTTTTGCAGTTTGGTCCCACATGTCCAACTCATTACTAGTTCTATTTAGGGCATAAAACTCAGCCTTCTCTCTATGAGTGGAGGTGTGGGGTACTATTTAATTTGGACTATAAGTTCTTGACAATGACTTTTCTCAATATCTCAATAAGTACGAGGTAGCTGTCTTTTTGCTCATATACAAGACAAGACACAAAGGACAAGAGGGATCAAAATTCGATACTTAAGCTAGGCTGTATATTTCTTCAAGCTCAAATGGCAGAATTCAATTTTTAATTGGTTAGGTGATAAAGTATTATCCAACTCATGAATATCAATGCAGTGAAACTTTGAGTGAACAACATATGAAAAATAAAACTTACCAAATGACGTATCCAATGACGTAATTGTAACTTGGGAAAAGAGATCCTATATATGCGTACCCATGGCTCAAATCCATTCCCATCACTGACGGTAGTCCACAATAAGAAAAGTGCCCAAACAATGATGTTCACCTTCGTGTTGTATTATTTCCTTCTTTCTCTTGCTTTCATTTTCACTTTCAAGCTCCTTCTTCAGAGTAAGAAGTTCAAAAACATCCCACCTGGTCCACCTTCCCTTCCCACCCTCGGCAACCTCCACCAACTGGAAAAACCACTTCACCAGGCCTTTCACCGGATTTCTCAACGTTATGGCCAAATCGTTTCTCTTTGGTTTGGCTCTCGTCTCGTCTTCGTTGTCTCGTCGTCTTCTGCAGTCCAAGAATGCTTCTCCAAAAACGACATCGTCCTGGCAAACCGGCCTCGCTTTCTCACCGGTGAGTATATCGCCTACAACTGCACCGCCTTACAGGTCGCTCCCTACGGCGACCACTGGCGCAACCTCCGCCGCATCGCGGCTGTTGAGGTGCTCTCAACCCACCGCCTCAACAAGTTCTTGGAAATGCGAAGTGATGAAATGAAGCGCCTGGTGCAGAAGCTTGCTCAAGTTTCGCACAAGGGGTTCACTAAAGTGGAGATGAAATCAAGGCTTTCAGAGATGACGTTCAACACTATAATGAGAATGATTTCAGGTAAGAGGTATTGGGGAGACGACTGTGAGGTGGGCGATGTGGAGGAGGCAAGAAAGTTTAGAGAGATTATAAAGGAGTTGGTGACACTAGGAGGGGCAAATAACCCTGCAGATTTCTTGCCCATACTTAGGTGGTTTGATTATAATAACTTGGAGAGGAGGCTCAAGAGTCTTGCCAAGAGAATCGATGGGTTCTTGCAAGGACTCATCGATGGGCATCGAAATTCAAAGCAGAGGGCAAATACTATGATAGATCATCTTTTAAGTCTCCAAGAATCACAACCCGAGTACTACACCGATCAAATTATTAAGGGTCTCGCATTGGTAAGTAAAAGCTACTCCTCCTAATTATATATTTAATTAAATTAAATAAATTAATTAATATTAGATATTTTTTAATTTAATATAATAATTTTTCTTAATTTTTCTATTTTTTTTTGATATTGTTGAGAGAATATTAATAGAGAGTCTTTAGAAAAAAATTATTAAGTATAAAAAATATATTTTATTTATACAATTAAAATTAATTAATGAATTGGAGCCTATATAATATTATTTTTGCCATTTGTGTTTAGCTGATGATATCGTTTTGTTTCTTTTCTTTAAGATTTGATTGCAACCTTATGTTGAAGTTGTGGGCACTGATTGTAGATATTCTAAAAAGCTGCAAGAACTAGTTCTAAGCAAAACTGTAAAAGGGGTAAAATATTATAGGAGTAAGTGCATGAAGAAATGGAATTATTTTGATTTGCTGATTTTGACGTGTAGGTTATGCTTTTTGCTGGAACTGATACATCAGCTACGACTTTAGAATGGGCGATGTCTAGTTTATTAAACAATCCTCATGTGTTGGAAAAGGCAAAGAAAGAAATAGACACTTATATTGGCCAAGAACGATTAATAGATGAACCAGACATCTCAAAACTACCATACCTACAAAGCATTATCTCTTAAACACTTCGATTGCATCCTGCAGCACCATTGTTGGTCCCACATGAAGCTTCAGATGACCGCACTATTGCAGGATATCACGTTCCACGTGGCACTATGGTACTAGTCAATGCTTGGGCTATTCATAGAGATCCTGAATTATGGAGTGATGCTTCAAGTTTTAAGCCAGAGAGGTTTGAGAAAGAAGGAGAAGCAAACAAGCTGATTCCATTCGGGTTGGGAGACGAGCATGTCCTGGTGCAGGTTTGGCTCAACGAACAGTGGGATTAACTTTGGGAATGTTAATTCAATGCTTCGAATGGAAACGAGCAAGTGAGGAAGAAATAGATATGAGAGAAGGATCTGGAATCACAATGCCAAAAATTATTCCTTTAGAGGCCATGTGTAAAGCTCGTCATCCAATAATCAACAAGCTTTCTGCTTCTGAAACCATTGCAGAGGATAGCTAAGGTAAGGAATTGTATCCGCAGGCGTGGAGTCGTGGGAGTTTAATTTCATTCTATAAAAAGTGCACTTTTAGTATTTGATACAATATATTGCAATAAGCGAACGGGAAGATCTATATGTACACAAATAATAATTCCCTTCGAGTTTTTCTTTCATGTTTTGTATAAACCGTATTCCTTGATCGCTCTTTCTTTGCTTTTGTTATTGCTTTTATGGATTGAGATTTCAAGTTCTTAGAGATAGAAATGAAGAAAATATACTCTATTGTAATTGTTAGCAGCCCCACCACTTTTGCAAACTACTTTGCTTATAGCAAGGGTTAAAATTCTATACAATTCTTTTTAGGAAAAAAAATTGCAAGTTTTACCACGGCTTTGTGGTCAGCTTGCTTATTAACAAGCCCTAGTCAATAAACTCGGCCAAACTTAGTTGTAGCTCAGTTACACTTGGCAAACTCGTCATTATAGAACTGAGTTAGAGTTCTAGCTAGTAAACAGTAAATCACATCAGAAAAAAATTGAAAACTAAAGCTAATATAAGGTAAAAAAGAAAATGAATCTTACTTATGAGCGGCTCAATTTTAAATGTCGACTCATTGTGCTGCGGTTTTCATTACTGTTCACACTTTTTACTTTTCCTTTCTTCACCCAAACTTTTGGTGAAATGTTGTCTTTTTCTGCAACATTTCATCCTTACCCATGACTTTATGAAGATATTGGATTTTGTTTTGTGATTTGAAGGGTATGTTTGGTTGAGAGGAACGAAAGGGAAAAATATTTTAATAGAAAAAAGAGGAGTAAAATAATTTTAATATTATCTTATTTTAATTGACTGGAAGGGAAAAGAATAGAAAAATTTTAATATTATTTTATTTAATTTATGAGGGAAGTAGAAAAAAATATTTTTATATGAATAATTTTACTTCTATTTTATTTAAGTCATTTTTTAAATTTTGTTAGAATATTTAATAAATTATATAAAATTATAATTTTATAATTATTAATATTAAATAAATATAAATATATTTATATTTATATATAATACTTACAAATATTATAATTACCCTTCCCTTCTAAATTTCTCAATTTTAGAGGGGAGGGAAATTTTAAATTTTTTTTTTCTAAAATTTTTATGTTACTAAATGAGGGGTAAAAATCCCTCAACCCTCCCCTCCTCTCCGTTTCCCTTCAACTAATAACTTTTAGCTTTTATTTTGTTTTTTAACTGAGTGAACAACTTATTTAACTAGTATATAAATTTAACGGAATATTCAAAGATAAACTACACATCATCTAATACCATAGATTTATTAAAATATAAATTTAACGGAATAATTTTTTCTTTTAATTTAAAATGACATCATTTTAAATTCAACAAAAAAGAAAAAAAATGAAATTTAAGATAATTAATTCCTCCAAAACTCTTTATTCATTAGTTCATTATATTAGTCATACTAGACATTTAAAACATACATAAAAGGATAAACCACTAGTTTAGCCAGCAAAACAAATTTCATCTCTTAAATTCACTTATATAATGTGTTTGGATTAAATTATTTAAATTATTTTACGTTAAACGAAATAAACATACGGAGGAGTTTTTTTTTTTAATTAAAAGAAAAACACATTTTTAAGTGCTTTTGGGATTCCCAAACAGGGACGGACCCATTTGCTTAGAGTAATAATGACAGATGACATAAAATTAATATAAGGAGTATCATCCTTGACATCAACAATGATCTCATAAACAAGCATATCTTCTATTATTTTATAAATAACAGCAGAAGAATAATTAATTAAGTATCGTGTAACATGAATACTAATGCAGTGAAGATTCAAGCTAAGCGAGCAACATGAAAAATAAAAGTCATGCGAATATATTACGTATCAAAAGACGTACTTTGAATTTGGGAAAGAGATTCTTCATCTATTATTAATCGAAACGTTACGTAAGATCAAACGCAACACAAGTAGCTCTATTACATAAATAACACGTTCAACACACATGATTTAAATTGTTGAGATTTTCAAATTTTAACTTGTAAATTTTTACATAATTTCTTTTTACTAAAAAGCGGTTAAAATATTATATTTATGTTAGATTATATATCTATTAAAATAAAGTTTATTAAAAATAAAAACATAAAATAATCCAATGACACTTAAATTTCACACAGTTACATAATTATATTAAAAAATAATAAAATATCACCAACTAGTACTAATATTAATGGAAGGAAATTATGTTGCTTAAGCAAGGGCATCGCTATCCTTTTACGATACTTAAAACGTAAATGACTTTTATATTTCCTAATAAATAATATATTTTTTAAAATTTAAATTTGTATTCTCATGAAAATAAAAATAATAATTAATTTGTAATAATTACTAATTAGTAAAATTAATTATTATTTATTTTTAACCAATCATAAAAATAATTAATTGATATTTAAAGAAAAATACAAATTCACTTGGTCGACGAAAGGAAGATTTGCTTATTGACTTGAGGAGACATGCCCACAAGGTAGATCAAACTAACTTTCAATAAGACGTGAAGAGAGACTTTTCATATTTTGGTCTTTTAGACAGTTTTGTTATAATTTAAATTGAATAGGCCTTACATTGAAAGTTTAAATTTTAAAATATTTTTAAAATATTAGGCTTTATATTGAAAAAAGTTGAGATTTTATACTTAGAATTAATATTAATCCTTAACTAGTTATTATATTTAAAATCAGATTAGTATTTCTTTCTTTTTTTCCCCCTACCTCTGAAATGTTGATGAGATGCTTAACTAGTAGAATTTCTGTTATAATATTAATACGTATACACAGTTTGTGACTTCAAACATGAACTCCAAAATAGAGATATGAGATTGAAAAATATTAAAGTGGAATAAATTTCTATTTTTATTTGACATACGGAATTGACCTAAAAAGCCACAGCTAATGACCTGCAATTATTTTTAATCACCTAGCTAGCTAGCTAGCTAGTAGCAGCACAAACATATGACAGATTTTTTTAATCAAAGAGTTATAATAATTAACTATTTATTCATTAATAATTATTAATACTAATCTTGATTGATGATTATCTATACGCAGAATGGAGTGGTGCTAGGTGGCGGTGGATATCCAGTGCAGGTCTTCACATTGGGTCCACATCCATTGTTGCATAATTCTTCTTTCTTTCCTGCAAATATCAAATCAAACCCATCAAGCTGAAGCTGAATGTAGGTTTAGATGTTAGTTAATGATGAACAAGGATACAATAAAATAATTAAATCAGTGAGAAAATATTTAATTTTTAATATATAATATATTTAATTAATTTATTAGATTAAAAAAGTTAGTTAAGTTAATTAATATGGCATACATCTTTATTATTTCCCTCTCTTTCTCTCTTGTTTAATTTTGATTTAGGGGGTATGAATATAATTTAGAAAATATTGATAAATATAAGAAAAACATATTATATTTAGAATCAAAATTAATTCTCTAATTAAATTATATATTAAAGATAAGAGGAGTATATATATATAGAGAGAGAGAGAGAGTTAGATCCGTGATTGTTTGGAGCAAGAGGAGAAAGTATAGGAACTAACATACAGGAGATTGATTTGACTAAAGTATCTTACCATTAGGATCAGCAATGAGTAGTTGAGCAAAATTGAAAGAGAAAGACAAGAAAATTAAAGCTAAAAGCAACACTAATCGAAGCCCCACTTGTTTCATGTTTAGTATATATTGTTGTTTATGATAAGGCCTCTATATATATAAACTGAAGAATCTCTAGGACAAAAGATATTTAACTGTTCCTGGTCTTCTCATCTCCTAAAGTCATTCCCTAAACTTTACGACATTGAAAAATTAGAAGTTGAAACTTGAAATAGATCCCTAAACATAATGAATATCTCCAAAAAATAAAATGAAAAAACATTGCTTAAAAACAATGAGGACATTCAAGGGAAAGACTCTTTTATTTAACCAAAAAAAAAAAAAAAGACACTTGTATCACCTATGCTCTTTAAACGAGGGTTTGAAAATTTTTATAAGGATTTAGCGACTGACAAACCCATATTTTTATATATTAATTCATATTATTTTAGTAGGTTTTTGTTAACATTGTGGTCCTTAATTTTATTATTTATGCACCAATTGAATTAATATGACTTATATTCAATTAGTGCTTAATAGGGGCATAATTATCATAATTTTATGATTTATCCCAAATAATTATTTTTAGAATAAAAGATATTACATTATTGTGATTTTATATTTCAGAAATTTAGGAAAAATCAGAATTCACAAATGACAACAAAGGACTATAAAATTAGAAATTATACAATAGGATCCATGGGCCAAACCTTACAGTTTAACCCATTAGGTTTTTTGTCCCATTCTAATTGCTTTTAAAAAGCAACTCAAGCACATGGGAAAAGGAGGCCGCAGAAGTGAATTTGATTTGAAAAGAAAAGAAAAGACGCAAGGGTGCAGAACTAAGGCGAATGTGTGCTGCGGCGGAAAAAGAATTGAAAAGGCAGAGAAAGAAGGTACGCACAGTGGAGGCCAGCAAAAGCAAAGTGAATTAGAAAGGAAAGACACACATGCAGGGGTTGCGAGAAGCAAAGGGAATTGAATTGAAGAAGGAAAGAAATAGAAGCTGCAACAGGGACGCAAAACGGATTGCAATAACATAACTCTATTTCCTCTTGCCGTTAATCATGTCTTCTAATAAAAGCTTGAAGTTGGTGGTGATCTCCATATGTGGCTAGTTCATCTTAATTCTCTAATTCAATATCAAAGGCATGAGTTTGGAATCTCAAAGGGGAGTATAAGTTACTCTAATTCTCTACCTAATAATTATATTATGACTCCTAGGTCTTAGGAATAATTTTATAATTATTAGAAATGTTTAGAATGATTTATTTGTATTTATTGAGGATTATTGTGACTGAATTTTTGCTTGACATTTGACATTAATCTTTAATTAACTTTAATTTCATTTACTTTGATCTGGGTCAGACATTGTATTGAGATTATTGGGAATATTTTGTGATTTTTCAAGGTGGATTGAATTATTGGATCGTTGTGTCTCTTGTTAGCTTAAATTCTATTTTATGAATTATTGAGTTATAATTAAGCATTGGTTTTTAATATCTTTAGTCCTATTTTATTATTCTGGTGGCAGTTAATAAATTAGGATTTAGAAAATATTTTGTGACAATTCGAGGTGGCTCGATTATTGGATTAAAAGCTTAATTATAATTCTTAATTTATTGTTTATAACTCCCATATCTTTTAAAGCTATGATTGCATGCGTTATTGAATTGGAGGATTGTTTTTATTATTATTAATCACCCTTGAGTTTATTCTATTCACTTATTATCATTCATTGTTCCTTTCTTTAAACCAAAAATACCAAAAATATTTTCTTTAAATCTATTTTAATTCATTGCATTTAGTTGTTAGTCAATCAAAATAAATCCCATTTTCTAATTTAGGTTGCATTGCATTTAGTTACTTAGGAATTTTATTTCACATTTTGGCTCCTCAGAGAGAACGACCCGAGGTTGCACTATACGCAATCCTTAGTTTAAATTTTTGAAGTAACCCCAAGGCGACATCGGTTCAAGGTTGTTTCAAGTGGCGTCGTTGCCGGGGAGCCAAGGAATTGATTCTCTAGTAACTAAGTGTCAAGTAACATTTTTTGGGATTAATTCAATATCTGAGCCAGTCTTAGTTAATTTGCGTAACATTTGCATTTGCATTTTTGCTTGCATTATCTATTCAAAAAAAAAAGTTCCAATTTCTTTGGTTTGTTTATTTTTCTTTTATTTCAGATTTTTTTAGCTGACTGCTACTGTTTATGCCTAGAAGTGATAGGGCTTTACCTCTGATTCCCTTAAATCTTCAAATTGAAAAGTCTGTGAAAAAGATTAGAAGAAAGAAGAGATTAGAGGGTATAAGTCAAGTTATTGTCGAGGAGGGGCATATTTCACAAGAGTCAAGTTTGTCATCTAGTGAACAAGAGTCTAGTGAGAGAGCTACCTCTAGTGAACACGTGTCTGTTAGTGCTTTTGAATTAGAACAAGAAACCATGGATGGTCCAAACGGTAACAATGGTTATAATGGGTTTAATGGGAATAACGGACATGGTGAGAATAACTTAGGAAATAATGGTGAGGATGATAGAAGCATGAGGGAGATTGATAATTCTAATGTTGATTATGATCCTTATGGCTTTTATACTGATAATGTGAACTTTGAAATTAAAGGAGCATTAATTTCTTCCTTACCTAAATTTCATGGCTTTGCAGGTGATGATCCACACAGGCATTTGAAGACTATGCATATGGTGTGCTCTTCCATGAAATCGCCCACAGCTAATCTTCAAGATGTATTGAGGAGAGCATTTCATTTTACTTTAGAAGGCAAGGCCAAGGAGTGGCTTTACACGCTACCTCAATATTTTACTACATTGACTTGGGATCAGTTGAAAGGAGCATTCTTGGATGAATATTTCCCTGCATCTAAAACTTCAAGGCTGAAAAAAGAGATAACTAGTGTGGTCCAACGGGATAAGAATCCATGCATGAGTATTGGACCAGGTTCATCACACTTCTAGCTCAGTGTCCACACCACAATATTTCAAAGAATGATCTGGTTAATTCTTTATATGAAGGGCTACTTCCACATCATAAGCCCTCAATTCATGCTGCTGCAAATGGTTCTCTGAGAGAATTGAGTCCCAATGCTGCATGGGACCTAATTCAAAAGATGGCTACCAATGACTCTCAATCTGGAGACACAAGAAAAGTGTATAATACCTCTTCGGTTTCTTCCCAAGATATTCTTGCTGAAATTGCTGCTTTGGGGAACCGAATGGAAAAAAGACTCAGTATTTTGGAGAATAATGTGAATGCCAAACAGGTTAATTCAATGGGTCACTCTCAAGCTATAGTTACTGGTTGTGAGTACTGTGGGTCAATGATGCACGCCTCGAATACTTGTTCTCGATATGAAGAGATTTTTTCCCTATACCAAAATAGGAATGGTCCATATCAAAAGAGGGATCCTTACTCTAACACTTATAATCCAGGTTGGAGAGATCATCCTAACTTTAGATGGGGTGGAAATCAAGGCAACCCTCAAGGGAATTTCTCAAATCAAGTGGTACCTAATCAAGGGGCATCTTCTTCTTTGTCTGGAGGTAATGAACTTGGTATGATTGTGAAAGGTATTACTGAGCTCAATTCAAAGTTTGACAATCATAAGTCACAGACTGAGGCAAAGTTACATGCTATGGAGAATAAGATGGACTCATGTCTACAAAATGTGTTCTCTAAATTGGAGCAAATGGAGACTAAGCATGAGAATTTGAATGCTTTTGTTTCTCAATTCTCCAACAATTTGAGTGAACAACAAGCAAAGAGCAGTGGTTCTATACCCTCCAACACAGTGATAAATTCAAAATCTTTGAATGCAATCACACTGAAAAGTGGTAAGAAAATTGGGCCAAAGAATGTACAATTCAAAGAACTTGAAGAGGACGAAGAGCAGGTTGATGAGGAAATAGAAGCTGAGTCTCCTCCTGCCAAAACTACTCAAGAAACTTCCCAAGCTGAGAAAGAAGCTTCTATCCATTCTGAAGTCCTACAAGAAAAGAAGCTCTTGGAGAAGTGTCTGAAACAACCAATGGTGCAAACTGATGAAGAGGCAACAACTATTATAAAGGGACCAATGGAGAAAGGATCACCTTCCAACTCCAAAGGTGATGAGGTAAATATTCGTGACTTGCCTTTTCCTAATTCTTATTTGGTTAGTAAAAAGATTGTTGAAAAGAAAGATAATGATGAATTGTTTGAAATGTTTAGCAAACTTGAGGTTAATGTGCCATTGCTTGAATTGATTAAAAAGATGCCTAAGTGTGCTAAATTCTTGAAAGACCTATGTACAAACAAGAGAAAGTTTAGGCATAGTGAGAGAATCCAACTGGGGTTGAGTGTTAGTGCCTTATTTAAGCCACAACTGCCTATTAAATGTAAAGACCCAGGTTCCTACACTATACCTTGTACCATAGGTAGAACTACAATTTCCCATGCCCTGCTAGACTTAGGTGCAGCAATTAATGTCATGCCGACCTCTGTTTATAAAACTTTGGGTATTAAAGCTTTGAAAGACACTAGTGTAGTGCTTGGCCTAGCTGATAGGACGGTGAGATACCCTAAAGGTATTCTTGAGGACATTCTTGTGCAAGTAAAAGGTCTTGTTTCCCAGCTGACTTTTATGTTCTTGATATGACTAATGACCTTCCCACTGAGAGTACTTTGATTCTAGGTAGACCTTTCCTTTTAACTGCTGAGACAATAATTAACATGAAAAAGGGTCTTATCACTATGGGGATTGGGGATCAAGAAGTGCAATTTAATCTTTCAGAAGCTATGAATCATGGTTATGAAGATTGCTCTTATTTGGGAATTAATTCAATTGAATGTCATGACATGGACCACTTACATGAGACTAATATGAATGTACCTCACTTGTGTGACATGGTTATGAAGCATGATGATGCTTTTACTTATTTATCTTCTGCCCACTCTTCTCATGTCTGTGCATGTGAAGGTGGTGTATCATGTGCCTATTGTTTAGAGATAGATAGTTGGCTTTCCTCTACTCATAATTTTGATGTACCATGTTGCTTTGACTTTAATATTACTGCTGATTCTACACTTGATAGCCTTGAGAAAGGAGTATTGCTTGATTTTGTAGGAACTGATGATAAGGAGGAAGATGCACAAGCTATGAATATAGCTTCCCCATTGAGTGGCACTGGAACATTAGAAGAGGATAGCAGTGATTCTGCTACTGCCTTAATCCTTTCTAGTCCCACTCTCTCTTCTAATTTATTTTCTTTTTCTATTGATCAGACTGACCCTAACTCTCATATTTCTAGGTCATCTGATGGTGGCACTGAGTCAGGAAGTGGAGAAAATATACATCATCCTGAGCTTATATCTCCTTCCCCAAGCCACATGGATACACCACTCGCTTTGAATGCACTTGATATAACAAAGATGATTCTGTCTATTGTGCAACCCCCTGATTTAGAATTGAAACCCCTCCCTTCTAACTTGAAATATGTTTTTCTTGCTGATGATTGTAAATTGCCTGTTATTATTTCCAGTTCTTTGAGTAGTTATGAAGAAGAGAGATTAGTTTCAGTGTTGAAAAGATATAAAAGGGCTATTAGTTGGTCTTTAGGGGACATACCAGGGATTGATCCCTTGGTTTGTACACACAAGATCCTTTTAGCTGAAGGGTCAAAGCCAGTTAAACAGCTACCAAGGAGGTCAAATCCTCTTATTCATGATGTGATTAAAAAGGAGGTATCTAAATTACTGAGTGCTGGGATCATATATGCAATTTCAGACAGTGAGTGGGTAAGTCCGATACATGTAGTACCAAAGAAGAGCGGTATCACAGTAGTGAAAAATGAGAATAATGAACTTATTCCAACAAGAGTTTAGAATGCTTGGAGAATGTGTATAGACTATAGGAAGTTGAATGAAGCAACTAGGAAGGATCATTTTCCATTGCCTTTCATTGATCAAATGTTGGAAAGAATATCTGGTAAATCTCACTATTATTTCTTGGATGGTTTTTCAGGTTATTTCCAGGTATCAATTGCACCTGCAGATCAAGACAAGACTACTTTTACATGTCCTTTTGGCACCTATGCATATCGAAGGATGCCATTTGGGTTGTGTAATACTCCAGGCACTTTTCAAAGGTGTATGATGGCGATCTTTAGTGATTTATTAGAGCGTAATATGGAGGTTTTCATGGATGACTTCACCGTCTATGGTGATAGCTTTGATGATTGTTTACTTAGTCTTGAGCATGTTCTTGATAGATGTATTGAGAAAAAGTTGGTTTTGAATTATGAAAAATGTCATTTCATGGTAGATAGTGGCATAGTGCTTGGTCACCGCATCTCTCAAAAGGGGATTGAGATTGATAAAGCCAAGATTGAAGTAATTTCTTCACTTCCCTATCCTACTTGTCTTAAAGATTTGAGGTCTTTCTTGGGGCATGCTGGGTTTTATTGACGCTTTGTAAAAGATTTTAGTAAAATTGCTTTACCCCTCTCTACGCTTTTGAGAAAAGATGTTGATTTTCACTTTGATGATGAGTGTAGATATGCCTTTGACTCATTGAAATCTTTACTTATTTCACCTCCTATTCTCACTGCACCTAATTGGGATTTAGCTTTTGAATTGTCTTGTGATGCTTCTAACTTTGCAGTAGGTGCTATGCTTGGTCAGAGGGAGGATAAGCTATCTAGAGTGATAGCCTATGCCTCCAAGACACTTGACCCCGCTCAAGTGAATTACACCACAACTGAGAAGGAACTTTTTGCTATAGTCTTTGCTTTAGATAAGTTTAGACAATATCTGATAAATTCTCGAGTAGTTGTTTTTACAGATCATGCAGCAGTGCGTTACTTGTTCAAGAAGCCTCAGTCTAAACTAAGACTATTGAGATGGACTTTATTGCTACAAGAGTTCGACATTGAAATTAGAGATAGAGCTGGAGCAGAGAATCATGTGGCTGACCACCTTAGTCGATTACCTGAAGGTACCAAAGGAGTTGACTCCTCTGATCTTACTGTTGATTCCTTTCCTGACTCTGCACTCTTTGCCTTAGCTGTTCAGGAGCCTTGGTACTCTAATATTGTTAACTATGTTGTCACTAATCTTGTACCACCTTCTATGTCTAAGTTTCAGGTTGATAAGCTGAAGAGGGAGGCAAGATATTATATCTGGGATTCTCAAATTCTTTGGAAGTAATGCATTGATCAGATCATCAGACGATGTGTTCCTAACAATGAGATTCACTCTATCCTTACCTTTGCACATTCTTTATCTTGTGGGGGACATTTTAGTGCTAATAGGACTGCTAGGAAGGTTTTAGAATGTGGAGTTTACTGGCCTACTTTATTCAAAGATGCTTATGTTTTCTGTAAGTCTTGTGATAAGTGCCAAATGTTTGGAAGTTTAGGTAGAAAGCATGAAATACCTTTAAGACCTATGCATTTTTGTGAAATTTTTGATGTCTGGGGCATAGATTTCATGGGTCCTTTTCCTCCATCATTTGGGTATTCATATATATTACTTGCAGTAGATTATGTGTCTAGGTGGGTAGAGGCAGTGCCAACTAGGAAAAATGATGCTTCTACTATTGCCAAGTTCTTACGCTCTCATATTTTTTATAGGTACGGCATTCCAAGAGCAATCGTCAGTGACCAAGGAACACATTTCTGCAATAGGACCATAAAGTCTCTACTTGCTAAACATGGAGTTAATCACAAGCTGGCAACTCCGTACCACCCTCAGACAAATGGATTAGCTGAAGTCTCTAATCGGGAAGTCAAACGAATACTAGAAAAGATTGTGAAACCATCCCATGAAGATTGGAGTGAAAGGCTTGAGGAGGCACTGTGGGCTTACAGGACTGCCTATAAAACCCCTATAGGCATGTCTCCTTTTCGGTTGCTCTATGGTAAGTCTTGTCATCTAGGCGATCAAGGCATGTGATGCAGACCTTGAATCCTCACTTGAAAACCGAACGATGCAACTCCAAGAGCTCAAAGAGATGAGACTCGAATCCTATGATAATGCCAGAATCTACAAAGATAAGCTGAAAATGATTCATGACAAACCGATTTTGAGAAAACAATTCCATGAAGGTGACAAAGTTCTAAAATTCAGGGCCCGGTTGAAGTTGATGCCTGGGAAGTTTGTCACCAAGTGGGAGGGCCCTTTTAGAGTTACCAAAGTGCATTCTTTTGGTACGGTAGAGCTGGTGGATGAAGCAATAGGTCATATTTCACAAGTCAATGGTCATCTGCTTAAGCACTACCATGAGAATCAGAGACCTCCCTAATTGCACGGTTGTTCCTTTCCACCTTTCTCCTTTACTTTCTCTTGTATTGCTATAATATCTGTTTGCTAAGATAGTTAGGAGCAAGTGTGGGGGAGGGACCATCACAGTAGTTTTAGATTTATTTGCTTTCTGTCTTTTAACAAATTCTTAGAATAGGTTGCATTTTAAAGATTTCTTAGTTTTATATTAGTTTTTCTTTGAATAAAGCTTCATTCCCTTTTAGCTCATGATTCTAATCATTTTCCCTTCTCCCTTTGATATATGCTTTAGTGATGTGTTGAGGACAACGCATGGTTTAAGTGTGGGGGAAGGATTGCTTTTGCTAATTTGTGTTGCCACTGCTTGCATTACCAAAATATGAAAAATTCAAAAATTTTGAACTTGTTGAGCTTAATTGACTAGATTTTTTGATGCTGTATGAGCGAATTGTTTCTGTGATTCCCACCTTCCACTTGACTTTTGCAATCATTGGGCTTTACTTTCAAATCATTATTTCTTTATGCATGTGAACATTGGCATATCTAGGTGAGAATATAATTTTGACTTGTGTAGTTTTTATTCATAATTAGTTAGCATAGTGGAGTGTCTTTGATACAGTGTTATTAACCTTGTTTCATAGCTTGATCTTAGGGAGGAAACATCTTAGAGAAAGTCTTGTTGGAAGGATTATTGAGCCTTAATTTTCTTTCTTATCTTGTGTGAATTCCTCCTAACTTTGGTTAACCTCTAGAACTTGTCTAGATTCTTTTTCAAAGCTGCATTAATACCTAGAATTATGAATATGATATGGGCATTCAATTCTAAACCCTTTTACCCAAACACAAGCTATCTCAATTAACCTTTGCTTACCCCTTTGAGCCCATCACTTTCATTTTATTCCATTAATTTTGAACAAGTGCTTTGCATGAGTTATAGTATGTTTGTTATGATTAACTATGTACTATTGAAAGTTGCTATCTTTATCTTTTTTTTAGTTAGTTTGCCAACAAAGAAAAAGGGAGAAAAGAAATAGAAAAGACAAGAAAAAGAAAAAGAAAATGTGCAAAAAAAAAAGACAAAAAAAAAGAAAGAAGTTGAAAAAAAAGAAGAAAGAGAGAAAAATAAAAGAAAAAGAAAAATTGGTAATAAGGCATCCTTTAGTAGTTGAAGATTAATGTTTATTATTCATTTGATAGTCACATGTTATCTTACTTTGAACTATTTCTTAATACTCATGCATTAAACTTGTTCTACATTTCATTCCATCCATTCATTAGCCTTTCACCAACATTACAACCCAATAAGTCCCCTTGATCATGAATCTATGGTATGTTAGTAGTGGAGATAGTAGAATGTTTACAAGCCTATGGTAGGTGCTAATCTAGGTGGATTGAGTGAAAATTCCTTATACTTGAGAGTTGAGTAAAACACTTATACCTATGAGAGATTTATTATGTTTTCTTCCCTCTATCTTGTTATGTCTTGAGTTACTTTCCTTACATCAAAGCATTCCATGACTGTTGATTGATTTGGGATAGGAGTTACTTGAGTTAATTATATATTCTTACCTTGACAGTTTCATGTTTATTTGCATTGAGTATAACTGTTGGGATTCCTTTGAGTATATTTTGCCCAGGAGTGCAAAAGGCTAAGTGTGGGGGAGTTGATAAATCCATATTTTTATATATTAATTCATATCATTTTAGTGGGTTTTTGTCAACATTGTGGTCCTTAATTTTATTATTTATGCACTAATTGAATTAATATGACTTATATTGAATTAGTGCTTAATAGGGGCATAATTGTCATAATTTTATGATTTCTCCTAAATAATTATTTTTGGAATAAAAAATATTATATTGTTGTGACTTTATATTTCAAAAATTTAGAAAAAAATCAGAATTCACAAATGACAAAAAAGGACCATAAAACTAGGAATTACACAATAGGATCCATGGGCCAAACCTTGCAGTTTAGCCCATTAGGTTTTGTCCTATTATGACTTTTTAAAAAGTCACTCATGCACAAGACGCACACACACGACGGCTAGCAAAGAGCAAAAGGGAATTGAAAGGAAAAGCAACACACACATGCGTGGGAGAGACGCTGGGCAGAATTGAGAGAATTAAGAGAACAAGACGCTGCTGCAACAGTGAGGGCGTACAGGAAAGGTGAATTGAAGGAAAAATCACTCACACACACCGTACTGCCGCAAGAAGGAGAACACGCACAGGAGCCCCAAAAATCCATTATCTATGGCTAAGCTCTTAAAATTGGTGTTAATCTTTGTAGCTATGCGTGGCTAAACATCTAAATTCTCTAATTCAATGGCAAAGGCATGAGCTTGGGATCTCAAAGGGGAGTATAAGTTACTCTAATTCTCTACCTAATAATTATATTATGATTCCTAGGTCTTAGGATTAATTTTATAATTATTGGGAATGTTTAGAATGATTTATTTGTATTTATTGAGGATTATTGTGACTGAATTTTTGCTTGACATTTGACATTAATCTTTAATTAACTTTAATTTCATTTACTTTGATCTGGGTTAGACATTGAATTGAGATTATTGTGAATATTTTGTGATTTTTCAAGGTGGCTTGAATTATTGGATCGTTGTGTCTCTTGTTGGCTTAAATTCTATTTTATGAATTATTGAGTTATAATTAAGCATTGGTTTTTAATATCTTTAGTCCTATTTTATTATTCTTGTGGCAGTTAATAAATTAGGATTTAGAAAATATTTTGTGACAATTCGAGGTGGCTCGATTGTTGGATTAAAAACTTACTTATAATTCTTAATTCATTGTTTATAACTCTCATATCTTTTGAAGCTATGATTGCCTCGTTATTGAATTTGAGGATTTTTTTATTATTATTAATCACCTTTGATTTATTTCTTTTCACTCATTATCACTTATTATTCCTTCCTTCAAACCAAAAATACCAAAAATATTTTCTTTAAATTTATTTTAATTCATTGTATTTAGTTGTTAGTCAATCAAAATAAATTCCATTTTCTAATTTAGGTTGCATTACATTTAGTTACTTAGTAATTTTATTTCACATTTTGGCTCATTAGAGAGAACGACCCGAGGTTGCACTATACGCAATCCTTGGTTTAAATTTTTGAAGTAACCCCAAGGCGACATCAGTTCAAGGTTGTTTCAGCGACAATGCTTAAGGAACGTAAGGATTTCAAGATTGCAAAAAGGAGGTAAGGAAACGTAAGGAAAGTCGGGAGATTTGAATCAAATAGATGTATAAAGGCTGAAGAAGGTAAAATTTTAATTTAGATGAGAGACTTCTTTTATCAATGATGGAGGAGGTGGTTTGACTTGTGAAAAAAATAGATTATTATATTTACATAATATTAAAATTTGATTATTAATACTCCTCAAATCTTTAATATATAATTTAATTAGAGAGTTAATCTTGATCTTAAATATAATACATATTTTATATATATATCATTTTTTTAAATTATCTCTATTGATATTATTTCAATAATAATTAAGTGAGAGAGGGAAGGAAGGAGTTAATGAAAATGATTAATATATTTTAGAAAAAATATATCATATTACTTAACTTCTTTAATCTAATTAAATTAATTAAATAGATATTATATTAAAGATCGGATGAGTATTATTTATATACCTCAACTAGTAATTTCGACTAAGAATCCCAGCTCAATCCTAATTTAAAATGGTTACAAGAATTTGCAAAAACAAATAAATAAATTATAAGGAAATAAATCAATGGCCGAATTCTTCAGTACTCGAACGAAATCTCTAATAATAGAACATGAAGCTAAGAAATGGCCAAACGAATAGAAGAGATTCATGAATGGAGTCTATTTGTGAGATCCTCCCATGTCCTCTGTTCTCTAAAATCCATGAATGGAGAAGATCCAAGTGGCTAAAGATTAACTCATCTGAGACTGCAAACATGACAAATGGAGTCTCACCTCTCCATTCTCCTCCAAATTTCAGATGAGAGTGATCAAATACATGAACCAGAAGCTTAGAAGGGACTAATCTTGCCGGCCAACTTCAATAAAAACTCAGGACAAACCCGTCTTCTCGAGGGCGCCATTGCGTCCTGTGTATGACAGAAAGTACGTGTTAAAATAGGCCGTCTTTACCACCTCGCAATGGATCCTGTTCATGATCAGCATGTAATAATTCATTGAACAAGCAATTGGAGCCAAGTATACAGTTGACATTTGATAAGAAGAAAGGACGAGATATATAAAGAGAAAATCTCCCATTGGGAAAGTATTGAGTATATAAACACCTTATTCGAAGCACTCCACATCAAAAAATATTATATCTAGTAGAATAGTTTAGTCTCTCACTTTGAATCCTATTGAGAAATACGTTTAATCCCAATATAAAAATACATGTGATTATTAAAAAGAGTACAACACCAGCTCATAAATTTAAGAATTATATATTTCTTACACTCAAAAGTTCACGAGCAAACTTTCCTTAGACTTCCCATGAAATCTAGGTAGGAAGACATCATTCTTCAAAATAGAAATGATAATCAAAAGCTGCAACAACATACACACGCTTATGAAACAGAAACAGGACACCAATTTATTTGATAATGGATCATTAAGAGAGTGCAATGATCTCCCTACCACTACGCAAAAGGACAAAATTATTACTACTACTATTACTACTACTATTCTCCTTACTTCTTAAAGCCATGACAGTTATAGCTAGAGCTGCGAAAATGAGTTCAACTTGCGGGCTGAGTCCATTTTCTACTAAAACGGGTCAAGAACAGGCTGACATTTTGCCAACTCATTTTAGGGCGAGCTGTTAGCGAGCTGACCCATTTTTAAGCGGACCAGCTCGTCAACCCTTTTTTTAAATTAAATTATTAATATTATTATTTATTTTATCTAAATATTACTTTGAATACTTTTATTATTGAATACTAATAAAGATAACTACTTATTTGTTAATATATGTTGACATATTATAATTGATTAATATTATATTAATATTTATTTAGATTTATGGTTATAAAATTTGAGATTTTTATGTAAAAAATAAAAAATTTTAAGAGTATAACATTAATAATTTTTTAATTATACTAATATAATATTAGAAATTTTTTATTAATATTTTAAAAATTTTTTTTAAAAAAAAAAAGAGCGGACTGCAGGCTAGACCGTTTCACCTCTGGTTATAGCGACCTCACGGAGCTTTTGAATTTGGGTTTGATGGAAGGCATCCAACCAACAGGAACCCAGACGACATATACCGGCAGAGGCGTAAGCATCGTTGGCGAATTTACTGACGTCCTCTGATCTGCATAATGATTCTATAATATTTACATGTAAGTTTAATAAGTCAACAAATCACAAACCGTAACCTCACGTGTAAGAAAGATTTAAGGGAGGTGCTCAGCATCATTGAACTAAAAGATCCCTAACCATAATTAAAAATAATTAATCAAAAATAATAATTAATTAAAAATAATTTCATAATTGACGCAAGAAGCTAGAGGCAGCGAATGAGATTGAGAGAGGAAAAAAAGCACCAAAATAAACGAAGTTGTTACCTATTAATAGATGTGCCTGAATGAAATTGGATCTAAATTTTGATAAAAGGAATTTATAAAAGGTTATTAATATCAAGATGATTTTTTTAAAATTAAAAAGTCTCAATAAAATTTTAGAAAAAAAATAATCTTTAAAAATATTTTTAGAGCTCAAGAAAATTATGGAAAAATAATGAAAAGAGTATTTTGAGGATCTAAAAAATTATGGAAGATGTTATTTCTTCAAAAGAAGTCCAAATAATTTAATAACTATTTTTTAAGAATTAAAAATTTATCTTTTTAAAAAATTTAAGAAAAATATACAAAAATTATCATTTCTCCTTAAAATTTTAGATAAACTATATTATGGATTGGAGAATTTATAAAAAAAATCTGAATTTTGATATGTGATATAATTTTTAAGAAATTTATAATACTCAAAAAAATTAAAAAGAGTATGATAAAGTAATAAATAAATTTTTGTGTTAAGTAAAAAATTTGGTATCATTTATTTGACATAAAAAGGACATATGGCATCCTCTCATGTAACCTCTCTCCCACCTGCTAGTGGCTTCCTTCAGCCAACACCTCACCCACGTCTCTCTACACATCTCTCACCAGATTAGCCTTCTCCTATTTCTTCTAAAAGCCCGTGATCCGCAAAAAAAAAAAAAACAAGGCAGCTGAGACTGTTTAGATGCGAGAAGAGGTGGGAGAGTGAGAGAGCAGTGGAGGGACGTGAGGCAGAGGGGTGTTGCTGAAGACGGAAGAGTGGCGGCGAGCTACAGTGGGAGTGAGAGATAGAGAGAGGGAGGGAGAGAGCACGACGGGAGAAGCAAAAATCTCAGGAAACGAGGTTGACGGCGTCAGTGTTGGAAGAGGAGATCTTTCATGCAATCAATGAGTTAAACTGAGGTAAGTCTCCTCAACATTCTCCCTCAAATTTTGATCTCTGAGCTTCCGGTGGGGTTGTGCACTGTACCTGTTTAAAATGAAAAAGAACAGAGTCTGGCTTCGATTTGTACTGTAAGAAAGCAGATACTTGCGTTTCTGGGTTTGGTTTCTCTGGATTTTAATTTTAAGTTAGATGTTTGTTTGAGGTATTAATTTTCTAAATACAGAGGACTTGTTGCTGGTCTGGTAGCTTTGGGTGTTTGAAATTTGGTAACAGAATTTGTGGAGGATGAAAATCTGATTTGATATAGGAAGCGCAGTTTTGGTTTTAGAATTTATAAATACAAAGGTTTTATAGGATATGTATACGTATGCATATCTGCTACTGGTTTTGGGGGATTGTGTAGGCATTTGATCTGTGTGTATGTGTGGTCTCTGTTGTGGGTTTGAGTTTAGAAAAACCTAGGATTTATTGGTTAAGTCTGAAGCTATGGTTTTAGTAAGAGAAAATCAAATAACAAGAGAAATAACCATAGTCAAGCATAGATTGAAGCTTACATTGGTGATATTCGACATTGATTGTGTCTAGTGAGCTTGTACGATAGAGTTTTGAAATTTTAGAGGCTTGCAAAATGAATAAAAGCTTAGTGTTTTGAGGAGTATGTGTTAAAGTTATATAGAATGGAATAGAGTTGGAATATCCTGTATTATAGATTAGAGCAAGGCAATATGATATATTTGATCATGGAATTAAATTTTACTTGCTGTTTTTGCAAGATATATAACGGCAGTGGCTGTCTGAAAGGTTGAAAGAAGAAGTATTTTATTGTTATTATAGAACATGATTTAAGTTGGTTCGGCAGATTAGATTCTTAGGCATGCAGCTTTCGGATAGGGGAATTTGATTCAAAGACCCGTTGTTTCTGGATTGTGATTTTGCTGCTGTCATGAGTTGGAATAAGTGTTGGAAACAAAGTTATTGACAAGAATCTAACTAGAAAGTTAAGTTAAATATAAGTAGGCATATTTGTTGGTTGAGACTGAAGCTATGAATTCAGGCCGGTGAAATTTTGAAAGATGTTCAACATAGAATTCAGGCCGGGTGGTTTAAATGGAGAAAGGCTATTAGGGTTATATGTGATCGGAAGGTACAAGATAAAGTAAAAGGAAAGTTTTATCGCACTGCTATAAGACCAGCAATGTTTTATGGAAGTGAATGCTGGGCTTTAAAAGGACAGCAAGAGCATAAAGTTGGGGTAGCTGAGATGAGGATGTTGAGATGGATGTATGGGCATACAAGAAAAGATAAGATTTGTAATGAACATATACGGGGAAGAGTTGGAGTGGCACCTATTGAAGAGAAAATGGTAGAGAACCCTCTTAGGTGGTTTGGACACGTACAAAGAAGGCTAAGGGATGCGCCAGTGAAGAGGTTGGATCAAACAATATGAACACCGGTTAAAAGGAGTAGAGGAAAGTCAAAGAGAACGCTTAAAGAGGTCATTGAGCGGGATCTCCTGGTCAATAATCTATCTAAGGATTTAGTTTTTGATAGAGCACAATGACGTCGTATGATCCATGTAGCCGACCCCATTTAATGGGATAAGGCTTGTTATTGTTGTTGTTGTATTTGTTGATTGAGGCTAAGGGACTTTTACTCCCGATTTACTGTTCTAGGAGAGTGACACAAATTTCAAGAATTGGAGTTGTTTTGGGATATTATGATGCTGACTTGAGGAGTGAATTATGAAGGGTAATAGCTAAAGAATTAATTGGTTAACTTATGCTTGAATGGTTAAGTTGTGTTGGGAGTTGTAAGCTATTACAGTATGATCTGAGGTTTCAAAGTAATTTTTAGATTGATGTTATTTAAGCTGGAAATTCCAGATTATAAGATATGATTAAGTAGATGAGGAGTTGATTTTATTAGCTTAAAAGTTGATAGTTATGTAAGTATATGAAGTAAGCTTTGAAGAAAGCTTGTAATAAAGTATAAAATTAATGTTGGGTTGAGTTTTGAAAGAGGGAAATGCTAAAGGGTGAAGTATGGAAGCTATAGACATAAAAAGGGGTGATATATATGGCGAATTTATTATGAGCATAACGAATTGAAGGGAATAGTTTTTGATGATGTACCAAAAGCTTTGGAAAAGGGGCATGGCATGGGCATAAAGATATACATATATTCTATTGGTAGCAGATTGGCATAAAGGTTTATATTTGGAAACACAAACTTTGGGGAGCTAAGAAAATATTTATCCGGAGTTTTGGAAATAAAAGAATACGCATACATTTATGCCCTTGTCTAAGATAAACAGTAAATTAAAGAAGAGCGTTAAGGAGAGTGGAGGATTTAAGGGAGTTATGAGGAAAGTTTATTATGTAAATGTTTTAGTGCTAAGGTTAAAGTATTAATAAACCTTACAAAATAATTGTATAGGTTTTGATATTTGTTCGAGCCCACCAAGATGAGAAAGAAATATTGGAAAGGTAAATTCGGAAGAAGGAGATCCAAGTAATAACACTTTCTTTTCATACATGTATGTGTGCTATTATGCATATGTGCCATAGAGACACGCGTAAGCATGGTGGATTGCTCGCCATCTGGGATTGTTGGTAGCATGGTCCTTGAAATCTGTATAAGGAGCTGACAGTTGCTAATGCAAGGCATTATTTCAGCGTACATACATTGATTATAAATCATGTTGATGGTTGATTGTTATATATGCTGTGATGCATGGGTATTGCTCATCATCTGGGATTGTTGGAAGCCTATACTATATGGTCCTATGTACATTTGATTGAAACCATATTTGATTAGTTGTAGATATGACTTGTTTTGCATGCTTTGTGAATATATACATGTATATATATATATTAATACATAATAGAAAATTAAAATACATGCAGAGGGGATGCTCTTGAATGAACTAAAAGGTGGTAGAACCGACCAAGCTTAACTCATAAGAGGAGGTAATGATATGAGAAAATAAAAGAAAGAAAGCTTTAAATAAACTAAAAGTAAAGTATTATTAGAACATAAGCACTTACAAGAAGAGAAAGGGATACAAGAAGAGGAAGAGAATGAGACTCTCTCTGTAGACTCGGAGTATCTCTTTCTAAATGTAAGGAGGGGTAATTGAACTTGCTTCAGAAGGAAATGAATCTGACTTAAGTAAGCAGAAGTTACTGTTTAAACAGTACTCTGACGTGGATCTGTTTTACTCTTTGTACAGTTCTTTATCATAATACTATTTGCACAAATACTGTTTTATGTGGTAAGTCAGAACAAATATTTGTGGATTTGTTCGAGACAAGTTTGAATATCTTTTTGATACAATTGTCTTTCTAAATGTTGAAAAGAAATCTCAAACAAATCAGTAAAGGATGTTAAAAATTTTACATTTAAACAAGTTTTTGCTAGATGGCAAGCAATCTTGAGTGTTTTTTATTTTGAAATTGATTTTATCATAAGCACTTCAAACTCCCTTCCAGACTTTCTCACCCGTGAATTTTTACAGGGTAGATAGAGAGTTTTGAGAGAAAACCAAAATGCCGAGGAAAAAGAAACCCGGAAATAAACCTGGTGAAAACCAGAAACAAGAGTGTGTTTTTCAAGATGCCCAAAGTCAAATAGTCTCAAGTTCAGAACTTGAGGCCATCATCCAAGCGGTGGTGAAAAAACATGGGTCAATCCGAAACCCATCAAACTCAACCGGAGTCATCCACTCTATGTGGATCTTTGATCCAGAACCCCCAAACAAAATTGGAGTCGTCTACTTCATTTAGGTCATCAACCCAACCAATTCAAATAAGAGCATCTTCTAAAAAAATTTTGGAATCATATACTTAGAGTTATGCCAAGAAGATATTCTCAGAAAAAATATTTGCCCGGAAATTGACCATTCCTTTAATTCCTTTAAAGGTATTAACAAAAAATCAGTATGATTTGTTAGATCAACAACCAAATATCTTGCAAATCAACCCTTCCTAAAAAGAAATAGTTTCTGCCTATGTCTCCCAAAAAATGGACACTACACTAACCTTTTTAAAGCAAAATAGGGCTATGAATATTGTCGAGATAGAGTTTGAATCCTATCACAAAAACCCAAACTAGGTGGCTTTAAATGTTTTTTCCAAATGATTTCATTTTAGGCCAAAATAATTAACAAAAATCAAGAAGTATTATAAATTAATATTGATTCACTTCAAGTCAGTTGTAATTAAAAAGAATGCTGATAAAACATATGAGCCTTTAATAACTCATTATACTCTACATATTTTAAAAATTCTCACTCCATCCCAGTGGGGACAAAATTTAAATAAAATATTTTAGGATAAACTTTGATCCTATCAAATATAATTATTGGGACTATGTTAATACATGGTACCATGTATTCTGGGATCAGAATAAACTTTTTAAACATACTTGATTTATTTATTTCAAAACAAAAATCAAGTACAACTTTTCTCGATATTCGGACCAATTTCAGAAATATTTCCTCCAATAGTGGTTCAAGCTTTTAAGCTTTTTAAACAGAAGTTCAACATTGTAGAAAACTCTTTCCTGTTGAATTTTATTATTTTTCAAACTTATCTGTGTCATGGATATTTTCTTGGAATTACAGATTTTCAAACACAGAATGATCAAGGTTTTTACCAATACTCCAAAGACTTCTGTCGGTGAAATGGTGGCTTAAATTTGATTTTTCTAGAATAAACATACAAGTAGTCGAGAGATGGTTTAAACATAATCTCTAGTATCTCTGCATGACGGAACACAGTAAGTTCCTAAATCAGAAGACAATGGTGCAAGCTGTTCTCGCCTAAACAAACGATAAGGTTAGCCTTATTAACCAACTGAGTTCCATGTTCCAATTCTTACAACAACAAGAGCAAACTCCTTCTACAAGTTGGACAGATTTTGCACCACTTTCAGAGAAAAATGATGAAGAATAATTTGTCATAAATTTAGATGAAGATTAAAATCTTCCAAAGATTTAGTTTGATCGAGAAATTTGTCATAGGTTTTTGGTAAATAAATTTTGTAAAAAATTACTGTTCAAAGAGTAAATCACTGTAGCAGAACTATTTAAACAGTGAGTCACTATAGTATCAGCAGTACTGTGCAAATAGTATTATGATAAGGAACTATACAAACAGTAAAACATATCAACATCAGAGTACTGTTTAAACAGTAACTTCTCTTGCTTACTTAATTCAGATTCATTTCCTTCTGAAGCAGGTTCAGTTACCCCCTCCTTACACTTAGAAAGAGATATTCTGAATCTAGAGAGAGTCTCATCCTCCTCCTCTTCTTATATCCCTTGCTCTTCTTGTAATTATTTATGTTCTAATAATACTTTACTTTCAGTTTATTTAAAGCTTTCTTTCTTTTATTCTCTCATATCATTACTTCCTCTTATGAGCTAAGTTTGGCCGGTTCTACTGTATTTTAGTTCATTCAAAAGCATCCCCTCTGTATGCATTTTAATTTTCTATAATACAGTAATTGGTCCGTCTAGTACTCTACTTTTTTTTCTTTTAATTTCCTCCCTTCTCTTCGGTCCTTCAGGGTCTCTCCCCTAGTTGATATATATATATCTATATAATTTAAAGAATCCCCATAATAAAGGATGAACAATAAGCGCAGTATAATTATGTCAAATGTAATCAATGAGCATATTATAAAACAATATAATTGCTTATAATAAACTTAGACTTTGATCAGTAATAATCCGGTAAATAAGGAACTCTATCCTCTTTCATATAGAGTATTATCAAATTCCTCTTCCACTGGAACTTTCAACCTTATTCCTTCAGATTATCCCAGCACAGCTTTCCTTCGTTTCCTACCAGAGGCGTAACTAAGTCTATTCTATGCACTTATATTGATAAATAAAATGCTTATTAACTATATTTGAGATAATTATAATACTCAGATTGAATCCTCTATAGAATCATAATTCTTAATAAACTTTCGAATAATAATCCTTCTTTAATCCCCTTATAAAAATTTAGCTACTCATACCTGGATAATAGCAATCCAAATATTCTGAAAGTTTAATTTGGTGGCGGGTAAGGAAATAAGAACAAAAGAGAGCAAAGGATAATGAAAGCCTAAAATGTTATTACTTCAACATTCGATATCTTTACATGCCTAATGTTTCTAAATTTATAGACTCCTTTGGCTTACAGACTCAATTATTTTTCAGACAGTACATGACTTCAACTTTTGACAAAATATAATAATACAAACTACTTTTTGACAATATTTTATAATTATTAATCTTTCTTCGTCGTCTTCAGCATTATTGTCCTTCATCTTATCCTACTTTACTTCTGTCGGCAGCTTTACTTTTCTTTCTTTGTTTCTTTTTGATTTGTTGGTCGGCAATTTGTCGTCTTGCTTGTGAATTATTGATCTTGAATTCTTCAGAGCCTTCATATTTGTGTCATATCAGTAGTCGGGTCTTCATAATCTTTATCTAGCCTTTCACGCTCTTCACAGTGTTCACATGCGTGATTAGCATACTCTGATAATGATCTACATATCTTTTTCTTTGTCCTTTCCAAATTCTCTATTTTATTGGTCTTGATGCGGTCATACCACATCTCTAATAGTCTTTTATTTTTCGCATTCTTTTCCACTGAAAAAATTAATGTTGTTGGTCCAGCAAAGTAGACCCACTGAGTTTTGTCTGGGGAAGATATTGTTCTATTTAATTCTTGGAATATAATATTAGTTTCTGAAGCTCTAATATTAGAAATTTTATACTGAAAATCTTCGTCATCATTAATGTCTTCTTTCTCTTCATCATATTCTATAGCTCTTTTAGTAGTTTCAAATCTTATTAAATTAATTAGTGGATAAAATTTTTCAGGGGTTATTTCAGCTATTGTAGAATAACATATAATGAAAACTCTATATTGAGTTACTATTCTAAAATAGTGTTTAGCAGCTTCTTGAAAAGATAATGGTAGTTGCTTAATCTCTTCCATATTACTTGATGGATAGAGTATGAATTAATCCATAGCTATATAATATTTTTACTAGATCTGGTGATATACCAGGATATATTATAGTTTTATTGAAAGCATAATGAGAAACATATTTTATAGTTCTATAATTAATTTGTAAATGATTCATTTTATATATTAGATGACGGAAAAACTTATATTGTTATATAGTTTTAAAACTATCATTTTTACTACTACTACTTACAGCTACTATTTCCTTTTTCTTTCTTTCTTCAGATTGAGCTTTTACTATTTCTGTAAATGGTACTATTTCAGTATTTACTCTTTTATTGGTTATAATACCTGATACTGGTACTTTGACTTCTTCAGAAGATACTTGGATATTACTAGATGATACCTGTACAGCATCCATTATTGGTCTTTGTTTATTCTTTTCTTCAATCTCTTTAATCTTCTTAGTAATTTTCTCGATTTGAGGCAAAATATTATTGATACTATTGGTCAGAGCCTGCATATTCTGATTCATCTGATTGTACATCAGACTCTGATTCATCTCCAAAATATTTATCTTTGTAATTATTTGTTCTATAGTGGTTATAGTCGGTATCTCTTTTTGAGATTCGTTACTGGTCATTCTATTTTCCATCTGCTCAAATAATCAGCAATCAAATTATTCTTACATTTAATATATTCAATATCATAATCATAATAAGACAAATCACTTTGCCATTTAATCAACATTTTATTACTTAACTTATTAGATCTTATTCCTTTATCAAGCCAATGTTTTACTTGAGTATTATCTGTTCTAATAATAAATTTAGTATTTACTATAAATAATTCAAATTTTTCTACTGCTTTTACTATTGCTAAAAATTCTTTCCAATTCGAATGATAATTATTTTGACTGTCATTAAATTTTCCACTTGCATACATTGTCATTATTTCTTTATTTTTTTCATTTTCATGAAATAATGCAGCTCCCCAATAATTATCTGATGCATCTGTATATATTATCTATTTAATATTTTCTTGTATTGGAATAGTTAATTTTGGCAAATTTTGACATATTTGTTTTACTATATTTTCAGTTTCTTTATTTCAATTCCATATACTATTTTCTCCTACTAATCTAGATATTTTAGCTGTTAATTTTGATAAATTGGGAATATAATTTCTAGTTTGATTTACTAATCCTAGAAATGATTGTAATTCTTTATTACTTATCTTAGGAAATTCTAATATTTTCTTTCCTATATGTTCTTATAATTCTATTCCATCTTTCGATACATATTGTCCTAAAAATCCTATTCTTTCTTTTCTTAATTCGGTTTTCTTTGGTGATATATTTAATCCTTTTTCTTCTACTAAATTTATAAATTGTCTTAGATGATTTTCATGCTGTTCTTTATTATCTGAACTTATTAATATGTCATTTATATATATTGCTGCAAAGTCTTTTATTGGTTTTAATAACTTTGTAATATATTCTTGAAATATACTAGGGCTATTATGTAATCCCATTGATAATATATTCCATTCATATAATCCTTGTGATATACTAAAGGCAGTATATTTTTTACTAGGGCCATCACCATTTTCGCGACAGGATGAAGAAGGAAGATGACTGTTGGTGGTGTAGAGATGCGATGAAACTTCTTCCCTCTTCCCGGTCTTCTTCTTGTTGTCTTTTTCTTTTTCAGGTGTGGAGATGGTAGTGAGAGGTGACGGAGAAAAAGTCAGAAAACATGCTGTTTTCATTGTAGTATAGAGGAGGAAAGAGAAGAGAGAATAAAAAAAATAGCAATAAAATAGTAATTTTATAATTTATAAATTTTTTTACTGTTTTAGAAATTATTCTCAATATTTTATTTAAAATTATTGTTTTAAATTATAATTTAATCCTAAAGTCATTTTAGATAAATATTACTATTTGTTTTAAAATTTTACTAAATTAAAATTTAGACTAAATATTTTTAAAATTTAGATTTTTAAACTATCCATACAGGCACATTGGGAGAGGAAGCACGGTTCAAATAAAGGGCTATCAATTAGTATAATTTATTCCTTTTTTAATCTATAATAAAAGTATTTGATTGATATATATTAAAAAGAAAAAAAAATCCTAAACTGACTTGGTCTTACCATAAATTATTTCTTTCTATCTTAAATATAAGAGTTATATAAAAAAATTATTTTAATTTTAAATATAAAATTATAAATTATTTTATCTCCTAAAATTATAATCTTATTGAATTAGACTCACTCATGGTAAATAGGCGAGGAGGGGACCTTCCTCATCAATGCCATTTTTTTTTATTTTCCTACACATTTTTCAATAATTCCAAATATTAAAACAATACGTAGGCGTTTTTTCTTGCCAAATATGTAGGAGTATCTTTGAGAATTTGAAAATGTCGACGTTCTGTATTTTTACATTATTTTCGCTCGACATAGAGAAAAGATATCTATACCCATATAATTTTCCAAATTCTCTCTTGCACTAGAAATTACAAGTTTACAATATACATAGAACCCTAAGCAACAAACAACTATACTTCCTGATAAGACAAGCTGGAAGAAGATTATTCTTCAGAGGAGATAACTGAAATCAAAAGCTGCAACAACAACAACATATATATATATATGTTGCATAACCCAGAAATTTAAAAAGTCTTAAACACAATTATTACATACGTACGCTGCTAGAAGATATTAGAATTACAGGACAATTTATTTATTATTATTTCGATAAATTAAGAGAGTTTCTCCGACCAGACCAAACGAACATGTATTATTTAATTCCCTGGCGATCATGAACAACCTCGGACATAGACAGAGCATGGAGGGCTTGGAGCCTTCATCTTTGGTGGCTTAAGGCAAGAACTGTATTTACCAGGAGGAGGACATGGAATTGCAGGCTTTCCTTTATTTGGTGTTCCCCCAACAACAGTATTCACTACCTTTTCTGCATATTATATATGATCATATCATAATATTACTACATAACTCGAATCTCTTAGCTTGGTAAAAATTAAAAATCTTAATCAAGGCAATAGAAAGAAGATAGTCATATAGTAAATGAGAATTGAAAAAAAACTGCAAATTAAAAGGGAGTTAAGTGGTTACCGGATAATACTCGAGCATGAGTGGAAGAGGCAACGCAGAGAAATACGTAAACCAGAATGACGAAAGCAATTAGAATAGCTTTCTTCATTCTCTGTGTGTGTGCGTGTGTGTGAGAGAGAGAGACAGAGCAGTGCACTCCGATAATTTTGTATGCTCACGCTTCACTGCCCTATCATTTATTTATAGATGGTGATGTCTACTCTACAGAAAAATAAAAAAACAAAAGCAAAGTTAAAATTGCATTCTACTCCCTATTCTACAATTTATAGTATAAATTAGAATTTATATAAAAAGAACAAGAAGAGTATAGATAAATCAATCTCAATAGAACTAGAGAAAAACAGTTAAGTCATTAATTGTATGTGAAAATAAATCAATTTTTAATTTTACTCATATTTAAATAATAGAATTTTTTTTAATTTTGTATTACATTTTCTCTCATATTTAATGAATTTAAAAAAGAGTAATATTGAAAACAAACCTTAATTAATACTTTTTTAACTGACTTATAATAAAAATAATTAATTTATTTTAAAATGCGTCTTAAAATAACGATAAAAGAGAAAGAGAGTGTAGTATTTTATAAGAAAAGAGAGAAGGCAGATTTAAGGGTTTTTTAAGCGACCAAAGGAAATTGATTTCAAATATATATATATATATATATATATATATATATAGTCCAGCTCACTTCTGATTCGATATAAAGCACGAGCGGCCATATTAATATTTCTTTTATTTTTAACCAATTGTACAAATTGACGTAGTGATCAAAGGACTGGCTAATAATTTCCTCTGGCTGCACACTGGACTGAACATGGTAGGTAGAAACAAACTGCCGGCAAGACTTGACAGCCAGAATTGTTATAATAATAACTATAAAAGTTAAATAAATTTTTTAATATATTTAATAAATTGAATAAATAAATTAATTATAATTAATAAAAAAATTAATTAATTAATTAAGATATATTAAAAAGTATATAATATAAATTTATTTTAAAGAATTAGAATTTATAATAATAAATCGATTTATTTAATTTTTTTAATTTATTTAAAAAATTAATTAATTTTATAATTATAATTAAAAAGTATCTTTTTGTCACAGACAAGCCAAGTCTTGTGATTTAGGGTTTGTTTGGATTCATGATTTATTTGGAGTCTCAATCTAATTTTTTAATCATAATTTTATAATTTATTAAATAAGTGTGTAAAAAGGATATATGAACATGTTTATAAATTCAAACCAGCATGAAAGCACTATCCAATCAGATCTTGATTTTGCTATAAATAATTTCTCTAATATTTTCGTTTATACTTTTAAATTTTAACGATGACTAATCACCAATTTGTTATATTAATGATGATTGGCGTTTCCAATATTTTATAGAAGAGATTTTAACTACTTAAATATAAATATAAAATCTTAAATTTAAACTTTATGAATATAAAATATATTTTTAAAAAAAATATTATTAATTAAGTTTGACAATTTGAATATGATTAAGTAAGGTAATCATATTAGAAAAAAGTAAGATTTAGATTTATATATTTATAATTATGAATCAATTTTTTATTTATTATATTAATATTTATTTTAAAACTATTCTTTATAACTGAAATTTGTAATCCTAATTATTTTTTGTGCAAATCCATTCAATTTAACGCTTCGTTTTGTTCGGTTTGAAGTCTTTGGTGTTCATTCATTTGAGTATATATATATATATATAAGGAAGACATAAACGTCAATGGATAAGTCAATGGCTGAGTAAATGCTAAACTTGACCCTCTATCTAACCAACGTTTATAACCACATTTATGTCTTCCTTATCCATGAGTATGAGCCCGTTTGAATAAAATTTTAAAAATAGATTTATAAAAAAAATTAAATAATTTATAGAAAAATAATTTTAGAGAAGAGATTATATAAAAAAAATAATTTTAAAAAAATGAGTGTTTGGATAGTTATTTATAAAAAATATTTTATTATTAGTACATTATAAAAAAGGATATGAGTATTAAATGAAGAGAGATAAAAGATAAGAGGAAAGAGAGGGTGTAAGAAAGAAAATAGAGAAAAAATAGGAGAGAGGAGAGAAGGTGTAAGAAAAAGCATGAGAGAGTGTAAGAAAAAGTAGGGGTAATATAGTAATTGGTTAGTTCATACGTGGTTTACTGTTCTATAAGTTACTATGACCAGTTTATCTAAAACTTTAATTTTAAATTATAGTTTAGTCCAAAAGTCCATTTGAATAAATATGACTATTTATTTTAAAATTTTTCTAAATTTAAGTTTTGAACTAAATTTTAATTTAAAATTAAAATTTTTTAATTTCTAAACACGCACTATATAAAGTCTTGATCGTTGTCACTTTTTATAAATAATTACCAATTTTAAAAAAAAATAAAAAAAATCCAGAATATACAGTGAATTAACGGTGCCTACCAACGCCTCTTCATAGACATACTCCCCCTGATATAGTTTTCCGGAAAAATTCTTTGTTCTTTAATATTAGGGAAGATGATAGAAAAGATTGTGGAGAAAAATAAATATTAAAATAGGATATTGTATTGATAATATTTAATTTAAAATTGGTAACTGTCTATTTATCACTTTTTTAGAGTTTTTTTTATTATTTTTCTTATAAATTATTTACAAAGTCATTGTATTTATTTTATATTAGAAAAAGATATTTCTCATATTTTTAATATATTAGTAGAAAGTTAATATTAATTTAAATATAAAATTTATTTTTTTATATTTATTAATTTTTTTAAATTATATTATTAATATTTTTTAATAATAATTAAATAAATAAAGGAGTGATAGAATTATAGAAAATAGTTAAAGTATTTTAGATAAAATATATTATATTAATTAATTTAATTAATTTTTTAATTAAATATATTATATATTAAAAATTTGGAAATTATAACCACGTGACTCTGCAGTCAGCACACTTCATTTGACTGGAGGCAAGAAAGACAAATCATAATAAAATCCATTTGTCCCACAAAAACTTTTAGAGAGAAGCACACATGAATCATCAAAAAGTACAAAGCAAAATGTCCACAAATTGCATTATCAGTTATTCTATCCTCTGCCTTACTTTCTTCTTCACTCTCAAGCTCTTTCTCCGAAAAAGAAGATTCCGAAATATCCCCCCAGGCCTTCTTTCTCTTCCCATAATCGGCAACCTCCACCAAATCAAGAAGCCACTCCACCACCACTTTCATCGTATTTCCCAAACCTACGGCCAAATCTTCTCTCTCCGGTTCGGTTCTCGTTTGATCGTGGTCGTTTCGTCACCCTCTGCAGTCCAAGAATGCTTCACGAGAAACGACATCATTCTTGCCAACCGCCCCGAGTTCCTCTCCAGCAAAATCGTCGGCTACAACTACACCAACATCGCCGTCGCCCCCTACGGCGACTACTGGAGCAACTTCCGTCGCATCGTGGTGCTCGACGTCCTCTCAACGCAACGTCTCAACCAGTTCATGGACATGCGAAGGGACGAGATGGACCTACTCGTACAAAAGCTGGGTCATGAAACTCTCGAGGGTTTCACGAAGGTGGAGCTAAGATCTAGGTTTTCTGAGCTGACATTTAACACGATGATGAGGATGATATGTGGGAAGAGATATTGGGGAGATGATAGTGAAGTTGGGGACGTTGAAGAGGCAAGGAAGTTCAGAGAGATGATGAAGGAGTTGGTGAAGCTTGGAGGGGCAAATAACCCAGGGGATTTTCTTCCGAT